>OU015762.1:14780163-14805512 GCA_907173295.1 Fagus sylvatica | reverse complement strand
GTTTTGAAAATATGTGGCTCAAAGCAGACGGGTTCAAGGAGAAGGTTAAGGAGTGGTGGGACTCTTATATCTTTTATGGTACTCCTGGGTATATTATGGCGTGCAAGCTCAAAGCTTTGAAGGTAGATCTGAAAAAATGGAATGAGGAGGTTTTTGGGAATGTGGGAGTGAAAAAGAATAAATTAATGTCTGAGCTTGTTGAGTTGGATGCTATGGCTGATCTCAGACATCTCACGGGGGAGGAGCTCCAGAAGAAGGCTTTGATTGTGGCTGATCTGGAACGTACCAGCTTGTTTGAGGAGATTAGTTGGCGTCAAAAGTCTAGGGTCCTTTGGCTTCGGGAAGGTGATAAGAACACGAAATTCTTCCATCGATTAGCCAACTCAAATAGACGGTATAATTCTATTTCTTCTCTTTCCATTAATGGTGTATTGTCTACGGATTCGGATGCCATTTCCGAATGTATCACAAGCTTTTACAGCCATTTGTTTGAGGAGGAGGAAGGGGACCGGCCTTTGCTTGATGGATTAGATTTTTCTATGATATCGGGAGAGGATGTTGTATGGCTCGAGCGCCCCTTTGATGAGGAGGAAGTGGCTGGTGTGGTGGCTGGTTTTAATGGGGATAAAGCCCCGGGCCCGGATGGGTTCTCTATGGGGTTTTTCCAATGTTGTTGGGAAATCCTAAATCCGGATGTTATGGCTGTCCTTAACTATTTCCATGGATTGAGCTCTTTTGAGAAAAGTCTGAATGCTACATTTGTGTCCCTTATTCCCAAAAAAACGGATGCTCTGGAGGTTAAAGACTTTAGACCTATTAGCTTGGTGAGTAGCACTTATAAAATCCTGGCTAAATTATTAGCAAATCGGTTGAAGGTGGTTCTTCCGAAAATTATTTCTGCTTCTCAAAATGCTTTTGTTCAGGGTCGTCAGATTCTTGATTCTGTGCTTATTGCGAGTGAATGCTTGGATTCCCGTTTGAAGTTTGGGGGTCCAGGGGTGCTCTGTAAGCTAGATGTGGAGAAGGCATATGATCATGTTAACTGGAAGTTCCTCATCTATATGCTTCAGAGATGTGGTTTTTCTGTGAGATGGAGGAATTGGATGAACTTTTGTATCTCCACTGCTCGGTTTTCCATTCTGGTTAATGGATGCCCGAGAGGGTTTTTTCCGAGTTCTAGAGGGCTAAGGCAAGGGGATCCCCTCTCTCCGCTCCTCTTTGTCATTGTGATGGAAGCCTTGAGCCGTTTGTTAGATAGAGCTGTCCGAGAAGGCTTATTCTTAGGCTTTTCGGTTGGCACGGTGGCTGCTAATCCTTTGATGGTTTCTCATTTGCTCTTTGCGGATGATACTTTGATCTTTTGTGGTGCGGACCCTGAGCAAATCTTAAACTTGAGGTTTGTATTTACTTGGTTTGAGGCAGCATCAGGTTTGAAGATTAATTTAAGCAAATCTGAAATTGTTCCTGTTGGGGATGTTCCGCAAATCGACGAGTTAGTGCATCTTTTGGGCTGCAAACAATCAGTTCTGCCTTTGCAATATTTGGGTCTTCCGTTGGGTGCTTCTTTCAAGGAATCAGCTATTTGGAATCCAGTGTTGGAAATGGTGGAGAAGAGATTAGCTAGTTGGAAGAGGCTTTACTTGTCTAAGGGTGGTAAGATTACTCTGATTAAGAGTACTCTCGCGAGTATTCCGACTTATTTCCTCTCTTTGTTTCCTATTCCAGCTAGGGTGGCTAATCGGTTAGAGAAGCTCCAAAGAGATTTTCTCTGGTGTGGGATGGAAGAGAAGCCTAAGTTTCATTTGGTGAGTTGGTCGCAGATTTGTGCCCCTCTCCAGGATGGTGGATTAGCTGTTCGAAATCTAAGAAGCTTCAATAAAGCTCTCTTAGGTAAATGGTTGTGGCGGTATGGTTTGGAGAGAGAGGCTTTGTGGAGATTGGTGGTCGATGCGAAGTATGGGAGTTTATGGGGTGGGTGGTGTTCGAAGTTTGGCAAGGGTCCGTATGGGGTGAGTGTGTGGAAGTTTATTCGAAAAGGTTGGGATTCTTTTCAATCCCATTGTTCCTTTTTGGTGGGTGATGACCAAAGGGTGCGGTTTTGGCATGATTGGTGGTGTGGAGATATGGCTTTAAAAGATGCTTTTCCGGAATTATGTGTTATTTCTCGGGATACAGAGGTTTCAGTGGCTGACTTAATGTCTTTCCCTAATGGTCTTCTCCATTGGGATTTTCATTTTGTTAGGAATGTGAATGATTGGGAGTTAGAGTCTTTGACGAGTTTTATGGATTTACTTTACTCTTGTCATATGGAGGGTGTTGGTGAGGATCGGCTGAGCTGGCGAAGTAGACCTTCTAAGGGATTCACGGTCAAGACTTTTTATCATTGTTTGTGTCCTTCGCATTCTGGGTCTTTTCCTTGGAAGTTTATTTGGAAAGCGAAAGTCCCGCCAAGGATAGCTTTCTTTTCATGGACAGCTGCCTTGGGGAAGCTTTTGACTATTGATAATTTGCGGAAGCGTAATCTCATCATTGTAGATTGGTGCTGCTTGTGTAAACAAAGTGGTGAAAGTGTTGATCATCTTTTGCTGCATTGTTCTATGGCTAGGTAGTTGTGGTCTATGGTGTTTGGTTTATATGGGTTGTCTTGGGTGATGCCAAGTCAGGTGCTGCATCTTTGGGCTGGTTGGCAGGTCAGTTTGTGTGATTCTCGCAATTTGGCTGTTTGGAGGATGGTCCCGCATTGTGTGATGTGCTGTCTATGGAGGGAGAGGAATGCTCGGCATTTTGAAGATTGTGAAAGATCTGTAGCTGACCTTAAATTGCTTTTCTTCCAAACTTTGTATGAGTGGGTTTACTCTTTGGGTCTTTTCTCTATCAACTCCACTATGGACTTGATAGACCATTGTTGTTTTTAATTCTTCTGTGGAGTCCTTGTATACACCTAGTATACTAGGTTTCTTCTTTCATTAATAAAATTTTCTTACTTATCAAAAAAAAAAAGAAATTCCATCCCTTGTTATGGCTTACTTAATTGTTGCTGCTCTATTGTCTGGCAACTCTGTTATCGAAGACCAATCAAAAGGGAAAAAAAAAACTCTGTTATTGAAGTAATCTCTCTTTTTTATGAAGTCTAAGAAATTTACAAACTGAGAGTATGGAGCATAGTTATCTGAGCTTGACTGGACAGCAAGCTGGTCACTGGGGTGGGTCACCTGGGCATGTGCTTAACCATTATCGACATCAATTTTCCTCCTTTTCCCCTGTTAGTAATGGGCTGTTGGCTGTCATGCACTAGTATCTTGGAAAAAATTAGAAAGAAAATAAATAAAAATCCATCCATTTTATTTGATATTCTCGTGTTGATGAAATTTTAATGTGTATATCTAGCTGTTCTCTTTCTTTTGGGAAAGTTACATAAAAGGCCCATAGTTTGTACCATATTTCAGATTAGCTCACAGGTTTTTAATTGTGTCAATTAAAGTGCCATGAAATTGTTTCAATTTGAAGCTTTGTTCATCTCCGTCATTCTAGGTAGTAACAGAGTAGAGAAAAGTGGTGTTCCATTGATTAAACCCTGTGTTTCACTAATCAATTTGGTAGCCATTGAACAGAAATGGTAGAGAGAGAAAGTTCTGTTTAGAGGGAGAAAGTGAAAACAAATCTTTTATACCAGAAAATCAAAGTTGGTTATTAGGTGATACACAAAGTTTTATCAATGATTTCCCGATTTTCTTTCCTCCGTTACAATTCAGAATAACAGAAAGAAATAACGGGGATGGACAAAGGCTTAAAATGAAACGGTTTCATAAGTTTAGGACTTTAATTAAGATGAAGCTTAATAGTGATGATATTATGTGTTGGCAGCCAGCTTTGCAAAAGGGTTTCAAGGTGAGTTCCTATTATAGGGTTCTCTCTAGTAGGGATGATATGTCTTTTCCTTGGAAGAGCATTTGGAAGCCAAAAGTTCCTTCTCGGGTTGCTTTTTTTGTGTGGGTTGCTTCTTTGGGTAAAATTCTCACAGCTGATAACCTTCGGAATCGGAACATTATATTGGTTAGTTGGTGTTGTCTGTGCAAGGCAGATGGGGAAACGGTTGATCACTTGCTGCTTCATTGTTCTTTTTCAAGAGAGCTTTGGAATATGATTCTGGCCCTGTTTGGGGTTCAGTGGGTAATGCCCTGTACTGTTTTGGATCTTTTGGCCTGCTGGCAAGGTTCTTTTGGGAAGCATAGGCATGTGGAGCTTTGGAGGTGCATACCTCATTGCTTGATGTGGTGTATTTGGAGGGAAAGGAATATGCGCAGCTTTGAGGGGGTTGAGCAAACTCTGTTAAGTCTGAAAAACAATTTCCTAAAAACTTTGTTTGAATGGGCTGGTGTCTCGGGTTGTTTGCCTTGTGAGAGTTTTTTAGATTTTCTTGACCTTTGTTCTCTTAGGGTGTAATTGGGAATGTACTCATTGTATAGTCCCCTTGTAAATATTTGCCTCTTTTTTTAATAAATTTCTTATTACTTATCAAAAAAAAATAATAATAATAAGTTTAGGACTTTAATTGACAAAATTATAAAATTGGGACCTTATTTGAAACATGGTATAAACTTTGAGCCTTTGTATGTAATTTCCCATTTTCTTTTTAATTGAAGACCCATTTCTTCTCTCGTTTTTTCTTTTTCTTTTTTTAGCCTCATTTATGCACCTCATTCTCCATGCATATGTGTGGCCTTGTAGGTGCTTTTATCAAGCTCAATTTGCTGACCAATTTATGTTTGGCAGGACTAGGAGCAGCATGGCCGATTCTTCTTGGTGGCCAAGCTCATTGGACAGTTGGTCTTGTAGCAAGCTTGATTTCTATCAGCAGCATAATTGCAGCTGATACATATGCTTTTATGGGTGGCAAGGTATTTGTAATAAAAACATGATGATTATATATATATATATATTTAGTGTGATTATTACATATGGTGATTCTTATTACTCTTATACTTGAGGTCCAACAATGCCAGATTTCGAAGATTGTAGACATGAAATTGCTATGTCAGTGACTTTTATGAGGGCTTTTGTGAGCTCTGCCAACAGAAGGTCATAGAGTGGCCCTTGAGTCAGATAGTTAATGAGCTATTAACTCAACTGGCACTCCCTTCTCCTATAATTATTGGATGGAGGGTAAGGTTGTTGGTAAAGAACCTAAAACTAGCCATAGCTCTCCTCAATAAGTATGCCAAGGCTTCACTTATTTGGCTTTTAAGCTTTTCTAGAAACAATTATGTTTTTGATCTCAAGAGAATTTGATATTGGTAGATTTTTATTTTCTTTAGGGAAAAAAAAAAAAAAAAAAACATTGATCACGGTATGGTATGTTCCTATGACATAGATAGAAAGTGTGAAAGGGTTGGATTTTGTTCTAGCTCTTTGAATCCAAAGAAAACTATGGAATCTACCAATAAGAGAGAAACTCCAAAAGATAAAATCTCATTTTTTATTATAAGCTTGGAAGCCAATGTGGTAAAATGTTTTAAAATAGGTCTGAATTAATATATTACCCTAAAAGACTCGATAGGAAACCCCCTGAAACGCCTAAAGTAAACAAAACCCTATTCTAGAAAATTTGGAAATTGCAAAAATAATAAGAAACAAAAAATAAGAAAAATTTTCTTACCTCCCTAGTTGTGCTACCTTAACCCCTTAACTTGAATGAAAAAAAAAAAAAAAAAAAAAAAACTTGTCCTCAAGCTAATATTCGGAATCTAGTATCTTTTGTGCAAAAAGAACAAATACTTATGAGTACTTCAAACCCCTTGTCTTCTTTGCAAACTCGCATTCAGCTAGTAAAGCTAAACAGAATATTTGAAATTCAAAATTGAGTAGATCCATTAAATTACAAGCAATGGCCAACTCAAATCTTTCAAGCCCAAGAAAATTAATATGTTGTCATACTTTGTTGTTTACAAAGTCAATTGGATCCTTGATCTCGTGGGTTATAGCCTTACCTTCAGATTTGATTTCAGTGGGAGCTTTTTTAGTTTTATCAACAATCTTAACCTCATGATTTTTCTCTACATCAAGATCTTCATGAATCTTCTCAATAACTTCCATCCTGTCCTCTTTGATGTCATTATAATTTTCAACCTTCCATTCTTCACATTTGTGTCCTGTGTAAATCATTTAACTTTGGCTTATTCAACTTCTATTTCATTAAGTTGTTTATCATCCAATTTTCAATAAATCTTCCTTATTTGCTCACATAAGATTAATCATGGGAAAGAAAGAATTAACCATCATTTTTTTTTTGGCCATGAGCAAATTGTAGGTTTACCCTTTGTTCTCTAAAATTATTATATCACTCCGCCATTCTATTGCATTGCTTGATACAAGTTGCAGCTTGAAAATTTTCAGGGATCTTCACATAAGCAAAGTAGTCTTGAAGATCAAGAATCTAGTTCATAAAATCTTCTTTGTATGATATACCATCCAATCATAGAATAACATTGAAGTTAAGAATGATCAGTCGCAAGAGAAAATTCTGGCAGGATTATTTCTACTGTCTTCACTATTTTTTATTTGATGTGTGAACATAAAAATCGATGAGCATGCCATAAATCTCATGGAATTCAGAATTCATCCTCTCACAATTAGTTTGAATCAGCACCCTAAGGGTTTGCAACTCCACAATCATTGTCAACAGTGTAGTTGTCTTTCTCTTCGCCTCTCATACTAGGAGCCTAACAAGCTTTGACACTAATTGACATAGTTCAAAAAGTGTGAATAGGCTAGATTCGTTCTAGCTACACGTAAATCCTTAAACCTATAAGAAAAAGTTTGGAATCCACCAAACAATAGTGAAACTCTAAAAGAAGTTTATTAATGATTTTTTTTTTTTTTTTATAATAGTTTATTAATGATTTTTGAACTATCATTTTTGTTTACAGGCTCAGAAATTAATTTATAGTCTCCATAAAATTGAATTACCATGTAAAATATTTCCAAACAGATAACTAATCAATATACTACCATAAAAGGACTTTGATTTGGCTAGGGAATCCAAAAAAATAGAAAATTAGAAAAATTGTAAGAAACATATTAGATGCTATGGCATCTGGAAAGTTATTTATGTACTGGTAACAAATCAATATGTAATCACTCCACAGCTTGAAAAAGCAATTATTGTTACAGGAATTCTTAAAAAATAATGCAATTTTTCCTTGACTTACTATTGAGTAATATAGTTCATTCAAGACCCCAATTTTCTGTTGCAGTTGTTTTTTGTCTATAGATGTTAAAAACTGTAGTAGTTAAGAGTTAATATATTATGTTTGGTATGTATGAATGTATCTATGTGTGAAAAAGACGGGAAGTTCTTTTGGTCACTCGGTTGCAATCATGAGGGTTTTGTCGGCTTTGTGCTGAGAACTGGTCAAGGTCAAGTTTATATTTGTTTTTGTAACATATTCATCTATTACTATCATCAGGACAGTGTGCAGAGGACTCCTTTACTGCATAATATTTGTTGTGCTCGTAACTTGGGGGACCTTGAGATAATTTTGTACTCCTATGCAGGCATTTGGTAGGACACCACTTACTAGAATCAGTCCAAAGAAAACATGGGAGGGAACTATCACAGGCTTGGGTGGATGTGTAGCCACTTCTGTTATATTATCTAAGATTTTTTGCTGGCCAACATCTTTGCTAAGGTATTAAGTTTTCCACCCTTGCAATCAATAACTTGGGAAAAATTCCTTAATTTAAGAAATAACGGTTTCTCTCTCTCTCTCTCTCTCTCTCTCTCTCTCATGCACACACATAAAGGAATAATTATTTTGTTTTACACTAAAGTCTGAGATCACTAGAACATGTCGAAGTAATATATAAATAAGCTTGTTGTTATCCTTTGAAATTGACATATATTAAGTTAAAAGCATGACTTTTAAGTTATAGATTGTATACATTTAAAATCATCAGGTTGATCAGGTCTAAAATTGCACCCACCCCCCCAAGTTTTGCAGTGACAGCAACATCTGTAATATGCGCTGTCTGGAAAAGTCAAAAGTCAATTGAATTAATGGTGTCTTCAAGATTTGGTCTTGCAAGTTTGAAATTAAGAAATAATTGCGAAGCTGGTTATATCTTTTGTCTGGATTTGGTATAAAAAGGTTAGGAAGACTCTATTCTCTCTATATGTTCTGCTTTTGCTGGCAGCAGGATCTAGCAATGGTACTACTTGGAGATGTCCTGGGCTTGAAGTTTCATTTGTTAGATTATCTTTATTTATTGTTTTATTCTTTTGGGAGTTTTCTTTGAATGTTTGTATACCTGCAATGGACAGACCACAAACAGATGGGGCGTGTTTCTCCTATTGGGCCCACTGATGATTTGGTTCACTAATTTAGTAAAGCAGGACTAATCTTCTATCTTCTGTTATACTGAGTGGAGAATGTTTCTCCCTTTTCCTTTCCTTTTTCTTTTTTATTTTTTAAATTTCCTTTAAGATGAACATGTATAATTTCTGTACCAATTTTGGATATCCTTGTATACATCTTTTTGAAAAAAATTATGTGCATTTGACTTATCTTTCTGGTGGTTGTCAGTGCAATTGCTTTTGGGATTCTCAATTTCTTCGGTTCCATTTTCGGTGATCTTACCGAATCGATGATCAAACGTGATGCAGGTGTTAAGGACTCTGGGTCTCTCATACCGGGACATGGTAATTATATTTTGCTCATGACTATAAGCTGTGAGAAGACTTTGAATTTTTCTAACTCTGATGACGGGAAAATTATCAGTAACTTTGCTTTGAATAATTTCAATAACATTCTGTGGTGTGATATTTCAACTAAAGTTGAGTAGCTGGTTAGTGTTGTATTCAAATGCTGTATGCAACTGATTTGACTGTCCATTTATAGTCATCATAATGCTTACTTAGTACTTGACTCAAACCTTTTTTCCATTCAATTCATTATTATATTTCCCTGCAACTTTCTTAGTACTGTGATACAAGGATGTCATACTTCGAATCTTCCATTTGTATAACTTAGCACACCAATTTGTGGTAAATGCCTTGATGTGGCACTGGATTAGAATTAAACCATGGCTACAAAAAGGCCTCAGGTTTAGGTCTGACTGTACCTTCTAAAAGCAGAGAAACAAGATCAGGTTAATAGTCTTGACCTCTCTGGGAGATTTACTAAATCTGGTCAGGGTACAGAATTTTAGTTCTAGATTGCTTGAGGCAGATTTAGTAAATTTGATCAGGGTACAGAATTATCAATTAGAATCAGACTTCTAGTCCTTACTTATCAAAAAAAAAAAAAAAAAGAATCAGAACTTTAGTTCTAAATTGCTCGAGGCAGATTTAGTAAATTTGTCAGGGTACTGAATTTTCAGTTAGAATCTGAATTTCTGTTCTAGATTACTTGAGAAGTCCTCCTTAGCGTAGGATGATGGCAAAACATGAGTACATGACCATAACTTATATGAATTGTAGAAACACTTCAGGTTGATGAAACTGTTCCTCCAGCACTAATAGATATCAGCTTAATCAGAATGAATGAGATTAAATAGTTCAGAAATCTGTTTGCACAAAGAATATTTGAACAAGGAAGAGAGATTAGAGAACCCAAATATATGAGTAATTACTTGGGAATTATGCTCAAGGTCGAAAGAGTTTCAAACTTTTAACTGAAATATTTTTGGGGGGCAATTAACTTCGACAGGTCGAAAGCCTGGTGCACAAAGGGTTTTGCTCTTGCATAAGACTGCGTATGAAATATGTTAATAATAAGAGAATCTGAAAACAAGAGAGTACCAGTTTTTGACAACTATTGTGGCTATATGCACAATGGAAGTATTTATGAGTATTATTTTTTCCTTGAAGACTGATATTGTCTATGATGCCTTTGAAAACCAAAGTTTTGTTCCTTAATTTTGTTTTGGCTTCAACATCAGCCTCCTTTACTCTTTTAACATAACTGGTTGGATCCAAAGGTGCTATGCATGCGAGATACAACATTTTTTGGAAAAATAAAAGTTTATTATATGTAATCACCCTAAAAATAAATTTGGACATGGCAGATTGGTGCACAACACTATACTGATTGATATCAAGCTTTTCTTAAAAAAAAAATATGCATTATATCATTAATTCATTACAAAAGGGATGTTTTGGATATTAAAGTTTCGCAGCAGTAGATTATTGAAGAATGAATTCAGCAATTCATAAGGATACAATTCAAAAGTGAAGACTTGGTTGCTTTTTCAACTCTCATGTAAACGTATGAGAATATCACTTTAGATGAAAGAAACTAAAGGTAGTCAATAGAGTTACAAATGGCATGAGAAGAAGCTGTGAAGGCTTCTAAAAGAAAGTGGAGTAGACATTGATAAACAAGGCATTTGACCATGATTCTACATTAACCTATTTAAAATAAAACATGATTTATAGCTACTTATAACAATAGTGTAGTCATCTTTCTCCACTAGAAAAGCAAATTTAGATGATTTTGGTGAATTATGCCTCTCGTGTTATCATTAGTAGTATGTCCCTTATTGATTGTGAGGGAAATTTAGGAATGATTGTTCATCCTTCTTGCAATCACTCTGTCAAGTTAATTGTTTTCTTGGCTATTGATTCACTACAACAATATGCATCTCTGTTGAAGATACTCCAGTTCTGTGACCAATCCTTTTGGACCATCAAGTCTGGTTCTGATTAGGACATTAGTTATGTAGTTGGGAGCTGCCTTAATGAAAAATAGGATTAAGAAAAAATATGCCTTGAACTTTCTTCCTTATGTAATCCTTAAAAATTTAGACTCTTTTTTAGAGCTTTAGAAAAGGTATTTATCTGTGTATTATAATGTCTGAATTCCAGAATCTATTTGACTGCATTTAAATTTGTTAATTTGTTTGAGATGTTTCATGCAGGTGGAGTACTAGACAGAGTGGACAGTTACATATTCACGGGTGCACTTGCATACTCATTTGTCAAAATATTTCTGCCACTTTATGGAGTCTAATTCAAAATTCTGATAAATGCCAAGTGAAATTACAAAGGAGTAGTTTCTGCTCTCTCTTCTGGAGAGCTAGTACAGACATAAGCATTTACTCTAAATGTCCACAAGCATGTAGGGGATCAAGTGATAACTGATAAGAGAAGAGACTCAGTATTAGATTTGCAACTCCACCAGGTTTTCAGAATCCTCACCGAAATGTAAGAGAGCCTACTTTATACACTTCTTTTCAATGAGGTCACTTCAGGCTAACCAGAGCCTGACTTTGGGTCAACATATTCATGCTGATCTCTACATGGAGTCACTGTCGGCTGTGAATACACTAGTTTTCCTGGTAAGGCCAATGCCTACTTGTGAATTTTGATTTATGGGATGTCTACTTTGTAATAAAAATTAATGGTTAAACTGCTGAAGTTCATTTGTTTTTGGTCAAAATTAAAATGCCAAGTTCAATAATTTATTCTTGGGCATGCAGTATTTTTGGCCGTGCTGTAATTCTCTGTATAGCTGGATGGTTAGAATTTTGCGATTTGTTCACTTTACTGAAAAGCCTGATGTTATGGTGATGTGAAATTTTTAATTATGCTTATTGATAGTAGAACTTCAGGGTTTTGTGGATGCAAATGTGGTTGATTAGTTGGAGAATGGGACTCATTACGACTAAGCAAACTGCATTACTACATTTATTTTTGTCAGTTAGAGTTTGGGCTACTATGTTTGTCTGAGATAAACCTCATTGGATGCATTCCATTAATCTTTGAAGCCTTGTTTGTATGTATGCATATATAAGTCAATTGACTAGAGCTGTTTCACATGATTAGAAGTTACATGATTACATTTTGACTACTTTTGTTAGATGCATGCATGCATCTGAATTTGCATGTAGTCTAATTGTTTCACCAAGTCCCAAAGCCTTGATTGGACTTGGAATTTTTTTTCGGACCTACATCCAGTGTAGTTATTTCAAGATCCCACTATACTCTATTTCAATTATGAACTTTAGACTTAGCCCAACTTACTGATAAATCACTGGTAGCTCATGTGGCCCATGCTATATTCCAGCCAAAGCAATGAACCTATTTAAAGTGGCTCATTTCTTAGTTCACTTTAGAGTATTAATGTATTATAATAAGTGTCATGATAAAACTTGTAGATAGGATTTTGTTTTTATTACCTGCAGCACTAACCATCCCAAAGTATTTTTCCCATGGTTGTTTGCAACACAAGATAAATAGAAAATTAAATCAAAACGAACTGAAGTAAAGCGTTTAAACCATTTGATGCTTCCCTTGTTTGGGATTTCTTAAACATGAGATGAGCATTAAGGACTAGAAAAAACAAACAAACAAATAAAAAATTTAATAAATCATGAATTTTAATATAAAGTTACACTAATCTCACGTAAAAGTACACTATGGAAGTACTATGTGCCGTGAATAATGCGTGCCTTCGCATGTGCGCCTGTAATCCAATTCCACTCTTGCATAGTCTAATCGAGAGAGTGAGTTTTTCATATTCCTTTTTGTTAGGACCAAAATTATTCCCACATCTAGATCTTTTTACAATAGAACACGTATGTTTGTACAAATGTTAATTCGTAAAAGCTTACTGAAGATGCATCATATATTTTCATAAATCACGCAGCTATTTTGACTACTGGCATTACTGACAGCTTAAAAAGAACACTTTTCCGTTTTGTGTTCCATGATTCCAATTTTGGAGACGAAACTAAACATGAAAAGTCTTTCATTCTTTTTTTTCTTTTTAACCCAAATTCTTCAATAAATTCCACTTATATGACTACACTTTTATCTTGTCATAGTTAGCTTTTGTGTTAATCTAAATGAGTTTTTATTATACAACCATCATACTTTTACGCAATTTTTGCAAGTGGGGTTTATAAAATTTGAAAGACCTTTTACTACGTAGCTTTAACACCGAACAATTATGGTCATTCAGATTTATCTCCTCTAAGATCATCTGTACCACTAGAAGTGCGCCAACATATAGATGACATCTCAACAAAGTGCACCGGCATGTAGGTGACGTCTCAATTATTATGTTCTTTACATTACTGATGTTGAAAGTCTAAACATGACCATTCATAATCTTAATAACAACTTTAGTTCTCTCTTATATCGTATTAATCTCGGAGGTTATGATAACGATTACATCTTACACGATCACTTGGTCCACCCCAACGTTAAATTAAATGAAACAAACAAACAATTTTATTCGGTAGAGATATCTGAACCCCTTTATACTTTTCTACTCACTTTTTTGTATTTCTCTTTTTCTTTCCTTTTCTTTTTGTCAAGTTTCCTCATTTCCAATATTATTTCAATGTATCAATTGGCTTCACTAATTCTGGACCCATAATTTTTTTTTAAGAAAATATTTTTCTTTCTAAAGTGATTTTGCTTCAAATATGTCAACCTTAATCAAGAGAGGTCCACTGGGACAAGGCCCTAAAAAATCCACTAATGTCACTTTTTAGTTTTGTTTTCGTGACTAAACGAATGAAAATTTCTAGTCAACTTTTTTGTATTGTGTGAACAACAATAAAAGACGAAAGGTCAATCTCTCATCTTATAACCGAAAGAACTAAAATAATTGAAGAAAAGCTGTCCCCAATTATTTCTCTAGGCAACAACCACTCAAGGACATCACCTAAAAGTGGGAGTTGCATAGTCTTTTTTATTTCATTAGGATTTTTTAAACTTTTCTTCTTGGCCTTACATATGTGTCTACTTGCATCCAATAATGACATGGCAGCCTAAGAATGTACTTGCCCCCACTGATATTTTGTATGCACCAATTATTTATTTTTGTTATCCTCCTAGGCTAGCTAATGACGTTTTTTCGCTTTTTGTTATTTATTTTGAAAAGATAACATTAATATTTCGACACCCATTGAATACTACCTAAGCAATGAATTACATTCGTTCAAAAGATTGGTTTTTTTAGATACAATAAAATTTAAATCTTTTGAATCCGTTAGTTATTTATCATTAGATTAAAACATCAATAAAATTCCTTTTGATGTCTCAAATAAGAGATTTGAGTTTAACATGTTATATAATGCGTATTAACAACTTTTTTTAAACCAAAAAAAGGGGACCTAATTGAAGTTTGAGGAAAAAGAAAATTACCAAATTGTGCAGGTCATGAATACATAATATATGCCCCAAAAGTTGTAGTGTAAAAAAAGAAAATAATATATATTATATGCATAATATTACATGCTACCAGCCTACCATGCATCAGTGGGAAAGAAAACGTACACACAAGTGTCAATTATAAGGTCATTCACTAAAGAAGAAACATTTAGAACAAACGAAATTAACCCAAGCTAGATATTTGATAAGAAATAAAAGTATCACATACATAGAAAGAAAATAAAATGTATAAAAGCGACATGAGAAGTGATTGCTAGGTTGACTTTTATGAGACTTTCATATATACAAAAAGGAAGGAGATAATAGAAGAAGATGGGATACAAAGAAATGGGAGCCTAGATTGGATTTGGAGGCTACTGGCTAGCCAACTCATCCATGAGAGAAAGAAAGAGAGAGAGAGAGAGTCGTGAGCATGAAGAGGGAGAGAGAGAGAGACCAATAGAAGTGTGTTTGTAATGTTATTGGAGGACCTACCATAAGTGGCTTTCGACAATCTTATGAGTGCTTACTTTTTGTGGTTTTTGGTATGTATATATATAAAACAAAACAAAATATGTGGGATGCAAAGAATGCGTTGTTTCCAAGCTGACTATGAAAAATGAGAAAGAAAAAGATATAAAGAGAGTGAGATTAAGGAAGGAAACTTAAAGATAGAGATGGGGAGATATGGTGGGCAAGCATCTATAAAAGTAAAAGAAAGGAGAGAAAGAGAGAGAAGTAAAAGATTATGTGATGATAAAAACCATAACTTTTCTTGCACACGCACACTCATGCATCTCATCCCCACACAATTTTCCACCTCATACTAACCCTTTTGCCTTTTTTTTTTTTAATTACTTTCCTTTACCATTTGCCTTGGATGCTCACATGGTTTTTGGCTTTAGCTCACTCTCTTTGGTTTGTTTTTTAATTAGACTTTAACATATATAAAATATTTTATTATTTCTTACTTTGTAACTTATCTTATATAAATTTGTATCTTCTTGAAAAGTTAAGACAAAGTGATGTCTCATGCCACGTGAATTGGGCAACCCTTGTTCCCTATTACTTATTCATGGCTCAACTAATTTAATTTTAGTATAGTGCAATGCAACCATGCATGGTTGCTAATTTGTGGTACAAGCATGAGAGATAGGAAAAAAAAAGTCTTTCTCATATTCGAAATTCGATATAAAAAGCACCTACTAATTAGAACGTTTTTTAGATGTTTTGGAAGGCATAAAATAAATTTAAGACTAACAAAAGATTACACATGAACAAGATTCGTTCTAGTGATATACTTGTTTCGGTGTTTGTAGTTATTATAAGGTGAAATACCTAAAAAGAATTGTTGGAGATTCATGGAAAAATAATCAAAGAGAAATTTTTTTATATTTGAATCAAGATCTATCATTTAAGAAAAATAAGATGTTCCAGTTTCCTAAATAGTTGAATTAATATTACTCTTGTAATCAACTCCTATTGTATTGAATTACACAGGGTAATTAAGTCAATCTCATTTGAAGAGGAACTGAGTCATGGTGTAACAAAATTGTTTTTTCCGTACATACCATATTCTTTAACCAATAACACTGGGGTCCCATTTGTTTTCTATGCTTTGTGTAAACTCTAGAGGATATATTAGAGATTGGGAATAGCAATTGGTGCTTTTAATGGAGTGAAAGTAGCTGTTCATGAATTAGGCTTTTATTTAGTGACCCACCCAATAATAATATTTTTGAACTTTGAAGAGGGCATGCAAAAGCTGCCAAATGGCTTTAAAGTCTTTAGCATATCTTTGTTCATAATAACTGAATCCCTCACTCCTAGGAAGCTTCTTCATGACAAAAGTGCTTACCTCAATTCCTTAATGGAAAGTTATTTATCATTATACTTTCCAAGGAAGGTTGATTTTATGGAGCTTGAGAAAAAAAAAGTCTCACTTTTATGGGCTTCCATATCTACAAGATGCTTGGATGGTGCTCTCTCACACTCTCACTCACAGAATCTGCTTTCTACTACATGAGGGTGACTAAAGGCAACATTGGCAGGTCCATACTGGAGGGATTGAATTTGGTTTTGAGAGAATGACAAAAGGAAAGTCACTTTTCTTTTTAATTTGCATATGATCTCTCACTTTCATCTCCCAATTGGGCCACATATAGAGACCAAAAGAAAAACCAAAAGACCAAACTAACTTAGTAGATTTTGATATTTTCATTGAGGCCATCTTATGAAATATGTTCCATTAATTGTTGTGAGTCCCAAACTAGGATCCAAAATGCCTCTTACTCTTAGTATTACCTTTGGATAAAGATGAAAAATTATTGGTAAGGAAGTTCTCTAAGCTCATTGAAAAGCTACTCTGGCCACAAACATTATTTGTGGGGATGCAACAAGTTTGTGGAAGGCAAAGGTTCCGCATCTTCAATGTACTTGACACATTCCTCATCTGAAAATGACTCTCCTACATGCATTACCTTTTAATTAGAGTCCATTTGTAGATAGAAAAATTCTCTTTGTTACCTAGACCATATTCCATGAGTACTTCAATCAAAGTTTCTGAAACATTTCTAATAAAACTTTAAGGGCAAGTTTGATACGCTGTAATGGTTATTACACTGTAATAGGAATCAATATTATAAAGAATAAAAGAAACTGTAATGTAATAACTACTACCATTCATCTGTTTGGTGACAACAAATGAATAGAACCCTGAATATGTATTCTATATTTTACTACAACATGATTAATATATAAATATTGCTTATTATACGAGTATTAATAATTTTAAAACATTTTGGAGACTTGGATTTTGAATGTTATATATATATATATATATATATATATGTGTGTGTGTGTGTGTAAGAGTGTAATATATATATATATATATATATATATATATATATATATATATATATATATATATATATATATATATATATATATGTGTGTGTGTGTGTGTGTGTGTGCACGCAGTGTGCGCACGTGTGTGTGTAGAGTGAGAGAAGGCAATTTAAAAAAAAAAAAAAGAGAATTGTGTGAGAGAAAAGGGAGGTAATTTAGTAAAAGTAAATGGAGACTAGTATATATATATATATATATAGAGAGAGAGAGAGGGAAAGAGAGAGAGAGAGAGAGAATTTTAAAAAATTGTAGTTAACTATGGTTTTTTTATTTTTTATTTTTTGACCTATTACGTGATCTAAGGAATAGCTATTATATCTATTTTTGTAAAAAATAGCTATTCCTCATTTTGAAGAATAGTCATTCCTAAGGAATAGCTATTTCTTGTAATGAAAGTGTAACCAAACAATCGAACCTATTACATGTACCAAACGTACCCTAACTCTCATTGCATCAAAAGAGAAACAATGGCTTTGTTCCACCATTTGGCTTTTCCCCTTAAATTATGTGTACAATCTAACATTTGACTAAGGTGGCATTTAGGGTAACTTTCTCAACGTACTAAAACTACTTTTGGGGTCTACCCCAAAGCCATTGGTGAGAAAGACAACATTGATTGAGGGTTTAACCAATATGTACTATAAAGTTGGGAAAATTGCAGTTCACTTGAAAGTGTACACCTTTGTTTTTTTGGGTGGGTAAATAAAAGAAGTTTACTCAAAGGTTCCATTTAAATTGAATGTTTATTCAAATAGTTCTAATTTTTTACTGCAACACTTTCAAGTCAATTTTATTTGGTTACAAGAATTTGGTGGAACATAATTGGATTTTGTATGAAGTTGTACTTGAAGGAGCAATTGGATCATGTCTAGCTCACAGTTTAGACGTGCGTGTGTGAGAGAGAGAGAGAACAAAATACTGAAAGAGAATATTAGTTCTCCCTTCATAGCCAAGTAAAACTCATTTGATAAGTCAAAAGGTACATGTAACTCATTGCAACAAAAATTTGCAAGCAGTGAAGTGATACATGTACTGGATGTTAATGTTATTAACCTCTTATTATATGATCATTGATTGTAGTTCTTATGTCCCAAAGGTGAAATTCTTGTACAACAAGGAGGAATAACCCTATCAAATTGGAAATTTTTTAGACCAAACTAAAAAAAATGAAATGACTCATCGAAGATGGTGGGGTATATGCTTCTCAATCTAGGGTTCTGTTTGCTTTAGTTGATGCACAACATTGGTACCAAAACTGATACCATTGTTGGAAAAATGACAAAAGAAATTCAATTGCTTGGATAGCATAGGCTCCAAATTTTCTTTAGAACTTTCCCCAGTTTAGAAATTGGAATCTCCAAAAGGGATGTCACAAGAAAAAAGAACCTTGTGATCAGCATAGTCTTTGAGTATTGCTATTAGAAAAATAACAAATGAACCCCACCAATTTGGATTGAGTATGGGATAGTGTTTCATACAAGCAAAGAAACAAAGTGACTCTAGTTGTCATCAAGAAGAAGAGAAAGAAAATCTAATAGTCAGATTCGCAATTCATCTTTTTATTTGAAGCATGCGAAAGCTTTCCTCCAACTTGAACTAAAAGATTCAGTAGTTGATGAAACTGAATTTAGACCAAGAACATGTCAGAATACATTCTGACAATTTTTTGGAGCCATATATGAACCACTCATGACTCACTGCACTAGCTATATATATATATATATATGATATTGTGAAATTATAATGGCTTATCTTAAACATAATTTGAATGGACATTGTAAAGAGGGATAATCTTATAATTGCATTTAAGTCCTTTAACAAAGATATTTGGTGATATAAGTCATATACTTGGTAATTCTTCAACTATAACCACCACAAGTTTTATGCTATGAGTCTTGTAACTCAAATGTTATTATATATAGTTTTTTTCAATTGAGATGTTAGGGGTTCAAGTCTCCCTCACCAACTATCGAAAAAAAAAAAAAAAAAAAAAAACCAAGTTCACCACCAATACATTTTAAGCAAGTCATGTATTTCTATTTATACCAAATTAAACACATTAATATTGTATATTCTATTTTATATATTGCTAACTAGTAACTATGTTCTCAACATTTTATACCAAGTCCCAACATCAATAATTCTCAACAACTTAAATTTCTAACAGAATGTAAGTTTTTTTTTTTTTTTTAAAGGAATTTATTGTGGGCACATCAATATTACAATCTTTTAATATTAGGTGAAACAATAAAAATAATCACTAATATATTTGATTTGAAACAACAAAATATTGAATATTTTCTCTATTCTTCTCTTTCTTCTTTTTCAATATTTGAATAGATTAGTTTGGCCGACTAATCATTAAACTGGTGTAATGATTGTTTCGGCGTAAAACATTTTTGGGCATTTTGGACCTCGATAAATTTTTTTCAAATCAAGATCATTTTCAATTGATCGGAAAAACATTCCCTAATAAGGGGCTGGAAATGTTTTATGTCCATTTTAGATTCAAGGGATCATAATCCTCTCTCTCTCTCTCTCATGTTAAGATTATTAGTGTATCCAACCTCAAAACCAATTGGCTATGGGTGGAGAGGCATTAATATCTTATATACCCCTTATTCACTTCAACTCTTTCAATATGGGAAAATAATCTCTAACCCCCCTCAAACTCAAGGTGGTGGAAGCTGAGAAGCTTGAGTTTGGAATAATGGTAGTGGAATTGGATTACGGCTTTTGTGTACCGGATGAGGCTTGAGATACTAGATTATAGCTTTTTGTGATACCGGATGGTTACGGCTTGAAGGACTAGATTATGGTTTTTATAAGCCTAAATGGTTATGGGAGATACCGGATTATGGATTTTGCTACCGAAGTGTGTAGAAGAGTTATATGATTAGCGAAGTGTGTGGAGGAGTTGTATGATTGAAATTGGAGTGGATAACCTAGCTCTAATACCATATTAAAATTATTAGTGCATCTAATCTTGAAACCATTTCTCTCAAATGAACAAAGTACCGAGACACCTAATATCATTAAAATTTCTCACTAAAAATTATATAATAAAAAATCCATAAATCACATGATAAAAGAACAACTGTAATTCCTAAAATGAGCTTAGAGCTACTCAGTTACATAACTGAGCATGAATTGTAACATTGTAGTTTTATAAAAACTCAAAATTATAATAAATTATTAAAAAAAAATTGTATCGAATTTCTAGAACTTTTAGTAAAAGTGTTTCAACCGAAATAATTTTTTTAAAATCTATTCAACTTTTAATAATAGAGTTTCTTAAACCATCATAACGTGGATTATGATGGTTAAAAAAGAGTATGTAGTTTTGATAGTGAGATCATTGAGATACATGATAAAGGAAAAGTAGACAACGTATAGTGTTTATACTTTATACTTTATCATGTAGCATATAAGATTGAATTTTTAATAAATTACGAATTGTATAAAGACTATTTTGATAATTGAACAAGAAAAAGATGAAATAAAAAACTAGTGAACATGTGTGGCTACATATGGAGAAAGCTTCGCCCTCCCCCAGATTCTATTCTTCTTTTTATTTTATTTTATATACGTAAAAAAAAAAAAAAAGGATGAACATGTAACACGTGTAATAGTTTTGATATTTAAACAAAATAAAGCCATTTTGAATTTTTCAATATTTTATAAAATAAAATAATAATAATAACTCTGTTTAATTATTTTATCCTAGATTTGATAAAATGAGAACGTCCTCGTCCATTATCAATACGTACTTATTGTCACTAAAAATTGAGATGATTTAGTCAATTGTTATTAAAAAATAAAAAAAATAAAAAGTTATTTATTTACCTATTTTTTAATATATCTTTCAAACATATCCATACACACAACACAATTAAAAAAATAAAAAATTATAATAATAAATATATATAAAATATTTTTAAGCAAATAGCTTAGGATTTCCTAGAACACTATAGCTTAAATTTATTTTATCTAACATGTACTAGTTTAATAAAAATGATTTTTGAAATTTATTAATCATATTTTTTAAATAGTATTTTATCTACTTTAAAATAAATAAAAAATGTTTTCCCAAATCATTGTAGAATTTTAAATATAATGTACTTAAAAAAAAAAAAAAAAAACCTGAGTCAATCATTTAACAATCACCCATTTTTGCTCAAACATACTTTTAAGCGATCAGACGTCGATTACTCGAAAACGGCATCGATCAGACGGTGAATATGAGTTGATGAAGTTGAAGTAGACATATCAGAGGGACACGTTCTGCCCCATGCATGTTCAGCTGGCAGCGTTGGGCCCCGCAATAACTGTTTCTTCTTGGACCGTAGATTTTTGGATCTTATAAGGTGTAAAGGCATTGTCAAGTCTTGTTGTGCACCAGCCGTACACGTGGCATGACACAGAGATTATGACCATTCAGTGTTCTGGATCCCACCCTTAAGTTTCTCAAGGAAGATTGTAGATTGCACAGAGATCATTGTATCATGTCACTTTCTATCTTACTGTCCCCAACAACTGTAACACATGAGACAATAAGTCACGATCTTTGCTTGTTATTTGGTACATTCTAGTACACAATGGTTGCATTGTTTGCCTGCCACGTCTTGGTTTAAGACATTAGGACAGGTTTTTTCCTTCCTCGTATAACACACTAGTAAACCTTTTAGGTGTTTGAGGAACTAAGAATAGGTGTTTGCTTCTCATGAAAATTTGATCACAATGAGACCAATGGGGGCAACTAAAGATTCATCAATTTTTTGGATTCCATTTTTGGTACGATGTTACCAATTATTAAGCTAGTTGGCAAACTACAAGTTCTTTAAAAGTGTTGGTCCCAAGGAGTAAGGGAGACTTGGACTAATGATTTGTACTTTATTAAATATATGGTCATCTAAATCTTAAAATCTTATTATTTTACAATTGATAAAGTTTAAAATGATTCATTATCTTAATTAAAATTTAAATAAGTAAAATCTCTTTAAGATCTTGATTTAGATTGTGAGATTTTGTAGGATCCCCATCTTTTTTAAAATTGTTTCAATCTATTGAATTGTTAGATTTTTATTGTTTTTCTATTTAAACCTACATGTAAAATGGGTTTGAAAATACGAAGATTACTCAATTGTCTTTAATTTATTATAACTTCTATTCCAATTTCATTAACTTAAATATTTGATTTATAGTTTTTTACTACAATACCAGTAATGAGGGATTGAAGTAAAGGATCTTTATTGCCAAAACCTATAACTAAGGTAATGACTTCTTCTTCTCGGTTAAAAAACCTTGTGTTTATAGTTTCTTTTAAGATAGATTATTTGAATATTAGACACCGAGTACGAAATGGTACGTGTTAAACTTATTAGTTCTAAGTATTTTTAGAATATTAACCTTAAATTTAGAAAAATATAATAATCAAATATCATAATGCTATATTACTATTAGTTATTTTAAGAGTGTAAAAAATTTACAATTTTCGAATCAATCTTACTATTTGATAATAGGTATGCTCCCCAATGGTTACTAGTTCGAATTCCCTTAAGGTCACATATCCAAGGCAAAACCTTGAACCTATCTTGGTACACGTGACTAGTAGAGTGTTACGCCTGGTTTTAAAAACCGGACCGGACCGGCCGGTTCAACCGGTTCAACCGGTGACCGGTGCTTAGTCCGGTCCGGTTCTCTTAAAAAACCGGAAATATAGAAAAAATGGCCAAAAACCGTGAACCGCCGGTTCGACCGTGAAAACCGCGAACCGGCCCGGTTCAACCGGTTTTGGCCCGGTTCACTTAATACCAAAACACTGCCGTTTTGCTTCACTAACCAAACCTAAACTTTCAGCCTCTCTCTCTCTTTTTCGGTTTTTCCCTCCTCACGCCGCTTCTCCCTCTCATTCTCACGCACGCCGTCTCACTCACCGGCTCACAATCTCCTCTCACCGGCTCACAATCACTCCTCACACCAGCTCACAATCACGCCGTCTCACTCACCGGTCCCGATCTCTCACTCTCAGACTCAATCTCACGATCTCAATCGCAATCTCACACTCTCAGACTCAAACTCACTGTCACCGCCGCCATCACTCCGCCATCACTCCGCCATCACTCTCACGGTCTCACGGTTGCTCTCTCTCTCTCTATTCACTGCTCACGGACTTCCAAGCTTCAAGCCCTTTTTTTAAAAAAGCTCAGTCAGTCAGTCTCTCTATTCACTGCTCACGGTTGCTCTCTCTCTCTCTATGAAATGTATATCTTTCTCTTTCTTTCTTAACTTTGCAATGTATTCTTATTGTGTTTTTAATGTTTGATTTGGGTTTTTTTACAGGCACATTTCGTAGAGGTTGTTGTGGTGGCTTCACTCTGTCGTGGTGGCTTCACTCTATCTCGGTGTGCTCTCTATAAAATCAGAGAACTTAGTAAATTAGAAATGGATAGAAGTTAGAAAAAATTTAGTATTAAATTCCCCTGTTTCCCCTGTTTTTCCCCTGTTTTTTTTTTTCACCTTTGACATGTGCTACTGCCGTATTAATTTCTGAGTATTCTCCTGGATTAAATGCTGAGTGCTTATTTGTTTGTTGGCTATGTTTGTTGTTGAAAATGTTTGCTGCCAGTCTGTTGTTGTGTGAAAAGTTGAAATGGATTCTAACTCCGCACCATCTACAACCGGGTCATCTGTAAGGGGAAAATGTGATCCAGCATGGAGTCATGTACTTGAAGAGGTGAAGGATGGAAAAAGTAGTTTTAAATGTCTATATTGTGGGAAAGTTTATAGAGGTGGGGGTATCAATAGGATGAAAAGACATCTAGCTGGGGTGAAAGGTGATGTAGCATCGTGTAGGAGTGTACCTTATGATGTTAGATTTCAAATGGGGGAAAATTTGAAGGAAATTGGTAAAACTAAACAACAAGCAAAAGAGGATCAAGCAAATTCTAATATTTCACCATTAGAGGAAACACAAGAATATGAAGTAGTCCAAGAAAATCATGCTAGTGGTGGGAATTTAGGTAGGGGAAAGAGCATTGGTCCTAGTAGGGTTTCATCTAAATCCAATCTAGGCAAAAGGAAGGTAATTGGTGAAATGGATAAATACTTTGCTCCAAGAACAACACCAGGAGCTCAACTTGGAATTAAAAGTGTGTTGGCTACCAAAGAAGCCAAGAAGAGGGTTGATATGGCAATAGCAAGATTCATGTATGATGCTTGCATTCCACTGAATGCTGTGAATTCAAGCTATTATCAACCTATGTTGAATGCTATAGCTTCTATTGGTCCAGGATATAGGGGCCCAAATTATCATGCCCTTCGAGTACCTTTGTTGAAAGAAGCAAAAAGAGAAGTCCAAATGATTGTTGATTCTTATCGTACCTATTGGGCTGAGCTTGGATGTACAATAATGGCAGATGGATGGACTGATAATAGGCAGAGAACATTGATTAATTTCTTAGTTTATTGTTCTAAAGGAATTACTTTTATACGTTCTGTTGATGCTTCAGATATGGTTAAGGATGCAGTTTCTTTATTTAACTTGTTTGATGAAATAGTTAAATGGGTTGGTCCTGAAAATGTAGTACAGTTGGTTACTGACAATGCTGCAAATTATGTAGCTGCTGGTAGATTGTTGTGTGGAAAATATAGGAACATTTGTTGGTCACCTTGTGCTGCACATTGTTTGAACTTAATCTTAAAGGATATTGGAGAAATGGATCATGTAGCTAACCTTGCGAAACGTGCATCACAGATCACTGTGTACATCTATAACCATGTGTATTTGCTATCTTGGTTGAGGAATAGAAAAGGTTGGGGAGAAATTGTGCGTCCAGGGCCAACTAGATTTGCTACTACCTTCATTGCTTTAGGGAGCCTTAACGAGCATATGCACGACTTACAAGCGTTGGTAACTAGCAAGTTTTTTGTGGAATCCAGATATGCAAAAGATAAGAAAGCAAAAGAAGTGGTGAAGATCATTCTTGACCCAAAATTTTGGAATGATTGTCGTGTAATTGTGCATATTGTGTCACCACTAATTCGTTTATTACGAATTGTTGATTCTGATGAACATCCGGCAATGGGATATGTTTATGATGGCATGTATAGAGCAATTGATGGAATCAAAAAACTTTTCAAGGATAAGAAGAAATTTTGGGAGCCATATATTAATATTATCAAGGATCGTTGGGATAATCAATTCTCTCAAGAGATTCATGCTGCAGCTTATTGGTTGAATCCCGCATTTCAGTATGACCCGTCAACTTCGAGTAAAAGG
>OU015762.1:14737025-14780063 GCA_907173295.1 Fagus sylvatica | reverse complement strand
AATTTTCTCTACTCTATCTCTATATTTACACTATCCAACAACTCTCTATTTATTTTTACTCCAACAGTCTTCTCTATTTCACTCTCTACTCTATATAAATATATTTTTTTATTATTTTATCCACATTTAAATATTATATTTTTTAACTTCTTCCTTTATCATTATTTCGCACCAAAAATAAACTAACTGACAAACTTATTCCTTCCCACCCGCCACCACCACAACCACCGGAAATCTCAGCAACCAAAACCACCAAATCTCAGCAACCAAAAACCACTGTGGAGATCGGAAGGCTCCACCACCGTGGTTCGTGCTTCGCGGCGTGGTTACAGTGGCTGGCCTCGGTCTGGACAGATCTAAGAAGAGAACAAAAACCACCATGGAGAAGGAAGGCTCCACCACCGTGGTTCGTGCTTCGCGGTGTTACAGTGGCTGGCCTCGGTTTGGACAGATCTGAGAAGAGAGCCACGCCGTGGGTCTCTCCTTGGTGGTGGCTGGCCTCGGTGGGTCCAGATCTGAGAAAAGAGCCGTGGGTCTCTCCGGAAAAGGTGGCTGGCCGTGGCTCTCTGCTGGTGGTGGTGGTGGAAAGAAAAGAAAAAAAAAAAAAAAAAAAAAAAAAATTCCCACGCCGTGCCGATCCCAGCTGGTGGTTTCAGGTGGTGGCTGGTGGTTTCTGAAAGAAAACAAAAAAAAAATTTCAACACCCAGGTTTCAGGTGGTTAGAAAAGAAAAAAAAGTATAAACTGCAACTGAGAAAAGAAAATAAAAAAATTTGATTATAATGGTTATATAAAAAAGTTGAATTTGCTGGTGGGTTCAGGAATATTCTTCAATATTCCTTTCTTTCTTTTTTTTTTTTTTTTTTTTTTTTTTTTATTTTTTCCGGACTTCATGAGATTTTAATTAAAATAATATTTATAAAAAAAATGAACGGTAACATTAACGGTAATATTATTTAACGGTAACATCTCAACAGACATATTCTCCAACGGTTCTATTATGCCAACGGTAATATTTCTTTTAGTATAAATAGGACTATTTCATATCTCTAATTTTCATTCACCTCAAACCAAATTTTTTCTTTCATTAATCTCAAACTCAGTTTACTCACTCACTATCAAATCCAATTTGCTCTTTCATTATCAAACCCAAATTTCTCTTTCATATACTATGGATCATAATTATCATCTTAAGCCTCGTGATTATCAAATGAAGGAAATGGAAATGGTTCTTCTTGAGTCCGACTCTGATGATGAAATGGAGATACTTTCAATTTTTGCAATGGAAGAAGAACGATTGAAAAGTGAGCGGGCATCATCATCACGTCGTGGTTCAATTGTAGGCCGCAAGGTCATTAAGCGCGATTATTTGCAAGGCGAAGAAAGGCTTTTTCATGATTATTTTTCAAATAATCCTGTTTTTCCTCCTCATTTATTCCGAAGGAGGTTTCGGATGAGTCGTCCACTTTTTTTTCCGTCTTCAATCTGCACTAGAAGCGCATGATCAATATTTTATCCAAAAAAGAAATGCTGCTGGAACGCTTGGTTTGTCATCCCTTCAAAAGATGACTGCTGCACTACGGATTCTCGCTTATGGAGTAGCAGCTGATTCTACTGACGAGTATGTGAGAATTGGGGAAAGCACTGCAATAGAGAGTCTAAAAAGATTTGTTAAAGCGGTGGTTAATATTTTTTCTGAAGAGTACTTGAGGTCACCAAATAGCAATGACATTGCTAGGTTGCTCGCGGTTAACGAAAAGCGTGGATTTCCAGGAATGTTGGGGAGCATTGATTGCATGCATTGGAAATGGAAAAATTGCCCGGCAGCATGGAAAGGTCAGTATACTGGTCATTCTCGTGAACCAACACTTATTTTAGAAGCAGTTGCTTCATATGATCGTTGGATATGGCATGCATTTTTTGGTTTACCTGGGTCTCATAATGACATCAACGTACTAGAGCATTCTTCTATATTTACGGAGCTTGCTCAAGGGCGTGCTCCTCCAGTGAATTACTCAATCAATGGTCATGATTATACAATGGGATATTATCTTGCTGATGGTATATATCCACAATGGTCAACTTTTGTGAAAACAATCTCAGCTCCATTAGAAGCAAAGAAAAAACATTTTGCTAGAGTTCAAGAGGCATGTAGGAAGGATGTGGAATGTGCATTTGGAATACTTCAAGCAAGATTTTCAATTGTGCGTGGGCCTGCACGCTTTTGGGATGAAGCTACTCTCAATGATATTATGAAGGCATGTATAATATTACATAATATGATTATTGAAGATGAGCGCGATCCTAATGGAGTACAACAAGATGATGATTACGAACAAGTGCCTGAAAGCATCCCTATACCTGTGTCACGAGAGCCTACAATTGAAGTTCAGAATTTCATTCAATCTCATATTCGCATTAGAGATAGAGAAACTCATTCTCAACTCCAAGCTGATCTTGTGGAGCATTTGTGGCAACTACATGGCCAATTATAAGATTATGTAATTTTAATTTTCATGCTTACATTATTTATTTATGTTACTCTTTATTGTAATTTGAAGTTTATCAAATCTATATTATTCTTTGTGAAAGTTCTTTAAAATTCCATTATACCATAAAAAAATATTAACACGTATAACTTGCAAAGTCAATGCTATATATATTTTACCACATTAACGTTCAAAGTAATAAATTGAGTCATCAACCATAATAGCAAAGGACATTCAATAGCAATAAAAGTTCAAAGTATTATCTTAATTCATACAACACAAGAGCATTGATGAATATAATACAAAAATAATACAATATTATTTACTAATTACCACTTCTTCTTCCAAGGATTTCCAATTGGCGTTTACGAAAATATTCTTGTTGCATTAGAGGCAACGCATCTACATTCATTGTCATAATTTCCTTCTCCTCTTTCATTCTTTCCCTTTCCTCTTTCATTCTTTCCCTCTCCTCTTTCTTTCTTTCCCTTTCCTCTTTCATTATTGCCAAATGAATTGTTTCTTCCTCTTTTATTCTTTCCCTTTCCTCTTTCATTTTTGCCAAATTAATTTTTTCTTCCTTAATACAAAGACGCTTATTCTCTAACTCCATGTACTCAACACGACCCCTCTCAATAAATTCCAATCTCATTTCTGCGATTTTTTTTTTTTCTTCCACCATGGCATCCAAGGCATATTTCACATTTGAACTAGTACCTTCGTCGCTCTTTTGTTTGTTCAATCGAGCTTTTTCGGCCTTCCTACCCAGTGGTCTCTCCAAGTTTGTGTTGGAAGTATTTGCAACATCTTCATCTTCTAGATTTATCGAGTTTACAGAAGATGTTGTCTCCATTCTCCTTCTTCTTGGTGTCTCATTTTGATGACTATTCAACCATTTTGGTGAATACTTCAACACGTTCCAACAATGCTCAAACATAAATTTTTTGCCATATTCTGCTATATACAATTGTTTTGCCTGATCAATCTAAAAAATTCAAACAATAAAAACAATTAATATTTGTAGAGATTAAAACAAATTGATGCATTAATAAATTTGAAGAGTTAATAAGATGCACCTTGTTTTCCTCAGTTATACCACTTTGATGCAATGATTCAATCTTTGCCAAACACCCAGAATATTTATTGGTGCAAAGTTGAATGGTTGACCACCGGTTCTGAAGAGAACCTTTAGTTCGCTTAATTTGGGAGGTCGTATGAGTATGATAATATTCATGAACTCTCGTCCAAAATATTTTATATGTTTGATCATTGCTTTGCACCGGGTCTTCACTAATAGAGAGATACGAAGATATAAGGTTCAAATCTTCTTCTATAGTAAAATTGGATTGACGTGTTTGTGGATTTTTAGTGGATTCAATTTGGGATAGAGACCTATCCGGTAATTCTCTTGAGGGTGGATTACTATTATGATCGTTAGCATATGTGGTTTCCATCAAGTATTCGTTGTACGTTTCGTCTAGAAGATTAACGAAATTGGGGGTTTCATTTTGAGAATTCATCCCTAAGTAAAAAGAAATACAATATTAGGTATCAATCACACATAAAATCGTATGTAAAAGTAAAAATGTTGCAACTAATTCTCTTTTCTGTGACTAGATAGAGCATAAATAATTTACTATATGAAAAACACAATTCACACAACTCATCAATGTAATAGTCTCGTTATTAAACAGATCCAACATCTAATTTCATAATTCCATCCTCATTTTGAGGCCAAAACCCGAAACCAAATTACACAGCAGCTCAACACACAAACAGTATACAAAAACTCAACACCCAGTACACAGAGGCCAAAACACCCAGTACACAGAACCTCAACAAACAAATACACAAACTAATTCCAATCAAAATCATATACAAATCAAACAGATTCAACCTATAATTTCATAATTACATCCTCATTTTGAGGCCAAAACCCGTAACCAAATTACATTCAAAATCAACCCACATACAGACACAAAATCAACCCACAAACAGACACAGAACCGTGGACACACAAACAGACAGCAACCAAACCTCCATACACCACCAAACCTCTCGAAGACACATCACAAACCAAACCTCCAGACAGCAACCAAACCTCTATACACCACCAACCCTCTCACAGACACATCACAATTCACAAACCAAACCTCCAGACAGCAACCAAACCTCCATACACCACCAAACCTCTCACAGACACATCACAATTCACAAACCAAACCTCCAGACAGCAACCAAATTTCCACATAACACCGTGGGTCTCACAGACACATCACAAACAAACCCATATTCACATGATTTTTAGCTGAACAAAGGAAAAGAGAAGGAAATTATGATATACCTCACGCCGGAAAAGAGGAGGAAGAGAGAAGGCAAGCCGAGGCCGAGATCGGCAAACCCAGGCCGAGATCCGCAAGATCGGCAAGCCCAAGCCACCACCACGCCGAGATCGGCAAGCCCAAGCCACCACCACGCCGAGATCGCAACCCCAAGCCACCACCACCACGCCGGCGTTAAAAACCTCAAACCGAAGCCCAAGCCCGTTTCCTTCTGAGATCGCAAGCCCAACCACCACGCTGGCGTTTCCAACCGAAACTGAAGCCCAACCCATTTCTTGCTTCAGCAGAAAACGAAGAGAGCACAGAGAGAAGAGATCGTGCTTCAGCCGAAAACGAAGAGTACAGAGAGAAGAGAGAGCACAGAATGAAGTGAGAGAGAAAATCAGTTAGAAATGAGCTTCGGGAAAAATCTAAAATATTTATACTCGGTGGTCCCAAGTTTTTTTTTTAATCGGGTTTAATGGTTTAGAAAATGTACAGTAGCTTTTCAATTGTGAAAAGCTACTGTACATTTTCTAAAAAAATTTGGAGATAGAGTGCTGAAATAGAGCACTGCTGGAGCTAATTTTTTTCCTCTGTTCCCTATTTGTAGAGATAGAGTGCAGTTTTAAACGACTGCTGGTCATGCTCTAAGCCCGTGTGTCTTAAACAACCAGTAAATGGGAAGGGGTAAGATGGACTTTTGCATGAATAATCTTGGGTCTAATAAAAGGCACGTGTGATAGAACAACCATGAGATCAGAAATTTTTCAAAATAGTTCAACGTGTAAAGGAACAAACGAGAATGAAAATTCACAAATATCCGCTACACCAAAAGGTAATACTCGACACATTGTCCCAATCAATTAATGCTTGCAAAGACCACCGTTGAAGATCAGTTTTCTAGGGGCTATAGATCAAGTAACTCCAAGACAAGCTTTCTATTTAGGAGGACCAACCTCGATGACTTTCATAGATGGAGCTTCATGTCTGGGCAAGAAAACCCAAATTGTTATTCCCACAGAAATCGTCCATGGCTCAAAGGTAATATAGTTTACAGACCAGTGAGTATAATTAATTCTTGAGGATTTTGTTGGGATTCAGTCAACACTATAAAAGTACACACAAGTCCAATCCACAAGGCATCAGAGATTAGAGGGAAAAAACTTCTAGATCTAGATTAAAGTCATTCAGCTATAGATCCAGTAACTCCAAGACAAGCTTTCTATATAGGAGGACCAACCTCGATGACTTTCATAGATGGAGCTTCATGTCTGAGCAAGAAAACCCAAATTGTTATTCCCACAGAAATCGTCCACGGCTCAAGGGTAATATAGTTTATAGACCAGTGAGTATAATTAATTCTTAAGGATTTTGTTGGGATTCAATCAACACTATAAAAGTACACACAAGTCCAATCCACAAGGCATCAGAGATTAGAGGGAAAAAACTTCTAGATCTAGATTAAAGTCATTCAGCAATAGTAAAATTACTCTTTGTAATTGCTGAAATATATGGATGAGATTTTTCTTCTTTCTCTTGTGTTATTATTTGTTTGATCTTGTTTCATTCCTACAATTCCCATCAGTATAATTTATTTTGAGAAATTTGTCCATGGTTCATTCTTTTTAGAGCTGCTGGAGCAGATATAAATAAGATCTTTAATTAAAATTAATGAGTCATCGAAACTCATTTATTAAGTTTAAAACTTGTTTTGTAATTTTTTGAACACTCAATCATTTTGATAAATCATTTATGAGCACCATTAGCCTTCATCACTATCGTGGTGAAGCAAGTAGTGGGCTTGGCTCTCCAATTGAACCTGGGTCAAATCGTTGTCTAACCAAGTCTCGACATGTGTTGCTGCAGAAAATTTGACCCAACAAAAGTTTATGGTAGCATAGAATATGTCAAAATGATAATGATGTTCCACTGTAATGTGATCCCATTGATGACGACCTCAATCTTCAATATAACAAGCACTCAAATCTGGAATGTCAATTTTAACTTGGCCATGATTCATGAACCTAAATTTTTCAAGTTAAATTACAACCCATAAGATAACATTACTCATGAATTCAAAGTTTATAAACAACAAAATATAACAATCATGGGATACAAGCAAGGAGTATAATCAAATAAAGAATTAAACTTTAGCTAATAAGATCATATCTATGATAAATTTAATTTGATATGATAAAAGAATTAAAGAAAAAACTTTTTTCTTTAAGCTGGATTTATTTTTATGATTTCAAAACCATATCCATTGTCCTAATCCCAAACCCTAAATTACTTGTATTAATTATTAACAATGAATAAAATCTAAGAGATGAAGCATGAGTGGAATTTGGGGAGAGCCAGAGTTAAAATGAAAGAAAGTAAAAATAACTAATCTAAACATTGGAAATTTATGTTTTTGGGTGTTGAGTCAAAGTTGTCAATACTGGATCAAAGACTGTTTCAATTTGGCTAGAAGAAATGAAATATTTCAATACTGATTAATACCTTTATACCATTTTCGGGGTTATCGCTATATATATAGAATTTTAAAATCCACATGTTTTATAAGCCCATATATTCACCTAAGTACATTAGCCAAATATATTAACTCAAATAACATGTTTTCTAATCCCTTTTATAATTTTTTTCTTGTACCAACCAAAACATCAACCCCAACTGAACTACCTAAAAAATCCCTGATGCAAGTACAAATTGGTATTTTATTCGATACATAACATATGTTTCAAGTGAATATTCGTGCCTGTTTAGTGTCGGTATGGTACATATCATTTGGTACGACCAGTACTAATACGATATTGAAAACTTTGGATTAGGTGCCAACTATGGGTCGGAGTAAGAGAGAGAATGGCAAGTAATGAGGATACTTTTTCGTATTGTTTCGGGTGGGTAACGGAAATAGGAAGAGAAAAAGGTATTTTTAATTTATTTATTTTCATTTGCTGTTTGAAATAATGCAACAAAGACATGAAACTTGATGAATGTCCAACTACTCGAATCAATGTATATATTTAAGCCAAATTACTTTGTGAATCCCTAAAGTTTATCTGTTTAACGCTTTTAATTTAACACCTTATTGGGAGATAGCCCTAAAGTTTCAAACAAATTATTTTAGTTCTAAAGTTTAAATATGACCGTTATTGATGTATTCTTTTTTTTTTCTTTTTTGATAAAAGGTAGAATTTTTTAGGAAGAGAAAAACTCAAAAGTAATCCCCGGGTATGCAGGTGATTGCCTAACACAATAGTTTGAAAATCATGCAACAGAAGAGTGAAGTGAAGATGTTGTGGATGAATGAGAGAAGCCTAAAAAATATGGTGATTACGGGCATTCAGAGAGCCCATGATACCATTGTCCATGACTCCATTTCAGACTTCGTAGCATTGCTAGCAAAATCTTTCTTGATGTCAAGGAAATCATTGTGCTCTGTGTTGCCTAGCTTCTTAATTCGGCCAGAAACTTGAGCCCAAACATTTCGGGCATAGGGACAAGCCCATAGAATGTGGGTCATGGTTTCGGGGTGCCGAAGACAAATTCAGCAGGTAGGGTCCAAAGATAGCCCAGGCCTACACAAGTTGGTCAATGTTGAGAGAGAGGCTGTATAATAAGCTCGCCAAAGTAAAAGTTTACATTTATTGGTGTATTCAAAGTCACTAAAATATGCAAATGTTTCTAACTTTCTATGCTTTCTTATTTTATATTTCTCTTTTATAAAACACCACAATGTAACCTTGATGATTACCAAAAAGATACTACCATCTCCCAAAATAATAAAAACTAGACATTATAACATTACAAGTAGCAACATCATCTAAGCTTTAGTTAATTTAATTTAATTTTTTTTAAAGTGCAGCTTGTAATCTTTGACTTGGACACCACCAAGTCTTCCTCCCACAATAACTCCTACCTAAATGTTCAACATGCTAGTTTCTTCATTATGCTAATTAAGTCCCAAAACCATAAACTTACAATACTTAATGACATTGAATTCCACTTTGTTGCTCTATCAAGAAAAGAAGAGGATAAAGGTGAGTGCACTCGGTTTAATTTCTATTATATAGTTTCCAAAGAAGCCTTTAATGTCTTGCTTCCCATGTACAACATTAAAGAGAGCACATAATTGGAAGGGAAATATTAAACATAAATGGATATGCATCATATTGTTTGTTGAAATGTTATATACAAAATACAGCTGTACAAGTAAACACAGGCTAGAAATAATACTGCAGCCACGATGCTGGTATTGTTCTAGGCAATGTAAGAACGGGGTTGAGTAATGACAAAGACACCAATGATACGAAACCAATTACTGATTACTTGGGCTACGTAATCTGTTACCCAAATGTGTTTTCTCCACTGTATGTAACGTAGAGAAATCCATCTTCATCCTTCTTTTCATCGTAGATGGTTGACATTATAGCTCCTGCAAATATTTAAATACAATTAGTATACCTCTTGATAACTCCGCCTGTGTCGTTTTATATTTTGTTCACAGCCTGTCCTAAACCCGGAAAATGAGTAGGCTTGCGATAAGATGACTGTCATTGCAATTTAGTCACTTTATTATGAATTGATCCACTATAGAAACAAGTTGGGGCATCTCTTATACTTGTGGGCTGTGGCTGACCCTAATTAGTATGTTGAGGGTCCATAGTCAACTCCAAAATTTTAGAACTAAAACTTAGTCGTTGTTATTATTGTTGTAATTAGTACCTCTCGATTTTGGGTAATTATACATTTGAATTTATACCAATTACCATCATTATTGGTAAAAACTAACTTTCTTTTGGAAATCTATCTTCAACATCTTTTCAGTTCAGTTTTAATATGACGAGGAATGACATTGTCTACCATCAACAAATCTGCAATAGCAAGGAAATTAAAACCTAGCATCACACTCACATACACACACAGCTCATGAAATTGCATAGAAGTTACCTGTTGGTGGGAGCACGTTGTCCACAAATATAAAGATTGCCTTTTCTGCACTCAGTTTAATTCTCTTCCGAATTACATAGACGAATTGACCCACCGTCAGATCGGCTGGGACAAGGTATCTGTAATGTCATAACGGTCATTAATATATAACTGTTGATAGGTTTAGAAATACACTTGGTTAGTCTTGAACCCAAGACCTTGCCCTATAACTTGCTCTTACAAGGAGAGGAGATGCCACTTGAGCTAGAGAGCTCATTGGCATCATTAATACATAAAAATTATCACCACTTTCAAGAAAAAACTTAAGCGGATAATATGGTCTTCGAGGAGCAGTGTGGCCCTATTTCTTCCCCATTGCAGTCCTATGTTTGACCTTCAAACATAGATAAAAAGTACTCCACAAGAAAATGAGGACACATTGAAAAGCCGACTAAGACAACGTCCACTATAAAGTCTAGACAAATCTTAGGTTCTTTTGACTCTTGTTGTTTCCCCCACACACACATGCACACACATGACCGTGCACACCTATACGCACACACAAGCATGATGCTTTAATTATGGGGAAATCACTGATTATCCTAATGAAGAGCATGCAAAATCTTAAAAACTGAAGGGAAACTAGAGAGACAAAGCATTAGTGATATGAACTGGGACTCACTTTTTCTTGTCAATGTTGGGAATATCACTTCTCTCAGCCTTCTCCACAATCACCTTCAAAAGCACAAAGGAAAATATAAATATAAATAAGACCACAATTTGGATACTTCAAGAGTTTCAAATGATATACAATTAGTCTAATCACTTTATCATGCACAAATTAAATACTAATTCTGTTATATAGTTGCATGTCTACTTTGTGAACACAGAACTACCAGATTACGTACTAGACTACCAAGAGTCTGATGCTTAGTAGAGGATCTGATTTTTAAGTATGAAAGCATGATTAAATGAGTGAGTTCAATTCCATAAGACACTTTATGGGGTAGAAACATCCACACAACATCAATACTAAATTCCTAATCCCTGACTACAGAATTCTTTGACGAAAATACCATCTTTTTCTTTGCAAAACTTAGGGATTAAGGGGTAGGTTGCTGGAGTTTTTTCTGTGAAAATATGCTAAATCCTAATCCACAACAACAAAAAGTTTAGCAGGCACATTTATATTATCTTATCCCCAATAATTCAAATATAGGGTCAGAGACAGAACTTAAATACTTGGCAGCAGCAACTGCAAAATGCTCTGTTGCCTTCCAATAACTAAAGCACAGAACAGGATTGCATAACAAACGCCAATTAAATTGAATAAAGGCTCTGCTTAATCCTATTGACCTTCCATTCACCTTTTGTGTTTAATAGGTAATTAAGTTTATGAAGTCTTCTCATTATACTGTTAATGAAACATAAATTGTTGCAGAACACGAGACAAATACAGATTTTACTAATGCAAGGGCATTGCTTTTTAAGATAATGGGTATTGTATAAACCATTTCATGGCACCATATTAAATAATAATTACAGCCAAGTTCAGCAGCTGCTGCAGCACTAAATGGAAATGTACATGAAGCCAGTAAGTATCACATTAAAAACAACGTGATTAAAATATTGCTTCTGCAGGTACTTTAACCAAAAGATTCTTTGAACATAGCTAAAGCTGCTAAACCAAGACAAATGAAGGTTTACATGAAAACCTTGTGTCATATCGACCATCTACCAGGAAGAAGAGATACCATCATACAAATACATTTCTTACAATGCAGAACCCTTAGGCAAACAATTTCAAGCGTATTACTAACACCCTGCATTTTGGGCACGTGCAGCCTGGCATGTTGTGAACGAATTCCAGGCTTTGCATTTTCAAAACAAAAGAAATCACCAAATGCGGACTCCTAGGATACAAAAAAAGGCTGAAGATGTAAGTAAGAGATAGGTTTCAACAGACAATCATTTGGAACTCTTCATATGATAGAGAATTTTATCAACCACGTATGTCATTTTGTACGGAATCCAGGTTGTCATAAGTAGCCATTTTATTCCGAGTTTTACTTTTTACTTATCTAACCTCATCTTAGAAAAAAAATAAAACAAACAAATAAACAACTTAAGACTGGAAGAAGGTTCAGTAGGTATAACTTAACATGCATTCATGTTTTAGGTCAGCTACATGAATCTTTGCCCTCCCATTCCAATCACTATAGGAGAGTAAGACCATATTTTTGAGCCTACGCCCAAAACCATGGTAGAGGGAATACCTAACTTAAAAACTATCATAAAAAAATTGTCATATGGAACCCAGATAAGCCGGACCAGGTAGCATTTTGAGCTCAGAATGGCAGGTGAAAATTCCTTCATTCATGCTGAACAAAAATTAGCTCAACCATCAAAGGAATTTTTTAATGATTTGAAACAGATAGCTCTTTATTTCAACCAATAAATCTTTGGAAAACTCACGGACATAAAGTTGAATTTTAACTGTTTATTTCTACCAATTTATCTTGTAGAACTTACCTTCTTGAACAAAAAAATTGCACAACAAATTCAAGTCTCTATAAGAGAGCTCAATGTATGAAAACTCAATAAAACCACAATCAACAGGGGAAAATGTTCCACAGTCAACACCGTTCAATTTCACTTTCAGTCCGAGAGCTTGAAGGTGTATCAACTTACATCAACAGATTATGCCCATTTCTCAACCCCCCACCCCTTAATTGCAAGTGCCTCCCAGGATCTTTCAAAGTACTACTTTCCTAACAGAATTTTTGTTGTTTTCAAAAGTGTTTATACTTAAGATAAGTTGTACCAGAAAAATGTCCACTCTACCATGTTAATAACCATCCATAAACCAAACTTGGTTGCGTTACTCTAAATTGAAATAAATCTGTGAACTATTGTCTGCTTTCAGCACATTACATTGCATTTTGTCACAAACATAATGACCAAAACAATCGCTTAATAATAGATGCATCATGCATGCTACCTCAATGCACCAAACATGTTAAAAAGGTAGCCATTTTAGCAGCAGCAAATTACGCATGTCAATCACATAAAAGCAAATACATAAGTTGAACCTATAAAAGTACACTAAACAAATAACAATTTTAATCACAAAAAAGAACTCATAAAAAAATTGCAACAAAATAATCTATTGATCAGAAAAGAATATTTAAATCTTACAGGAATTCTATCTGGGTATTTGTCCCTAATTCTTGCAGCCTCTGCACGCCTCTTTTCTGCAGAGAACAGACATCATAAATTAATGGAATTGAGCTCATAAAGTATACAAATTAACTATAATCGATTAAATTGGTTTAATAAACAATAAAATATAGACTAAAGCAATTAACACAAACACAAAAAAATTATCCCATACCAAAGTCATGCTCTTGCTTGAACATGCTTCTAGTCATTCTTTTTTAATGTACTGAAAAACAAGAAACACAAAAACATTTATTGAGTACCAAATATAAATCAAAATCAAATTCAGAACAAACCCATAAAATCTATTGTGAAAAACATGAAAGCAATAAAATTTACAACCAATATCAAAAACCCATGTTTGTTTGCAGAGAAAAGATGGGTCAGTGCAAGAGAAAACCCAAAAACATCTAAGCTTAATACACCTTTTGACCCTTTGATAATATTGTTTTCATGTTCTATTTTCAGATATCAAAGAAAACAAAAATACATAATTAAATTTAAAAAAAAAAAAATTAAAAATTGATGCATAGAGTTGAGAAGAGCTTACACAAAGATTGAATTAAGAGAGGAAAGATTGAAAAAACCAGCAAACAGTTTTCCAGTGCTCTTTGGGTTGCAGATAAGAGCTATGATGACTATGATTAAAGAACTCTTTTTGAGTTTTGACAATGCATGTATCTATCAGTATTTATTAATCGGTTTGGTTTGGCTTTGCCTTCCTCTCCGGTAATGTTAGTCAAGTTGGCTTCCATAACCAATGAAATCTTGCCGTGTAATTGTCAATCAATTACTAAAAATTGACAACTTGATTACTTTGACTTTGTATTTTTAGTATCTTATTCTTAATTTAAAATAAAAAATCAAAATTAAGTTAATTCACTTAATTGCACTTTTCCCCCTTAATTATTGTGCAATGTAATATATCTCTTAATAAACTTCAAACTGAGCAATGCCCTATGCGCCTATGATTTTATTGATAATAAATATTTTTTCCCTAGGATTTTTGTCAAATTTAATAAATGAAAAAAAGGGGGAAATATGTGATAGAATTTTGAATTTTAAAGGTAAATCATAATGACAAAGAGCACAATGATCATTACTAATAAATGAAAGGAGACATTACTTGGTTTTAAGAGCTCCTACTTATCTTTTGTTCTAACTCCTATATCAGTCACTGCTACTTGGTGCCTAGTGTGCTCTTCACAGAAAGGAGTGAAACTCAGGCCCCTTAGACGTAAGGGTCCGTCACTCCTGTCACCTCCCATTGGTAGCATTGAGTGCACTGAGATGTCTTATTGGCACCAGCGACTGCAACCGATCATTGAGAGGGTACTAAGCTAGCAATGAAAATCTATGAGACATTAAAACTATACATTAGTAAACGGGAAAATGTACAATTTTTCTAAACAAAATTAACAACCCCATAACTTTAATATTAAGTATGTATTTAATTGAGCATTTTACTTAAAAAAAAAAAAAAAAAAATTGGTTGAAATACAACGCCCAAAAATGAGGCATTAAAAAGTTATACATAAGTAAATAAGTTAATAGAAAAAAAATTCTGACAAATAGACATTTTTGATTTACTAAATTAGAAAAATAAGTTTTACCTAAAAAAAATAATCTATTTATCGAAGCCTATTATGTTTTAGCTCTTATACAAAAGATTATAATAATATTATAAATTTTAGGATAAAAGTATTACAATTTTATATGTCAACTTAATATGAAACAAAAAAATAATTTAAAATTTATTTATTATGTTATAGGCGTGACAATCACATTACATTTTTTTTTTGAATAATCACATACATTTGTATTTACCTTTAACATTTTTCATAACAATAATTTGGTTTTTCATGGTTTTTCAGCAATAATTTGGTTTGTGTAGAGTTAGACCAAAATAGGAGAAGAGGAGAAGTCGAATTTAATTGGTTAGTTGAACAAACTTGACAACCGTTCAATGTAGAGGAGCTTAAACCATTAATGAGGCCAACCTCTTGTGGAGTCATCTCTTCTCGCTTTGAACGTCTCGTTGCATTGCTTACGTTTCTTTCTAATCCATTAATCGTTGCTTTTGACGACTTTATCCTCAAAATCTACCTGATTTACCAATAACACAAAGGGGTACTTCTGTAAAGCCAGCTGGGAGGGCCTGCAGCTCAAGATCAGCCGTACAGTTGCACTTTTGGGAATATCTACGGTGAATTCATTTTGTCGTTTTTAATTATTAATATACATTTTAAAATATGTATCATTTATAAATAATTTTTTATAAATTTTCATGTTCAATCACGGGTTAGTGACTAGATCTGAAGTAAGTCTATGTACACATATTTTTTCACAATCTATTCAGAAAATAATTCATATCAATTGTTAGATAATTGTGAAAAAGGTTCAGATAACGTGTGTGTAAGTAAATTGATAATTTTTACTTAATGAAGCTATTTTGCATGTTTGGAAATGATGCATAAGTAGGAAGCCCGCTTAGAGGTTTGGTGTAGGCGGATTGGGTCGCGCGACGACCCCCCCCCTCCCTCTTTTTTTGTTGTTGTCGCCCTTCACCGCCACGTTGCCACCTTCATGTTGCCGATTTCTCCCTTAGGGATGTTATCCCTTCCTCTTGTGATACTGGAATTCCGGCGATTTCTTTCGCCAAAGTATTTGTTCTCTTGACTTTTGGTTTTTGGTTTGGGGGCCTTTCCATCTCGAGATCTCCTTTTTGAGAGATTTAGACTCATGTTTGAATCTCTCCCTGCCCTCTCTTTATGGGGGTAGATTTTCTCAAGCATCTCAATTTAGAGTGCCACTCCAGAATCGCATGGTCTTGGCTATGGACAATCCAATTCGCTCTCCTCACTTGTTGCTCGGATAAAATATTGCCTGCTTACCATTTGCCAATTTGAACAAGACGGATTACGGAAGTTCTTGCTGGTTTTTCTTGTAGTTCACAAGTCTTATGCTATGGTTGTTTTGTTTTTTTATGTTGTATTTGTGTTGTTTACTTTCTTTGTATTGGATGTTTCTATTTTCCGCCCTTGTAATAGAGTTTTGGTCCAAGATGTATGTCTTTTTTGCCGCCTTCATAATAGGGTCCGGGACTTTGATGTGTAATCAGTTTAGTTCATTTTCATCTCGTTTGAGTGGAAGTGTTCCATTATTTAATTTTCACTGAAGTTTTTTTATTTAGCCAAAAAAGAAAAAAAGAGATAGCATCTTTTTGTTGGTTCATTCTGATTTAAAACTATATCTATTTAGAATTTTTTTTTTTAAGATGTATCTAAAAATTAAACTAGGCTATATCTATTTGTACGCTTCACTAGACAAGTGCTACAAAAAGGAAAAAGTCATCTAATTTCCATTCAATTTTAATGGGCCTAGCTCATGAAGTTAACGTGGTCCATTCAATTTAGCTTGTGTCAACTTCGAAAGAACTGTAAAGCCCAGTCCCTTAATGTGATCACATAAACTTAGTACTCATTGCAATTTGAAATGAAATGTGTGATGAGCTCAAAATCCTGTAACGATGAAAATAATTTTATGCACTCGAACCCATGAAAGTCTTTTTTTAAGAAATCTATAATATATATAAAATGAAAGATATTTGACTCTCAATTGACATCCTAAAATATTGTGATATTAGTTTTTGAGACCTCATAAAGTTTCACAACATAATTTGCATGTGTAAGAATAGAAACTACAATACATACATGGCTTCTATTCATCCAAAAAAAAAGAAAAAAAAAGACATACATGACTTCTATTCAATGAAACCATAGTTTGCATTTACTTAAAGTAATAATACACATAGTCAACGACATACAAGACCTTCGCTATCCTAAACTTATGCAATCTTTGAAATACTCGACCTTCGCTATCCTAGACTTATGCAATCTTTGAAATACTCACAGTTTGAAGTTTTTCTTTACTTAAAGTAGTAATACACATAGTCAATAGTGAACCATAGTTTAGGATACATGACTTCTATTCAATGAAACCATAGTTTGCATTACTTAAAGTAGTAATACACATAGTCAACAACATACAAGACCTTCGCTATCCTAGACTTATGCAATCTTTGAAATACTCGCTGCAACAAGAAGAAAGAGGTATTGACTATTAAGAAATGAAGACCTTATAAGTGTAAGTCTCAAGCCCACTTTAAAAGGAGTACTCTAAATTGTAAGGTAGTTTAGATAATTATAAAGCTAACATCCAATTCTCGCCTTAGCAATGTGGGACAAAGCCCAAAAGACCATTTTAAAAGATTTTCTTTTGTCAAATAAGTAAGGTGAAGGAGAAGAGTAGATGAAAATTTATAGGTGTAAGTTCAAACCCACACCAAAACATTTCAAAAACAAATAAAACATGTTCTTGAAAGCTAAGTGGGGATTTCTAGTTAAAGGTGGTCCAAAACTAGCTTCATTTGGTCATTCTTCAGACGATAATTTTGAGTATACATTATTGGTTCTTGCTTGATAAAAGTCTACCACCTAACTAAGATCTTCAATGAACAAAGAACCCATTTAAACAAAAGGTGGTACTCCTTTGTCGCCTGTGGCCAACTCTTTTTTCTTAATGTGTTTATTTTCCAAGCAAGTAATTACCTACTACTGAAATAAGTTCTAGCTTTCCTTAGTAAATTAGTAATCCAAAATCGTTACAACACCGACAAACACTGACAACAAATTAAAATGACAAGCAAAGTGAAGACCCAACACCTTCTAATTATTTCTTTGTATTATAATATTATTTTTAAGAGTCTTCTTAATTGTCAATTATTGTTAACATTATTGAATCTTTTGTCTAGTAAGTCAAATATTTGTTTGGGATTCAATTTGTTGAGGACGAGGGATATTTTTTTCAATAATTATTCTCTTATCAATATGATCTAAGACCTAACCATATTTCAATTCTGATTCTATTCTTTCCTGCATGAATCAAAGTCCAAGAGTTGTCATCCAAGTTATTTACTGACCTATAGCTTTCATTTTCGTTTTCAATTCTAAACTTCTATAATATATCTATTGGAGAAATGTGCAAGCTCTCATACTGGGGTGGCAACTGAGTCTATAAATAGAGAGAGAGTGTGATTGATTTCAAAATTTTAGTTATTGATCATAGAACATCAAATTAGGGCTGCTACACTTACTACCAGAGAGTGATATGGTTACGGCCCAACTCACTGTGTTAATGGATTTGAAACCTAACCTAGGCCCAAAGTCACATAGTATTGTTCTCTTTATTTAAGTCATTGGTCGTGTCCCATAGCTGGCAAATCGAACTCTAATATTGTTTATAGAAACCTGAAGTAAACGGAGATGACTCCTCACTAGGTAAAATAGCACCTTATAGTTTAGGACTAAGTCAAATTTTTAACACAAAACCCAAAGTTCTATATATATATAACCTCTTCATATAGTAAAGTTTTTCATTTTTGTATAAGAAACTTGATATCAAATTTAATCTGCAAGACTGTGACACAAATTAGGTAAGGGATGAGACTTGAGAGAAAGTTACTCCTTAGTCCATAGCCTTGCTTTCACTGCACAAATAAACAATGTAGCCTGACATGGTTATTTGAAAACGATTAGGATCAGGATCTTCTAGAGTTCTTAGGGTACTCTACCACATAGAAGTTCTTTAAATCCTAACCTTTCTTTTTATAATAAATGGTTCAGATTATGCCACGTCATCATTCCACTAACAAAATCCCTAAAATATTGATTTTTACTTTTTATCACTTAACGTGTTAACACTTATCTATTAACATCAATATTTTAAGGATTTTGTTAGTGGAATGATGACGTGGCATAATCTGAACCATTTATTATAAAAAGAAAGGTTAGGATTTAGAGAACTCTATGTAGTAGAGTACCCTAGGAACTCTAGAGGATCCTGATCCATTTGAAAAAGAGAAGAATAAAAAGGAACTATAAATGCCGATTGTAGGTACACATATTAATTATTTGATCAAATTCAGTTTTTTTTTTTTTTTTTTTTTTAGGGTTTAGGATTGAAGGTCTTTTGTGAGTCCCATCACAAATATTTAGAGCTCAATAAAACCAAAAGTAGAAAATCTATGACACGTATCAGAAAATCATTCTTACCAAATTGCGATTTAATAATTATTCAGTCAATTATAAAACGAACCCCACTATTAAATCCAAGTGTGCATAGATTATTGTGATCATTATGATTTATGAATATTTCATATACGACAACTTAATTATAAATCTTTCAAAATCAATGAAGACGATGGACGACCTCCCAAGTTTGAAAATGCTCTCTTGTTCAACTTAATTGCTATCCCTATCTCGGTTTCTTCCACGCAGTACTCTATTCTCTATTTTTATGATGCATGCGCTTCTTTGTCTATGTACACATAAATTTTATTATCTATATATCATAGTCATAGACAACCTAAATGATCAAGGCTGCAACTAGCCCTCCAAATACTTGTTACATGTTATACTTGTTTATATATTCTTTCACATCATTCAAATTGTGCTTAAGACAATGACAACTTATGATGAAACCCAATTAAGATTTTATAATAACAATCTTCCTTAAAAAACCAATAAAATTAAAATGAAAAAAAAAAACTTTGGTAATAAAAGTCAAGGACATGACAAATCAAATGTATCTGAGAATGCATGCATGGATTTCAATCAATTTCTTAATATTGCTACACGTTTTTTTAACTCATGAGTAGTTTCAACCAAAATGATTTCGAGATCTTATAGTTGCGGCCACCATGTTACGGAGCCGCCGACTCATGTTATCTTGCTATATCCATTTCTCTCTTCCATGTCCCATGTGCTTCCAATGCAAAATAAATTATTTTTCGTAGTAAGAAGCTAATAAAATTATGTGTTGGAAAGTTAATTATCATTATTTGATAAAGACTATTACTAAGCCTTTTATGAGGTGGGTGGTTAGTTGAATTAGATTTGTTATATAGATGATGACTCCCATGCGTTCTCTAATCATGGGGAGTAGTAATCATCAATGAATAAAACAATATATATATATATATATATACAAGATATTTATTTATATTTTTTTATGTGAAAAGGGATTTTGGCTTGGAATTGCTTCTTTAATTTTTAGCCTTGTTAGGGTGGTCCAGCTTAGACAATTTTTGTGTTTGTAACTTTGTATTGCTTGAGGTGTGGGGTGTCTTGAGAAGAGAGAAAAGAACATGTCACCACTCCTTTTAGCCAACTGAGAAAGAAAGATAGGGAAAAAAGGAAAACAAGAGAGAGAAAGATTAAAAATGGAAACTTTGAATAGAAAACTAAAGGAGAGAGAAGGACACAAAAATGGTGCAAGTTGGGTCACTTTACACTTCATATGAGGGAGGAGAGGGAGTTGTTGTTAGACTTCACATGGGGGAAGAAGATAAACTAAGCCAATTGTGTCTGACATGTCCAAATCAAGGTTTTCCTAAAGAATTCATAGCAGACCTAAGCATGTCCCCCCTTTCCTAAATCATAAATTTCAATTTATTTATTTTAACTATACAACCAAACCAGCTTCTTGTTCAAATTCCCATTATTGCCCTTATGGTCTCTATTATTGCTTCTCATTCACCATGTTTCACTTTCAATTCAAATTTTGTTCATATGGAAGTATAGTTTGGAAAGGGGAATTAACACTATTGACCATGCCTAAGATTAGCCATTTGAAGGCTCTACAATGAGAAAACATAGGAAATTGAAAGCAAAACTTGGAATGAAAACATGTTAATGAAAGTTGTAATGTCTAAAAGGATGGTATTCAAAAACCTATAGAAAACAATGGAAGTGATGGAACAGTACCAAATTTCCTAACTGCATAATGTCCCCCCCTTTTAAGGCTATGTTTCCTCAAGATATGATTTGACAAATATAAATGATAAGCCTTTTCAACTCCATATATTATTAGTCAAACTCAGGCTCTTCTATGCCTTATTATTAGTTCCCTTTTTTTTTTTGTTTCCATCTTTTAAATACACAACGATGACAGGAGCTATATTAGATGAAGTTTGAGACTTTGCTTTTCCCATGTCTTACAATAAAGTAAAGCAATCTAAGTAAATCACCAGGAAAAGCAATAATTTTTCAAGGTTCTGTTGGCTAAGGGTTGCAAGAATTTCCCTGCAATTTGGTGTGATCTTAATATTTGTAAACTTATTATAGAGATTGATGCAAAATCCATTGTTGATTTACTCTAGCCCGTGAATTATGGATTCACGGAATCACATCCTTATAGTGTTTTGATAAATGATTGCAGGTTTCTGATTCATTCTTTTGAGGTGGCTAGACTTCAATATGTTTACCGTGAGAGCAACTTTTGTATGGACTTTTTGGAAAAAGAGGGGATTAAGCTTTTGGTTCCATTTCTTTATTTTTGTATCTCCTCCACATTTTGTTGTAAGCCAATTGTTGGTAGATATGTGGGGGGTCTCGTATCCTCGTTTATTGTAATATGTTTTGTACTCTGTTTTTTAATGCAAATTCCTTTTCACCAAAAAAAAAAAAAAAAAAAGCTTAGCTATTTTTTTGCTCTTTCCACAAGAGCAAAGAATCTTCTCCATTTCAAATGGATTTATTTCATGATTTAAATAAATATTATAAATTTATCAATATAATTATCACACAAGAATTAGAAATGAAAAGGATCATGTTTAATTGTAAAATGAAATCTTTTCATTCCAAGTGAAATGAAAGAAGATTATATTCATTAAGTGAACTCTAGTAGCCTTTTGTTTATAAGCAAAATACAATACAATTCACTAGCAAAATTTAAAAAACAAAAAAAATGTTTTAGTTTAGTAATATTAGAAGGGCCCATAGATGATATCATCAAGATTGTTCTAAAAACATAAAAGGAATAGGTAACATTCTGCACTAAATAATAAGAATGCATGTTAGTCTATTTACATTGGTGGATTAATATAAATAGCTTTTAAATTTATTTATTTTTTATTAAATTATTTAAATAAATCATATAAACGTAGCAATGCATTGTTTAGATTAGCAAAAAAAAAAAAAAGTCTTATATAATGTTGCAACACGTAAGGAAACCCAAGTCTTCTTAACCTATAAATAAAAAATAAAAATAAAAAAGTCATCTTAACCTAAGACTTCCATTTATGTATAAAATGATTTATGAAAAAACAAAAAGGTCTTCTGAAACTAAGGCTTCCATTTATATATAAATGATAATTAGATAATTAGATAGTACCATAGCACAAGGAACCTTAAATTAAAGAAGCCTATGATATTAATGAGGGTATTAAAAACCTTATTACTCAAGTCTAATTCTCTATTTAATTCTAATAATAATAATAATCATTCTTCATGAAGCGACTCGTAGCAGCACGCTCACTTTGGTGTCTTGCTTCTCAATGTTTAATTCAACAACTGTGAGATGGATTTGTTCATTTTTAAAAGCGACTTGATAGGAAATAGATTAATTATTGCAACTAATAAGAGGGTTTCATTTTCTATTGTATTTCATCACGATTTTGCTCGGATCATGTCCATTTTATGGGTGGGCACTACTTGGATCTGATTATCTAAGTTTCATGCACCTAAGATTATCAATCCTAATTAACTAAGTTGAATGCTAGGAACATGTATCAAAATAATGTATTGATGGGTTTATATTACCAAAAGGATGACTCTAAAATTAGCAATTATTTTTCAGGTTCATGCACCAAACTCCAATTATATTCCAAAGAATATATATAGCGTTTCATAATTTCAGAATGACAATGACCACTACAATAGCAGAAGCAAGATTAATAGTTACCTTATGTAGAATTTTAAAGCCCCCTAGATTTTTTAGGGAAGGGGCTACTTTATATATAACAACTATTCGGTAATCCGTGTAACGCATGGGAAAATTTAACAAAATATGACTTTTTCTCTCTTTTATTTTTTGTCTAAATATAAAAATTTATAATTATGATAATTATTAAAAAAAAATTATTATTATTGCGTTTATATATAGAATATAGACTAGTATTAGGCATTTTTTATTTCTATTAAGGAAAGTATATTTATTAAAATAATGAGGCGTAAAATTGTGATAATTATTAAAAGCTTATGTGATGCAATATTATGTGGTCAATTAAAAGTAAAAAAAAAATTTCGGTTTTACATTATTGTATAGATATAGATGTTTGATTCTCCATCATGGGGAGAGGAAAATAAATGGAAATCTTTCGGTTTTTTCTTAACTAGTAAACCATCTAAAGCATGAAAAAGTAATGTGAGAGAGCATATATCTTTGAATATTTGCCAAACCACATAATTGAACTAGGCAAACTACACTGATATTTTGCTAATACACATATAATATTAGAGGGTAATTATCACTATTAACCTTTAAAGTTTTTTTTTTTTCTTCAAAACCTGTCTATTGGTAATAGAATAAAATATAAATTTAAGCATCTTTAATACCAAAAATTTGCATCTACTTATAACAATTAATGACTTTGCATTCTAACAACACTTTTTTTTCTTTAAATGGTATAAAATGATTTGACATACTGTGAGTAGAGAATTTGTGAGGTTAGGAATTTATTCTTATATATTAATAGAATTCTTTAAATGATCATATTATTGTTTCAGAATCCTCCACATGAAATAGTACTAATCAAATATGAGAAAAGAGGCATGTTCTTAGTTCTTTATTTTTGGTTAAAAATGTTTTTAGTTCTTAGAAAAACTTGAACAAATAATTCATAAAAGATCCTTTATCCCCGTTTAATTCCTGTAATAAAAATACATTTTTCTTTTAACATTCACAAAAGTAGTAAAAAGCCTAAAAATATATGACAAAACGTAGTTTCAAAAACTGGTTTTAGAGAATTATTAATAAAAATGAGTTTTTTTTTTTTACTACTTTATCCTTCCTTAATCCTTACATGTAGAAATTTATCCTTCCTTTATGAGAATTTATACTTTTTGCTACTTTTTTATCAAAGGATTTGAAACAATGAGAGGAGTAAAAGAATTCTACTAAGAATAAATTTTAAAGAGAGCTAATATTTCCACATTGATCAGTAATATTTCCATACCATTTGGTACGAAAATATCACTGTTTAGTGCAAATGCTACACCAAACAGTGATATTTTTGCATCAAATGATATGGAAATATTATTCGCCAATTCCAAACTCATTAAAATGTGGAATTCCATAAGGTCTCATACTGCTGCATCAAAGAGTGATATTTTCATATCAAATGATGTGAAAATATCATTCGCCAATTCCAAACTCATTAAAATGTGGAACCCCATAAGGCCTCATACCCATTTAATTGGCCTGTCCTTAAATTGACCCTTCTTTATGCATAAAACTTGATTATGACCTCACTCAACAAGGACCTTGAGAGTCAAAATCTGGGCAAGTTTTTTTTTTTTCATTAAAAAAAAAATTCAATATTTCAGAATGACTAAAACACCCATTGTATTGGAATGAAAAAGCCCAAATTACCCACCATTCTTTTAAAATGACCAAATCAATAGGTCCACAAATTCGAACTCAGCAGCTAGACCTAAAGATATGTACTTTTTTGTTTCAATTTACGTAAAACATGAACTCTGAATCACAGCCACACGTTTTTAACTCAGAGAAAATATCTCGTCCGTCAAATCTGTCTCGATATTTTCAAAGCCCCCAAAAGCCTTTCATTATCTCGTGTCGTCAGATTCAGTTTCGAAAACCAGGCCTGCAGAGGTTGTTCTGTATAAATTACTGTCATACCCTTACATTTACTTGCCCTTGAGTAAGAATTACATTTCGAAAGATCGAAAAGAATAAGGGTAGTTATGGGAATATGTGTAAATTATAGAAAACCCACTGACCCAATTTACCTTTTATCTGTCTCGTTGGTCCCTGTGAAAGAAAATAAGAAAAAGAAATAACACTTGGTCACAGAGAGCCACGCACCTCTCAGAACGCGTGTATTTTTTTTTCAATCATACCAAATTTCATGCCTTTGTTTACTTCCAAAATGATTTATTAAAAAATGTAAAAGATTTTTTTTTGGAAATAGTATATCTTCAACCCACTACGTGGTAAGTAAATAGACTATTTACGCATATTTTTAATCACATGACATTTTTAATGAGTCATATGACTTTTTAAAATACACATGTGGATGGTCTATTTGCTTGCCACGTAGTGGGTTGAAAGAAGATTTCTCCAAATCGGGTTGGAGGAAAACTCTGTCTATTTTTTTTCTTTCTAATTTTTAATAACAGTTGTTTTTCTTTTAATTTTTTTTAGTTTATTTCTTTGTGTACAGTTTTTTATTATGTATTTTTCTTTCTCTTTTTAAATATAACTATATTTTAACTAATTTTGAATAGGGAATTACATCAACCAAATGTATTTTTGGTGTCTATTTGGCTAGGTTTATGGTTTGGAGAACTTCTTTCCTTATTTGTTTAAAAATAAGGTAAACAAATAAATTTATTTTAATCAAATAAGTTAACTTATTTATTAAAGTCATTTTCCACATCACTTTCAAACAAATAAACTATCAAAACATATGTTTAATCAAACATAATTATTTTTGTGAATTCTAATTAGCTCAATTGATAAAAAAAAAGGAAAGATAAAGTCTCCTCATTTTGTCGTCGTTTAAGGAACATGTGTTCGGATATTATTTATATCAAAAATTAATTAGTGTCTTAATTTAATGGTAAAAAACAATCATCATCATTATGAGCGGACATTATAAATCCAAATTCTATTGAATCAGTTAAAATTCATAAAGGAGCTAAATTTATTTATAAAAGTCATTTTTTTTATGTCAAGTTGAAATAAATAAGTTACCAAAACATCATCCAATCAAACACGGTTTTGGACCTTTTGTCGTTAGAAAGTGTTTGAGGTGCAAAACTTTGATGAATGCTCCATTGATAAGACCTTATTAATTTGTATATTACAGTGAGCGTTAGTTTTACGCGTTGATAGATGAGAGTGGAGATAAAGTGTGAGTGACAGAGACCCCAACCAGGAGAGATAACTACGTCTACAGACAAAAACCACATAAAAAAATTATAAATGAGAAAACAAAGAAAAATAGAGAGAGTGAGAGTGAAAGAAAGAGAAAGAGAGAGAAGAGAGAGACCACTTTATACCACTTTTAATCTTTTATATGTTGCACGCATCCATAGCAGAAAACACAAGGAAGACAGAGTACTCCAAAGAGAGAAGAGAGAAAGAAAACCCCACCAAAGCCTTTATTTTTATTTTTATTTTTCTAAGGAAAAAACAGCACAAGAAAGAAGAGAAAGATGGGGCCAAAAAATGGGTTTGTTCTATGTTACAAAAATTTAGAGCCCTAAATATACACACAGAAAAGAAGAAGAAGAAGAAGTTGCAGGAGTTAGAGGGGTTTGTATGGTGAAATGGGTTTGTTGAGCTGTGCATGGATATAATAAGTGTCTTTTGTTTTTGTGTCAGAAATTTAAACCTCCCAAAATCTGATTTTGTTTCGACCTTTCCTTTACTCTCTGTCTCCCTCTCTCTTTTATATAGTTGATAAAATTCACACCAAACCCATTTATATCTTGTGCTTTGGAAAGTGTTTTTGGTGGTGGGGTTCTTGTCTTTCAAAAACTGGAGGGTTTTGGGGTATTGAGTTTGAGTTCTTGGGTATTGTTGTTGTTGTTGTTCATTTTCTTAGATGAAGGCCATGCCCCTACCCTTTGAGGAGTTTCAAGGGAAGGGGGTGTTAGATTTCTCAACCACTGCTTCTTCAGATTCCTTATCCCAACACCACCACCATCTCCTCCACCACTATCAACAACAACAACTACTACAGCAGCAGCAACAGCAACAGCAACAAGTAGAACAAAAGTGGCACAACATCAACAAAGAAAATTGCTATGTGGGCACTGAGCCCACCTCAGTTCTTGACGCAAGAAGAAGCCCCAGCCCTCCTACATCAACCTCCACACCGTCTTCCTCTCTTGGCAACAGCGGCGGAGACACCACAACAGGCGTGGTGGCAACAACAACAGCTGCAGCAACGGCCTCACAGAATCACCACCAACCTTCTTCACACACTGCAAGCTTAGACATAGCTGAAAAATGTGGGCTTCGAATGGAGGATTGGGAGGGTGTGTTGTCTGATTCCTCATCAGGTCAAGACCAGTCTATTCTCAGATTGATGATGGGGGACATTGAAGACCCATCTATGGGTTTCAACAAGCTCTTGCATCAAGACCTTGCAGAATTCAACCCAGGTTTTGGTATCATAGATCATCAAGCTGGTTCCTTTGGCTGCCTTGAAGTCCCTATTTCAACTAGTACCAATTTGTTGCCTAACATTGACTCTTCCTCTTTGCCTTTACCACCTTCTGATTTTCCCTTTGGTGTTGGTGGTGGTGGTGGCAATGCAACAAGGCTTGGCTCAGTTTCTGTTTCGTCCTCAAATCCCAACTCCATGTTTTCTGTTCCAACAAGTAATCTCTTGCCAGTCTCGTTATCTCAGTCACAAGCCATGTTTCATCAACAGGTGCAAACAATTGAAGCTGCTGATGAAAAGCCACAGATTTTCAATCCCCAGGTGATATTGAACCAGAATCAAGCTCAGTTTGCTCAAAACCAGGCTTTGTTTATGCCTTCAACGTATGGCCAATTGCAAGAGCATCATCATCCTCATCACCTTGTTTCGCCACCACAGGCGAAAAGGCTTAATCCTGGGGGTATTGGGTCTAATTATCAGGTCCCAAAGGTGTCGTTTTTGGAGCCACAGGGGCAAGACCCATTTCTTCGAAGACAACAGCAAAATCAGCTTCAGATACTTCCTCAGCATATTCAACAGAGGCCAATGATGGTAGCAGCAGCAGCCGCCGCGGCGAAGCAGAAAATAGTTAGCAACGAATTGGCGAGCCAACAGCAGCAGCAGCAGCAACATCAACAACAGCAAGCTCTATTTGATCAGCTATTCAAGGTAGCAGAGCTGATAGAAACCGGTAATCCGGTACTCGCGCAAGGGATATTGGCGCGGCTCAATCACCAGCTCTCTCCAATTGGTAAGCCTTTCCAAAGGGCTGCTTACTATTTCAAGGAGGCCTTACAATTGCTCTTTCATCATAATAATAATTCTAGTAATAGTAATACTTCTTTGCCTTTGTCATCATCACCATTACCACAACCTATTAATCTCTTTCTCAAGATTGGTGCTTACAAAGCATTCTCAGAAGTCTCACCTGTACTTCAATTTGCCAATTTTACTTGTAACCAAGCTCTTCTTGAAGCCTTGGATGGGTTTGATAACATTCACATTATTGATTTTGATATTGGGTTTGGTGGACAATGGGCTTCTTTTATGAATGAGCTTGCCTCGAGGAATGGCGGGGCTCCGGCTCTTAAAATCACTGCATTTGCATCCCCATCCACACACAATGAACTCGACCTCAGTTTCACTCAAGAAAACTTGAAACATTTTGCTAATGAGATCAACCTTCCATTCGAGTTCGAAATTTTAAGCCTTGAGGCCTTGAACTCTGGTTCTTGGCCACCGTCCCTTCGTGTATCGGAGAGTGAGGCAATTGCGGTGAATTTACCAATTGGTTCCTTTTCCAACTACCCGAGCTGCCTCGATTTGGCCCTCCGCTTTGTAAAGCAGCTCTCGCCGAAAATTGTGGTCTCTTTGGATAGAGGTTGTGATCGAACCGATGTCCCATTCTCCCGCCACATAATTCATGCCCTTCAATCTTATTCGGGTCTGCTTGAATCGTTGGATGCTGTTAATGTGAACCTAGAAACCTTGGAAAAGATTGAGAGGCATTTGCTGCAACCGGGCATTGAGAAAATTGTGCTGGGTCGCCGCCGTTCTCCTGATAGAACGCTTCCGTGGAGGAATCTATTTTTGTCATCTGGATTCTCCCCATTGACATTCAGTAACTTCACAGAGTCCCAAGCAGAGTGTCTGGTGCAGAGGACTCCAGTTCGGGGATTCCAAGTCGAGAAGAAACAAGCTTCGCTTGTTCTCTGCTGGCAGCGAAAGGAACTTATCTCAGCTTCAGTTTGGAGGTGCTGAGAAGAGTAGCATATTGGATATTGGTTCTACTATTACCAATTAATTTTTATTGCTCTGGTGCTTCATAACTTACTGTTTTAGTTTATCTTTATTGGCATTTCTTTTTTAATTCTCTTTGCTGTGGTTATCCTACTAATTATCTATGCACATTAGGCCTATTGTTCCCAATCAAGAAACCAAATATTCTAGTAACTGGATGGCTGTGTACAGGTGCCTTATGTTTAGTCTCTTTGAATATGTTATTACTGTTATGATGTGATGATTGTTTGTTGTACACTTAACAACAATGCAACACAATTTATCAAGAAAAGATATTTTTTAACCCTGCTGATATGAATCATTTTTGGTGCATACATCTTTTGAATTTTTCGAAGTTAGTATCATGAGACATGCGTACTTTGATCTTTTCCTTTTCTTTTACTATGCTCAATTTGATTGAACTGCAATCCTCTAACTTGAAGAAGTTCTACATATTAGCAATTTCCTGAATAATTGAGGGATGATATGCATGTGTAGCCTTGTACTCTCAGATGTATTCTCCAATGGTATAGGATTGTGAGATTTTGTTCTTCCAAATCTTATATGCCAGCTAATTTGTATTCTTAAAGTGTGGGGAGAGGGATCCAACAAAAAGTATTTAATTACTTGCATATTTCCTCTTGCTAAGGTTGCTTGTAATTGTTATATTTCTTCCATGCCTACAGTGTGAAAAGGGAAAAGGTCTTTGCAACTATAATAGGTGAATGACATAACTAGCTTTTTAGGATTAGTTGCAGCATGTTTATCAATGTGGTGTTACTTTTCTCTATTTGGAGCCAATACCCCCTTTGCATCTGGCTTAATTCTAGCCAACAAAAATTGCCAGTGTGTAGAAGTTCTAAACTTTCTTTGCATGATGGTTTGATTCAAATACCATTTGATGGAATTTTTGGCTCACTAGTTTCATGGAACTTCTGGTATTCTAATCAGTCCAGAACAATTCTGAAGCAGATACACAATTTTAGCTAGATTTGAGCCCCTTTACTTTAGTGCCAAATTAATTTTTCTTTTTCATTCTGTGTTTTCTCTCAACAAATTACAGCCAATTGTTTATGAACAATGAAATCCACAACATATCTTACCTAGTTGAGACAATTTGTTCTAAGAATAATGGCATATAAATAGAAGCTTATGTAGATCCATGTTCATAGATGTTTGGTATTGAAGGTCTCAAGGATAGGATGTTGGACTAAATTCCCTTTAATAAAACTCACATCATGCGTATAATATTTTTCTGCCGAATGTCAATTATGGTGGGTACGGTACAATATATGATTAAATTATTTGTGTTTTATTATATGGTTGTACTTGTATATTGTAGTAGGAGTGTGAATGTTAATATGTTATATTATGCATGCTAATACTTGTATTATTATACATTGAATTGGATGTTGTTTGATTGGATTATTTAATGGCTCCAGTGATGAAATCACATGGGTCTTGTACTATTAGACGCCCCAAATGATTAGATTAAACTCTCTCTTTTTAAAACTTGGAAGCTTTTTATTTAAATATTCTATTATTAAACACAACCATAATTTTATATTATTGTGGCCATGTTGCATGAGAGAGATAGAGAGCTATATTTTTGGGGGTCTTCTTATAATAATATTATAATATTATCTGTGACAATAATAAAGAAAGGCAAACACGTCAGCTCCACAGACAATGCATACCCTAGATTAGCGCGGGAAACAACCATAGAATAATAATAGTAATAACTAATAATCAATCAATAAAAAAAATATATATTTAACTCAAGATAATTGTATTTTTAGAAGGAAGGGCAACACAATTTTTTTCTTATTTTTTATGTTTACAGTATGCCTTCATTATATTTGAATGAGTTTATCTTTATTGTTTTGTTTTATTTAAAAGAAATAAATTATTTAAAAATGCAGTCATACTTAAAAATAAATAGGGTTTGTAAATTATACCTAACTATATAAATAAAATAAACTAAAGCATACTTTTAGTATAGCATGCTAACTGGTCAATTTAGGGCACCCCCCTATGTCAAAATATTATCACGAGAACTCTTTGTTATGGATTTATGGGTTCTTGGAAATTGAATTTTCCTTTTTTTATTTTTATTTTTTCCTCTTCCACATGACATCATCGAAAAGTTGGCAATATGAGATCAATCCCAATCAAAACACATAGTTAATTGAAAATCATATTCTATTGCTACTCACTAACCTAATTGACGAGTAATTAATAATTTTAAATTCTTATGTCACATCATATATGTCAAGTATTACTTGATTTTCAAATTTAAGGATAAAGATATGGAAATATGTGATAATAACACTATTGTGCTTAACTTTTAGCAAAAAAAAAAACACTATTGTGCTTAACGACATGCTCCAAAATTTCTAATTCTCTCTTCCTTGTCCAAGTTGATTACAACTCTTCATGAATTTGACTTGTTTTATCTTTGGTGGCTTTAGAACGAGTATTTTAGCATGTTTTGTTTTGTGTTGTGTTGTTTTGTTTTTATTTCTGTCTTTTTATTTATTTTTGGTTTTTCACTGCCTTCGAGTACAAATATGCTTTTTAGCAATAGGGACATATGAGTGGATATTTCATATTTGTTATCTTAGCTAACTAGTCCCTTGTTTGTTTACTAGAGATTCGGGTAAAAATCTCAACTATGTAAAAAGAGTATAAGGCAACTTGTTGTAATTTAAATAGAAAATAGAAAATTTATGCAATGTTGTAATTTAAATAAGTAGATGTTTTACATACGTTAAATGAGTTTACTCTTCCTATCAAATAATAGGCTTTCTTCTTCTTATTTATTGGATATATTTATAATTTTATCTTTTCTTCCTTTGTTCTTGGACATAAGCATAAGCTACTTAGTCTCTTAGGGATGAATACTCCTGGAATACTCGACAACTGGTTCTAAGGGGTGAAGTCAGTTGCATGTAGGTTTTACTGTTTAAAAACAAGTCGAAATGACAATTATTTGGAAATGTTCCATATATCTTGATTTCTTTCTTACTGGATCTAAATAAATTTATTATTGAGTCTTGTATATAGATTGCATGAATTGAATTTTAACAGCATAATAATCCAAGGGTAGCATTATTGGCTACATACTCATTTCATCAAGGTTGCTAAAAACTTAAAATAGAAATTGTACCTAATACTGGTGAAAGGGTCGTTAAAATTAAATAGTAAGCTTTTTATTTTGTTGATAACTTTGGATATTCGGGTCAGCGTTCTGTAGATACGCGCACCTCTACTAATCCTAAGGGGACGTAACACTCTACTAGTCACGTGTACCACGATAGATTCAAGGTTTTGCCTTGGATATGTGACTTTAAGGGGACTCGAACTAGTAACCATTGGGGAGCATACCTATTATCAAATAGTAAGATTGAATCGGAAATTGTAAATTTTTTACAAACTATTAAAATAACTAATAGTAATATAGCATTATGATATTTGATTATTATATTTTTCTAAATTTAAGGTTAATATTCTAAAAATACTTAGAACTAATAAGTTTAACACGTACCATTTCGTACTCGGTGTCTAATATTCAAATAATCTATCTTAAAAGAAACTATAAACACAAGGTTTTTTAACCGAGAAGAAGAAGTCATTACCTTAGTTATAGGTTTTGGCAATAAAGATCCTTTACTTCAATCCCTCATTACTGGTATTGTAGTAAAAAACTATAAATCAAATATTTAAGTTAATGAAATTGGAATAGAAGTTATAATAAATTAAAGACAATTGAGTAATCGTCGTATTTTCAAACCCATTTTACATGTAGGTTTAAATAGAAAAACAATAAAAATCTAACAATTCAATAGATTGAAACAATTTTAAAAAAGATGGGGATCCTACAAAATCTCACAATCTAATCAAGATCTTAAAGAGATTTTAACTATTTAAATTTTAATTAAAATAATGAATCATTTTAAACTTTATCAATTGTAAAATAATAAGATTTTAAGATTTAGATGACCATATATTTAATAAAGTACAAATCATTAGTCCAAGTCTCCCTTACTCCTTGGGACCAACACTTTTAAAGAACTTGTAGTTTGCCAACTAGCTTAATAATTGGTAACATCGTACCAAAAATGGAATCCAAAAAATTGATGAATCTTTAGTTGCCCCCATTGGTCTCATTGTGATCAAATTTTCATGAGAAGCAAACACCTATTCTTAGTTCCTCAAACACCTAAAAGGTTTACTAGTGTGTTATACGAGGAAGGAAAAAACCTGTCCTAATGTCTTAAACCAAGACGTGGCAGGCAAACAATGCAACCATTGTGTACTAGAATGTACCAAATAACAAGCAAAGATCGTGACTTATTGTCTCATGTGTTACAGTTGTTGGGGACAGTAAGATAGAAAGTGACATGATACAATGATCTCTGTGCAATCTACAATCTTCCTTGAGAAACTTAAGGGTGGGATCCAGAACACTGAATGGTCATAATCTCTGTGTCATGCCACGTGTACGGCTGGTGCACAACAAGACTTGACAATGCCTTTACACCTTATAAGATCCAAAAATCTACGGTCCAAGAAGAAACAGTTATTGCGGGGCCCAACGCTGCCAGCTGAACATGCATGGGGCAGAACGTGTCCCTCTGATATGTCTACTTCAACTTCATCAACTCATATTCACCGTCTGATCGATGCCGTTTTCGAGTAATCGACGTCTGATCGCTTAAAAGTATGTTTGAGCAAAATGGGTGATTGTTAAATGATTGACTCAGGTTTTTTTTTTTTTTTTTTTTTTTTAACATTATAATTTAAAATTCTACAATGATTTGGGGAAAACATTTTTTTTATTTATTTTAAAATAGTAAAATATTATTTAATCAAAATATGACTAATAAACTTTCAAAAATCATTTTTATTAGAACTAGTAACATGTTAGGCAAAATAACTTTAAGCTATAATGTTTAGGTAAAACAATATTTTATTATATTTTTATTTTAATTTTTATATTTTTTTATTGTGTTGTGTGTATGGATGTTTGGAAAGATATATTAAAAAATAGGTAAATAAATAACTTTTTTTTTTAATTTTTTTATTTTTATAATAACAATTGACTAAATCATCTCAATTTTTAGTAACAATAAGTACGATTGATGATGGACGAGGACGTTCTCATTTTATCAAATCTAGTATAAAATAATTAAACAGAGTTTTTATTATATAAAATATTGAAAAATTCAAAATGGCTTTATTTTGTTTAAATATCAAAACTATTACACGTGTTACATGTTCATCCTTTTTTTTTTTTTTACGTATATAAAATAAAATAAAAAGAAGAATAGAATCTGGGGGAGGGCGAAGCTTTCTCCATATGTAGCCACACATGTTCACTAGTTTTTTATTTCATCTTTTTCTTGTTCAATTATCAAAATAGTCTTTATACAATTCGTAATTTATTAAAAATTCAATCTTATATGCTACATGATAAAGTATAAAGTATAAACACTATACGTTGTCTACTTTTCCTTTATCATGTATCTCAATGATCTCACTATCAAAACTACATACTCTTTTTTAACCATCATAATCCACGTTATGATGGTTTAAGAAACTCTATTATTAAAAGTTGAATAGATTTTAAAAAAATTATTTCGGTTGAAACACTTTTACTAAAAGTTCTAGAAATTCGATACAATTTTTTTTTAATAATTTATTATAATTTTGAGTTTTTATAAAACTACAATGTTACAATTCATGCTCAGTTATGTAACTGAGTAGCTCTAAGCTCATTTTAGGAATTACAGTTGTTCTTTTATCATGTGATTTATGGATTTTTTATTATATAATTTTTAGTGAGAAATTTTAATGATATTAGGTGTCTCGGTACTTTGTTCATTTGAGAGAAATGGTTTCAAGATTAGATGCACTAATAATTTTAATATGGTATTAGAGCTAGGTTATCCACTCCAATTTCAATCATACAACTCCTCCACACACTTCGCTAATCATATAACTCTTCTACACACTTCGGTAGCAAAATCCATAATCCGGTATCTCCCATAACCATTTAGGCTTATAAAAACCATAATCTAGTCCTTCAAGCCGTAACCATCCGGTATCACAAAAAGCTATAATCTAGTATCTCAAGCCTCATCCGGTACACAAAAGCCGTAATCCAATTCCACTACCATTATTCCAAACTCAAGCTTCTCAGCTTCCACCACCTTGAACATGAGAGAGAGAGGATTATGATCCCTTGAATCTAAAATGGACGAAAAACATTTCTAGCCCTTATTAGGGAATGTTTTTCCGATCAATTGAAAATGATCTTGATTCGAAAAAAATTTATCAAGGTCCAAAATGCCCAAAAATGTTTTATGCCAAAACAATCATTACACCAGTTTAATGATTAGTCGGCCAAACTAATCTATTCAAATATTGAAAAAGAAGAAAGAGAAGAATAGAGAAAATATTCAATATTTTGTCGTTTCAAATCAAATATATTAGTGATTATTTTTATTGTTTCACCTAATATTAAAAGATTGTAATATTGATGTGCCCACAATAAATTCCTTTAAAAAAAAAAAAAAAACTTACATTCTGTTAGAAATTTAAGTTGTTGAGAATTATTGATGTTGGGACTTGGTATAAAATGTTGAGAACATAGTTACTAGTTAGCAATATATAAAATAGAATATACAATATTAATGTGTTTAATTTGGTATAAATAGAAATACATGACTTGCTTAAAATGTATTGGTGGTGAACTTGGTTTTTTTTTTTTTTTTTTTTTTTCGATAGTTGGTGAGGGGGACTTGAACCCCTAACATCTCAATTGAAAAAACTATATAATAACATTTGAGTTACAAGACTCATAGCATAAACTTGGTGGTTATAGTTGAAGAATTACCAAGTATATGACTTATATCACCAAATATCTTTGTTAAGGACTTAAATGCAATTATAAGATTATCCCTCTTTACAATGTCCATTCAAATTATGTTTAAGATAAGCCATTATAATTTCACAATATCATATATATATATATATATAGCTAGTGCAGTGAGTCATGAGTGGTTCATATATGGCTCCAAAAAATTGTCAGAATGTATTCTGACATGTTCTTGGTCTAAATTCAGTTTCATCAACTGAATCTTTTAGTTCAAGTTGGAGGAAAGCTTTCGCATGCTTCAAATAAAAAGATGAATTGCGAATCTGACTATTAGATTTTCTTTCTCTTCTTCTTGATGACAACTAGAGTCACTTTGTTTCTTTGCTTGTATGAAACACTATCCCATACTCAATCCAAATTGGTGGGGTTCATTTGTTATTTTTCTAATAGCAATACTCAAAGACTATGCTGATCACAAGGTTCTCTTTTTCTTGTGACATCCCTTTTGGAGATTCCAATTTCTAAACTGGGGAAAGTTCTAAAGAAAATTTGGAGCCTATGCTATCCAAGCAATTGAATTTCTTTTGTCATTTTTCCAACAATGGTATCAGTTTTGGTACCAATGTTGTGCATCAACTAAAGCAAACAGAACCCTAGATTGAGAAGCATATACCCCACCATCTTCGATGAGTCATTTCATTTTTTTTAGTTTGGTCTAAAAAATTTCCAATTTGATAGGGTTATTCCTCCTTGTTGTACAAGAATTTCACCTTTGGGACATAAGAACTACAATCAATGATCATATAATAAGAGGTTAATAACATTAACATCCAGTACATGTATCACTTCACTGCTTGCAAATTTTTGTTGCAATGAGTTACATGTACCTTTTGACTTATCAAATGAGTTTTACTTGGCTATGAAGGGAGAACTAATATTCTCTTTCAGTATTTTGTTCTCTCTCTCTCTCACACACGCACGTCTAAACTGTGAGCTAGACATGATCCAATTGCTCCTTCAAGTACAACTTCATACAAAATCCAATTATGTTCCACCAAATTCTTGTAACCAAATAAAATTGACTTGAAAGTGTTGCAGTAAAAAATTAGAACTATTTGAATAAACATTCAATTTAAATGGAACCTTTGAGTAAACTTCTTTTATTTACCCACCCAAAAAAACAAAGGTGTACACTTTCAAGTGAACTGCAATTTTCCCAACTTTATAGTACATATTGGTTAAACCCTCAATCAATGTTGTCTTTCTCACCAATGGCTTTGGGGTAGACCCCAAAAGTAGTTTTAGTACGTTGAGAAAGTTACCCTAAATGCCACCTTAGTCAAATGTTAGATTGTACACATAATTTAAGGGGAAAAGCCAAATGGTGGAACAAAGCCATTGTTTCTCTTTTGATGCAATGAGAGTTAGGGTACGTTTGGTACATGATAATAGGTTCGATTGTTTGGTTACGCTGTCATTACAAGAAATAGTTATTTCTTAGGAATGACTATTCTTCAAAATGAGGAATAGCTATTTCTTACAAAAATGAGTGTAATAGCTATTCCTTAGATCATGTAATAGGTTAAAAAATAAAAAATAAAAAATCGAAAAACCATAGTTAACTACAATTTTTTAAAATTCTCTCTCTCTCTCTCTCTCTCTCTCTCTCTCTATATATATATATATATACTAGTCTCCATTTTTTTTTTTTTTTAAATTGCCTCCCTCTTTCTCTCTCTACACACAATTCTCCATTTTTTTTTTTTTAAATGCCTCTCTCACTCTACTCACACACACTACACACACACACACACACACACACACACACACACACACACACACACACATATATATATATATATATATATATATTCATTCAAAATCCAAGTCTCCAAAATGTTTTAAAATTATTAATACTCGTATAATAAGCAATACTCGTATATTAATCATGTTGTAGTAAAATATAGAATACATATTCAGGGTTCTATTCATGTGTTGTCACCAAACAGATGAATGGTAGTAGTTATTACATTACAGTTTCTTTTATTCCTTGTAATATTGATTCCTATTACAGTGTAATAACCATTACAGCGTATCAAACGTTGCCCTTAAAGTTTTATTAGAAATGTTTCAGAAACTTTGATTGAAGTACTCATGGAATATGGTCTAGGTAACAAAGAGAATTTTTCTATCTACAAATGGACTCTAATTAAAAGGTAATGCATGTAGGAGAGTCATTTTCAGATGAGGAATGTGTCAAGTACATTGAAGATGCGGAACCTTTGCCTTCCACAAACTTGTTGCATCCCCACAAATAATGTTTGTGGCCAGAGTAGCTTTTCAATGAGCTTAGAGAACTTCCTTACCAATAATTTTTCATCTTTATCCAAAGGTAATACTAAGAGTAAGAGGCATTTTGGATCCTAGTTTGGGACTCACAACAATTAATGGAACATATTTCATAAGATGGCCTCAATGAAAATATCAAAATCTACTAAGTTAGTTTGGTCTTTTGGTTTTTCTTTTGGTCTCTATATGTGGCCCAATTGGGAGATGAAAGTGAGAGATCATATGCAAATTAAAAAGAAAAGTGACTTTCCTTTTGTCATTCTCTCAAAACCAAATTCAATCCCTCCAGTATGGACCTGCCAATGTTGCCTTTAGTCACCCTCATGTAGTAGAAAGCAGATTCTGTGAGTGAGAGTGTGAGAGAGCACCATCCAAGCATCTTGTAGATATGGAAGCCCATAAAAGTGAGACTTTTTTTTTCTCAAGCTCCATAAAATCAACCTTCCTTGGAAAGTATAATGATAAATAACTTTCCATTAAGGAATTGAGGTAAGCACTTTTGTCATGAAGAAGCTTCCTAGGAGTGAGGGATTCAGTTATTATGAACAAAGATATGCTAAAGACTTTAAAGCCATTTGGCAGCTTTTGCATGCCCTCTTCAAAGTTCAAAAATATTATTATTGGGTGGGTCACTAAATAAAAGCCTAATTCATGAACAGCTACTTTCACTCCATTAAAAGCACCAATTGCTATTCCCAATCTCTAATATATCCTCTAGAGTTTACACAAAGCATAGAAAACAAATGGGACCCCAGTGTTATTGGTTAAAGAATATGGTATGTACGGAAAAAACAATTTTGTTACACCATGACTCAGTTCCTCTTCAAATGAGATTGACTTAATTACCCTGTGTAATTCAATACAATAGGAGTTGATTACAAGAGTAATATTAATTCAACTATTTAGGAAACTGGAACATCTTATTTTTCTTAAATGATAGATCTTGATTCAAATATAAAAAAATTTCTCTTTGATTATTTTTCCATGAATCTCCAACAATTCTTTTTAGGTATTTCACCTTATAATAACTACAAACACCGAAACAAGTATATCACTAGAACGAATCTTGTTCATGTGTAATCTTTTGTTAGTCTTAAATTTATTTTATGCCTTCCAAAACATCTAAAAAACGTTCTAATTAGTAGGTGCTTTTTATATCGAATTTCGAATATGAGAAAGACTTTTTTTTTCCTATCTCTCATGCTTGTACCACAAATTAGCAACCATGCATGGTTGCATTGCACTATACTAAAATTAAATTAGTTGAGCCATGAATAAGTAATAGGGAACAAGGGTTGCCCAATTCACGTGGCATGAGACATCACTTTGTCTTAACTTTTCAAGAAGATACAAATTTATATAAGATAAGTTACAAAGTAAGAAATAATAAAATATTTTATATATGTTAAAGTCTAATTAAAAAACAAACCAAAGAGAGTGAGCTAAAGCCAAAAACCATGTGAGCATCCAAGGCAAATGGTAAAGGAAAGTAATTAAAAAAAAAAAAGGCAAAAGGGTTAGTATGAGGTGGAAAATTGTGTGGGGATGAGATGCATGAGTGTGCGTGTGCAAGAAAAGTTATGGTTTTTATCATCACATAATCTTTTACTTCTCTCTCTTTCTCTCCTTTCTTTTACTTTTATAGATGCTTGCCCACCATATCTCCCCATCTCTATCTTTAAGTTTCCTTCCTTAATCTCACTCTCTTTATATCTTTTTCTTTCTCATTTTTCATAGTCAGCTTGGAAACAACGCATTCTTTGCATCCCACATATTTTGTTTTGTTTTATATATATACATACCAAAAACCACAAAAAGTAAGCACTCATAAGATTGTCGAAAGCCACTTATGGTAGGTCCTCCAATAACATTACAAACACACTTCTATTGGTCTCTCTCTCTCTCCCTCTTCATGCTCACGACTCTCTCTCTCTCTCTTTCTTTCTCTCATGGATGAGTTGGCTAGCCAGTAGCCTCCAAATCCAATCTAGGCTCCCATTTCTTTGTATCCCATCTTCTTCTATTATCTCCTTCCTTTTTGTATATATGAAAGTCTCATAAAAGTCAACCTAGCAATCACTTCTCATGTCGCTTTTATACATTTTATTTTCTTTCTATGTATGTGATACTTTTATTTCTTATCAAATATCTAGCTTGGGTTAATTTCGTTTGTTCTAAATGTTTCTTCTTTAGTGAATGACCTTATAATTGACACTTGTGTGTACGTTTTCTTTCCCACTGATGCATGGTAGGCTGGTAGCATGTAATATTATGCATATAATATATATTATTTTCTTTTTTTACACTACAACTTTTGGGGCATATATTATGTATTCATGACCTGCACAATTTGGTAATTTTCTTTTTCCTCAAACTTCAATTAGGTCCCCTTTTTTTGGTTTAAAAAAAGTTGTTAATACGCATTATATAACATGTTAAACTCAAATCTCTTATTTGAGACATCAAAAGGAATTTTATTGATGTTTTAATCTAATGATAAATAACTAACGGATTCAAAAGATTTAAATTTTATTGTATCTAAAAAAACCAATCTTTTGAACGAATGTAATTCATTGCTTAGGTAGTATTCAATGGGTGTCGAAATATTAATGTTATCTTTTCAAAATAAATAACAAAAAGCGAAAAAACGTCATTAGCTAGCCTAGGAGGATAACAAAAATAAATAATTGGTGCATACAAAATATCAGTGGGGGCAAGTACATTCTTAGGCTGCCATGTCATTATTGGATGCAAGTAGACACATATGTAAGGCCAAGAAGAAAAGTTTAAAAAATCCTAATGAAATAAAAAAGACTATGCAACTCCCACTTTTAGGTGATGTCCTTGAGTGGTTGTTGCCTAGAGAAATAATTGGGGACAGCTTTTCTTCAATTATTTTAGTTCTTTCGGTTATAAGATGAGAGATTGACCTTTCGTCTTTTATTGTTGTTCACACAATACAAAAAAGTTGACTAGAAATTTTCATTCGTTTAGTCACGAAAACAAAACTAAAAAGTGACATTAGTGGATTTTTTAGGGCCTTGTCCCAGTGGACCTCTCTTGATTAAGGTTGACATATTTGAAGCAAAATCACTTTAGAAAGAAAAATATTTTCTTAAAAAAAAATTATGGGTCCAGAATTAGTGAAGCCAATTGATACATTGAAATAATATTGGAAATGAGGAAACTTGACAAAAAAGAAAAGGAAAGAAAAAGAGAAATACAAAAAAGTGAGTAGAAAAGTATAAAGGGGTTCAGATATCTCTGCCGAAAAAAATTGTTTGTTTGTTTCATTTAATTTAACGTTGGGGTGGACCAAGTGATCGTGTAAGATGTAATCGTTATCATAACCTCCGAAATTAATACGATATAAGTGAGAACTAAAGTTGTTATTAAGATTATAAATGGTCATGTTTAGAGACTTTCAACATCAGTAATGTAAAGAACATAATAATTGAGACGTCACCTACATGCCGGTGCACTTTGTTGAGATGTCATCTATATGTTGGCGCACTTCTAGTGGTACAGATGATCTTAGAGGAGATAAATCTGAATGACCATAATTGTTCGGTGTTAAAGCTACGTAGTAAAAGGTCTTTCAAATTTTATAAACCCCACTTGCAAAAATTGCGTAAAAGTATGATGGTTGTATAATAAAAACTCATTTAGATTAACACAAAAGCTAACTATGACAAGATAAAAGTGTAGTCATATAAGTGGAATTTATTGAAGAATTTGGGTTAAAAAGAAAAAAAAGAATGAAAGACTTTTCATGTTTAGTTTCGTCTCCAAAATTGGAATCATGGAACACAAAACGGAAAAGTGTTCTTTTTAAGCTGTCAGTAATGCCAGTAGTCAAAATAGCTGCGTGATTTATGAAAATATATGATGCATCTTCAGTAAGCTTTTACGAATTAACATTTGTACAAACATACGTGTTCTATTGTAAAAAGATCTAGATGTGGGAATAATTTTGGTCCTAACAAAAAGGAATATGAAAAACTCACTCTCTCGATTAGACTATGCAAGAGTGGAATTGGATTACAGGCGCACATGCGAAGGCACGCATTATTCACGGCACATAGTACTTCCATAGTGTACTTTTACGTGAGATTAGTGTAACTTTATATTAAAATTCATGATTTATTAAATTTTTTATTTGTTTGTTTGTTTTTTCTAGTCCTTAATGCTCATCTCATGTTTAAGAAATCCCAAACAAGGGAAGCATCAAATGGTTTAAACGCTTTACTTCAGTTCGTTTTGATTTAATTTTCTATTTATCTTGTGTTGCAAACAACCATGGGAAAAATACTTTGGGATGGTTAGTGCTGCAGGTAATAAAAACAAAATCCTATCTACAAGTTTTATCATGACACTTATTATAATACATTAATACTCTAAAGTGAACTAAGAAATGAGCCACTTTAAATAGGTTCATTGCTTTGGCTGGAATATAGCATGGGCCACATGAGCTACCAGTGATTTATCAGTAAGTTGGGCTAAGTCTAAAGTTCATAATTGAAATAGAGTATAGTGGGATCTTGAAATAACTACACTGGATGTAGGTCCGAAAAAAAATTCCAAGTCCAATCAAGGCTTTGGGACTTGGTGAAACAATTAGACTACATGCAAATTCAGATGCATGCATGCATCTAACAAAAGTAGTCAAAATGTAATCATGTAACTTCTAATCATGTGAAACAGCTCTAGTCAATTGACTTATATATGCATACATACAAACAAGGCTTCAAAGATTAATGGAATG
>OU015762.1:14615219-14736925 GCA_907173295.1 Fagus sylvatica | reverse complement strand
GAAAATGAAAGCTATAGGTCAGTAAATAACTTGGATGACAACTCTTGGACTTTGATTCATGCAGGAAAGAATAGAATCAGAATTGAAATATGGTTAGGTCTTAGATCATATTGATAAGAGAATAATTATTGAAAAAAATATCCCTCGTCCTCAACAAATTGAATCCCAAACAAATATTTGACTTACTAGACAAAAGATTCAATAATGTTAACAATAATTGACAATTAAGAAGACTCTTAAAAATAATATTATAATACAAAGAAATAATTAGAAGGTGTTGGGTCTTCACTTTGCTTGTCATTTTAATTTGTTGTCAGTGTTTGTCGGTGTTGTAACGATTTTGGATTACTAATTTACTAAGGAAAGCTAGAACTTATTTCAGTAGTAGGTAATTACTTGCTTGGAAAATAAACACATTAAGAAAAAAGAGTTGGCCACAGGCGACAAAGGAGTACCACCTTTTGTTTAAATGGGTTCTTTGTTCATTGAAGATCTTAGTTAGGTGGTAGACTTTTATCAAGCAAGAACCAATAATGTATACTCAAAATTATCGTCTGAAGAATGACCAAATGAAGCTAGTTTTGGACCACCTTTAACTAGAAATCCCCACTTAGCTTTCAAGAACATGTTTTATTTGTTTTTGAAATGTTTTGGTGTGGGTTTGAACTTACACCTATAAATTTTCATCTACTCTTCTCCTTCACCTTACTTATTTGACAAAAGAAAATCTTTTAAAATGGTCTTTTGGGCTTTGTCCCACATTGCTAAGGCGAGAATTGGATGTTAGCTTTATAATTATCTAAACTACCTTACAATTTAGAGTACTCCTTTTAAAGTGGGCTTGAGACTTACACTTATAAGGTCTTCATTTCTTAATAGTCAATACCTCTTTCTTCTTGTTGCAGCGAGTATTTCAAAGATTGCATAAGTCTAGGATAGCGAAGGTCTTGTATGTTGTTGACTATGTGTATTACTACTTTAAGTAAGTGCAAACTATGGTTTCATTGAATAGAAGTCATGTATCCTAAACTATGGTTCACTATTGACTATGTGTATTACTACTTTAAGTAAAGAAAAACTTCAAACTGTGAGTATTTCAAAGATTGCATAAGTCTAGGATAGCGAAGGTCGAGTATTTCAAAGATTGCATAAGTTTAGGATAGCGAAGGTCTTGTATGTCGTTGACTATGTGTATTATTACTTTAAGTAAATGCAAACTATGGTTTCATTGAATAGAAGTCATGTATGTCTTTTTTTTTCTTTTTTTTTGGATGAATAGAAGCCATGTATGTATTGTAGTTTCTATTCTTACACATGCAAATTATGTTGTGAAACTTTATGAGGTCTCAAAAACTAATATCACAATATTTTAGGATGTCAATTGAGAGTCAAATATCTTTCATTTTATATATATTATAGATTTCTTAAAAAAAGACTTTCATGGGTTCGAGTGCATAAAATTATTTTCATCGTTACAGGATTTTGAGCTCATCACACATTTCATTTCAAATTGCAATGAGTACTAAGTTTATGTGATCACATTAAGGGACTGGGCTTTACAGTTCTTTCGAAGTTGACACAAGCTAAATTGAATGGACCACGTTAACTTCATGAGCTAGGCCCATTAAAATTGAATGGAAATTAGATGACTTTTTCCTTTTTGTAGCACTTGTCTAGTGAAGCGTACAAATAGATATAGCCTAGTTTAATTTTTAGATACATCTTAAAAAAAAAAAATTCTAAATAGATATAGTTTTAAATCAGAATGAACCAACAAAAAGATGCTATCTCTTTTTTTCTTTTTTGGCTAAATAAAAAAACTTCAGTGAAAATTAAATAATGGAACACTTCCACTCAAACGAGATGAAAATGAACTAAACTGATTACACATCAAAGTCCCGGACCCTATTATGAAGGCGGCAAAAAAGACATACATCTTGGACCAAAACTCTATTACAAGGGCGGAAAATAGAAACATCCAATACAAAGAAAGTAAACAACACAAATACAACATAAAAAAACAAAACAACCATAGCATAAGACTTGTGAACTACAAGAAAAACCAGCAAGAACTTCCGTAATCCGTCTTGTTCAAATTGGCAAATGGTAAGCAGGCAATATTTTATCCGAGCAACAAGTGAGGAGAGCGAATTGGATTGTCCATAGCCAAGACCATGCGATTCTGGAGTGGCACTCTAAATTGAGATGCTTGAGAAAATCTACCCCCATAAAGAGAGGGCAGGGAGAGATTCAAACATGAGTCTAAATCTCTCAAAAAGGAGATCTCGAGATGGAAAGGCCCCCAAACCAAAAACCAAAAGTCAAGAGAACAAATACTTTGGCGAAAGAAATCGCCGGAATTCCAGTATCACAAGAGGAAGGGATAACATCCCTAAGGGAGAAATCGGCAACATGAAGGTGGCAACGTGGCGGTGAAGGGCGACAACAACAAAAAAAGAGGGAGGGGGGGGGTCGTCGCGCGACCCAATCCGCCTACACCAAACCTCTAAGCGGGCTTCCTACTTATGCATCATTTCCAAACATGCAAAATAGCTTCATTAAGTAAAAATTATCAATTTACTTACACACACGTTATCTGAACCTTTTTCACAATTATCTAACAATTGATATGAATTATTTTCTGAATAGATTGTGAAAAAATATGTGTACATAGACTTACTTCAGATCTAGTCACTAACCCGTGATTGAACATGAAAATTTATAAAAAATTATTTATAAATGATACATATTTTAAAATGTATATTAATAATTAAAAACGACAAAATGAATTCACCGTAGATATTCCCAAAAGTGCAACTGTACGGCTGATCTTGAGCTGCAGGCCCTCCCAGCTGGCTTTACAGAAGTACCCCTTTGTGTTATTGGTAAATCAGGTAGATTTTGAGGATAAAGTCGTCAAAAGCAACGATTAATGGATTAGAAAGAAACGTAAGCAATGCAACGAGACGTTCAAAGCGAGAAGAGATGACTCCACAAGAGGTTGGCCTCATTAATGGTTTAAGCTCCTCTACATTGAACGGTTGTCAAGTTTGTTCAACTAACCAATTAAATTCGACTTCTCCTCTTCTCCTATTTTGGTCTAACTCTACACAAACCAAATTATTGCTATGAAAAACCAAATTATTGTTATGAAAAATGTTAAAGGTAAATACAAATGTATGTGATTATTCAAAAAAAAAATGTAATTGATGTCACGCCTATAACATAATAAATAAATTTTAAATTATTTTTTTTGTTTCATATTAAGTTGACATATAAAATTGTAATACTTTTATCCTAAAATTTATAATATTATTATAATCTTTTGTATAAGAGCTAAAACATAATAGGCTTCGATAAATAGATTATTTTTTTTAGGTAAAACTTATTTTTCTAATTTAGTAAATCAAAAATGTCTATTTGTCAGAATTTTTTTTCTATTAACTTATTTACTTATGTATAACTTTTTAATGCCTCATTTTTGGGCGTTGTATTTCAACCAATTTTTTTTTTTTTTTTTTTAAGTAAAATGCTCAATTAAATACATACTTAATATTAAAGTTATGGGGTTGTTAATTTTGTTTAGAAAAATTGTACATTTTCCCGTTTACTAATGTATAGTTTTAATGTCTCATAGATTTTCATTGCTAGCTTAGTACCCTCTCAATGATCGGTTGCAGTCGCTGGTGCCAATAAGACATCTCAGTGCACTCAATGCTACCAATGGGAGGTGACAGGAGTGACGGACCCTTACGTCTAAGGGGCCTGAGTTTCACTCCTTTCTGTGAAGAGCACACTAGGCACCAAGTAGCAGTGACTGATATAGGAGTTAGAACAAAAGATAAGTAGGAGCTCTTAAAACCAAGTAATGTCTCCTTTCATTTATTAGTAATGATCATTGTGCTCTTTGTCATTATGATTTACCTTTAAAATTCAAAATTCTATCACATATTTCCCCCTTTTTTTCATTTATTAAATTTGACAAAAATCCTAGGGAAAAAATATTTATTATCAATAAAATCATAGGCGCATAGGGCATTGCTCAGTTTGAAGTTTATTAAGAGATATATTACATTGCACAATAATTAAGGGGGAAAAGTGCAATTAAGTGAATTAACTTAATTTTGATTTTTTATTTTAAATTAAGAATAAGATACTAAAAATACAAAGTCAAAGTAATCAAGTTGTCAATTTTTAGTAATTGATTGACAATTACACGGCAAGATTTCATTGGTTATGGAAGCCAACTTGACTAACATTACCGGAGAGGAAGGCAAAGCCAAACCAAACCGATTAATAAATACTGATAGATACATGCATTGTCAAAACTCAAAAAGAGTTCTTTAATCATAGTCATCATAGCTCTTATCTGCAACCCAAAGAGCACTGGAAAACTGTTTGCTGGTTTTTTCAATCTTTCCTCTCTTAATTCAATCTTTGTGTAAGCTCTTCTCAACTCTATGCATCAATTTTTAATTTTTTTTTTTTTAAATTTAATTATGTATTTTTGTTTTCTTTGATATCTGAAAATAGAACATGAAAACAATATTATCAAAGGGTCAAAAGGTGTATTAAGCTTAGATGTTTTTGGGTTTTCTCTTGCACTGACCCATCTTTTCTCTGCAAACAAACATGGGTTTTTGATATTGGTTGTAAATTTTATTGCTTTCATGTTTTTCACAATAGATTTTATGGGTTTGTTCTGAATTTGATTTTGATTTATATTTGGTACTCAATAAATGTTTTTGTGTTTCTTGTTTTTCAGTACATTAAAAAAGAATGACTAGAAGCATGTTCAAGCAAGAGCATGACTTTGGTATGGGATAATTTTTTTGTGTTTGTGTTAATTGCTTTAGTCTATATTTTATTGTTTATTAAACCAATTTAATCGATTATAGTTAATTTGTATACTTTATGAGCTCAATTCCATTAATTTATGATGTCTGTTCTCTGCAGAAAAGAGGCGTGCAGAGGCTGCAAGAATTAGGGACAAATACCCAGATAGAATTCCTGTAAGATTTAAATATTCTTTTCTGATCAATAGATTATTTTGTTGCAATTTTTTTATGAGTTCTTTTTTGTGATTAAAATTGTTATTTGTTTAGTGTACTTTTATAGGTTCAACTTATGTATTTGCTTTTATGTGATTGACATGCGTAATTTGCTGCTGCTAAAATGGCTACCTTTTTAACATGTTTGGTGCATTGAGGTAGCATGCATGATGCATCTATTATTAAGCGATTGTTTTGGTCATTATGTTTGTGACAAAATGCAATGTAATGTGCTGAAAGCAGACAATAGTTCACAGATTTATTTCAATTTAGAGTAACGCAACCAAGTTTGGTTTATGGATGGTTATTAACATGGTAGAGTGGACATTTTTCTGGTACAACTTATCTTAAGTATAAACACTTTTGAAAACAACAAAAATTCTGTTAGGAAAGTAGTACTTTGAAAGATCCTGGGAGGCACTTGCAATTAAGGGGTGGGGGGTTGAGAAATGGGCATAATCTGTTGATGTAAGTTGATACACCTTCAAGCTCTCGGACTGAAAGTGAAATTGAACGGTGTTGACTGTGGAACATTTTCCCCTGTTGATTGTGGTTTTATTGAGTTTTCATACATTGAGCTCTCTTATAGAGACTTGAATTTGTTGTGCAATTTTTTTGTTCAAGAAGGTAAGTTCTACAAGATAATATTGGTAGAAATAAACAGTTAAAATTCAACTTTATGTCCGTGAGTTTTCCAAAGATTTATTGGTTGAAATAAAGAGCTATCTGTTTCAAATCATTAAAAAATTCCTTTGATGGTTGAGCTAATTTTTGTTCAGCATGAATGAAGGAATTTTCACCTGCCATTCTGAGCTCAAAATGCTACCTGGTCCGGCTTATCTGGGTTCCATATGACATTTTTTTATATTTTTTTATGATAGTTTTTAAGTTAGGTATTCCCTCTACCATGGTTTTGGGCGTAGGCTCAAAAATATGGTCTTACTCTCCTATAGTGATTGGAATGGGAGGGCAAAGATTCATGTAGCTGACCTAAAACATGAATGCATGTTAAGTTATACCTACTGAACCTTCTTCCAGTCTTAAGTTGTTTATTTGTTTGTTTTATTTTTTTTCTAAGATGAGGTTAGATAAGTAAAAAGTAAAACTCGGAATAAAATGGCTACTTATGACAACCTGGATTCCGTACAAAATGACATACGTGGTTGATAAAATTCTCTATCATATGAAGAGTTCCAAATGATTGTCTGTTGAAACCTATCTCTTACTTACATCTTCAGCCTTTTTTTGTATCCTAGGAGTCCGCATTTGGTGATTTCTTTTGTTTTGAAAATGCAAAGCCTGGAATTCGTTCACAACATGCCAGGCTGCACGTGCCCAAAATGCAGGGTGTTAGTAATACGCTTGAAATTGTTTGCCTAAGGGTTCTGCATTGTAAGAAATGTATTTGTATGATGGTATCTCTTCTTCCTGGTAGATGGTCGATATGACACAAGGTTTTCATGTAAACCTTCATTTGTCTTGGTTTAGCAGCTTTAGCTATGTTCAAAGAATCTTTTGGTTAAAGTACCTGCAGAAGCAATATTTTAATCACGTTGTTTTTAATGTGATACTTACTGGCTTCATGTACATTTCCATTTAGTGCTGCAGCAGCTGCTGAACTTGGCTGTAATTATTATTTAATATGGTGCCATGAAATGGTTTATACAATACCCATTATCTTAAAAAGCAATGCCCTTGCATTAGTAAAATCTGTATTTGTCTCGTGTTCTGCAACAATTTATGTTTCATTAACAGTATAATGAGAAGACTTCATAAACTTAATTACCTATTAAACACAAAAGGTGAATGGAAGGTCAATAGGATTAAGCAGAGCCTTTATTCAATTTAATTGGCGTTTGTTATGCAATCCTGTTCTGTGCTTTAGTTATTGGAAGGCAACAGAGCATTTTGCAGTTGCTGCTGCCAAGTATTTAAGTTCTGTCTCTGACCCTATATTTGAATTATTGGGGATAAGATAATATAAATGTGCCTGCTAAACTTTTTGTTGTTGTGGATTAGGATTTAGCATATTTTCACAGAAAAAACTCCAGCAACCTACCCCTTAATCCCTAAGTTTTGCAAAGAAAAAGATGGTATTTTCGTCAAAGAATTCTGTAGTCAGGGATTAGGAATTTAGTATTGATGTTGTGTGGATGTTTCTACCCCATAAAGTGTCTTATGGAATTGAACTCACTCATTTAATCATGCTTTCATACTTAAAAATCAGATCCTCTACTAAGCATCAGACTCTTGGTAGTCTAGTACGTAATCTGGTAGTTCTGTGTTCACAAAGTAGACATGCAACTATATAACAGAATTAGTATTTAATTTGTGCATGATAAAGTGATTAGACTAATTGTATATCATTTGAAACTCTTGAAGTATCCAAATTGTGGTCTTATTTATATTTATATTTTCCTTTGTGCTTTTGAAGGTGATTGTGGAGAAGGCTGAGAGAAGTGATATTCCCAACATTGACAAGAAAAAGTGAGTCCCAGTTCATATCACTAATGCTTTGTCTCTCTAGTTTCCCTTCAGTTTTTAAGATTTTGCATGCTCTTCATTAGGATAATCAGTGATTTCCCCATAATTAAAGCATCATGCTTGTGTGTGCGTATAGGTGTGCACGGTCATGTGTGTGCATGTGTGTGTGGGGGAAACAACAAGAGTCAAAAGAACCTAAGATTTGTCTAGACTTTATAGTGGACGTTGTCTTAGTCGGCTTTTCAATGTGTCCTCATTTTCTTGTGGAGTACTTTTTATCTATGTTTGAAGGTCAAACATAGGACTGCAATGGGGAAGAAATAGGGCCACACTGCTCCTCGAAGACCATATTATCCGCTTAAGTTTTTTCTTGAAAGTGGTGATAATTTTTATGTATTAATGATGCCAATGAGCTCTCTAGCTCAAGTGGCATCTCCTCTCCTTGTAAGAGCAAGTTATAGGGCAAGGTCTTGGGTTCAAGACTAACCAAGTGTATTTCTAAACCTATCAACAGTTATATATTAATGACCGTTATGACATTACAGATACCTTGTCCCAGCCGATCTGACGGTGGGTCAATTCGTCTATGTAATTCGGAAGAGAATTAAACTGAGTGCAGAAAAGGCAATCTTTATATTTGTGGACAACGTGCTCCCACCAACAGGTAACTTCTATGCAATTTCATGAGCTGTGTGTGTATGTGAGTGTGATGCTAGGTTTTAATTTCCTTGCTATTGCAGATTTGTTGATGGTAGACAATGTCATTCCTCGTCATATTAAAACTGAACTGAAAAGATGTTGAAGATAGATTTCCAAAAGAAAGTTAGTTTTTACCAATAATGATGGTAATTGGTATAAATTCAAATGTATAATTACCCAAAATCGAGAGGTACTAATTACAACAATAATAACAACGACTAAGTTTTAGTTCTAAAATTTTGGAGTTGACTATGGACCCTCAACATACTAATTAGGGTCAGCCACAGCCCACAAGTATAAGAGATGCCCCAACTTGTTTCTATAGTGGATCAATTCATAATAAAGTGACTAAATTGCAATGACAGTCATCTTATCGCAAGCCTACTCATTTTCCGGGTTTAGGACAGGCTGTGAACAAAATATAAAACGACACAGGCGGAGTTATCAAGAGGTATACTAATTGTATTTAAATATTTGCAGGAGCTATAATGTCAACCATCTACGATGAAAAGAAGGATGAAGATGGATTTCTCTACGTTACATACAGTGGAGAAAACACATTTGGGTAACAGATTACGTAGCCCAAGTAATCAGTAATTGGTTTCGTATCATTGGTGTCTTTGTCATTACTCAACCCCGTTCTTACATTGCCTAGAACAATACCAGCATCGTGGCTGCAGTATTATTTCTAGCCTGTGTTTACTTGTACAGCTGTATTTTGTATATAACATTTCAACAAACAATATGATGCATATCCATTTATGTTTAATATTTCCCTTCCAATTATGTGCTCTCTTTAATGTTGTACATGGGAAGCAAGACATTAAAGGCTTCTTTGGAAACTATATAATAGAAATTAAACCGAGTGCACTCACCTTTATCCTCTTCTTTTCTTGATAGAGCAACAAAGTGGAATTCAATGTCATTAAGTATTGTAAGTTTATGGTTTTGGGACTTAATTAGCATAATGAAGAAACTAGCATGTTGAACATTTAGGTAGGAGTTATTGTGGGAGGAAGACTTGGTGGTGTCCAAGTCAAAGATTACAAGCTGCACTTTAAAAAAAATTAAATTAAATTAACTAAAGCTTAGATGATGTTGCTACTTGTAATGTTATAATGTCTAGTTTTTATTATTTTGGGAGATGGTAGTATCTTTTTGGTAATCATCAAGGTTACATTGTGGTGTTTTATAAAAGAGAAATATAAAATAAGAAAGCATAGAAAGTTAGAAACATTTGCATATTTTAGTGACTTTGAATACACCAATAAATGTAAACTTTTACTTTGGCGAGCTTATTATACAGCCTCTCTCTCAACATTGACCAACTTGTGTAGGCCTGGGCTATCTTTGGACCCTACCTGCTGAATTTGTCTTCGGCACCCCGAAACCATGACCCACATTCTATGGGCTTGTCCCTATGCCCGAAATGTTTGGGCTCAAGTTTCTGGCCGAATTAAGAAGCTAGGCAACACAGAGCACAATGATTTCCTTGACATCAAGAAAGATTTTGCTAGCAATGCTACGAAGTCTGAAATGGAGTCATGGACAATGGTATCATGGGCTCTCTGAATGCCCGTAATCACCATATTTTTTAGGCTTCTCTCATTCATCCACAACATCTTCACTTCACTCTTCTGTTGCATGATTTTCAAACTATTGTGTTAGGCAATCACCTGCATACCCGGGGATTACTTTTGAGTTTTTCTCTTCCTAAAAAATTCTACCTTTTATCAAAAAAGAAAAAAAAAAGAATACATCAATAACGGTCATATTTAAACTTTAGAACTAAAATAATTTGTTTGAAACTTTAGGGCTATCTCCCAATAAGGTGTTAAATTAAAAGCGTTAAACAGATAAACTTTAGGGATTCACAAAGTAATTTGGCTTAAATATATACATTGATTCGAGTAGTTGGACATTCATCAAGTTTCATGTCTTTGTTGCATTATTTCAAACAGCAAATGAAAATAAATAAATTAAAAATACCTTTTTCTCTTCCTATTTCCGTTACCCACCCGAAACAATACGAAAAAGTATCCTCATTACTTGCCATTCTCTCTCTTACTCCGACCCATAGTTGGCACCTAATCCAAAGTTTTCAATATCGTATTAGTACTGGTCGTACCAAATGATATGTACCATACCGACACTAAACAGGCACGAATATTCACTTGAAACATATGTTATGTATCGAATAAAATACCAATTTGTACTTGCATCAGGGATTTTTTAGGTAGTTCAGTTGGGGTTGATGTTTTGGTTGGTACAAGAAAAAAATTATAAAAGGGATTAGAAAACATGTTATTTGAGTTAATATATTTGGCTAATGTACTTAGGTGAATATATGGGCTTATAAAACATGTGGATTTTAAAATTCTATATATATAGCGATAACCCCGAAAATGGTATAAAGGTATTAATCAGTATTGAAATATTTCATTTCTTCTAGCCAAATTGAAACAGTCTTTGATCCAGTATTGACAACTTTGACTCAACACCCAAAAACATAAATTTCCAATGTTTAGATTAGTTATTTTTACTTTCTTTCATTTTAACTCTGGCTCTCCCCAAATTCCACTCATGCTTCATCTCTTAGATTTTATTCATTGTTAATAATTAATACAAGTAATTTAGGGTTTGGGATTAGGACAATGGATATGGTTTTGAAATCATAAAAATAAATCCAGCTTAAAGAAAAAAGTTTTTTCTTTAATTCTTTTATCATATCAAATTAAATTTATCATAGATATGATCTTATTAGCTAAAGTTTAATTCTTTATTTGATTATACTCCTTGCTTGTATCCCATGATTGTTATATTTTGTTGTTTATAAACTTTGAATTCATGAGTAATGTTATCTTATGGGTTGTAATTTAACTTGAAAAATTTAGGTTCATGAATCATGGCCAAGTTAAAATTGACATTCCAGATTTGAGTGCTTGTTATATTGAAGATTGAGGTCGTCATCAATGGGATCACATTACAGTGGAACATCATTATCATTTTGACATATTCTATGCTACCATAAACTTTTGTTGGGTCAAATTTTCTGCAGCAACACATGTCGAGACTTGGTTAGACAACGATTTGACCCAGGTTCAATTGGAGAGCCAAGCCCACTACTTGCTTCACCACGATAGTGATGAAGGCTAATGGTGCTCATAAATGATTTATCAAAATGATTGAGTGTTCAAAAAATTACAAAACAAGTTTTAAACTTAATAAATGAGTTTCGATGACTCATTAATTTTAATTAAAGATCTTATTTATATCTGCTCCAGCAGCTCTAAAAAGAATGAACCATGGACAAATTTCTCAAAATAAATTATACTGATGGGAATTGTAGGAATGAAACAAGATCAAACAAATAATAACACAAGAGAAAGAAGAAAAATCTCATCCATATATTTCAGCAATTACAAAGAGTAATTTTACTATTGCTGAATGACTTTAATCTAGATCTAGAAGTTTTTTCCCTCTAATCTCTGATGCCTTGTGGATTGGACTTGTGTGTACTTTTATAGTGTTGATTGAATCCCAACAAAATCCTTAAGAATTAATTATACTCACTGGTCTATAAACTATATTACCCTTGAGCCGTGGACGATTTCTGTGGGAATAACAATTTGGGTTTTCTTGCTCAGACATGAAGCTCCATCTATGAAAGTCATCGAGGTTGGTCCTCCTATATAGAAAGCTTGTCTTGGAGTTACTGGATCTATAGCTGAATGACTTTAATCTAGATCTAGAAGTTTTTTCCCTCTAATCTCTGATGCCTTGTGGATTGGACTTGTGTGTACTTTTATAGTGTTGACTGAATCCCAACAAAATCCTCAAGAATTAATTATACTCACTGGTCTGTAAACTATATTACCTTTGAGCCATGGACGATTTCTGTGGGAATAACAATTTGGGTTTTCTTGCCCAGACATGAAGCTCCATCTATGAAAGTCATCGAGGTTGGTCCTCCTAAATAGAAAGCTTGTCTTGGAGTTACTTGATCTATAGCCCCTAGAAAACTGATCTTCAACGGTGGTCTTTGCAAGCATTAATTGATTGGGACAATGTGTCGAGTATTACCTTTTGGTGTAGCGGATATTTGTGAATTTTCATTCTCGTTTGTTCCTTTACACGTTGAACTATTTTGAAAAATTTCTGATCTCATGGTTGTTCTATCACACGTGCCTTTTATTAGACCCAAGATTATTCATGCAAAAGTCCATCTTACCCCTTCCCATTTACTGGTTGTTTAAGACACACGGGCTTAGAGCATGACCAGCAGTCGTTTAAAACTGCACTCTATCTCTACAAATAGGGAACAGAGGAAAAAAATTAGCTCCAGCAGTGCTCTATTTCAGCACTCTATCTCCAAATTTTTTTAGAAAATGTACAGTAGCTTTTCACAATTGAAAAGCTACTGTACATTTTCTAAACCATTAAACCCGATTAAAAAAAAAACTTGGGACCACCGAGTATAAATATTTTAGATTTTTCCCGAAGCTCATTTCTAACTGATTTTCTCTCTCACTTCATTCTGTGCTCTCTCTTCTCTCTGTACTCTTCGTTTTCGGCTGAAGCACGATCTCTTCTCTCTGTGCTCTCTTCGTTTTCTGCTGAAGCAAGAAATGGGTTGGGCTTCAGTTTCGGTTGGAAACGCCAGCGTGGTGGTTGGGCTTGCGATCTCAGAAGGAAACGGGCTTGGGCTTCGGTTTGAGGTTTTTAACGCCGGCGTGGTGGTGGTGGCTTGGGGTTGCGATCTCGGCGTGGTGGTGGCTTGGGCTTGCCGATCTCGGCGTGGTGGTGGCTTGGGCTTGCCGATCTTGCGGATCTCGGCCTGGGTTTGCCGATCTCGGCCTCGGCTTGCCTTCTCTCTTCCTCCTCTTTTCCGGCGTGAGGTATATCATAATTTCCTTCTCTTTTCCTTTGTTCAGCTAAAAATCATGTGAATATGGGTTTGTTTGTGATGTGTCTGTGAGACCCACGGTGTTATGTGGAAATTTGGTTGCTGTCTGGAGGTTTGGTTTGTGAATTGTGATGTGTCTGTGAGAGGTTTGGTGGTGTATGGAGGTTTGGTTGCTGTCTGGAGGTTTGGTTTGTGAATTGTGATGTGTCTGTGAGAGGGTTGGTGGTGTATAGAGGTTTGGTTGCTGTCTGGAGGTTTGGTTTGTGATGTGTCTTCGAGAGGTTTGGTGGTGTATGGAGGTTTGGTTGCTGTCTGTTTGTGTGTCCACGGTTCTGTGTCTGTTTGTGGGTTGATTTTGTGTCTGTATGTGGGTTGATTTTGAATGTAATTTGGTTACGGGTTTTGGCCTCAAAATGAGGATGTAATTATGAAATTATAGGTTGAATCTGTTTGATTTGTATATGATTTTGATTGGAATTAGTTTGTGTATTTGTTTGTTGAGGTTCTGTGTACTGGGTGTTTTGGCCTCTGTGTACTGGGTGTTGAGTTTTTGTATACTGTTTGTGTGTTGAGCTGCTGTGTAATTTGGTTTCGGGTTTTGGCCTCAAAATGAGGATGGAATTATGAAATTAGATGTTGGATCTGTTTAATAACGAGACTATTACATTGATGAGTTGTGTGAATTGTGTTTTTCATATAGTAAATTATTTATGCTCTATCTAGTCACAGAAAAGAGAATTAGTTGCAACATTTTTACTTTTACATACGATTTTATGTGTGATTGATACCTAATATTGTATTTCTTTTTACTTAGGGATGAATTCTCAAAATGAAACCCCCAATTTCGTTAATCTTCTAGACGAAACGTACAACGAATACTTGATGGAAACCACATATGCTAACGATCATAATAGTAATCCACCCTCAAGAGAATTACCGGATAGGTCTCTATCCCAAATTGAATCCACTAAAAATCCACAAACACGTCAATCCAATTTTACTATAGAAGAAGATTTGAACCTTATATCTTCGTATCTCTCTATTAGTGAAGACCCGGTGCAAAGCAATGATCAAACATATAAAATATTTTGGACGAGAGTTCATGAATATTATCATATTCATACGACCTCCCAAATTAAGCGAACTAAAGGTTCTCTTCAGAACCGGTGGTCAACCATTCAACTTTGCACCAATAAATATTCTGGGTGTTTGGCAAATATTGAATCATTGCATCAAAGTGGTATAACTGAGGAAAACAAGGTGCATCTTATTAACTCTTCAAATTTATTAATGCATCAATTTGTTTTAATCTCTACAAATATTAATTGTTTTTATTGTTTGAATTTTTTAGATTGATCAGGCAAAACAATTGTATATAGCAGAATATGGCAAAAAATTTATGTTTGAGCATTGTTGGAACGTGTTGAAGTATTCACCAAAATGGTTGAATAGTCATCAAAATGAGACACCAAGAAGAAGGAGAATGGAGACAACATCTTCTGTAAACTCGATAAATCTAGAAGATGAAGATGTTGCAAATACTTCCAACACAAACTTGGAGAGACCACTGGGTAGGAAGGCCGAAAAAGCTCGATTGAACAAACAAAAGAGCGACGAAGGTACTAGTTCAAATGTGAAATATGCCTTGGATGCCATGGTGGAAGAAAAAAAAAAAATCGCAGAAATGAGATTGGAATTTATTGAGAGGGGTCGTGTTGAGTACATGGAGTTAGAGAATAAGCGTCTTTGTATTAAGGAAGAAAAAATTAATTTGGCAAAAATGAAAGAGGAAAGGGAAAGAATAAAAGAGGAAGAAACAATTCATTTGGCAATAATGAAAGAGGAAAGGGAAAGAAAGAAAGAGGAGAGGGAAAGAATGAAAGAGGAAAGGGAAAGAATGAAAGAGGAGAAGGAAATTATGACAATGAATGTAGATGCGTTGCCTCTAATGCAACAAGAATATTTTCGTAAACGCCAATTGGAAATCCTTGGAAGAAGAAGTGGTAATTAGTAAATAATATTGTATTATTTTTGTATTATATTCATCAATGCTCTTGTGTTGTATGAATTAAGATAATACTTTGAACTTTTATTGCTATTGAATGTCCTTTGCTATTATGGTTGATGACTCAATTTATTACTTTGAACGTTAATGTGGTAAAATATATATAGCATTGACTTTGCAAGTTATACGTGTTAATATTTTTTTATGGTATAATGGAATTTTAAAGAACTTTCACAAGAATAATATAGATTTGATAAACTTCAAATTACAATAAAGAGTAACATAAATAAATAATGTAAGCATGAAAATTAAAATTACATAATCTTATAATTGGCCATGTAGTTGCCACAAATGCTCCACAAGATCAGCTTGGAGTTGAGAATGAGTTTCTCTATCTCTAATGCGAATATGGGATTGAATGAAATTCTAAACTTCAATTGTAGGCTCTCGTGACACAGGTATAGGGATGCTTTCAGGCACTTGTTCGTAATCATCATCTTGTTGTACTCCATTAGGATCGCGCTCATCTTCAATAATCATATTATGTAATGTAATATTATACATGCCTTCATAATATCATTGAGAGTAGCTTCATCCCAAAAGCGTGCAGGCCCACGCACAATTGAAAATCTTGCTTGAAGTATTCCAAATGCACATTCCACATCCTTCCTACATGCCTCTTGAACTCTAGCAAAATGTTTTTTCTTTGCTTCTAATGGAGCTGAGATTGTTTTCACAAAAGTTGACCATTGTGGATATATACCATCAGCAAGATAATATCCCATTGTATAATCATGACCATTGATTGAGTAATTCACTGGAGGAGCACGCCCTTGAGCAAGCTCCGTAAATATAGAAGAATGCTCTAGTACGTTGATGTCATTATGAGACCCAGGTAAACCAAAAAATGCATGCCATATCCAACGATCATATGAAGCAACTGCTTCTAAAATAAGTGTTGGTTCACGAGAATGACCAGTATACTGACTTTTCCATGCTGTCGGGCAATTTTTCCATTTCCAATGCATGCAATCAATGCTCCCCAACATTCCTGGAAATCCACGCTTTTCGTTAACCGCGAGCAACCTAGCAATGTCATTGCTATTTGATGACCTCAAGTACTCTTCAGAAAAAATATTAACCACCGCTTTAACAAATCTTTTTAGACTCTCTATTGCAGTGCTTTCCCCAATTCTCACATACTCGTCAGTAGAATCAGCTGTTACTCCATAAGCGAGAATCCGTAGTGCAGCAGTCATCTTTTGAAGGGATGACAAACCAAGCGTTCCAGCAGCATTTCTTTTTTGGATAAAATATTGATCATGCGCTTCTAGTGCAGATTGAAGACGAAAAAAAAGTGGACGACTCATCCGAAACCTCCTTCGGAATAAATGAGGAGGAAAAACCGGATTATTTGAAAAATAATCATGAAAAAGCCTTTCTTCGCTTTGCAAATAATCGCGCTTAATGACCTTGCGGCCTACAATTGAACCACGACGTGATGATGATGCCCGCTCGCTTTTCAATCGTTCTTCTTCCATTGCAAAAATTGAAAGTATCTCCATTTCATCATCAGAGTTGGACTCAAGAAGAACCATTTCCATTTCCTTCATTTGATAATCACGAGGCTTAAGATGATAATTATGATCCATAGTATATGAAAGAGAAATTTGGGTTTGATAATGAAAGAGCAAATTGGATTTGATAGTGAGTGAGTAAACTGAGTTTGAGATTAATGAAAGAAAATATTTGGTTTGAGGTGAATGAAAATTAGAGATATGAAATAGTCCTATTTATACTAAAAGAAATATGACCGTTGGCATAATAGAACCGTTGGAAAATATGTCTGTTGAGATGTTACCGTTAAATAATATTACCGTTAATGTTACCGTTCATTTTTTTTATAAATATTATTTTAATTAAAAACTTTTAATAAATGAAAAAAAAAAAAAAAAAAAAAAAAAAAAAAAAAAAAAAAAAAAAAAAAGAAAGAAAAAAAATATATCTGAAGAACAAAAATTCCACCAACCATAGCAAAAAAACTTTTTTATATAACCATTATAATCAAATTTTTTTATTTTCTTTTCTCAGCAGTTTATATAACCCAACTGGGTGTTGAAATTTTTTTTTTGTTTTCTCAGCAGCCACCACCTGAAACCACCAGCTGGGATCGGCACAATTGTTTTGGAAATCTAAAAAATTCAAACAATAAAAAAATTAATATTTGTAGGATTAAAACAAATTGATTTTTTTTTTTTTTTTTCTTTTCTTTCCACCACCACCACCAGTAGAGAGCCACGGCCAGCCACCTTTTCCGGAGAGACCCACGGCTCTTTTCTCAGATCTGGACCCACCGAGGCCAGCCACCACCAAGGAGAGACCCACGGCGTGGCTTTCTTCTCAGATCTGTCCAAACCGAGGCCAGCCACTGTAACACCGCGAAGCACGAACCACGGTGGTGGAGCCTTCCTTCTCCATGGTGGTTTTTGTTCTCTTCTTAGATCTGTCCAGACCGAGGCCAGCCACTGTAACGCCGCAAAGCGCGAAGCACGAACCACGGTGGTGGAGCCTTCCGATCTCCACAGTGATTTTTGGTTGCTGAGATTTGGTGGTTTTGGTTGCTGAGATTTCCGATGGTTGTGGTGGTGGCGGGTGAGAAGGAATCGTTTGTCAGTTAGTTATTTTTGGTGGGAAATAATGATAAAGGAGAATAAAAAATATAATATTTAAATAAGATAAAAGAATAAAAAAATATATTTAAATAGAGTAGAGAGTGAAATAGAGTATACTGTTAGAGTAAAAATAAATAGAGAGTTGTTGATAGTGTAAATATAGAGATAGAGTAGAGAAAATTTTAAAAAACTGCTGGAGTTGCTCTTAGTGTTGGGTTTATTTGGGCCTAGTGGGCCCCATGACTTTGGCATAAATTATAAGCTTCTCATTTACACCGTTTGGGCTTGTATTTGTTTTGACCCTTCCGAGTAAAATTTTTTAGACCCTAACAACTTTCAATTGCAAGAGCTCGATAGTTGGTTTTGTGATCAAAGAGCGACACTTACCTCAGCTTTGGATCCAAAGGATGTTTATAAATCCTTTTTAAATTAATAATATATGTACTTAGTCTTGCATAGAAGTATTATCCTCTTGATTTTTCTGATCAGTATGAGAAAATTCATTTGAGATTTCAGTTGAAGTTCTTTAATGTACGTAGGATTCGATCTCAAGTTCTTTAAAATGCTTCAATTGAAATCTCAAATTAATTTTCCACTGCCACAGTTTATTTTGTATTTATCAGATTTTTTTTTTTTTTTTTTTTTTTTTTTTTTTTTTTGTGTACCTAGTACATTAGAACCAAAAAATAAATTAAAAAATAGTCATCACATTTTAGTTTGGATGACAAAAGATGAATTCTTGGTTTTGTCACCGTCTTCAAATTAAAAAACTTGAGATCGAATCCTATCTAAAAAAGAAAACCCATTGCTTTAACTAGACTAAATTCATTCAATTCTCAAAAGATATTTTGAAAATTTCATGAGTTAATAGTTTATTGGATTGAACCTAGAATGAACCCACCACCTAGATATCATTTGGGGGTCATTGTTGGTAAATAATATTCATCATTAAAACAAATTTCCTCTCACTAAATAAACGAAGTTTAATTTTTAAATTACTTTTTAAACTTCCCTAACCGACAAACAGTGCCTTAACCACAAACTAACTGTGACAAATATTGAAAAGTCAGAATAATGTAATTGGGCAGTGTCTTCAACTCTAACATATAAGCCGAGAATGCGCAGATTAAGCGAAATGCCGTGGGGACAACGGGGCCGAGCCGACCGAGACTGCTCGACTTTTGCAAGACATTGAAGAAGAGCCGATTGTCAACGCCAAGCCCGAATCCCCAGCCGCCTCGGAAGCCGAGCCTGTCGTGCCGTCTCTCTCTCTGTCCCTCTTTGGTTTCCAACACAAACATCCCCATGAGCCAAAATGAATACAAACAAACCTCTCAATCTCATACAACAATGTAATGTAACATGCCAAATATAAATATCCTAACAAATGTCAATCCCAAACCAGAAAAAATAAAATGAAATTCTGTGATTTTTTTTTTTTTTTTTTCTTCTTTAAGGGCCTGAGTGATTCGGTGAGCTGTACCCACAATCTAAAAAAATCAAGTGGTGTATATAATGATGTATTTGTTTAATTTGTTGTTAATTAAACACACAGCGTGACCAAAAATATTGAGGAAGTAATATAAAGTAAATGATCAAATTTAATTATATGTTACTTTTAGTCTTTACTAAAAGGATGTGTAAATATTTCCAACACATGTTAGCTAATTTACTTAGGATTTTGTTAACCAGTGCCCTTAGGACAATGGTTAAGGAGCATTAAATGATTACTACGGAAAATAACGAACTTTTAATATTAAAATAATAAATAGAAAGACTAAAATACCCTTAAAAGTTATTTTTGTATTAAATGGAAGCATTAAGTGGAAGCATTAAATGCTTCCTTAACCATTGCCCTAAGGGCACTCGTTAACATGACCTATTTACTTATAAGCTTATTTTGGTCATTCAATTATGTGTGGGAGCATCATTTTATTCATATAATTTCAGGATTAGAGCTTTTGTTTGTTTTTGTTTTGATAACTTTAAGTGTTCGGACCAATGTTTTATAGATATGCGTACCTCGACTAATCTAAAGAGACACACAATCATACTAAAATATGTACCATAATAGACGTAAGATTTTGTCTTGGATAAGTAGCCTTGAGGGAATTCAAATTAGTAACCATTGGAGAGTATACCAAAGGCCGAATTAGAGTTAATTATAAAGAATAGAGAATTATATCCATCACATCTCTTGTCTTCTCTCCTCTTCTCTCCCCCATCTAAATAATATTAAGTATATGAATGTTAAAGTCAATGTACCAAACATTACACTCAAAATTATGAAAAGTGGCTAGTGTTAAGTAAGAAAAGAATGACTACTTTGTGAAAAAAAAAAACTCCTAAATTTCTATTATAAAATTTTCCAACGGTGAGGTATGCATATTTGTTGTAAGTTACTCATATTCATGGTTGTTAAAATCGGAATTCTACCTTGAATCGTTGGGAGGGTTTCGTAAATCGAATCGTAGATTTGAATCGTAAATCATAAGATTCTACTTTCCGTAAATAAAAAATATATAAATAATTATAATTCATAATATATGTTAAAAAATCATTGAAAAATAAATAAGTTTTGACATAGAAACTTATAAAAGACAATAAGTTATCAACTACTAAATACCAAATGACAAATTTCAAACTTCAAACTTTCAAGTTCCAAGTTTTAATACCACATAACCACAAACGTACATAATGTTTCAAATAATTACACTATACAAATAATAATGTTTCCCAACCATTTTCCACAATGGTAATTTTGTGACAAAAGTAACACATTACTTATTATTTAACGTGAATAACCAAGATTTTCATTGATTTGATGAATGTTTTCCTCTAATGGGAGACCTTTACCACAAACAAGATTTTCATCCATGTCATTGTTTCCATCTAAATCATCCAAGAGAAGATTATCAAAATCTCTTAATTCATTTTCAAGTTCACAATCACTAAGATTATGAATTTCTTTATCATTTTCAAGTCTCACTCTCTCTGTACTTCTGTTTCCGTAATTGTATTCGTGTGGGAGACTTACCACTTTAGGGAATTAGAGTTTGTTTTGTTTTTTATTTTATTTAATGGGCTATTTCAGTATTTGAGCTATTAAAATACTAAAAATCAGCCAAACACAAGCCAAATTCTCATTGGAGGCCCAAAAAAAAAAAAAAAAAAAAAAAAAAAACCCGAATAAACCTTGTGCAGTAGAATCATATAGAATCGGAAAAAAAATCAGGATTCTACAGATTCTAAGATTCAAATCGGGATTTTATGAAGATTCTACCACCTTTAAAATTTAGTTAAGATTTGATTCTTTTTCATGATGTTAAATCGTAAAATCGTAAGATTCAAATTGAGATTTTAACAACAGAGCTCATATTAGAGCATGGATAAAAAAATTGGGTTTGGCGGCTATAACTGGGCCCACAACCACGTGGCATTGATTAGATCACATGGGTGCTTGCCACGTGTCATACACGGCCGGTATTGACGGTTGGGGCATTCTTCATTGTTCCTTGCCACAGGAACAAAGAGAGGATGGTCCATGCAACTTTGTCTCCTGTCCACACTTGGCCCTACGTGTGTGTTTCACCGATCATCATGTGGGCCCATCGCTTTCACTGGTCCAATTGTTTATCCTATACTTCTCACGTTTTGTCCATTACCAAGTAGATTTCACATTAATTCAATCTTCATTTTGTTTCGTTCCCATTTTAATTGGTAGGGGAATTCTCAACTTGTCAAATATAAATTTGGGATTAGGTACATGTAATTAACTCTTATAATGCAACATTATGTTAGACCGTGTGACCATTTAAATCATAGGTTAATATCTGTGGATGTAACATGTATATATTGTGGTTATGTAGTACCATTCCTATATAAACATAATTATTTACAAATAAATGAAATTTCTTGAAATTCATTTATATATCAAATGTAAAGTTTAATGGACGACTTCAAATATTATTTTGTATATATTTAGGATGAACAAAGTGTATGTAGAAGAAACATGAACACTTGTGTAATTAATGTACATGCTTTTATATTTGAGGGTCTGAGATTTAGGGACAAAAATTAATATGCAATACTTTTCATCCTTTCACTCTCTCTCTCTTAATTTCTTTTCTAGGAGAAATTAGGAGAACAAATTGAAGCCTTTCTCATATAAAAAGAAAGTTCTTTTAGAAAAAAACAATAACGGTTGACTTATGCTTATTTTTAGTCAAGATCTAGGTTTTGTTGTTGTCGTTAATAAAGTCAAGGTCTAGTTTAGATGGACTATACATATAAAAATTTACCAAAAAAAAAAAGAAAAGGCTATACATATAGAAGACTTAAGTGGTGTAAGAATGATCAACAGAGGAAAAAGTTATTTCCAAATCCAAATTCTCTAAATATTTACATTCTTGAACCTTCACCAAACTCTTTTAATTTTTTATTTCAAATCCATCCCATTTATATTCAAAAGACTTAAACCCATCCTAAAGCTATTCGTTTACTTTACCAAAAGTTAGGTTAAATGGGTCAAATGGATTTACCTAAAATTAAACATCTAAAATATAATTTTACAAAATTTAAGTATTAGTAAGCAATTTTATACTAAATTAAACAATAGTTTAAGAGAGAAAGAGAAATACACTTGCTTTTACTATAGAAACTCTTTTTTTTTTTTTTTTTTTTTTTTTTTGTATATAAGAAAATTATTAATACAGTTATTTTAGTAATTTAAATACATATTTAAGTCTCGTTTGGGTATCTAAGGTATAAAAACCAAGTCATTCCCAAAACCTAATGGGTTTTAAAATGTGAACCCAAACCTAGTTAAAAAAAATATCATACCCTTATTATTAGGGCTGGGTTGGATAAAAAAAAAAAAATCACTAAACCAAACTCGTTGCCATCTCTAAATAGTGATAGCTACTAAGCAAGACGGAAATTGTCTCGTATGGTATTATTGACGGTGGAGGAAGTTGAAGAGGAGGAAACGGAGGCCATGAAGGTTGAATGACTCTTATACCAAATTGAAACTCAAAAGTAAGTTTGAATGAATTATCACTCTCACACTTGTGGAGTGTTCTATGTATCATATTTATGTATTTTAGAATACAATAGTATTTGGAGCAAACAAAGGGTACAAAATTCAAGAGTGCTAAGAATTAGCTAAATACAAAAGATAAGGTTAGCTTAATAGTGTTACTAAACTTACTATGATGGAAGTTCTTATTTAAGGTTTTCTTGGATCGGAGATATACAAACTTATGATAAAGGGTTTAAAAGTTAGGAAAGGGCTCATTTCAATATGTAAATTGTAATATATATATATATATATATATATATATATATATATATATATATATATATATTGAGTGGTGGGAAGTGGGTTAAAACTTTTTCTTTTTTTTTTTGTTCTAAATCTGGCCTTAAGGATACTCTTGTGATGAATGCAACTATGATCTCCACTCTATCACCTAATAATTTGTTGTTACTAGTCAAAATATACCATCAGAGCAAGAAATTTTTTTTCTACCATATACCAAATTTGGGGAGCATATATATTTTGTGAAAATAGTTGGCAGACTATCCAACAAAGCTGTTCTCTCCAACAGATAGCCTCCAATTCTAGCCAACATGGCTGCTATTGCTTTTAAAAGACAAGAGAAGGAAAATTTTTGTGCTGTTCAGCATAAAGGCAGCCTAATTTGAAAATCATATTGGCTGTTTGAAAGCGGAAACCAACTAAAACATGTTGAAAAATGAGGACTAAAGGCACTATTGGGAGAAGTATAATGTCCCACCATCTACTATTGCCATAATTTGCTCACACCTAGCTAGCAACTTCCTGAAAATAATTGATCAAGCACATAATTAGCTAGCTAGCCCTGAACCTAAACTTTCCAAACTAAACCATTTACTTCATGAGCTATCCCTTTCTCTTTTCTATTGTACTAATGAATATATTCCTTTCTTTTTTATTTTTATTGCTAATAATGCTTCAACCACAACATATTTCATAAGACTTTTCACAACAGCTGATTAATTATCATTTAAACCTACAGTACTAATGTCATTTTACTATATACTATTCACACATTGACACATAAACAATTATGAATTTTGTTGTGTGTCTCTAAACTTGTCGTATAATATATTACCCATCCTCCTCTTGGTTTTAAAACTTTAATGGAAGGGACGAGGTGGTCATTATCACATATGTTTACAAGGGTGTTTGGTGTCTATATGCATCTAAAAAGGTTACCTACTTTTTGATCATAGAATAATCATGGCAAGTTTTTCAAGGTAAAAAAGGTAGGCAAGGGCGAGAAACAAGGAGGTACAATAGTGAATCTCTAACACAAAGTGGCGAGGAATGGAGTAATTCTTCCTCGGTACAAACAATTAGGCATGCAGGCAGGCACTAGTTTTTCTGATTTTGTTTGTGTGTGCATGCACAAAATATGGTGTGTGCCTTCTATATATAATTTATTTACCATATTGTATGTGTTTCACCTCTCATATGGTCCTCCCCTTTTCTAAATCAAAGAAAGAAAAAAACTCTAGTTTGGATTCTTTTCTTCTCTCTCTTCTCTCCATATATTTACAAGAAGGGTCCGATTTGGGTCTCTTTCCCTGGCCTGGGACCCAATAGATTGAAATTAATGTGAGAGGGAAGGGACAAAAGGGAAGAGGCCGCCCATATCTTTATTTTCCTTTCATACTTCTCTTCCTTACCCATACACACACCTTCATGTTCGACAAGACCACCTATTAAATCAACTCTAGTACCTGCATTTATTGCTCTTTGGCTTTCTCACTTCTTATAAACCCCCCCAAACCATTTCCACTACTCATACAACAACATACTTTCTTTACCATCCATCAACGTTTTCCAACCTTAATTTTACACTATCTTAATTTCATTCAGAAAATGTCAATCACTTCTTGTCTGCTCTTCCTTTTATGCCTCTCTTTGCATGCATGTAATGCCCGCCATATTCTTGTACTTGATAACAAGAAGCTGGAAAATAAATTCCAGTTTTCCAAGAAGGTTGGTACTTTTTTCTTTTTCTTTTTTTCCCAGTTGTTATAATCTTCTTCTTTTTCTATTCAAATCTTTTACATCTTGAGATTTTGTGCAGAATGATGAGAATATGGGTTTTGATCACAAGGTTTCAGCTCTATCAAAGGTGCAAAATGGGGTTGCCAAAAGAGATAGCATTGAAGCTGAAACTCACTCAAATGATAACACCCAAAAGCCAAAAGAGACAAGGAAGACTAATCAGAAAACAACAAAGGTGGTAGCAAAGACTTCAGGTGGTGTTCAAAGCGAGTCTCTTGCTTCGGTTTCTTGGTCTGTGCCTCACAAGAAACGCAGTGAAAAGAATCCAGGGTTTAACTTGGATTACTCACCACCAAAGACACACCCTCCTTCTCACAACTGAGCAGCAATATCTACATTAATTATTCCCTAATCCCTTTCTTTCTGCTAGAGAGAGCAGCTATTTTATCTCTATCATATGAGAGTTCTCAGAAACAAGAAATTAAGTACTCATGAGGGACATGTAGGGCCTCACTATCCTAGGGCTCAAATGTTTAGTAGTCTTGCCTGCATAACTATAGCATCTTAATTATATATGGTTGTATAACATAGGCTGTTGGAAAACATAGGCAAATGTTTTATGTGTGACCAAGCCTTTTATCTCCTATCTAATGTACATCAAAAATGACTATATAACAGTGAGATCTGTCTCTACTTCTTGGTCAAATGTCGTATCCTTTTTTCATTGTCACAGATGCTAGCTCCACCATCATACCCTTCTTGGTCTTTTTAAATTAAATTGAATTCATCATCATCATGGTCATTCTAGTACTACCAAAGTAATGGCCAAGTAATTAAAGAGAACAAGATCAAATAGACAAATAGTTCCCTTTATTATGGGTTACCTAGGCAATTGGGTAAATAAGACTATGGTAATGGTAGCTATACTCATTTGGTGTGGTATAGTCTAATACTATATGTGCATGCTGGATATATAGTGTGTTTATCATTAGTGTTATTACTGATCAGTGATGGTATTACACGAAAATGAGATAAAAACCTTTTTTTTTGTGTGTGTGTGTTAGCCATAGGCATGACTCATGAGTCAACCCTAATAGAAATAAAGTACTACACCTATATATGGTAATTTTGTACATTGGTTAGGTGTAGTAGTTTTGGTACTAAATTCATGCGTAAAAATAGTGGAATTGAAGTTAATTTCATGCTAACCAATTTCCTTGACATTGTCCTAATTTTTGAGGTTATGATAAAGAAAATAGTGTGTTTGATCAATGAATATATGCATAGACATAGATACATGTGTACTTGGTTTAAAATACATGCAATGGATTCATGCATGTGCACACCAGTGTGGTGCAAGGTGCAATATTGGCTTTGCATGTATGGACATGTAAAGTGTAAAATGCTGTGCTTGTGTGGATATTTTTCTCAGTACTTAAAAATATATATTCTCGCTGTTTTCTTTGCTTGATCTCTGATTCTCTCTTCTTGGTATATTTTGCTATTGACTAGAGGTGGTCTTCATTAATTGCTTCCTTTTCTTGTTAGAAATTACAACCTGAAGTCTTTGAAAGAATTTGTTTAAATCATTTTTATTATCACATTCTTTGGAGGAAGAAATCTTCAATCTATGAACTCAGAGCTTAAAAAATTAAGCCACTGAATTTTCTGAAGATGATCAATGAATCTGACTGAAGAAATTGGCTGAAAGATATAGTATAAGACAATATAGGTGGTCCTATTTGTGAGAGGGGGCGGTTGGTTCTTCTTAAATGAGGTTGGTAGTTAAGTTTGTCCCCACTCTTTTCAGTTGATTTTTGAAAATTCCGACATGGTATATCAGTATCTTGATTGCAAGCAATTAATGCTTGTGAACCCTGTAGTGTAGGGATTGGTGGATTCCTTCATATATAATTATATAATAATTCGAGAACACATTAAATGAGTATTCTCTCATCTCACAAAAGTGGTGGGTCTCGCTAATTAAATTCATGGTGGGACTCACCATTTCTTTGAAAGAAGAAAATACGCATTTAATGTACTCCCGATATATGTGATATGTTTTTGTCTACTATAGGCTATTTTTGCTGATCGGTCGTATATATATATATTCATATTTTTGGTAGACTAATTGATTACAATTGGTTTAGTAGTGGTTTAGTGTTTTAAATTATAAATTTTTAAGATGGATATATGACTGTCCTAGTAACGGATTGAGATCCCATACAATACTAAAAAGGTATTGTATGGGTACAATTCATTTTTCCCTCTCACAACTTTTTAACTTTTTGCTTTTTGAATTTTTTTAACAATTTTTTATTAAATAGTTGATATTGAAAGTCAAGAAATTAACTTTACTAACTAGTGATTAATCAAAATGATCAATTGGATGGGTAATTAGCAGCTTAATAGGATAAATACATAGCTTTGATGAGAAACCAACTGCCTCCAATATACGATATAGTATATATCAAAATTCATAAAAATCTTGACCTGATATAAAGTATAAGTGTTATCAAGTAGATGCCACGAGTTTGTAAAATATTTTTTCAAGTTTTGTATAAAAATCAAGTTGTGAAAGACTTCATGAGTATAATTATTTCGAATTAACTATTCTTAATCCATCCACAATTAATCAAAAGATTTTTACCCCCACCCCTCCCAAAAAAAAAAAAGACACAAAGACGAAAGAATTTAGTAGAGTTGAAATTGACAAATTAAAATACCTAAAGGCTTTTTTTTTTTTTTTTTTTAATACATCCAAGAACAATACATTCTAGTATGTCTAACCACATCTAAAAGTTGTTCACTCATAATGGTGCCATGTTTATAATACCTTAATATTCCAAAACATATATGAAGATGCCTTTATGTGTGATTATCAAACTCAAGGTTGCATTGCTATAAGTAAATATCCACACTTATTCTAAATTGAAAATTTAGCAGTAACAAGTATTACAAATGAAAAAAAAAGAAAGAAGAAGATGAAAGTATATAATCAAATTTGGGTTACATATATAGTTCCAATTTCTATACATAACAAAGTACATGATGCACTGATTTCCGACAGTATCTCCAAGCTAGAGATGATATATAACCCATGCAGCTAATTTCCCATCAGATACCCTTGTTAACCTTTTAAGATAAAATTTAGATATGGATTAAGGCACAGTTGAATCCTAATATAAAACTTATAACGAACTTCGAATTCTCAACTGGGGGTTATATTCCTCACCTATTTGAACAAACCAATTTTTATTTTTCTTCACTAGAGCAAAGGTAGAATGAAGCTTCGTGCGCTGTTTCATGCTATAGATAACCTTGAACTTACTCATTCTTCAACCAATTAAATCCTAAAAAACAATCATATATATATATATATATATATATATTTTGTTGAAAAAAAACATCAATCTGTATATAAGATCACTAGTCATCCACTCGTACTTTCTATATATTTTCTTTCAAATTGACTAAGCATTTTTTGGACGTGCACTATACAATTTTGTTTACATTTTAGCATTATTATTATTTTTTTCTTTCTTTTTTTGCTAAACAAGCATTAAAATTTAAATGTTAAAACCTTAGTAAACATGTCTATTTGCTTTGCTTAATTGGAACTTATTTAGATACTAAAGTTTTTTATTTTTTTATTCTCTCTCTCTCTCTCTCTCTCAAAAGGAGGATCACTAGTTCAGATCATAAGTCACAATGTTCTATACATGTATATGGGGGCTACACTCTCCACCGAAAAATATAGGTTAGAGTACAGCACTACAGCTAGCGCATAAATTTGATGTACAGAACTCAAACCTGTACCATAGTCCTTAGAAAAGCGGTTGATGTGCAATTTCTCAATTGTCATCATGCATGCATGTGTGTAAAGGAAAAACAAAAAATGGTTAAGGAATTTGCATTTGTGGTTCTCCTGCATAAACATCAAAAGGTGCGTAGTCTAAATCTGGGAAAGGAGTCTGGTAACAAAGTCAGCTTGAAATAAATTATATTTCCTTTTCCTTTTCCTTGTTCTTTTTAAGGAAATATTTTAATTTAAGACCTGCCTGAATTCCACTTTACCCTTTACAACCAGAGCCTGTTACGAACCCAATTTTTGTTGGTTACTTCGAGGGAACCAAAAACCTCCTAATTAGATAATGGACTACTTCGAGGGAGTCCAGACCTCCTAAACAAGCTAACGCTTGATATCTTTGATAAATATTCTGATTGATTTTATTCTCATTAGAGGTGGGCTTTAAATAGCCAAGCAATTACAATCCTAATCAAACACATCAACTCCTAATAACAAGTCCTACTTAACTTCTAACTCCTAACAATGATAAATCCTAATCAAATATTAATTCCTAACATAGCAATCCTAATACAATCTAACATGTAGATTGACTTCAAGTAGCACCGTAACATGTAGATTGACTTCAAGGCCTCCATAACCTGCTCTGATACCATTTGTTACGAACCCAATTTTTGTTGGTTACTTCGAGGGAACCAAAAACCTCCTAATTAGATAATGGACTACTTCGAGGGAGTCCAGACCTCCTAAACAAGCTAACGCTTGATATCTTTGATAAATATTCTGATTGATTTTATTCTCATTAGAGGTGGGCTTTAAATAGCCAAGCAATTACAATCCTAATCAAACACATCAACTCCTAATAACAAGTCCTACTTAACTTCTAACTCCTAACAATGATAAATCTTAATCAAATATTAATTCCTAACATAGCAATCCTAATACAATCTAACATGTAGATTGACTTCAAGTAGCACCGTAACATTCCTCCCCCCTAAAATCATCCATTGTCCTCAATGGATTCTTCTTCTTCTTCTTTCGCCACAAACTACTTCTCTTTTGTTTCTTAATTATCAACCTTTTGGATTTGGTCGGCTCTCCTTTCCTGTAATCTTCAATCTTCATAGCTGCACAACACATAGATATAGAGGCTTGGACCTTTTTATTTTTTTGTGACCTGCAATCCTTTCTTGTATTATGTGACCCTCCATTGCCATTGAAACTCGAAGTATCAAGTTTTGCTACCTTTGGATTGATAACACACCTTGAGTTCGTTAGTCCACATTTAGTTTGTTTGTTGGATCTCTCCATCTCACCTTGATTGTGTGAGCTTTTGGTAGGATCACAACTTTGATTACCAACAGTTTGATCTAGGCGCGTAGGATTACCAAGATATTGATCAAGGCGGGCAAGCATTACAACAAGTATCTGTTTCATCTCCTTGAACATACTTTGTTGTTCTTGCTCCATGCGAAAGGCCTCCATAACCTGCTCTGATACCATTTGTTACGAACCCAATTTTTGTTGGTTGCTTCGAGGGAACCAAAAACCTCCTAATTTGATAATAGACTACTTCGAGGGAGTCCAGACCTCCTAAACAAGCTAACGCTTGATATCTTTGATAAATATTCTGATTGATTTTATTCTCATTAGAGGTGGGCTTTAAATAGCCAAGCAATTACAATCCTAATCAAACACATCAACTCCTAATAACAAGTCCTACTTAACTTCTAACTCCTAACAATGATAAATCCTAATCAAATATTAATTCCTAACATAGCAATCCTAATACAATCTAACATGTAGATTGACTTCAAGTAGCACCGTAACAGAGCCAATGTTCAATTTTTTGTTTAAATTATATATTTTTGCCTTAATATCAAAGCCCAATTTTGGTATCAACAAAAACATACACCCACATTGTATTTTACTCTAAATTGTAATTGAAGTTAGTCAAAAGTACCTTTGTAACCTCACTCAAATACATTGGTCATGGAAACAATTTATAACATACTTAATTTTGGTTACCTTTGCCTTTCAAGAAATCCTTTTTCCTTTGTTTTTTGCACTGAAATAATCAACCCTCATATTCCAATTTAGAGATTTGATGAAAATCCACAGAAAAATTTAAACAAAGAAATTAAGAAAAAGATGAATATGTGACCAACAACTTAAGAGTGTGGTAGTAAGGATCATGTTTCCCGACATAACAAGAGACATAAGGTGCACCGATTTCGAGAGTAGTGTCCCCAAGACATATAAATTATAAGTCAAATTAAAATCCCTATAACAAATATAAAAAGAAAAAAAGAAAAGCAACCCTTTTCTTGGTGTAACTAAAACAAACATCCCATGTCTTAATCCCAATGTGATGAAAGGAATTGAACTTGAATTGCAAACACGACACCCACCAGACAGCCTTATTAAATTTTGTTCCTCTAATTTCATTAATTATCAGCTAGTACTATTACAGCTAACCGTATATAGTTTTAAAACTTAATCGAGAAGTTGGAAACCAGTTTGAATCTTCGTTGTTCTCTTCCCCACAATACCTTGGCAGTAATCATTCATGCCATGCTTTTACTTTGGGAAATGAGAATGTTCCCTGTACAAATTTTATTTTATAGGATTGCACTTGAACAAAATCACACGTACGTTTATCTAGAATTCACTTGTAAAGTTGAGGCTTTTCGTGTCTTAGACATGTACATGTTGCTACAATAATATAAATTTCTTAGCCAAAATTTTAAAAAGTACTGCAATAGAGAAGTTGCCAAAGCTGGGAGACTCCTTTAAAATATAGTGGAAGGACCCTACTAAAATTGTTGACTTTCCAAAATTTCCTAGTGACTTTCTCATGGATCCCAATACATGTCCATAACATTTTACTTTCTTCACGTCCCATATAGAATGACAATCATTTTTTGTTCGAATCAGCAATATAGACACCCGATATATTCATTGTTTGGACTTCACAGTACAAATCTAGGCAACGTCGAAACCAAATAAATAATTAGGGCCATAGGCCATGATCTTCCCTTGAAAATTCGGCCAGAGCTCAAATTAGTGCACTTGGGTATGTCTAATTCAAAGAAGCATGAATTCAACCATGTCAAGAAGTGGTATTGATCACCAAGGGTGAGTAATTTAGTGATAAAAGCATACTAATTTTAATGTGGATTGGGTTAAAAGTGATGTCCTAATAAGTTATGACCGTAGCTTAGGGTGTAATCGGTGAAGTGCGGTGCGGTTTTCTTCGGATTTATGTACCTACACCTTATAATGCGGTTTTCCTATTACATACACCTGCACTTACACTTGCACCTGCACCTATTAAGATCGGTTTTGGTGTGGTGCGGTGTGGTGCAGTTTGGTGAATGTGGTCTTGCGGTTTGGGCTAAACTCATTTGGGTCGGATTGGACCAACCCAAATGTCATTTTTAATCTAAAAAATCCACTTTTACAACAACTCAAAATTTTGGCTAATTATAGTATACAAATATAAATCATAATTTCAAATCTCAACCTGAATTTTAAAAAGAAAAAAATTATAACATACATATCTTATAGAATGAATCATAATTTTCAATCTCAACCTGCACATATATGTCATCCTTATACAAATATAACTCAATCTTAACCTTCACATACCATTAGCATACAAATATAACATAACATCACTTACATATACTATTAGCATACAAGTATAACATACTAAAAGGTGTGATTGGTGAGGTGCGGTGCGGTTTTTTCCTGATTTATACACCTATACCTTATAGTGCGATTTTCCTATTACACACATCTGCACCTGTACCTATTTAGATCAATTTTGACGCGATGTGATGCGGTGTGGTGCGGTGCGGTTCTTGCAGTTGTGTCGGTGAAGCTTACACCCTGTCTGTAGCAGAATTGATATTCGAATCCTCATGAACAAGAAGATGATAATTATCACTGTCATCTAATCATTTGGGACCACAATAGGAGAATAGTAATACGGTTAGAAATCCAATAAAAAAAAACTTTCTTTTGAGTTGGTACGTACCATAAACCAAACTCCAAGATACGTAGCTCTTTAATAAAAAGTGGTATTATTTCCACACCAATTAATAATATCAACATCGATGGAAAATATTACATCAATTATTGATATTTCTGCACCAATAGTGCGGAAATATCACTGTCTTTAATAAATTGTACAATTTTTTTGACTAAATGAAAAAACAAAAATGGATGAATCTAGGGCGTCTTTCTAACCTCTATCCCCAATTCCCCATAGTAAAATATGATGCGAAGCCTGGAGGAATATATTTAGGCATAATCTTAGGAATTGCTATTATTTTCATTCATTTCTTTCCATATAGGATTATTGTACAGTTTATATATTTTGTTCCTCAATTGAGATCTTATACATCTTTATTATTTTTTACCTTTGACCTCACATTTGGGATAAACATTTGAAATATGCTAGATCCATAGAGCAATATATATTTCCATCTCGCAAAGTTACAGATCATCTTATAATTCAATGTCCTTTAAGGGGTATATCATAGAACAAAACCAGTCAAGAACAACGTAATTCAATTTTCCATAAACTTTTAGTTCAAGAAACTGCTTTAAAATATAACTAAAATATATTATCTTAGAAAACTAGTTTTGACTTAGATTATTTCCAATGAATATTCCCTTCAAAATCAAATTTATAATTTTTGGTGTTTTCATGTACATATTCCCACAAGAATCTAGTAACAATTTGAAAATTTATATGTATTTTAATTAAAAGTTTAAAAATGACTCTGATATGATTCTAAAAAGACTTGATATAAAATCAGACTTATTCAAAATTGCATTGGTTTTGTTTCATTTGAACTTATATCCGAACCAATTTTATGGTTTGCTAAACACCTGCCATTACAAGTTTACATACCACGCCCAAGTCCCAACTTCTTCTTCTTCTTTTTTTTTTTCAAATACATAGAGTTAAATATTAGCATTACACTTTTTCAACTTTTTTTCAACTGTTTTAAGTTTTTATTTATTATTTTTATTTAGTGGCTGACTTTCAATCTCAACTATTTAAAAACTATTGTACCAGCCAATACTTGGGATCGGATCCATAGTCTAGGCAGCAGTCACATCTGCCCCTTTCTTACATTAAAGTTTAGTACTAAGGTTCTTCTGCAGATACACACTGTCCCTGTTTGCAGGTACAAAAGCGGCTCCTCCCCATTTTCTTTCTGACTTCCAAAAGTCTTATGTAACAACAATCATTGCTTGCCAATCAGGTAAACTACAAAGAGAACTAGTAACAGTAGGGAAAGCAGCCTTAGCTTGGTAATAATAATGGAGAAGATATCTCATACATTCTTTCACAGTGTTTGAATCCCACACGATTCTGAGACTCACACGAGAGGAGAGTATACATGCATCCAATATATGGGAAAAACTCAAGCATACCATTACCACATAAGTACATTTGAAATTGATGGAAGCTCAGCTTGAAATCAACATGATTACAATTTCTACAGAATGCAATTACTCACCCACTACCTCAAGCTTCATTTGCACCATGTTATTATTATTATATATCTTAACACTATTACATTGACCAGCCTTTTAACTCTACATGATAGAAAGCCATTGCCTGATAATTGACAGTGAAATTTTGCAGATTTCAACAATTAGAATCTCAGATCTTTATCAAAGATTAAAAAGACAAAATTATCTGCTTGTTTCATAACAATTTCTTGAAATTACCAGCATTTGATACTTCTTTGATTCTCATTCAATTTGAGGAAGCAAGAGCAATATGTTTCCATACTTGATACAAAATTGAAGGGTAATAGAAGCTGAATAGAATCAGCAGATAAACTATCTGGGGGGTTTATCAGCAGATGGTGGAGCCTTTTTAACTGATGTGGAAGAGTTTGTGGACTCTTCAGCTTCAACAATCTTGCGTAGTCTAGCTTGAAGGACCCGTACTCTGTCCTCAGTCTTGCGAAGCTTTCTCCATCTATAGATACTCCACAGGGAAAAACCACCATATACAACAATATATGAAGCCCACACGTAAGGGTAAGTTTCTGCGTCCTCTTTTATTTTCCGGTACTGTTCTTCCACCTTTGCTCTCAAGCCGAGAGCTGGGGCACCAGTGGCTTGCTCATCTTCTTCTCCATTTGGTTGAGTTGCCATTCCTTTTTAACGAAATTTGGTAAACTGATTAAGTTTGAGAAAAACACAGAAAGAAGATCCACTAAATATTTTGTCAATTAAGAATACCAAGTGAAAAGTCATGTTCATAACCTGCTAATATGACACAGTTTGAAGTACATAGGGGCATAACCAAAGTTCAGAACTAACAGCTATAATCTCCACTCTTCACTCATAATTGAAAACGCCAACTTTCCCAAACAACATCTAAACCAAAATACCTTTCAGAACCACAGAGACAACATGCAATCAACCTGTTATGCACACAGCCACAACCATTATTCATTACCAATATATCATGTCTCAATGGACACAAACACACACACACATATAAGACGATCAAATCTAGAAGAAAATGCAACCGGAAATTGATTTATTTAATAGCCATTTTTCATATAATAAACTCCCTTCAACTAAACCTTATTCCTAACTATTGGAGTTGGCTACATGGATCCTTTTACACCTTTCAGCACTTTCTAGTACCATGTCCCCATTTACCTCTCCAACAATCATATCTTTCCTCATTACTTCAATCCACATCAATTTTTGTCTCTTTTGCTGCTTCCACATCAACATAATCACTCTCTCACATCAATGCGCCAGCAGGCCTTATTGTACATGTTCAAATCATATCATTGTAAACCACCCCTTCCCCCTGCGCCAATCCCCCAAGTGAGGCATGAGGGAAGATGACCAAGATCCCATGGTAGGTAGAGAACACAAAATCATAAAAAGCTACAGGTTCCACTGTCAACCATGCCACAACTATAGCTAAACAGCCACTGGTACTTGCACAAAAGTTATGCACAAGTCTGTGCACAATACTCCCACAGAGGAGAATCCCAATATGGATCCCAACCTAAAATTTTATTAGCTATGGGGCTCCAAAAGAAATTCCTTGACAATTTGTGTAGTCTTATAAAGGAAATTACAACTTAAAGAAACTTCTCACTCTATCATTAAGAAATAAATCCAAAGAGTACTCTCAACACCCATATTCCATAATTACAGCAAATTTTTTTATTTGATTGGTACTATAATTTTAGCAAAATTTTTAAGAGCAACAACAATGTTCCTATTCCATAGCATACTGAAACCTAGCAAAGGGGGAAAACATTAGCCAATGTACATAATTTGTCATATAAGAATTTTTTTTTGATAAGTAATTTGTCATATAAGAATTATCAGACCTATATCGATTATATTCCTCATGCCATTTAATCATGCTTGCTGTTCACTTTTCTTTTTCTTTTTTTCTCTTAGGTTTTGCTGATCTTTTGGAATATGCACAAGCTATACATTAAAAGATAGATATAACAATGCATATTAATAACTTATATAGCACCATAGCCTACAAGCATGTAGAAGAAGAGCAAAAAGGTCTATATATTGAGAGAAGAGTTCCCCAACACATGGAAGTTGTATCATATGTATGAACCCCTCTAAAATGAAAATACATGAACCCTTGTTAAGGATTAATCTATATGCAAGTCAAAATAACAAGGGTCATGTGGGATGTTAGCTTTGCCCTAAGGAACTCATACTTTATAATCATAAAAATCCTACTGGAGTACTAGTCTTAGGTTCAAAAGAAAATTAAGGAAAAAAAGAAGAGAAAATTAGCTAGATAACCCAACAAGACCATTTTTTTCTTGCATAAGTAACCCAACAGGACTAATTTAATTGAGTTCATTTCTTTGTTTATTTTTCTCTTCAAACAAAAAAAAAAAAAAATCTCAATTTCACTTTATCCCGAAATTTCCACCCATTGTTTAGCAGCACATGAATGTGAAAAACTGAAAATTTGCTTTAGAAATATGATAAGAAAAAAGCAGGACATGCATTTTCAGCTAAAAATTAGTTATTAATTGCAATGAAGTGAAGCAAGCAGAACAAGGAAGAACATCATAGTATTTAGCAACCCAAGTGAGAGTGATAGATAATACCTGGTCGAAGATCTCGCAAGAAAGTTGCCGAAATTTTTAGGAAGAAGGAATTGCAGAGAGAATGAGACTTTGCACATAACGTAATGGGGCGGAGCCCATTACCATTCTGGTATTTGGGCCTAAAGCATTCAGCCCAGATTATACCTACAGAAATGGGTCCCGGATGCCTTCTCTTCACTCAAAGCTAATTTTATAGGCTTGTTTGGTTAAAGCTTTTTAGTTGAGTCAACCGGAACCACAGACCAATTGTTTCTAAAAGGACTAAAAATTGGTTTGAAACTTTTTTTTTTTTTTTTTTTTTTTCTCCCAAAAATTTGTTTGGTTACACATTTTTAGTTTTAAAAGGAGGAAAACGCAAAACGATTTTTTGCTACTTTCAACAAGCACCAATTAATTCGTTTTGCCCAATTTTATACAAAAGGTTTTTCTTCAAGGAAACTCATGATATTTTCTGATCAGCTTGATAATTATATTTTTATGTACACTCTAGTATTAAGTTTTCAAAACTAGAAGGGATTTGTGATCATGCTCAGAAAATGGTTGAGACTAAAAAAAATGTAGTATATCTATTAGTTTACTTACTGATGAGTTTGACATTAACATTACCAATTACAATTGTCATTGTGGAATGAGCATTTTCAACTATGAAGATTGTGAAGAATCGATTGCATAGTCGAATGAGTGATCAGTAAATGAATGATAGTTTGATTGTATACATAGAAAAAGACATTTCTCGTAGTATTGATAACTATAACCACCAATTTTTAAAAAATTTGAAGGCCTCAAAGTTTTTTTTTTTTTTTTTTTAAGGCCCTATAGCTAATAGAATTTTGTTGCATGTTTCCTTTAGAAGGCCCGACCTGTTTGTTTTAAAAGGCCCTATAACTAATAGATATTGGTTGCATGTTTTCTTTAGATGGCCCCATGCTATCAAAAATACTTGTTTTCCCCTATTTTTGCTTGTTTTTTAACAATTGTCCCCTTCCTAAAGTACAAAATTTTTTACGCGAGTACTAATTAAATTTCACTCTTTTTCTTTTTCTTATTTTTATTTTTTTGTGCTTTGTTTTTATTAAAGTGACGTTGTGCTATTTGTTTTGTTCTATTATTTTGTTTGACTTTGTGAAGTAGAGCTAATTAATTTGAGAATTTTAAGCTTTGAGCTATTGTTTAAACCTGTTGAAAACTAAAATGTGGATTTGTTCAATCGTTTTTTATCTTATAAATATGTTGAAAATTAAAATGATATCACAATTTCGCTCTTTTTCTTATTTTTATTATTTTTTTGTGATCATTTGTTTTTTCTAAAGCGACGTTGTGCTATTTGTTTTGTTTTATTATTTTGTTAACTTTGTGAAGTATACCACTTGAGCTAATTAATTTGAGAATCTTAAGCTTTGAGCTATTGTTTAAGTTGAAAACTGAAATGTGGATTTGTTCAATCATTTTTTATCTTATAAATATTTTAAAAATTAAAATGATATCAATTGTATGTATTAAATATACTATTGGTTCTTAACGTTTACAAAAGTTGCATGTTTGGTTCCTAATGTTTCAAACGCACGTAATTTGTCCCTAACTTTCATAAACGTGCACCGCTAAAGACCAATAACGCTCATTTTTTAAACTTTAGAGACTAAAAACAAGCATTATTGGTCCTTAAATCACACTATATAGGGACCAATAGCGATCACTTTTTGAAACTTTAAAGATAATTATGCTCACTTTTTTACACTTAGGGACTAAAAAATCAAAATAAGGATCAACGATGTACATTTTTGAAACATTAATGACCAATTGTGCATGTTCAAAATATTAGAAACCAAAAGTGCAACTTGTATAAATGTTAGGGACCAATAATGCATTTAACCCAGAAAAATTATATTACAATATTGCAGTTCTTTTTTTTTTTTTTTTAAAAGACCTCATTTAGGATTCTCGCTTTAAGCCCCAAATTATCTAGGACCGGTCTTGGTTGGCTCGGCCGGTTTTGGGATGAGTTTTTTCATCAAGCCAAAAATGTTAGAATCCCTTAATCTCATATCATTGCTGCACTGAGGAAGTTGGAATGCCAAGCTGTTGACGAAAATTTCCATCAATACAGTCGGACAGTTGCCGAGTTAGGGTGCAATATGTGGTCATTGGCAAATGAAGGAAGGATAGAAGGATATGAATCAAAAGAGTGAAAGACTTGCATTGAAAAATGTGATAGGGGACATTTTTGCTAAAACGCACTTCAAGTCAACTTTATTGATAACAAGAAATTTACAAAAATGTACAACAAACAACAATTACAAAAAGATAAGAGAAAGACATCATTCAGACCATAATTGATCTTCTCCTATTGTAAGTCTGACCAGAACTTAGGAACTCTTAGGTGTAGTCATTGTCTCTGCCCACTACCCGACAGAGTTAGGCATGGGGCATATCTGGGTAATAATGAAGCTTGCTACAAGAATCCGTAACTCCCAAACTCGCAGGTGTGATGGGTAAATAAACTTTCTATCATAACGCCACCTTCCCAGATGGCAAAATCTAAACTAAAAAAATTACAAAAAAAAAAACCTATGAATCAAATGACAAACCTACAATAAAAATTATTTCCAAATAATTACAGGTGCGAAGGTGGACATGCCCACACAACCACACAACCTCAGACATTTGCACAGCTTGGGTCCAGTGCACAGGAGTACTGGACCCGTTAAGATGTTGACATGTATATAAAAACTGTACAAAATTGGACACATGACAACATTTGATTCAATACTTTATGCACTGGGCCAAACCTTTCCCACACATCAAATAATTAAACAACACCACCACTAAACACCAACAGAAACACCACAAAACAACCATGCAATAGACAAAAGAGTGAAAGCATATGATATGACATGCGTTTTTTTTTTTTTATGTAAAAATATTAGCACGTCCGTTACGTATCAGCCGACACAAAGCTGTATAATTTTGACTTTTAACAACAATAATTCAGAATAAAACATATTTAATTCCCAAATTAGACCTACGAAAATTAGAAAGAAATAATCACACACTTCACGAGGCAATGAATTGCATCCACCAATACTATATAATCGTTCCCTGCCCCCTAAGATAAAAGCAATATCTTTTCCACAATGCTCCAAGTAATTCCACAGTACTTTCCTCTTTTTACTTGGTCATTCTTCTTGTTCATCCTGGTTATTTGTTGGAAGAGATCTAAAACCAAAGGCCAAATCCATAATAAGTTGCCCCCAGGGCCATGGAAACTGCCTCTTATAGGCAATTTTCACCACCTACTTTTCTCACTCCCACATCGATCCATGAGAGACTTGGCCAAGAAATATGGACCTATCATGCAACTACAAATGGGTGAGGTCTTGGCTATAGTCATTTCATCACCAAAACTAGCCAAAGAGGTACTGAACACACATGACCCCGCATTCGCAAATCGTGCAAGTACTGTTGCCGTTGAAGCTCTGACTTATGATAATTCAAGTATGATCTTTGCTCCCTACGGTGATTATTGGAAACAAATGCGAAAGATTTGTGTCGTGGAGCTCCTTAGCACAAAGCGGGTCCAATCGTTTAGAACAATAAGAGAAGAAGAAGTGAGGAATGTTATTGAATCCATATACTTGTCTGAGGGATCGCTTCCGATCAATCTCAGTGAGAAAATCTTCTCCTCCTCATATAGTATAGCTTCCAGGGCAGCATTTGGGAAGAAGTGCAAGTATGAAAAGGAATTCATATCGTTAATTAAGGTATCGTCTTTTCTTAGTGGAGGCTTTCACGTGCCTGATTTGTTTCCTTCACTGAAGTTCCTTAGCTTCCTTACTGGGATGAAGTCTAAGTTGGAGAAACTACACAAAAGCATAGACAGGATTCTCAATGATATACTCAACGAGCATAAGATGAAAAGAAGTGCCACTTCAGCTAGCAAACATGAACCAGCTGTTGGTGATCATCATAATGATCTAGATCTAGTTGATGTGCTTCTTCAACTCCAGGAGACGGGTGAGCTTGAATTTAATATCACAAGCAACAACATCAAAGCTATCACTCTGGTATGAAAATAAGATCCATCAATTTATTTTCAACACTGCACGCATGCTTTTTGTTTCTTTTTCATTAATTATTCTTGTTAGAGATGTATTGTTCCTTGAGACACAAACCTAGACTAGATCTAGTTACTTGTTCATAATAGGTTTATTAGGTTTGGGTCTCATGGATTGATATGTTCGTAACAGTTCTTTTTTTCCTTCTTAATTAGTAACAACAAATATTTTTACAAGTATATATTATTTTACTCAATAAAGTGGTGAATGATTTGTGATTCATGTGTACACAATAATATGTGCACATGCATTTTTCCCATATATATATATATATATATATATAAAAGACTTTGCAAGCCAAGTCAAGAGTCGTGTAATCATAGTTGAGGAATTCATTCCGTTCTGGTCGGAAAATTTCGTACCAATGATCAAATCGGTACAAAACACCCTTATGTTTCACCTTGAGATAAATTTGGACTATTCCAATCTGTTTTGGCCTGTTTCGACAAATACTAGCAGGTATAATATATTAGATTAAAAAAAATTAAAAAAAAAATTCACCTGAGTTTTGACAAGTGCTACTGTCTAGCTCTGCTTAGTGCACAAAGATGACTCTTCTCCTTCTTCCTTTGTTAATCCATTCAATGTGGAGTTTTTTTTTTCCTCTTTCTTCTTAATTCAAATGGGAAAGGCTTGGGTCCAGTGCTCCTGAAATGCTACCACGTGTCCAGTTTTGTACAATTTTTGAACAAATGGTAGCATCTCAACGGGTCCAGTGTTCCTGTGCACCGGACCCAAGCCACTCCCAATTCAAATGGATTGGTTTTCCCCTAGGGTCCCCACTAGTCAAACATGCGTAGGTGTACTGAGCCCTTACATCTTTATCTATATTATTATTAGATAGTGCTTATCTTGAATTGCTTTTTTTATTGGATTAATTAATGTTGGTTAGCAAATTGGTTGAGACATAGACTTTTTTTGGAGTCCTAAAATATTATGTAGATTTTATTTTATTTAAAAAATAAATTGAACTTTGTGTAAATAATAAACTTCATTATAATAGATATACATCTTTTTGTTTGAGTATGAAAAATATATACATATATATATATATAGCGGTATTCCCGAAAGAGTATGCCTAAAGCAATACCAAAATATTTTATTTTAATGGACAAACCAGAACGGGTATCAAAACAGAATTGACAACTTTGTATATAACTCAATTGATACTGTCTAACCTTCTTTATGAGAAAAATCAGGGTTCAAATCCTTCATCCATCAACTATCAAAATATCAAAAAAGACTTTACAAGCCAAATAAACAGAATGTAGTGCCACAAACAATTTATCTCTTGAAATTAGTTTCGTGTGCACATGTAGTAAGAGACTGAATTGTTTTTTTTAACAAATTATCAAGCTATTTTGCTTTACATAAATATGTATGTCACCATGTAATTGTAGTTCAACACACTATATATTTCAGGATGTCTTCTCTGCAGCAAGTGACACTTCAGCATCCACGATAGAGTGGGCAATGTCAGAATTATTGAGAAACCCAAGAGTAATGGAGAAGGCACAAGCTGAAGTGAGACTAGTCCTTGAAGGAGGGAGGAATAATATTAATGAAACATGCATTCAAAAACTAAATTATTTGAATTTAGTTGTGAAAGAAACTCTACGATTACACCCTCCAAGTGTCTTGCTTACAAGAGAATCAAGAGAAAAATGTGAAATAAATGGTTATGAGATACCAAGCAACACAAGAGTAATCATTAATGCATGGGCTATAGGGAGAGATCCTGAATATTGGATTGATGCTGATTGTTTTCGTCCAGAGAGGTTTCAAGGTTCTTTTATTGATTTTCAGGGGACGAACTTTGAATTCCTTCCATTTGGAGGTGGTAGGAGGGTTTGTCCAGGCATAACATTTGCTCTTGCAAATGTTGAACTTATTCTTTCACAATTGCTGTATCATTTCAACTGGAAACTTCCCATGGCGATCAAACCAGAAGAATTTGACATGTCTGAGTCATTTGGTTTCACGTGTACAAGAAAGAACGATTTATACTTAACCGCCACTCCATGGACTCATCTTTTAATGAAAGACGATGAATAATAGGGATGGAATTAAAATATGTAATACCTGTTGTTACCGGCCAGGGGTTGCATTGTATTGTATTTATAAGGTACTAATTCTCTTTCCTTTTTGTGATAAAAAATTAAGTTTGGATAACGTATATATAGTTGGGCAACGTTTTTTTATTTAGCCACTTGGGTATTTGGTCCAGTGGTAATCCCCTCCCCAAAAAGCCTTCCTCTATGAGGGTGTGGGTTCGATCCCTGAGATTTTCAAAATATACGTGTGTGTGAGTTTATATTAGAATTTCTATCATATTTCAAAAAAAAAAAAAAAAAACGTTTTCTTTAGATGGAGATAATCTTAGTACCTTACGGACGGCTGTAATTCTTTGATTTATTTTTCCTCCTGAGAGGGAGTGATACTTGCACACATTTAATATATATAATCTATACACAACCTCTATTATAACATATGGGAGCACCGTCCTTCCTACTCACAAATGTGTGGGTCCCATCAGTGAGGCTCACAATCTGTATGAGTAGAGAGGACGATGCTTCCAAATGTTATAACAATTTCTCTCTAATGCATTATGGCCTTGCCTTGCGTGTTCCTGTCCCTATCCCTTCTTATTGCTGTTAGTCATTCAAATAAATAAATAAATAAGTCTCACGTGGAATGGCATGCATTTTCAAACAAAATAACAATTGGGATATACTCAAATAATTAAAATATTCGGTCTACGTTAAGGAATGACGGAGTCCTCAAAAAAGAAAAGAAAAAAAAAGAGGAATGATGCTAATCAAAATGCAAGGAGTTTATGTATCATAGTATAATCAAAATCCATTACATCGAAGACACAATCCGTGAATATAGAATAGAATAAAAAAAAATTAAACAATGCAATAATTAATTAAAAAAGTTATGAACTTCCACTTCTAACTGAAAAAAAAAAGTACAAGAATTCATATCAAATCTTCCATATATTCATCAAGAGAAGGCATTCTACAACATATAGAAATAATAAAAAATTTATTGCTTTCCAAAGAATTGCCAATTTTATGCCACTAGAATGTGAAAGGCCATATTGTTGTTGAGAAGAGACTTGAGAAGGCCTTCCAATAAACCTATTGACAACCAAAATGGGATTGGTGAAAGTATATACAAACACAATCGTAATAAATATCTAATATTAGAATAAATTATATATATAAACACCATTCAATAAGTATCCAGTGTAAAAGTCCTTATTTACACCCACCAATATCGTGCTGCCACATCAGAAAAGTTCAGATATGTACAAATATGAGAATAGGAATGAATACACACAATCTTCTACCATTAAAACCCAATTTAATCAATATAATAAAAATATTAAAAAAAAAACTAAAAAAGAGCGGCGAAGTCGGCACGCCGACAGAGACTGAGAGAATCAGCCAGAGCAATGCCAACCACAATCGATCCAGGCTTCGGTGAAAGCAACGCCAACCACAACCCACCGCCTCCCACCAACCACCACCCACGGAAGCTAGATTTAGATCTGGAATGGAGTGGGTTTTGCAAAATTTTGGGGCTCTATGCAATTTTATCTCCAAATCAAAACAAAATTCAAAATATAAAAAGACAGAACTCGTTGCTTCTCGTTCAAAAGCCACTTGAAGCATAAGCCATGGTCAAAATGAGAACAAAAGAGAAAGGGACCCACCATGAAGGCCAATCAATATCTTATACAAGAGAAAGAAAAATTGTATACTGCATGATGGGAATATTTTACAACTTTTCCTTAAGTAAGAGATGACGACCTTCCAGCCCTTAAGAGTGACAACCTTCCAATTACTAAGCCAAATGACGACCGTCCCTCATGCATGCTCAACTATTCCAGCTGTCCGTGACTGAAGGGAATATTTATCAGGTTCTCCCAAGTCAGGAATGATGACCTTTAACTCTAAGAAGAAGACCGTCTCATCCCTCAGAATGACCGACGCCCTTCTATTGCGAATGATCTCTTAGTCATCCAGCTGTGACTCACTCTTTATCCTTTACGGGAATCAGGTGGGACAACTCACCAAGCTGATCCCTCATCACGTACAGGTGTTCTTCAATGCGAATATAGGGGGATGAAGCCTCGTCACCTCACTCAGCACTACGCCCCAAAGCCAGTAACAACCTTCCAGACGAAGGGTCATCAGCTCACCATGTGTCCTCAGATCTAATGGAGTCTGGAAGGCCACATGGTCTGACCAGAAAGCATAAGAGACCATTCTCTCTCCTACTCTCAGGTATGAACAGTACTTTTGAACACAGAATCACTCTCTCAAGGTTTTTCTGAAAAACTCCGACTAACAAAAGCATCGGAGCCTCCTAGGTCGGCCCAAACCGGTGCCCTCTCCGATCACTCTCTTGTCTCTTGCAGGTCTTCTGCTCCTCGGCTCGCTTGACTGCCGTCCACTGATTTTCCAGCAACTTCAGTTCTTGGCTGGCTGTGCAACTGTTGATATAAAGATGCAAACTTCGGTCATTTCCATGGAGATGCAGACTTCGGTCATTTCCATGGAGATGCAGATTTCAGACTTCAACAGTTGGCGCCGTCTGTGGGAAGTACGACTTTTCCTCTTATAAATTGCACAGCTTGCCAAACTTCTTTCTTAGCCTTCAAAGACAGGAAACGAACACCACTACGGTGTAGAACGTCACCCGATCTATTGGTCCCCGGCGAAATCTTCATCATCAGAGCTTTCACGCTCTTCCACGTGTCGTCGAAAAGAAGACCTTCCTTTCCACGCGCCGCTGGAGTGAAGACCTTCCTATCCATGCGCAACCGGAGCCATTAGAGTCTCAAAGACGCCCTTCCAGTCACCCGATCAAGCAACGGGCTCTACCATTGGACAAAACGTTGCCCAATCTACCAAGCCTAGTCGGAATCTTCTAAACTGGAGTTGTCACGCGCTTCCACGCGCCGGCGGAGTGACGACCTTCCTTTTCACATGTCTTCATGTGCTCGCCACGTGCCTTCATGTGCTGACACCCATTAAGCGCACACCAACATGCTGCAGGCACATGCCATGTGCCACGTATCATGCCCCCATGATGCCACATCAGCATCCTTATCAGCCCAAATGGCGACATCATCCGTGTGACATCAACAGTGAGCATGGATTGTAAAAAAATTATGACGACCTTCCAGCCCCACCTAGAAGGAAAAAGAAGATAGATACATGGCCCTTGCAGGGACGGTCTTCCAACTTCTATAGGAAAGTGACAGCCGAAGACATGATCCTTCCAACAACGGTCTTCCAATTTCCTTAGTAAAGCGAAGACCTTCAACAATTTTCAGGGCTACTAGCCCCGCCTCGAAGCTATGTCTCTTTCACCCTACTCCTCTTTTACGTATTCTCTTTTCATTAGAAAGATAATAAACAATAAATTAATTGAGGCTGTTTTTAATATGTTTGTTATACACTAACAAATAATCTAAAAGGGAAATACCCGACCTCACATAAAATATAGAAATCACATGAATATTTCTATATATATACATATGTGTGTTACTTTAACCTTTGAGGATGAGAAATCTTGAAATGTCTATGTCTACATTTGGAAGGTCTATAAGACCAGCTTAATGTCCTTGAGCTAAAGTTGGCAGTGTTGTTTTACAACACAATTTAAAGTTACATTTTCCACGTGAGAATTATAACTCTTTGCATACACACAAATAATTGAAATAAGTTTTCACACAGGACTAATTATCTCAAATGAAATTACTTGTAATGTAATTGTTCAATTCGGATAGATAATTGATGATGCAAAATCACATTGTTCATTAATTGAGATATTATCATCTATATGCTTACTTAGACGATCTATTTATCGTTTTTTCCTCCACAATTATTGCAAACCGAATTATTGCAAACCGGATTATTGCATAGATGGACAACCGTCCATCCATTATATGCAATTTTGTGTTTGACTGGATTAAAGCATGATGTCATCTTTTCTCATGTCATATTGGGCATTATGACCCCAAAATGTATATATATATATATATATATATTCGATTTGTTAATTCAGATCATTGGTAATCTCGCAACAAAGATGAGCTCTATAGAGAAGGGCCACAACAGAGATCAGTTCAACCGCACCATGATTAAGGTTTAAGGATCTACTCCTACTGTGGATCCTATAAGCATCAAGGGGCTGAGGTCTAAGGACCCACTTCTACAAGCATGTGGCTTCTATAAGCCTTTCAAAGTACACCTATAGGACAGCTATGCATACGAACATAAGGTTGGACACCCATATGACGGGTGAAATAATTCTTCCAATATGCATGTTACTTTGTGCAAATGGTGGATAAAGACTGCTCAGATCTCCCAAAACTTAAGAAAACCAAGAGACAAATACTATTATTTTTATGGGGACCAGAGCCCTAACATCGAAGATTGTTTTGCCCTCAAAAAGAAAATCAAAGAGCTTATTAAGCAAGGAAGATTGTAAAGATTTTTAGGAAGGGACCGAAGAGAAGATCGTCCACCTGTGGCTTATCACCAATGACCTCCAACAGAAGCGCGTCCCAGGCCCCTACTAGGGGAGATTCACATGATAACTGGAGGGCAGCAGGAGGGACCTCCCATTCCTCGCGAAAAGCCTATGCTCACCAAATACACGACGTGTTGGTAACTCAGAAGACCGACAAGAAGATGTTCCTATTAGCTTTACAGAGGAAGATGCCCGCAAAGTCTTCCACCCTCACGACAATGCGTTAGTCGTCTCCTTGGAGATTGCCGGCTATTCGAAAAGACGCATCTTGGTCGATAATGGCAGTTCTGCGGACATCATATATTTGATGGCCTTCTATCAAATCAAAATCGGCAAGGATCAATTACGACCCATCGAAACTCCACTGGTCAGTTTTGCAGAAACCCCTAGCAACAATCTCAAAAAAGAATGTTAAAAATTGGCAGAAATACACTTTTGGTCCCTGTGTTTAGGGGGTGTTTTCAATTTGGTCCTAGTGTTTTAATTTCATTCGATTGGATCCCTGTATTTTTAAAACATTTTCAATTTTACCCCTGGAGTCAACGCCGTTAGAAATTTGCCTACGTGGCAAACGGAAATTGCTGACTTAATTTACTGTATCATTTAAAAATAATAAAAAATAAATTAATCAAGCCACGTGTCAACACACGTATTTATTCTTATTATTTTTTTTCTTTTTCTTTTATTTTTTCTTTTTCTTTTTCTTTCTTCCTTTCTCTTTTATTTTTTCTTCTCTCTCCTGTTCTTATTTCCCCAGATTTCTTTTCTCTCTATTCCCTCTTCTCTAAATCTCTCTCTCCACCACTAAACCGAGATCGAAGACGATCGGCGAGGTGAGCTCGAAGACGATCGGCGAGGTGAGCTCGAAGATGATCGGCAAGGTGAGATTGAAGACGATCTGCAAGGTGAGCAGTTGGGTTGCGTCGTTTCAGTGGGTTTTACGGTGTGGGTTGCGCCGTTTTCCTTGGAACGGTGAGCTCAAACACGATGGATGGAGAGGTGAGATCGTGGAGTTGTGAAATGGAAGCTGGGGGGGCGAGAATGGCTCACGATCAGCGCTGGGTTGCGAAGCCTCGTGTGGCGGTGTCGAAGCTTCAACATGTGGTGGTGCAGGTATCGAAGTCGTTCCTCATGAACGCGGCTTTGAAGCGATGGAAGAGCTGGGAGACCTCTGTGAGCTTCGGATCCACGTCACTGTCACTATCATTGTGTTTGTTTTCTTTGAACATTTTTTTTTTTTGGTGATGTTTTGTGATGATGTTTTGGGTGGTCAGGTGAGCCAGTGTGGGGTTTGAGTCTCGGGTTTCACAGTGGTGAAATGGGTAATAGTGGGACTTTGATTTTGCTTTGTGTGTATTGGATTTGAGATGATTGGGTTGGCTTTTGGCATTTTTTGGTGTGTATGTATGTTGTGTTTGGCTGCCAAGAAAACGGAAGTGAACATAGAAGTGTGTGTATGTTGTGTTTGATCTGCAAGAAAGTGAAAGAAAATAATAGAAAAGGGGTTTTAGCCTTCCAGTTGATGTTTTGTGGGGAAAAGTGGAAGAAGTGAGAGTGTGTGTTATGTTTGGTTGGCAAGAAAGTGAAAGAAAAGGAAAGAAAATAAATTGGGGTTTTATTTTATTTTTTCAGAAAATAAAATTTGGATTTTTATTTTATTTATTTTTTTTAAATATTAATTAAGATGATGACATGGATTTTTTAAATATTAATTAATTATTTTTTAATTATTTTGTTTTGCCATGTCATATTTTAGTAGTCCATGTCAGTTTTCCGTTTGCCACGTAGGCAAATTTCTAACGGCGTTGACTCCAGGGGTAAAATTGAAAACGTTTTAAAAATACAGTGATCCAATCGAATGAAATTAAAACACTAGGACCAAATTGAAAACACCCCCTAAACACAGGGACCAAAAGTGTATTTCTGCCTTAAAAATTTCAGCTAGAAGGGCGTCATTTGTCGATTTGGGATCCTAAGGGTCCTAATTTCTGACAATGGAAAGCAATTTGACAACGGACCCTTTAGAGAGTTATGTAGTCAGCTGAACATAAAAAACCACTACTCGTCCCCCAGACACCCCTAGGCCAACGGTCAAGTTGAAGTTACAAATCAGACCTTACTCAAACAGATTAAGACCCGACTCGAGGGGGCAAAGAGTATGTGGGTGGAAGAGCTTCCGAGTGTGTTGTGGGCATACAAAACCACTGTTAGAACACCGACAAAAGAAACTCCCTTCAAGCTAACCTTTGGCACAGAAGCTGTTATTCCCATAGAAATAGGACTGACCACCCTAAGGACGACCTTCCACAAAGAAGAAAATGAGGGACAGCTTCGACTGAACCTTGATCTCCTGGATGAAAAAAAGAAGAAGCAAAAACAGCACAAAGAATCGCACTTTAACAAGGAAAAATGGCCAGATACTATAACACCAAGGTAAAGCTCCGACGCTTTGAAGTCGGTGACTGGGTCTTAAGGAAGGTCACCCAAGCAACTAAGGACCGGTCACAGGGAAAGCTAGGCCCCAATTGGGAAGGTCCTTACAAGATCATCTAGTATTACCGAATGAGTACCTATCATCTAGAAGACCGTTATGGAAAGAAGCTGCCTCATCCATGGAACGCTGAGCACCTCAAGAAATACTACCCTTGAGGTATGCACATCAGTTACCTTTTTATGATAAAGAAGTTTGTATACTCAAACAATATCTTTTATTCATGAATAGAAGACCATCTTCACTTAAATAATTGTCTAAATATGCTTGCTATCGCCCAAATATTATCAATCATTATCTTGACAGGCGTGTCTAAAAAATTAGACACCCATGAGGTGCATTCATAGTGGAAGACCGTCAAGAAGATCGCTCTTCTGCACAAGTGAGACACCCACGAGGTGCAAGTGAGACACCCACGAGGTACACAAGTTAGACACCCACGAGGTGCAAGTTAGACACCCACGAGGTGCACAAGTCAGACACCCACGAGGTGCAAGTGAGACACCCACGAGGTGCACAAGTTAGACACCCACGAGGTGCATAAGTCAAACACCCACAAGGTGCAAGTTAGACATTCACGAGGTGCACAAGTCAGACACCCACGAGGTGCAAATGTTAGACACCCACGAGGTGCATCTACGATAGAAGACCATCAAGAACGTTCCTCCTCTATCTGTCATCAAGTTAGACACCCAAGGGGTGCACTTATAGAAGAAGACCGTCAAGAACGTTCCTCTTCTATCTGTCATCAAGTTAGACACTCAAGGGGTGCACTTATAGAAGAAGACCGTCAAGAACGTTCCTCCTCTATCTGTCATCAAGTTAGACACCCAAGGGGTGCACTTATAGAAGACGACCGTCTAGAAGACTCCTCTTCAATATCAAGTTAGACACCCACGTGGTGCACCTTATAAAGGAAGGTCGTCAAGAAGATTCCTTTTAGATATTATCAAGTTAGACACCCACGGGGTGCATCTACAGAAGAAGATTGTCAAGAACGCTCTTCTTCTAAAAGTTATCAAGTTAGTCACCCACGTGATGCGTCTTCCAGAAAAAGGTCGTCAAAGATAATGTCGCCCTTCTAAAAATCATCAAGTTAGACACTCACGTGGTGCATCTTCTAGAAGAAGGTCGTCAAAGCTAATGCCGCCCTTCTAAAAATCATCAAGTTAGACACTCACGTGGTGCACCTTATAAAGGAAGGTCGTCAAGAAGATTCTTTTTAGATATTGTCAAGTTAGACATCCATGGGGTGCATTTACAGAAGAAGATCGTCAAGAATGCTCCTCTTCTAAAAGTTATCAAGTTAGTCACCCACGTGGTGCATCTTCCAGAAGAAGGTCGTCAAAGCTAATGCCGCCCTTCTGAAAATCATCAAGTTAGACACCCACGTGGTGCGTCTTCCAGAAGAAGGTCATCAAAGATAATGCCACCCTTCTAAAAATCATCAAGTTAGACACCCACGTGGTGCATCTTCCAGAAGAAGGTCGTCAAAGCTAATGCCGCCCTTCTAAAAATCATCAAGTTAGACACCTACGTGGTGCATCTTCCAGAAGAAGGTCGTCAAAGATAATGCCGCCCTTCTAAAAATCATCAAGTTAGACACCCACGTGGTGCATCTTCCAGAAGAAGGTCGTTAAAGCTAATGCCGCCCTTCTGAAAATTATCAAGTTATGTATCTTCCAGAAGAATGTCGTCAAAGATAATGTCGTCCTTCTGAAAATTATCAACTTATGCATCTTCCAAAAGAATGTCGTCAAAGATAATGCCACCTTTCTGAAAATTATCAAGTTAGACACCGACGTGGTGTATCTTCCAGAAAAAGGTCGTCACAGACAATGCCACTCTTCTGAAAATAGTTGAGACTCTTACAAAGGACGTCTTCCTAAAGGTAAAAATCGACATCTGCAAGGTATACTTGGAAAGTAAAGCAACGCATCAAAACAACAGTTCAACTCAAAGAAGAACGGAAAAGTTCATTAACATATAGATGATCGTCGAGCCATACTTATCCCCACAGGTAAACATACCTTGGACGAAAATACAGGTCACACCTCTTCCACAAGAGGTAAACATGACCCGAGTTAGAAGACCTTCGTCTTCAAAAGAAAAACGCTTGCCATACCCGTGGGAAAACATGACAACGCTTGGAATAGGGATGTATCTACACAAACAAAAAATATCAAAAGTGTTTACTCAAAAACAAAAGTACGCAAAAAGAGAAATCAAAGCGCTTCCTTGTCGATTGGTGGAAGAATAACCTGGCCATCCATAAGGCTGACAGCCGGATCGCCACTCTGATCACCACTTGGAGAAGTAGATTGGACTTCAGATGGAGTGACCGCATGTTCCTTAGACTGAATGTCATCCTTTTCGTCCTCATTCTCACTATCCTCTTATATGGCAGTGGTGGCTTCATCATTAAATATCTTCACCATGGACCATTCTTGAGTACTTCCAAAAGCAAGAGCAGCTTTCTACCTGATATGTTCGAAACCCCCAACATAAAAGCGACGAGTGTCGTTTTGAGAGGAAAGAAGGTCGTCTTTCTTTTGAAGATCGGCTTCCAAACCCTTCACCTGTTTCCTCAAAGTCTCTCTCAGCGTGAAAGTCTTCCATTGTCTTTTGAACCAATGGCTGGAAGACCGTCAACAGTAGAGAAATATATAAGGGAAAACTCCCAGTTATCCCCGTAAAAGAAAAATGTTGGCTTCCAAGATCGATTGGATTATAGAAGATTTGGAATCCGTCTAAGTGAAATATGATGATAGGTAAAACCCTAGATCCCTGGTGAAGCGACCACGTTCGACAACTTACAGTAAAAGAGAAGCTCATCCACGGTATGTTCGCCTTCTCCTCCACTGACTATCCTTCAGAGTACCTGAAGACCAATCACAATACGCCAAGCATTTGGGAATCAGCTAGCTCGAACTTAGACCAAGACGATGAAGTAGCTCTTCTCGAAAGGCCCAAAAAGCATGTGAGATCTCTCTTTCATCCTTGACTTTTCATATTCTGAAGGTCGTCTACGCAGACAACCACGGAATAGGGGGGCAACTGATGGGAATATTTTACAACTTTTCCCTAAGTAAGAGATGATGACCTTCCAGCCCTTAAGAGTGACGACCTTCCAATTACTAAGCCGAATGACGACCGTCCCTCATGCATGCTCAACTATTCCAGCTGTCCATGACTGAAGGGAATATTTATCAGGTTCTCCCAAGTCAGGAATGACGACCTTTAACTCTAAGAAGAAGACCGTCCCATCCCTCAAAATGACCGACGCCCTTCTATTGCGAATGATCTCTTAGTCATCCAGCTGTGACTCACTCTTTATCCTTTACGGGAATCAGGGGGGACAACTCACCAAGCTGATCCCTCATCACGTACAGGTGTTCTTCAACGCGAATATAAGGGGATGAAGCCTCGTCACTTCACTCAGCACTATGCCCCAAAGCCAGTAACAACTTTCCAGACGAAGGGTCATCAGCTCACCACGTGTCCTCAGATCTAACGGAGTCTGGAAGGCCACGTGGTCTGACCAGAAAGCATAAGAGACCATTCTCTCTCCTACTCTCAGGTATAAACAGTACTTTTGAACACAGAATCACTCTCTCAAGGTTTTTCTGAAAAACTCCGACTAACAAAAGCATCGAAGCTTTCTAGGCCGGCCCCAAACCGGTGCCCTCTCCGATCACTCTCTTGTCTCTTGCAGGTCTTCTGCTCCTCAGCTCGCTTGATTGCCGTCCACTGATTTTCCAGCAACTTCAGTTCTTGGCTGGCTGTGCAACTGTTGATATGAAGATGCAAACTTCGGTCATGTCCATGGAGATGCAGATTTCAGACTTCAACACTGCATATTTGTGACTCTGTGTTACAGTGCATATCATAGCAATATAGATACCACCATGATGGCTGCTTCAGCTTGTGCGGAGTCTCCGGCTGTCCGACGGATTCTCTCAGTCTCTAACGGCATGCCGGCTTCGTCACTCTTTTAAGTTTTTTAAATATTTAAATTGGGTTTTAATGGTAGAAGACTGTGTGTATTCATTCCTATTCTCATATTTGTACATATCAGAACTTTTCTGATGTGGCAGCGTGATATCGGTGGGTGTAAATAAAGACTTTTATATCGGTCCTTATTGAATTTAATCTCAATAATAAATATTTCTGTAATAATTATCAACAAATAGGTCAATAATTCTTTAAATTTTATTTTCAATAATTTTTCCTTAGATTTGAAATTAGTCTGTATTTAAAATAGGTTCCCGCCAAACCCATTTCCCAGAATTTGAAAATAACTTTCTCTCACACACAAATAAAGAAATTCAAAACAAGAAAAATCATCTGAAAGTGAAATTCAATCTCTAAGACTGAGAGAGAGAGAGAGGGAGAGAGAGAGATGGAAGCGAAGAAAGCAGGGACGTCGCTGGAATCGCTGATGTCTTCATTCAACACTCGCATATTGGAGCTTCAAGACCTTGTTATTGCACGAAACAGTCAGTCTTTTTTTGCTTTTTCTCATTCACTTTTTCGTCCAATCACGGATGTTGATGTTTTCAATTGTTTTCAGTGTACCCGGCTACGAGCATCACCGATTTATCGGCGGTGGACGCCTCATTGAAGGCCATGGAGCTTCAGCTCCACTCTATCAAGGACCACTTGCGCGATGAAACCCTCGCTATTCCCAAAGCCAAAGTACTTCTCTCTCTTTCTCTCTGTTTCGGTTTATATATATTATTTTGGTTCTAAAGCGGCGGTGAATTAGGGTTTTTAGCTTCTGTGCAACGGAGGTAGTGGTGAATTAGGTTTTGTTTGGTACCTGAAAAAAAATGGGGGAAAATGAATTTTAAAATTTTCAATTGATAGAAGCTTTAAGTTTTTTAGGGTTTTAATTTTTCGTATTTGGCTCTGAAATTGTAATTTGATATATGTACACTAAATTGACTGTAATAAACTTTAGGAAAGAAGAAAAAATAAATAAATTGAGATTTGCATTCCTGTATTTATTTTAGGGTTAATTGCACTTTCCCACCTTAATTATGGTGTAGTCGCAAAGTCCTAAACTTGAAAACTGAGTAATGTCCCTCGTAAGTATTGGTAATAAGCTCATTATCCTTTGCTGTAAGACTTTCAGTCAAATTAATGGAAAGTTAAAAAAAAAAGAAAAAAGATTTGAAAAATGTGTCTAATAGGAATTTGAATTTTCGGTTAAATTTGATGGATATCTTAATGGAAAGGTGTAAAGTGCTAATTATTACTTAGTTTTGTAGCTTAGAGAGATATTATAGCTGCACTAAAGTTAAGGGGAAAGTAAAATTTACCCTTTATTTTTATCATCTACCTCAACTAAGCCCAATAGGGGATGAATTGGTGAGGTAGTTTTGGAAAAGTAAAAAGGAAAAAGATTTGAAGATTTTGGATAAATCAATTATATTCTTATATCATTTGTAAAAGGAAGAAACTAGTTGCTTCATAAAACCAAGGCTAATATACATATTTTATTTTCTTGGATAAATAAAGAGATAAAAGACATATAATCTCAATTCCTGTTCTTTTCCTACGTTTTTCCTAAGTAAACAACTAAAAGGTGAGGGTTTGAATTAGGTTGATTAACTGTCTGTTTCTGTATATTTGTTGATTGGTTTTTACTGGGTTCGGTGTATTTTCCTGGTTGCAGAAACTCATAGATGCATCACTGCGACAGCAAAAGAAATTGCAGAGTATGTCTGTTTATGCTCCGTCATATCTTCCCGAAAGAATGATGACGACAAACTTGGAAACTAATAGATGGTAATAATTTTGTTTTTTTTTTCTTTAATTACTTCATTATGTTCTGTGGTTTGGATGTTTGGGCTTTACGACCTTTGTGTAGAATAGATAACCAATACTTGTAAAATTTTGGGGTTTCAGTTTGATGTCTGAATTCTCCAAACAAGATGCAACTGTTGGGTCTTTAAAACATGAGGAAGAGCCAGCAGCATTACCTAAGGTAAGTGGAATCTGTAGAACAGGTTAATTAAAAAAAGAAAAAAAGAAAGAACAGAAGTGGATTGGAAATTCCAATCTATGGAGCCCTAGTTGGAGATATTTTCAACCTTAATTGTTGCTAACCATCTTAAAAGTCTACAGTAAAACTTGAACATTTGGAAGAATGAATTTGTTTCTTATCAATGAGCTTTAGCTTAAATGGTACATCCTCCCTCATAAGAATGGAGTGAAGAGTGCGGTCGTGGGTTCAAGACCCAATGGTTGCTGTGTAACTTACCAATGAAAATAAGAATGAGTTGATCTCTTAATTATATTTATTTTTGATAATATATCTCTTAATTATATTGTTAACTTAGTATCTGCAAATTTATTGGTGACTTCAGAGCATAAGTAATTCAGATAATAGAACAATAGCTTACTTTCACATGTTGGATTGTTACATGATATGTCCACTGATTTATCCCAATCACGAGATGTGATAAGTTGGCTATATTACATAAAGCTGGTCAAATTCCAAGGTTTGAGGGAAAACTCAGGTGTTAATAATTTTGTAGCTAAATGTTTTTGTATTAAATGACACTCAGAGCTAGAATTCCATGCAACATAGTTCTTTTCATTGACAATGAAATATGAAGGCTCCTCTTTGGATGATCTACCTAACATATGAATCTTATAAAAGATTGATGTTGTGATTTGTGAATGGGCATATATGACAGAGATTGCAAAAATACGAATTTTGAGATTTTTATCCTTTGCGGTGGAAGTGAATATACTTGAAAAAAGCAGCTACAAATTGTAATATAGGGATCAGTGCAAGAACATCAATACACAACTAGCAGCAGCCCTCTAAACATTCTGAAGGAACATTAACCTGGTTGTTCATTGGAAATATTCTCTCTGTTGTGAAATTTCAAGATGTTGATGTAATTAAAAGTCTTAGAATTCTTTTCTACCCTTGAACCTCGAAAACGAGTGAGATATCAAAGAAAAAAAGAAGCAGCAGACAGTAGGTCTTTTGGTAATTTGTTTAAATTATATGCAGCTGCAGTGTGAGGAAATTGTTGCAAGCATACGTTGTTCATCTTAGTTCTGTTTTCAATTGCAGGAAAAAAAGGGTCGTGGCCCTCCACCATTGTGGTACATAACTGCCAATGAGCTGGATTCTCTGTCATCGTAAGTACATGTTTCCTTATATAATCATTCAACATTTGATGTTAGAGTGAGTTCCAGCTAGACCATCTGCTTATGCATCATAACAAGTCACTTAAAACTGGTCGCTTACATTATATTTGTTATGTAATACTACATTTGTAACTGACACCTCCCTCAAAAAAAATAAACTTTAAATTTGTACATTGGAATACAACTGTGTGGATGTGTTTTTCTGTCTGTATGTCTGAAATCACCAATATTGAGCTTATGTGCTTACAAATGTTTACATATCCAGAAAAACTTTGGAGAGTGAACACTACTGAAAATTGTAATAATACTTCCCTTAATTATGTTATGTACATATTTTAAGAAATGGAGGTGAAGTCTCTGAAAGTGTCCAACAGGTATTTGGCATAGGTGTGAAGTTGGGTGTCAGACATGGCAATGATCAATAGGAAAACAATTTGCCCATACCATAGCTTTAGTCTATAAATACGCAAACTGATTTCCTGTTTCTTTTCCTCTAGAGGATGATTATGACTTATTATGAGGGTGGGGAATGTCTGGCATTAGCTACTTTAATGCTATAGTGATATTCCATTAAATTTCTAGCTCTATGTTGTTCCAACTGCAGATACATGAGAGGAAGGCTGACACTAGAGAAGGTCAATGCTGCTATTAATGACATGGCAACTTATGCTGAAGCAAATGCTCATATTATTGCAGCTCCAAAGAAGAAGGTTCTTTTTTCCAGTTTGTTTTTGATACTGAGGCATGTGTTTAATCTTAGACCTATCCTAATTTATTATCTTTCTCATGAAGCTGGCAGAAAATCTTTGGGAAAAATCCCTGGTAAGTGAACTAAACCTCAATTAAGTGACTCTTCCTTCTCTGGATGAATGCTTCCCTGCGCCTCTTTACCTGGCTAATGATAAATTATCTTTAGAATAGCAATGGCTGGTTGCCTCTAGGTGGTTGCATTAGAGACCCAAGCTCCAATCCTTCATTATCAAGGTTGGGAGGGTCAATGTGTTCGGGGATGGGGGTACCCCCCACTTTTATGCAGCTCATGGTTGAATTCTAACCGAAAACAAAAATGAAAGAGCAGTGGCTTCCTGTCCCAGCAGCCAACACCATGACCCTTCCCGACAGTTTGTGAGAGGTGCCAATATAACATAATCTCAATTCTATAATCCAAGACAGGAACCTCTATTCCCATTTTAGACAATTGGCTTGTACATTTTAGTGTTGATTACCTCTTCATGTTTTTGAGCATGGTAATTACATGTTGATTTGGTCAACTAATTTTCAGCATTACTGAAATGTGCAGGAACTGAGAGATATTGCTATGACAGAAGCTGTAAAGGGAAAACACTTTTTTCTTGAAAATGACATAAAAGGACCAGCAATGAAGCTTGACAATACTGGAAAAGCAATACTGACTGTGAGTGTTTCCCTTCTACAGGCAACTAGAGTAGCTAATCCTTGGATTGTCACAGAAATAAAATGATATGTGGCATAAACTGAATGATTAACCATCATCTATACATGCTTCGTGCTCAACCCTGGGGCGGTTAAATGTTTTTAGTATAGGACTTTCATTTTTACTTCAGGGACAGTAAATCCTAAAAAGATAGTTGTTGAGGATTAGTTTTAAAACCAGTGTCTTTGCAGCTCAAGAGTCGTACATTCTTTGTAACAAAATCTAAAATCTAAAATACTGCAAAATGAAGAATGATAGTTTCCATATGTTCTGAAAATTACTTTTTGGCTATGCAAATGCCGGAATAATTAGCATGGTAACACTGCTCATAGTGATGAACACTTTATCTAACCGTAATCAGATCCACCTTTTGATTTCTTTTCTCTGTAAAGAGAATTGGATATTGCCATTTTTTTTTACAACAGGAGTTCCATGTTGTACACTGGAGTGTTAATGACCTTGTCATGAACTTCACCAATAGATTAGACAATGTCTTTCATATCTGTTTATGGAGTGAGACTCATCTTTTCCATTGTGTTGCTTTGCAGGTCCTTCGTCACCTTGGTCGTATAAGTGAGACTCGGATTGGACATCACCGTGTGATTATTCTTTTGAAGCCTCAATGAAGCCCCACGTTATATGCTTTTAATTTTCTATTGCAACTCTTTCAAAGAAGATTACAAGCTTTCAACTGGCATGAGAGTATATATTTGGTACTTGAAAGGTTTAGGAATACATGATACAGGATGACATTGGCTTTTCAAAACTAAACTCAATTAAGGTTGTAAAATCTTCTTTGGAAGCTATTCCGAAAAATAACTTTGGCGAAAGTAATTCCAATTAGCACTTTAGCAGTATGTGTTCTAGATGTACAATTACATATGGCTCACGTCAAATTGGCGTCACAAGTTATTTGCGAAAACACAGATATTTCTCTTTTGTTTTTTGCCGACGCAGATATTCCCTTTCACACCTATAAACTAAGAGTAATGATACCGACATAAGTAACAATTTTTATAAATAATATCTCACAATAGTTGAGTTTGTTACGTATTTATTGATTTTTATTTATTGAAAACTTATTATTCTAAGAGTTGCATTTATTAATTTTTATCTAGATGTATTATTAATATTATTTTATTATTTATCATTCATTTATTTGACAACTTATATTTGTTAATTTTTATTTAGATTTATTATTGATATCTTTTTATATTCGTGTCTCAAGAGTCAAGATTCCAAACTAATTTGATAAAATAATAAATAAAAAAACCACATACGAACAAATGCTTAACTCAAACACAGTCTCTTTCTCATAAAATACTGACAGATATTGCGACTTAATTGGTTGTTTTCAATGCACAGGCATTGTTAAAATAAAACAAAACAAAAAACCATTAAACTACTACACAAACCCACCAAACCCAACTTCTTTGTCTAATGTCTGCATCGTAAAAGCGTATATTCTCATAGAAACCACACCCATTGTGCCTACTGACAGGATGGGCAACCTCATTTGAAGTACTCACCAAACACAACTATCTATATAACTTCGTGAAAACCTATTGTTTGCCATCACCTCCGATTCTCAAATCATCAATACCAGATGGAACACATACATACCCAACAACAGAAACCACCCCATGTTGCTATTATGCCCAGTCCAGGCATGGGCCATCTCATCCCATTGGTTGAGCTCGCCAAGCAACTTGTCCTCCACCACCATTTCTTAGTCACATTCATCATCCCCACTGATGGGTCACCCATGAAAGCTCAAAAATCCGTCCTTGAAGCCCTTCCCAATTCCATATCCTACATCTTTCTCCCTCCTGTCAGCTTTGATGACCTCCCTCAGGACGTTAAAGCGGAGACCCTGATAGCACTCACTGTCACACGCTCCCTCCCTGCACTACGAGATTCCTTTAAGGTCTTTGCTGAGTCAACTCGGGTAGTGGCTTTAGTCGTTGATTTATTTGGTCTGGATGCCTTTGATGTGGCTAAAGAATTCGGTGCTTTGTCCTACCTTTTTTTCCCTACAACCGCGATGAGTTTATCTTTGTTCTTTTATTTACCAGAGCTTGATGAAAGGTTCACTTGTGAGTACAGAGACTTGCCTGAACCGGTCAAATTACCCGGGTGTGTCCCAATCCGTGGAATTGATTTAATAGACCCGATTCAAGATAGAAAGAACGATGCTTACAAAAGAATTCTACACAATGCCAAAAGGTGCCCTTCTGCTGATGGAATTATGGTTAATAGCTTCACTGATTTGGAGCCAAATGCTTTCAAAGCCTTGATGGAAGGAGCTAGAGAAGGCAAGCCACCTGTTTACGCAATTGGACCATTAATTCAGCCAAGTTTAGATCGTGGGGTTGATGGGTCTGATAAGTGTTTGAATTGGTTGGATAAGCAGCCAATTGGGTCAGTGTTATTTGTTTCATTTGGTAGTGGTGGGACTCTTACACATGATCAACTAAATGAATTGGCCTTAGGACTTGAAATGAGTGGGCAAAGATTTCTTTGGGTTATTAGGAGCCCACATGAAACAAGTGCTAATGCCAATTACTTTAGTGTTCAGAGCATTAACGATCCCTTTGATTTTCTTCCTAAAGGGTTCTTGGAAAGGACCAAAGAGGTGGGTCTAGTGGTACCCTCTTGGGCCCCTCAAGCCCAGGTCCTTAGCCATGGCTCGACTGGGGGGTTCTTGACTCATTGTGGGTGGAACTCAACTCTAGAGAGTATTGTGCATGGTGTGCCTTTGATTGCATGGCCACTCTACGCGGAGCAAAGGATGAATGCTTTATTGCTAGCTGATGATTTGAAGGTTGCAGTGAGGGTTGAAGTGAATGATAATGGCTTGGTGGGGCATAAAGATATTGCAAACTATGTGAGAGGTCTGATTGAAGGAGAAGAAGGGAAATTGCTACGAAATAAAATGAATGAACTGAAAGATGCAGCTGGAAAAGCTTTGAGCCAAGAAGGGTCGTCTACGAAATCATTGGCTGAGGTGACTCAGATTTGGAAGAGTCACAAAAAATAATGTGTTTTCTTGTACTCTGTCTTGGATTCCTTTTTTAATAAGTGTGTTTGTCTTTGTCAAATGCCAACACTATTTATCGTTTTAGCTACAAATCCATCCTTATCTTTTGTATAATTGACTCAGGGGCTTGTGATAAACTTAATACAAAACGTCAAGGATAGTGACCCCACACTCCACTCCTAAAAACCAAATTAATTATTATACAATTCATACCTAAAAACCAAATTAATTATCATACAATTCATACCTAAAAACCAAATTAATTAATATACAATTCGTACCTAAAAACCAAATTAATTAATATACAATTCATACCTAAAAACCAAATTAACTATTATACAATTCATATGTAATGGAATTTTCTAAATTTAAGAGCAATATTATAACCACAAATCTATCAGAAATCAAGGATAGTGATCTGGCGTCTGGACTCCATTCACCGAAAGCCAAAGTTAACTATTGTACAATTCAAATGCAATTTTTTTTTTTTAATTTAATACAAACGGTCAAGGATAGTGACCCCACACTTCATTCACTAAAAACCAAAGTACCTATTTATAAAATTGGAATGTAATGTAATTTATAAATTTAATAACAACATTATAACCCCAAGGCCACCAGAAATCAAGGATAGTGATCTAGATTCCATTCACCAAAAGCCAAAGTAATTATTATACAATTTAAATGTACTTTTTAATACAAATTATTCTCAATGTAACCCAACCTAATTCAATTAAAAAAAAACCTAACCTAACCTAATTAGTTGGAATCAAGACTACCTAATTAATTAGTTGAGTTCAGTTGAATAAAATTAATTGACGGGTTAGGTTTTGAAGAAGCACCTACCCCTCCTGCATTTTTATTCTAAAGCTTAAAATTCCTGGAATTCTAACAAGTAATATGTTTCCCCTTCATCCATTTGTGATTTGTCTAGTACATAAGTGAAGCAGGAATTGAGTTGCATATTTCTGATAGTCAAGTCAATAGTCTAATCTATACACAGACAAATTTGATTTATTTAAAAGAACAGGATTCAATGAGTGCATCATGATCACACAGCAATTCAGATACAGAGAGACTTAGACACAATAGTTTCTATGCACCTACAATTCAGAGAGAGACTTTTTTTTTTTTTTTTTTTTTCTAATTGAGAGAGAGACTATAGTTTCTATGCACATACAAAACCTTCAGGGACCTTCTTCCCACAAGCGTTAACAAGCAAACTAAGGGCAACAGGTACCTTGAGCTTGACAATTCCCAATACATTGGCCTTAATAGCAGTGCATAAACACAATGCAGCTTCAAGATCTGCAAGACCTTTCACCAGTGTACAACATTCTTCACTTGGTTTAGTCCCAATAACCTCAGTAACCAACCCAAGCCAGCTGCCACAAACACCGAACTTTAGAGTATCTTTCGGGCATTGAGCCGGCTTCTCTGGGACAGAGGGAGGAGCTAGAACCTTAGTAGATGAAACACAAGTGAAAAATATGATGTTAAGTAAAATGAAACAAGCTGCTTTGGCCTTGTGACTCCTAAACCCCATTTTATCATGCAACAAATCTAGAGGTAGTGCTCATAAGTTAAAAGATAGGCTAATTGGCGTGAGTAAATAATGGCCACAATTATGCCATGGATATTGTTGATAGATTTTTATCAGACTGGGTTACTGGAACCACTCAGCAAAAGTTTTTGTCCATGCGTTAAAAATGTCCAATTTTGAATGTATGACTTGCAATGCACTGGCCCATGCGTTAAAAGACAACAAAAAAATAGGAAATGGCCCATGCAGGTCTCGAACCTGCGACCTTCGCGTTATTAGCACGACGCTCTAACCAACTGAGCTAATAGGCCACTTGCTTGTTGTTTTAATTGTTTATTATTTCTTCATTTAGTACGATGTGTTAGAAGCTTACGGAACATATTTAGAACTTCTTCAAACTATAAAGCAAACAAATGAAAATGATCCAGTATTCTCATAACAATCACCATAGATCTAACATTGGATCGACAGAAGATAAAATCATATCAGCTAGCTTCCGGAGGCAATTGGAAAAAAGTTATTAATGGTCAAATAAATTAAGTTTTGGGGTTTGCAACGAAACAAATTATTGATAGATTCCAATTTTTTTTTTCCAAAAGCGAAGCTAAATGTTGAATATCCAGATTTTAATTTTTTAATTTTACCCTAAAAGTAAATCTAGATGTTGAACATTTAAATTTCACTTTTCAATCTGAATGTATATATTGTAGACAGAATCTCCACTTGTAGTAGTGCTAGCGCTCTAACCAAAAAATCATAAGAATATTATGCTTTAATTTTTATGTTTCCTCTTGTTTGTACTCATGTGATGAACATGTGATATAGCCATATAGGACAAAAACTTGTACCAAGCATATCCATAGATGCTAAAAAAAATGTGATTTAGAGCTTTCAAAATTCTAAGGCATATAAATATAAAAATAGTTTTTCTCCAATCGAATATTCCTTCAACCCACTACGTGACAAGTAAATAGATCATCCACACGTACTTTTAGTCACATGACATTTTTAATGAGTCATGTGACCTTTTCAAATAATACAGGTTTGAAGGAATTCTCCTTCAACCCACTACGTGTCATTTAAATAGACTATCCACATGTGAATTCCTTCAACCCACTACGTGTCATTTAAATAGACTATCCACATGTATTGTTTAAAAAGGTCACATGACTCATTAAAAATGTCAGGTGACTAAAAGTATATGTGGATGGTTTATTTATTTGCGACATAGTAGGTTGAAGATAAACTATTTCCTAAATATAATGGAACCATCAATAAAAGTGGCGGCACCGCGGACTGGTTACTACCAAGGAGCTGAAGAGAGAGGGCCACCAGGTTTGACAAAAACAATAAGGTTGGTGGCACATGAGTTTATTATCCATGGGAGGAGTCGGACCCATTGGGTATAGATGCATGCTGTGAATTTACAATCCACTTCTTAGGGCAAGTCGATGGAGACCCCCAGACCAAGGTTTCTACAAGCTAAACATGGGTTTTTCTGTGGATCCGGTTTTGAAGTTGGTAGGTGTGGGTTCTCTTATCCGTGATACTGATGGTTCTGTAATGGCTGCCATGAATCAGAAATTGGTGCTCTGTGATGACACGTTACAATTGCAAGCTACAGTGGTTTTAGTAGCTGTAAAGTTTGCTTTCCATGTGGGGTTTCGAAGTCTTGACGTTGACATGTCCTACAATGAGTTGTATTATTTATTGCAATTTGATGGTCCTTGTCTGGCGCCTATAGGAGCCTTAGTTGATGATATTTTGCAAATTAGGAATGCTTGTATTGGTTGTAAGTTCTCTCTTATCAAATCTTCTTGTAACAAGGCAGCATCTGCCTTGGCTTCAGAGGCGTTGTCCTCAGCTACCTCTCAGGCGTGGTTTGATCACTGCCCTGGGAATATTTCATCATTTGTTCTTGCTGATTCTTGTTAATAATACTCTCTATCGTTTATGATAAAAAAAAAAAAAAAAAACCTTCCAAAGGCTGCTCATGGGCTTCTTGGATAACCCATTTGTGAAAAAAGAAGATAGAGACCCAATGGCCTTCCGGGTCGTGAAAGACTCTTTTTTTATATATATATATGATAGAAATTTTAATATAAACTCATATACACGTATATTTTGAAGATCACAGAGATCGAATCCATACCCTCATAGAGGGGTGGAGCTTTTTTGGGAGGGGATTATCACTGGACCGAATACTCAAATGATTCGTGAAAGACTTTATTATAAAGCACACGCAGTCAAAAATTGCTACATTTTAAGGTAACAATTACTTATTCTTCCTTTTTGAGGTAGTAGCAATTACTTATATCATGCAAAACTAATTACATATTTCATGTTATTAGTAATATAAATATATTTGTTATGCTACGACTACGATATTGCTGCAAGCATTTTACAATGCTAATTTTTTTATACAGTGATTGTATCTTACAATTAGGTTAAGATAATTATAACACAAAATTAAGATATGTTTACTCTTCAAATTTAATTTCCTTTCTTGGTATAAGGCCAGCACTCTTTTAAAACCTAAAATCAATAAAATAACAAGCCTAGGAAGTATCTTTTAAAACCTAAAAATCAATCAAACAACAAGCCTAGGAAGTAGGAAACTAGGAATGTCTAAGCTATTGGTTGCACTTGCACCTAAGGAGAAAAGGGAAGGAAAAGGAAAAAGATAAGGAAAGTAAAAAAGAGTGGGATTCTTGTTCTGTATCCATGATTGGATGGGGAAGGGAAGGGAAAGAAGAAGAGAGGACCAATTCTATCTCTTCTTGGTTTGCAAGGAAAAGGAAAAGTTTACCTTAATATATGTGCTAAAAATTTGTAGTTGAAATAGGGGATATGTTATGTTAGTAATCTTAGGATATAATCAAATCAAACATGCTTCGGCTTAAAGCCTATATGTTATGTTAGTAATCTTAGGAATTCCTCAATCAGTAGGCAATACAAGAGTCTAGTTAGACTAGGATTCTATTTGCTTAATGTGTCCAGAATAATATTACTTTAAGTGTCCTAGTTGAAGTATGACATGGTCACGTAGTTTGACCAAAACAATGCATCCACATAACCTGACTTTTACAATTTTACCCCTCCCTCTTGCATTTTTTTATATAAAAAATATTAATTTAGGTATAAAATTTAATTAATGCCCCCCTTAGATTTTTATTTTTGTTATTTAAATTGTATTACATTTATGTAAATGATTGATACATTATTTTTTTTTCCTTATATTACTCTTGTACAATATGTAACTTATTAGATCAAAGTATATCTGAAGCATATTTTCCTAAAAATAAATAAGTTTATATAAATGATTAATGCATTATTATTTTTCCTTAATACACTTATTTCATACATAATTCATTACATCAATACATATTTAAAATATATGTTCCTATAAATAGATTTGTAAATCTCTTTAATAGAAGTTTTCTTTATTTTCTTTTTAAAAAATTATGAATTTCTTTAAGAATTAGCAATTTACCGATCCCAAAAATAGTGAAACTAAGACTTGGTTGTTGTTGTTGTGGACAATAATATAAATATGATAGATTATTTTTTGGATTAATATTATTTTTTGATATATTTATCTTAGCTTCTCCTGAAAAAAATTTCTGACTCCACCAGTGAACACAACATTATAGGTCAAACAAATAATTTTGCCCTGCACGTTAGAGAAAAGTTCTTCCACCCATCACTTTCCTTCCTCACATTTCCCCGCCCTGCACGTTGGAGGAAAGTTCTTCCACCTATCACTTTCCTTCCTCACATTTCCCTTCTCTTTCTTCGATCCCATCTAAACATTTGTAATTATTATCGTTTTCCAATAAGAATTGTCCAAAGTCACCAATTTCATAATCAAGGTGTGTTGACCCTTGGAGAATACGAAACCTGAACAATCCCACACCTTATGAGGCCAATCTTATCCCTTCCATGTAATATATATTGTCATCCCAGATTTCCAAAATCATTATCTTATTTCTTGCTTTCTATCTAGTTTTTGTACTCTCTATACAGCATCACTCTAGAGCGAATTAAGGTTTATAAATAAACCAAAATGAGTACTATGGTAAGGACTGGTGTTACATTTGTGTTGGGCACCATGTTTGGGTCCTTTATAACTCGTGTGGCAGTGGCAAAACGTGGGCATCATCTCAAAGCTGGCCCCAATTGTCCACGCGAAAATCTTGGGAAGAAAACTACTGCAAGCCCAGAAGCAGCGGAAGAGGCAATCAAAACAATTCCGAATAATTAATTTCTCATTACATACACATAACACATGTTGGCAGTGGCAGGAAAAATCCCTCTCTCTCTCTCTCTCTCTCTCTCTCTCTCTCCCCTTTGTTTTCTTTTTCTTTGTGAGCCATTATGGTTGTGTTTGTATTAAATATTTATATTAATAAGTTTGCTTGTTGTAATAAGGACATGGCATATTTTGTACCTTTTGGAGGGTGTGTAATTCTAGCTTTAGCTTTTCCTTTCTCCTTTTTCTTTTACTTTTTTTCCTCTCTTAGGATTTCAATTCTATATGAGTAAAGCTCAAGTGGGCATCTAAAAAGTGAATTTTCACGCAACTGTAAATACAGTTCCATCAATTTTATTAAAACATTGATAAACTAACGTGACAATCAATATGATTGGTATTATGTGACGATCAATGTGATTTGTTTAGGCTCACTTTGTTCCTCAAGCCATATGATGCAATTTTATTGGCTAAAATACCACATCAACATTATTTTATACAAACAAAAAAATATAAAAAGATCTAGGGTTAAAATTCTTTAAAGCCCCGAAGGCTCAATTTTATCTAACTATATAGGTTGGGCTTTTTGCGCTAAAGATCTTCATGCTTTTGGGGTTGGACTCACAACCCATAAATTTCTTCATTTTACAAGATAGGCTCACAAGTCACGACCCACATTGATGCGATCCTCAACAGACACGCTTTGAGACCCATCAAACAATATTGGAATACTTGCCCAAGAAAACTAAAATCAGAATTTGATAGAACACCCCAATCCAACGTTTATAAATGAAACGCGAATCGAAAGTATAAAGATAACAAACCCCGACCCAATGATTATAAATGAATCATGAACCGAAAGTATAAGATTTGAACGCCACAAGGAAGAATCCTTGATAAGTTCACAAGTTCACTAAAGAAACTAATAGAAGAAACAAATCTCACGTTTTTTTTTTGTATTCAGATTCAATCATGCTTTATTACAATGAGTGTAGGCTATTTATAACCTGTTTTCAACCCTACACGCCCATACAATAAAAGGAAACTAATTTGGTTCTAAAAAGACTGAAATTAAGAGCCTAAAATTAGCACTAATTGTGTCTGACATTAGCAGCCAATAATAGACTAAAATAGATAAAGAAATCTCGTATAAGGAAAGTCTGAAATGGAAAAGTCAATCAGCCAATTTAATTGGTATGGAAAAGGAAAGTAAATCAGCCAATTAAATAAGCAAGTCAAACAGCCAATTAATTGGTCTGATTTTAGAAAGTAATCAGCCACTTTCCCCTTTTAATTTCTCGCCAATAATCAGCCATTAATCCACGTCATTTCTGAGGAAATTACGCCTAATTAAGCATGATCAGCCCTATCAGTAGCTTGGATTAAATTTATTATGCCTTTATCTTCTTTTGGGCCAAGCTTGGAATGTCCCGTTGTAGAATCAGGTCAAATATCTTGAATCAACCCATTAAGTGCTTCTTTGATATTCTTGGATCTTGCTCTAGTAATTGGCCCAACTGGAACATGCAATAGATCCTTTAATGGTGCTTGTTGATTCTCATCACACATCTTCTCTACATCACGTAACGGGTCATAACTCATAACCCATATTATTTCTTGTAAGTGGGTTTTTTGTAAATGATAAAGGAAAGGCTGGTCAATGCTGACAAGGCTTACTCCACAAATCAAATCCGAACACGCCCGAATTGAGTAGAAAGATATCCGAACAGATTGCAGCAGTCCACGAACAATTTGGATTGAAATCCGAATGGCTTGAGATGATTCCACCTTAGATACTGAAAATGACAAAGATCTTCAGAAAGACTTGGCCAGCCCCGTGGGGACCAACCTAAGAACCTCCGATGATTTTGTTAATAATCCCATAATAAAGATAACTTAATATGGTAAACAATTATATGTCTGTGTATTTCACTCGTAATTCTTGTTGTATGTTGAGGAACCCCTTTTTTATTACCCTCCTCTTCTATTTATACCTTTTATTACTCAAGATATTTTCTCTGTTTCTTCTGTCTTCCTCTTCTTTCTTTGTCAGAGCACCATTAATGCTCCTTGATTACAGCTCATTTTGCCTCGTTTATCCCCCACTTAACTTGTAATGATCCTGTATTTAATGTGATATTTGGTTTACATTTAATACTCCTGACACTGGCTTGATATTTTATTTAGCATTAAATACAATCATTATGAAATATCTCCACGTATGTTATCGTGTTGTTCGGATCTTTCGTAATAAATATTGAAGGACCCGAACCACTTTGTACGGAAACAAACCTATTCGGTCACGACCGAACAGATGACGTCAGCTCTTCTATTTACTATTTTCGTATAAAATACCACCCCTCCAATTACCCCCTGATTTCGACTTCCTCGAGTAACTTTGAGGGAGCCGGAATCAATTGTTTGAGTTTCCCAAGGTCTGGCATGATGACGCACTGCCTTCCTTCGCACGTTTCCAAGAGAAATCAAACGGCTCTACGGCTTGGAGGGAAATCATTTCCCCCTTTTTTTTAAACGCCAAATAAATATCTACCCCCTACCCTTAACCTATTCACTTTTTCGACTTTTGTTCTTCCGTCCAAACAACTTCTATTACTTTCACTTTCTCTCTCTCCAAAGCTCGCCGCTGCAACCACCTAACCGCCTCTGTAAGTTCCTCTTCGTCGCTTATTAAATTTTCCAAACCTCCTTAAAAAGTCTTGTTAGAATCCAACCCGTGATCATGGCGAGCAAGTTGGCTCAGTTAGTGAACACGGAGGAGAGCATGGCTAGGTTTAGGTCGCTTTATCAAATCCCCTCATCCGTTTCCCTTACCTATTGTAACTCGGATGATTTCCCCGTCACAAACAAGGGTGAAATCTTAGTTCCGATTATGGCCATAGTCGAAGGTGGTGTTAGGTTCCCTCTCCACACTTTCCTCATCGACTTCCTTCAAACTGTAAACGCCACCACCTCCCAAATTTCAGTCAATACTTTTAGAATTATAATGGGAGTTATAGCCATTAACCAGCTTTTAGAGGTAAACCTAACGACTAGGGAAATTTTAGCCGTTTACCAATACAAGTGCCCCGGAGCCAAGTCGAACACCCTATGTCATTTAGTGGCGAGGAAGGTGCACGAAAAGTTGGTGAACGGTCTTCCCAGTACCAACAAAGGGTACGAGAAGGATTATCTGAGGGTTGGGGGGGACTGGTTCTCAGGCAGCTCTGTTTGCCGGAGTGAATTCGGGTCTCCAGGTTAGGATTTTTTCACGAATATCTCAAATTAGACTGGCCGAACACTTTTCGCTTTTTCCGAACACTTTATAAATGCATATTCTTATATCTCAATTCATTTTCTCATCTCTTGTTTAATGCGTTTTTATAGATCAGAAGAGAATCGAATCCGAAAGAAAACAAGGGGACGCCGAACTGATCAGGAGAGTTCTATCAACCAACTTCTGTGTTGACGAGAGAGGAGAGCCCCGTTCGGCCCCGCTGCTCTTGGGATACGAACCCCAAGTCAAGTCGTTCCTAGAAGGCCCGACAAGTCCGAAGAGCAGACGCTTTCGAGATCGTGCCTAGGGTCCCGTATACTGCTCAGCCAGCAACGGTCGAGCAACCACAAGATCTCCCAGATTTCCTTCCTACGGGTCAAGTGTTCGCGATGGCTCCACCAGTCAATCCCTTCAAGCTGATGGGTAAACCAGCCGGCGCGAGTACTTCAACAAAAGCGAGGGGCAAAGGAAGAGGAAAGAGCAAGGGCACTGAAGCCCCGAAGATCCCAAAGAAGATCTCCGAAGAAGCTTCAACCACAGAATCAATCAGCCCTCTAATTCCCGAACAAGAACCAGCGCCCGAACCTGCGAAAGCTTACGTCCACGAAGAGTCCGAACAGGGGGAGGACTTGGAACCCCGCAAGAAAAGAGGGAGGACTGAACCTCCCACTATTCCAGTGGAGGGGCCCTCTTCACACGCCTTGGCATGGGATCCTGCCCTTCTGTTCGGACAACATCCGATTTCAGTTCGGGATTCGATTATGGACCACTCTGACATTGACGTGTCAGGGCAAATTGCTCGTGGTGTAGCTTTCGCTGCATGTCTACCCGAAGACATGAAGAAATGGGCTGGTACTCAGCCCGGTCCGGCTTTCCGCCAAATTACCAGAAACTTAATGATGGTGAGATCTTACTTTCCACTTTTATATCATTTTTCCTCTTTGTAATGGGTTTTTATTTATTTCCTTGAGCCTCTCTTGTTTTTCTGAATGAACATTTTTCGTACAGGCCACTCAGGGTGTTATGTCCATGGAGGCCAGGCACTTCAGACTGACAGAGAAATTTCAAAAAAGTCAGGAGGAACATGAGAAGGCTATGACAGATACGCTGAGGGCTGCTGGTGAAAACCACAAGAAGCTGGAGGACGAACTCCACAGGAGTACGAATATGCTGAAAGAAGCCGAGGAGCGGGCTCGGGATGAGGAGGCCAAACGAGCACAAGCTGAAGCCGAGATTGCAAAAATACAAGAGAAGATGAAAGAGCTGGAGGCCGAATGCGTCTCCCGACTCGGCCGTTCCTATGAAGAGGGTATGGGAGAGGGGTTGATAAAAGGAGAGGAGCTGGGATTGAAGAAAGGAAAGGAGCTGGGAAAAGAGGAAGCCATGGAGGAAGTCAAAACCCACCTCCAAAAGGTATACAACAGTGGCTTTCGGCATGGATGGAAGTCGGCTCTGATTAAGACCGAACAACCTGAAGTATCCGAACTCTTCCTTCGTGCCAATACTCCTTTGCCATACCCTGATGCCGGACTGAAGAACTCTGATGATGAAGAAGACGAAGAGAAGAAGAAGAAGAAGAAAAAGAAAAAGAAAAAGAAGGAGAAGAAGAAGGAAAAGGCAAAAAAGAAGAAGGAAAAGAAGGAGAAGAAAAGAAGAAGGAAAAAGAAGAAAAAAGGAGAGATGGCGCAAGAAAAGGACCAGTGCCAAGGAGATGGTCGAACTGAACCATCCACGGGTTTGCCAGACGTGGTTGATCTGACCGAACAGACTTCGACGACTCCCGAACAGCCCTCAAGCTTATAGGAACCTTGCTATTCCCTCTTTTTGTATTTTGGATAGGGAGACTCAACTTTTTGTAACTTTTATTTATATCTGTACTTCTTTTTATCGAGACTCGAAGATTCAACTTCTTGGCTAAGTTTTTCCGTTGTTAAATTTCAACTTTAATGCTAATTAATTATTAAATGCATTCTTATTTTACTCTTCACTGTCACTGATTGCTTCAACTAAACAATGATCATTCATACTCTACAATATAAGGATTTGGGATTATTCAAAACTACAAAAACGTTTATTTATAACACACTCTCCAATTCTACTGTTTATGGAACAGCTTTGGAGCCAACATAGAATTTCGGTTTGGTGTAACTTTTAATTCATAAAACAAAGAAAACTTACCTTAGCCTGATTTACGAATGTCTAGAACACTTCACATTTTCTGATTGGGATGTTCCTGGCATCTTCCATACGCCTTTAATTGCCTTTTAGCATACCACAGGATGGCTTACTTATGACACTCCCTAAGAAGTGATAAGTGGATCCGAATAGGGACTTGTTTACTTATGACACACCCGAAGGAGTGATAAGTGGATCCGAATAGATATTCTCAACTTATGACACACCCGAAGGAGTGATAAGAGGATCCGAATAGGGACTTGTTTACTTATGACACACCCGAAGGAGTGATAAGTGGATCCGAATAGATATTCTCAACTTATGACACACCCGAAGGAGTGATAAGTGGATCCGAATAGGGACTTGTTTACTTATGACACACCCGAAGGAGTGATAAGTGGATCCGAATAGATATTCTCAACTTATGACACACCCGAAGGAGTGATAAGTGGATCCGAATAGGGACTTGTTTACTTATGACACACCCGAAGGAGTGATAAGTGGATCCGAATAGATATTCTCAACTTATGACACACCCGAAGGAGTGATAAGTGGATCCGAATAGGGACTTGTTTACTTATGACACACCCGAAGGAGTGATAAGTGGATCCGAATAGATATTCTCAACTTATGACACACCCGAAGGAGTGATAAGTGGATCCGAATAATAATCTGTTCAGAAATGGCATCAACAACATACTTCTTTGCTCTGATAAAATTTCAACTTAATAAAAATACTTCTTCAGATTACATATATTCCATGGTCTAAGGACCGACTTTCCATCCAAATCTGTCAACCTATACGCTCCAACTCCGGCGAACGACGTTACTCTGTACGGGCCCTCCCAGTTCGGTCCAAGCTTTCCGTCATTAGGATTTCTCGTATTTGCCACTACTTTTCGGAGCACCAAATCTCCAACCTGGAAGCTTCTGGGCCGAATATTCTTATCATACCCTCTTTTCATCTGATGCTGATACGAAGCCAATTTTATCGTTGCCATGTCCCTTTTTCCTTCTACGAGGTTTAAATCCATCCGAAGGCTAGACTCATTTTCTTCCACGTCAAACTCCGTAGTACGAGTGGTCGGTAAACCGACTTCAAGTGGAATCACAGCTTCCACGCCATATGCTAATGCAAACGGAGTTTCGCCAGTCGATCTTCTCTTTGTGGTCCTGTGAGTCCACATGACACTTGGTAGCTCTTCAACCCATCTGCCTTTAGCCTCTTCTAATCTTTTCTTTATGCCATCCAGAATCACCTTATTCGAAACCTCAGCTTGACCGTTAGACTGGGGATAACCCGGTGAGGAGAAGAAATTCCTGATGCCAAGTTCCGAGCAGAAGCCCTTAAAAAGCTTTCCCTCGAACTGTGTACCATTATCAGAGATAACCGCCCAAGGTATACCGAATCTTGTAATGATGCTCTTCCACAAAAATTGCTTAGTATCCACTTCCCGGATGTGAGAAAGTGGTTCAGCCTCTACCCACTTGGTGAAATAATCCGTTGCCACAATCAGAAATTTCTTGTTTCCTGGTGCCCGAGGAAGAGGACCCACAATGTCCAAACCCCACTGAGCAAAAGGCCAAGGGCTGGATAACGGATTAAGTTCCCGAGCAGGCTGATGAATCTTCGAAGCGAATCTCTGACATTTATCGCACTTCCTAGCATACCGAACAGCATCACTTTGCATGAAGGGCCACCAATAAACCTGAGACATTGCTCGGTGTGCCAAGGACCTACCCCCAGTATGACTTCCACAAATTCCTTCATGGATTTCAAAGAGAAGATCATCCACCAAGTTAGGATGCACACACAACAAATACGGTCCTGAAAATGAACGTTTATAGAGACTCCCCTCTTTGGATAGCCAATACCTTGAAGCTTTTCTTTTGATAACATTGGCTGCTTTGGGATCTTGGGGTAAGCAATTCATCCCGAAGATAAGCTATTAGGGGGTCCATCCAGCTTGCTTCCGTACTTGTGACACAAATTCTATCCACTGTATCAACCAGGGTACTCGGAGCATTCAAAACCTCCACTGTCACTGTTCGATGCAAATCTGATTCTAGGGCCGTTGCTAGTTTAGCCAGTATATCTGCATGAGAATTGTATTCTCTTCTGACCTGCTCTACCTGCACAGAATCAAATTTTGAAAGCAAAGATTTGGTGATGGAGAGATAAGTCATCATCCGTTCATCCCGAGCTGAATATTCCCCTGAGATATGGTTTACCACCAATTGAGAATCACAGAAAACTTGTAACCGATCCGCACCCAACCGAAGTGCACTTCTGAGACCAATAAGTAGAGCCTCATATTCGGCTTCATTATTCGATGCCAAAAAACCCAATCTCACGGCCTGCTCTAAGATAAGTCCCTCGGGGGAGACTAACACAGCACCTGCCCCAGCCCCTTTCATATTGGAAGCTCCGTCTACAAATAATTTCCACTCGGATGAATCCCCAATGGCACATGGACTTGGAATGTAGGTCGGCTCTGAACTTTCTCTCTTTCCCTGGAATTCGGCCACAAAATCAGCTAGGACTTGCCCCTTTATAGATGTTCGGGGTTTATATTCAACTCCCAAGGATCCCAGATGCACTCCCCACCTAGTGATCCGTCCGGAAAAATCCGAACTATGCATTAACATTTTTAACGGGAGATCAGTGAGAACAGTAACAGTGCTGGCCTGGAAATAGTGAGGGAGCTTTTTGGCAGCCTGAATCAACGCCAAAGCAGCTTTCTCAAGAGGCAAATATCTGGACTCTGTTTCGTCCATGGTTTTGCTCACGAAAAAGACTGGCCTCTGGCCTTCGTTGGTTTCCCGTACCAGAACGGCACTCACCGCATGTTCGGAAACTGCTAGATAGAGAAAGAGAGGCTCTCCCGAACAGGGTATTGAGAGGCATGGGGGTGAGGAAAGATAGGCTTTTATTCCTTCAAATGCCGCCGAACAATCCTGGTCCCACAAAAACTTCCTCTTCTTTCCCAAAAGCTGAAAGAACGGACGGCACCTATCAGCCGAACGAGAAATAAACCGACCCAATGCTGCAATCATCCCCGTCAAGCGTTGGACCTGCTTGGCATCCTTGGGAGGCTGAAGATTCAGCAAAGCTGATATTTGATCCGGATTAGCCTCCACTCCATTATAACTGAACATGTGGCTCAAAAATTTTCCCGAGCTAACGCCGAACAGACACTTCGTGGCATTAAGTCGTAACTTAGTAGTTCGGAGAATTTCAAGAACCTCCCTCAGGTCCTCCACATGACTTGTCTTCCTCTTACTTTTTATCAGCATATCATCTATATATGCTTCCACAGTTTTCCCGATCAAATGTCCGAACATACCGGTCACCATCCTCTGGTATGTGGCTCCTGCATTCTTCAAACCAAAGGGCATTACCCTATAACAATAGACTCCTTTAGGGGTAATGAAGGCTGTCTTTTCTTGGTCTGAATGGGCCATGGGAATTTGATGATAACCCTGGAAGGCATCCAGGAAACTCATCCTTTCATGCCCCGAAGCCGAATCTACCAACTGGTCTACCTTGGAAGGGGGAATGGATCCTTCGGACAAGCTCGATTCAAATCAGTAAAATCAACACATACCCTCCATTTCCCATTATTTTTCTTGACCACTACTGTATTAGAAAGCCAAGTAGGGTATTGTACTGACCGGATGGCATTGGCCTCCAGCAACCTCTCTACTTCCTTTGCAACTATCTCGGCCCGTTCGGGTGCCAGCTTCCGACGCTTTTGACTTACTGGCTTTGCCTCAACGGATATGTTCAGTGAATGACAAGCCAGATCTGGGCTCACCCCAGGAGCTTCATAGACTGACCATGCAAAAACGTCTCGAAATCCCATAAGGAGGGTAACCAACCCTTGTCTATCATCCGCGGATAAATTTGTCCCTATTAAGAAATAAAATTCAGGTTCAGAGGGATCAAAATATACCTTCTCGGGATCTTTTTCTGCCGCAAGCTTCTCTGTCACGGCAGCAGGTGCCTGTAATTGTCATGAAGCCTCGGTGGGATGTTCGTCCTCCGGACTTTTTTGAGCTACAGCAGCCAAGACACATTGCTTTGCTGTCACCTGATCACCGTTTACTTCCATGACTCCTTCTTCAGTAGGGAACCGCAGTTTCTGATGCAAAGTTGACGGAACAGCCTTCATTCGGTGCAGCCAGTCTCTTCCCACAATTGCATTATACGGAGAGGAGCCACGAATCACTATAAATTCTGTTTGCAAACTGATCGGCCCAGCCAGTACGGGGAGTGTTGTTTTTCCCATTGGAACCGTTGACTCACCCGTGAAGCCGAACACAGGCGTGGTGAAGTTCGCCAAGTCCGCCTCTTTTAGACCCAACTTCTCATAAAGGCCTTTGTACATTATCTCGGCAAAGCTACCCTGATCAACAAGGACTCTTTGAACATCATAATCCCCAAATCTAAGAGTTATGACGAGGGGATCGTTATGGGAATGAACATCCGCCAAGTTTTGTGAGAATCTTGAACATCCGCCAATCTTTTTTCGAGACTTTTGTATATTTTTTGCGCGGAGGAAACTTAGCAACCTTCTTTTGAACAAGATTTTAGTAGGTGGGCACTAATCCACCATTAATAACAGTTTGACTCAGATGTGATGCTTTCTGTAAAATCTTCCAAAACATGTGGGCAGAAAGAAGTGCAAAAGGCAATTGTGGTTGGCGAGAAATCAATAGTGTACTGAATACCAACTGCTCCAAAAGGCTTTGTATTTATGGGTTTTCGGTCACATGTCTATGTCACGGTGGTAGAAAAAAATGTTGGGATTCCGAACTCCGGATCTCCATATTCAGCATTAGAAGGCCATACGTAGAAGGGCTTCCCCTTAATTTTGTCCTAAACAGATGAATAGGCCGACTTAAAATTACCGTTATGAAATGCTTTGATTTGAGGGTGCGGCATAGCTTATTTTGCCTTTAAAAAATGCCTTAGGTAAAACGTTAAGTTTGAGTTGTTCGGGCTATGAGGTCTAGAGATAGGTGGTGATACAGGGGCCTCTGAAACCACTGCATTAGTATTACCCCCGTCTTCTTCTACTCTGACAAACCGCATCCACACGGTCCCATTAGCTTCTTAAGAGTCGTGGGAGGACGCTTGAGTCAAGGATCAACTGATAGTCCTGTACTAGGAGGCAAGCCTAACTATGAACACCTTGGAGTGCTGTATCCTCTGTTACATGTTCGATGTCATTAGCTAAGTTTCCCAAACCATCTTGCCGAATAGTCCTTGAGTGATTCATTTGTGCCCAGTCTGATTAGTCATAAGTGTATCCAAATCTTCTGGAAAATTCATATGAACCTTCCCACGAATGCTTCGGCCATCTGACTAAAAACCCGATTGAACTTCGCTCAAGGTATCTTTTTATCGTGCAACCTCTCCCAAACTAGAAGGGAATATTCTGCACATTCAAGGGATCTCTATAACGCCATAAGGCCATCCTATGATGATAATGAGTCTATATGGGCGACAGGGTCTGTTCGGCCATTATAAATTTCAAGACGAGGTGCAGTGAACCTCTCTGGTAATTCGGCTGACTCTATTGCATCAGTAAATGGAGAGGATGATATTAAGTCTAAGGCTTTCCAGACTGCTCCTTGCTCCCCACGTCTCACCTTCTTCTTCGGCACAGTTGGAGGTAAAGAACTTTTATCACGAGGTTCACCCACCTTTTTATCTAATCGGCCATCTTTTCTTCTCATCTCCCGAAGAGTAACGGAGGTTTCTGCCGAATTAATAGCTTTCTCTTTTACCGAAGGACTTTCTGCCCAACCTTCATGGTATGCACCACGAGACGCTCCAGAATCTCCTTGTTCACTCTTATGGAAATTTTTCCTCGGCCTATCTTTTGCTGTGGACATGTCCTGAGCTGCTTTCTTCAGAGCATCGACCTCCTGGCGGAGTGCTGCGATCACTCTTTCACTATCATCTGCTCGAGATGCTGTAGAAGGTGACTGTATTAATGATCTTTGGGTTCGAGGTGGTGTTACCTCTACAGAGCCTTCCCTCCGCCCTTCTGTTCGTTGATCATCCATATGCCTATGAAGTACGGTATGTTTGGAGGAGGGTGTAACTGAGACAACAACCCGAGTATGTTCAGAGGGCTTATAAGATGGCTCCGTTGAGGTTTTAGGACGTGATGGTGTTGGAGCCTGTCCTACTTGTGATTCCGCGGGTCTGGGTTGTTCAAGAATTTCCAGCTGACGTCGTGATGGCCCCGAAGCCTGTCTGGCTGGAGATTCTGCGGGCCTGGAGGGCCCTGGAACTGAGCGTGGCATGATCGATGAAGCGGATTGGACCTGAGCAGTATTAAAGAGCCTTCCCACAGACGGCGCCAAGTTGTAAGTGGGTTTTTTGTAAATGATAAAGGAAAGGCTGGTCAATGCTGACAAGGCTTACTCCACAAATCAAATCCGAACACGCCCGAATTGAGTAGAAAGATATCCGAACAGATTGCAGCAGTCCACGAACAATTTGGATTGAAATCCGAATGGCTTGAGATGATTCCACCTTAGATACTGAAAATGACAAAGATCTTCAGAAAGACTTGGCCAGCCCCGTGGGGACCAACCTAAGAACCTCCGATGATTTTGTTAATAATCCCATAATAAAGATAACTTAATATGGTAAACAATTATATGTCTGTGTATTTCACTCGTAATTCTTGTTGTATGTTGAGGAACCCCTTTTTTATTACCCTCCTCTTCTATTTATACCTTTTATTACTCAAGATATTTTCTCTGTTTCTTCTGTCTTCCTCTTCTTTCTTTGTCAGAGCACCATTAATGCTCCTTGATTACAGCTCATTTTGCCTCGTTTATCCCCCACTTAACTTGTAATGATCCTGTATTTAATGTGATATTTGGTTTACATTTAATACTCCTGACACTGGCTTGATATTTTATTTAGTATTAAATACAATCATTATGAAATATCTCCACGTATGTTATCGTGTTGTTCGGATCTTTCGTAATAAATATTGAAGAACCCAAACCACTTTGTACGGAAACAAACCTATTCGGTCACGACCGAACAGATGACGTCAGCTCTTCTATTTACTATTTTCGTATAAAATACCACCCCTCCATTTCTCGACTTCACAGAATGAGTTATTACTTCACAAATTCGGCTCACAGTCATATAATATTACCAACATCACAAAGTGGGCTCATGGCCCTTGATGGGAATATTTTACAACTTTTCCCCAAGTCCGAGATGAAGGCCTTCCATCCATTTGAGAGTGACGACCTTCTGTTTCCTAAGCTGAATGACGACCTTCAACATCAGAAGGAAGGCCTTCGCGTCCCCCAGAACGACTGACACCCTTCCACCCGTGAACAACCTTCCAGTCATCTGGTTATGACTCATCACTTATCTTCTTCGAGAATCCACCGAGACAACTCCTCCAGCTGGTCGCATGCCTCGCACAGATGTTCCCCAGCGCAAACTTAGGGGGTTAACGCCCCACGACATCACTCAGCACTACGCTTCGGAGCGGGTAACGGCCTTCCAGATGGAGGGTCACCAGCTCACCACGTGTCTTCCGATCCGACGGATCCTAGAAGGCCACGTGGTCGGACCAGAAGGTATAAGAAACTCTTCTCTCTCCTATTCTCAGCATGAACAATATGCTAAAACACCAGATTACTCTCTCTGCATATTTTTCTGGTGAACTCCGACTAACAAAAGCATCGGAGCCTCCTAGGCCGGCCCCAAACCGGTGCCCACTCCGATCATTCTTTTGTCCCTTGCAGGTCTTCCGCTCCTCGGCTCACTTGATGGCAGTCAACTGATTCTCCAGCAACTTCAGTTCTTGGCTAGCTGTGCAACTGTTGATATGAAGATGCGAACTTCGGTCATTTCCATGGAGATGCAGATTTCAGACATCAACAGTTGGCGCCGTCTGTGGGAAGTACGACTTCTCCTCTTACAAATTGCATAGCTTGCCAAACTTCTTTCTTAGCCTTCAAAGACGAGAAATGAACACCGCTACGGTGTAGAACGTCGCCCGATCTATTGATCCCCGACGAAATTTTCATCGTCAGAGCTGTGACGCCCTTCCACGCGTCGTCGAAAAGAAGACCTTCCTTTCCACGCGTCGGCGGAGTAACGACCTTCCTCTTCACGCGCTTCCATGCGCCGGCGGAGTGACGACCTTCCTATCCATGTGCAACCTCTTCCGAGACGGGAAACAAACACCACTACGGTGTAGAACGTCGCCCGATCTATCGATCCCCGGCGAAATTTTCATCATCAGAGCTGTGACGCTCTTCCACGCGCCGTCGGAAAGAAGACCTTTCTTTCCACGCGCCGGCGGAGTGACGACCTTCCTCTTCACGCCCTTCCACGCGCCGGCGGAGTGACGACCTTCCTTTTCACGTGTCTTCATGTGCTCGCCACGTGCCTGTATGTGCCAACACGTGTCAAGCTCACGCCAACATGCTGCAAGCACATGCCATGTGCCACGTATCATGCCCTTATGATGCCACATTAGCATCCTTATTAGCCCTGATTGCAACGTCATCCGTGTGAGCATGATCTGTAAAAAAAAAAAAAATATGACGACCTTCCAGCCCCGCCTAGAAGGAAAAGGAAGATAGATACATGGCCTTTGCAGGGACGGTCTTCCAACTTCTACAGAAAAGTGAGTCGAAGACATGATCCTTCCAACGACGGTCTTCCAAGTTCCTTAGTGAAGTGAAGACCTTCAACAATTTTCAGGGCTTCTAGCCCCGCCTCGAAGCTATGTCGCTTTCACCCTACTCATCTTTTACGTATTCTCTTTTCATTAGAAAGATGATAAACAAAAATTAATCGAGCCTGTACTTAATATGTTTGTTATACACTAACAAATAAAAGGGAAATACTCGACCTCAAATAAAATATAGAAATCACATGAATATTTCTATATATATACATATGTGTGTTACTGTAACTTTAAGGATGAGAAATCTTGAAATGTCTATGTCTACGTTTGGAAGGTCTATAAGACCAGCTTAATGTCCTTGAGCTAAAGTTGGCAGCGTTGTTTTACAACACAATTTAAAGTTACATTTTCCACGTGAGAATTATAACTCTTTGCATACACACAAATAATTGAAATAAGCTTTCACACAGGACTAATTATCTCAAATGAAATTACTTGTAATGTAATTGTTCAATTCGGATAGATAATTGATGATGCAAAATCACAGTGTTCATTAATTGAGATATTGTCATCTATATGCTTACTTAGACGATCTATCCATCGTTTTTTCTCCACAATTATTGCAAACTAGATTATTGCAAACCGGATTATTGCATAGATGGACGACCGTCCATCCATTATATGCAATTTTGTGTTTGACTGGATTAAAGCATGATGTCATCTTTTCTCATGTCATATTGGGCATTATGACCCCAAAATGTATATATATATATATATATTCGATTTGTTTATTCAGATCATTGGTAATCTCGCAACAAAGATGAGCTCTATAGAGAAGGGCCACAACAGAGATCAGTCTAACTTGCACCATGATTAAGGTTTAAGGATCTACTCCTACTGTAGCTCCTATAAGCATCAAAGAGCTGAGGTCTAAGGACCTATTTCTACAAGCATGTGGCTTCTATAAGCCTTTCAAAGTAGACCTATATGACAGCTATGCATACGAACACAAGGTTGGACACCCATATGACGGGTGAAATAATTCTTCCAATATGCATGTTACTTTGTGCAAATGGTGGATAAAGACTGCTCAGATCTCCCAAAACTTCAAGAAAACCGAGAGACAAATACTATTATTTCTATGGGGACTAGAGCCCTAACATCGAAGATTGTTTTGCCCTCAAAAAGAAAATCAAAGAGCTTATTAAGCAAGGAAGATTGCAAAGATTTTTAGGAAGGGACAAAAGAGAAGACCGTCAAGAATGTCCCTTCTCTACCTACTATCAAGTGAGACACCCAAGGGGTGCATCCAGAGAAGAAGACCGTCAAGAGTGTCCCTTCTCTACCTATTATCAAGTAAGACACCAAGGGGTGCATCCAGAGAAGAAGACCGTCAAGAGTGTCCCTTCTCTACCTATTATTAAGCGAGACACCCAAGGGGTGCATTTAGAGAAGAAGCCCGTCAAGGACATTCCGCTACATATTATGGTTAATTGTGGGATTCATCGGCAGACGGCCGTCAACAACACAGTATACACCACAATATGAGAAATCCACTTTTTGCTTAGCACAGAGGAACAGAAACAGGAGGCAAGAGGATAGGAGTGGACGGGGATTTAATGAGAGGTTCAACAGCTTTACTCCTCTCAACGCTCCTGTAGACCACATCTTCATGCAAATAAGGACTGACCCGGTTTTGAAATGGCCAGGCAAGCTGTTGACGGACCCTGACAAAAGGCCGAGAGACAAGTACTGCCGTTTTCATAGAGACCACGGCCACAACACAGAAGATTGCTACGACCTGAAGAGACAAATCGAGGAACTGATCAAGCAAGGAAATTTGCCGAGATTTATTGAAAAAGGTCAGAGAGAAGGCCGTCCCCAGGGAGCCCGTCAACAACGACCTCTAGGGGAAGCGCCTCCAAGACCCCCACTGGGAGAAATTCACGTGATCACCAGAGGAATGGCAGCAGGTGGAACCTCCCGTTCCTCACGAAAGGCTTACGCTCGCCAAATACATAATGTGCTCGTCACGCAGAAAAGCAACAAGAAACCGAGGGTGGAAGACCTTCCTATTACATTTACAGAAGAAGACGCCTGCAAAGTCTTCCACCCCCATGATGACGCGTTGGTTGTCACAATGGAGATCGCTGGCTATTCCACCTAGACGGGTTTTGATTGACAATGGCAGCTCTGCGGATATCGTATATTTGACGGCCTTTCAGCAAATGAAAATTGATAAGGATCAGCTGCAACCCATCGAAACCCCTTTAGTCGGTTTTGCAGGCACCAGTATCCACCTACTTGGAGTGACTTCCCTTCAGATCACTGCAGGTACCTATCCGAAAAAGGCTACCAAGAAGGTCGATTTTTTAGTAGTAGATTGTCTTTCTGCCTACAATGTGATAATCGGACGCCCTACTCTGAACCGCCTTCAAGCTGTCACTTAAACATACCACCTCCTAGTTCGTTTTCCAACAGAAAATGGGATAGGGGAGATGAAGGGAGATCAAGCAATGGCCAGAAAATGTTACTTAACCTCTGTAAGCACAGAGCAGGTCCACCAAACGCTGATCGTGGAAGAACGGCAAAATACTGCCGAACCAACCGAAGAATTAGAAGAGATCGTATTGATAGAAGGCAACAAAAAAAAAAAGACGACAAGGATAGGAACTTCTATGACAAAAGAGATACGAGATTTGATAGTAAGTTTCTTGAGGAAAAATGCCGATGTCTTTGCTTGGAGCCATGATGACATGCCAAGCATCAGCACCAACGTAATAACCCACAAGCTGAATGTCAACCCTTCCACAACCCCCGTCAAACAGAAGAGACGAGTCTTCGCCCCGGAAAGAAACGCAGCTGTGGTGGAAGAGGTCGACAAGTTATTGAAGGCAGGCTTCATAAGGGAGGTTTATTACCCAGAATGGCTCGCCAATGTTGTAATGGTTAAAAAGTCCACGGGAAAATGGCGAATATGTGTGGACTTCACAGATTTAAACAAGGCATGTCCCAAGGACAGCTATCCCCTTCCACGAATAGACCAACGAGTGGACTCCACTGCTGGACACAAGTTACTCAGCTTCATGGACGCCTTTTCTGGCTACAATCAGATTCAGATGACAGAAGAGGACCAAGAAAAGACGGCCTTCATCACAAGTAGAGGCCTCTTCTGTTACAAGGCAATGCCCTTCGGCCTAAAAAATACTGGGGCCACCTACCAGAAATTGGTGAACAAGATGTTCCATGATCAAATAGGGAGAAACGTGGAAGTATACGTAGATGACATGCTGGTGAAGAGCAAAAAGGATGAAAACCATCTCGCTGATTTAAAAGAAACCTTCCAGGCACTAAGAAGGTACAACATGAAGCTAAACCCTGCAAAGTGTGTCTTCGGAGTCTCCTCCGGCAAGTTTCTCGGTTTTATGGTGTTGCAACACGGGATAGAAGCCAACCCAGATAAGATTAAGGCCATCCTAGAAATGAGTCCTCCGAAGACCGTCAAAGAGGTTCAAAGCTTGACAGGGAAGGCAGCCGCCCTGAATAGGTTCGTTTCAAGATCTACGGACAAATGCCTCCCCTTCTTTAGAACCCTCAGTAAGGCCTTCCAGTGGACAGAAGAATGCCAGAAGGCGTTTGAAGAATTGAAGGTCTACTTATCCTCCCCACCGTTACTCAGCTCTTCCTAGATGGGTGAGGAACTATATTTGTACTTGGCTGTATCGGCTTCCGCAGTCAGTTCTGCGCTAATCCGCGAGGAAGAGCGCATTCAAAAGCCTGTCTACTACACCAGTAGGGCCTTGAGGAGAGCCGAAGAAAGATATTCTAACATGGAAAAATTAGCTTTTGCCTTGCTGATTTCGTCAAGAAAGCTTAGACCATACTTCCAGTCCCATCCGATAATAGTTCTAACTGACTATCCCCTCAGGAAGGCCATGAATAAGCTAGATGCGGCTGGAAGACTGATACAGTGGTCCATAGAAATGAGTGAATTTCATATCGACTACCGCCCACGCACTGCGATAAAGGCCCAAGCCTTGGCCGATTTCATTGCGGAATTCACTCAACCATGGAAAGATGAAGGGGAACCAGAAGAAGGTGAGGCCTGGACGGTAAATATAGACGGATCATCTACTAAGGAAATGAGTGGGGCTGGAGTAGTCCTTATCTCTCTTGAGAAGGATAAATTCGAGTATACAAATAACGAGGCGGAGTATGAAGCCCTTCTAGCCAGACTAAAATTATCAGAGAGTATAGGAATCAAGAACCTGACCATCAAAAGCGATTCTCAGTTAATCGTAGGGCAAGTCAAAGGAAAGTAGAATTGTTTCAAATTCCAAGGGAAGAAAATGAAGCTGCCGACTGTCTAGCCAGGTTGGCGTCATCAGGGGTAGAAATAGATGGCTTCATCGAAATCCAAGGAAGACCTTCCACAGAAGAAGCAATAGTCAATTCCATCACAATCAACACGACATGGATGTTACCCATAATCCGCTATCTCAAAGAAGGGACACTTCTTGCAGATAAGACAGAAGCACACAAGCTCCGAATACGAGCTTCTCGCTTCCAATTGCTGAGGGGCATCCTTTACAAGATGGGTTTTTCCCGACCCCACCTTAGATGTTTGTCGCCAGAAGAAGCGAATTACGTCATCAGGGAGGTCCATGAAGGGGTTTGTGGAAATCATTCAGGGGCAAGATCTTTGGCACACAAGCTCACAAGAGCAGGCTATTACTGGTCGTTCCTTCTACATGATGCCACCCAATATGTGAAAGCTTGCGACAAGTGCCAACTCTTTGCTAACGTCCCCAGAGTACCGCCGGAGGAAATCACACCCATAACCTTACCTTGGCCCTTCGCACAATGGGGACCAGATATTATGGGTCCATTTCCGGTCGGGACAAAACAAGCAAAATTCTTGGTAGTCGCGATTGACTACTTTACTAAATGGGTGGAGGTAGAACCCTCAGCAACCATCTCAGAGAAGAATGTCAAAGGTTTCGTCTGGAAGGCCGTCATCTGTCGATTTGGGATCCCACGAGTCCTGATTTCCGACAATGGAAAGTAATCTGACAACGAACCCTTTAGAGAGTTATGTAGTCAATTGAACATAAAGAACCACTATTCGTCCCCCAGACATCCACAGCCCAATGGCCAAGTTGAAATTACAAACCGGACCTTACTTAAACAGATTAAGACCCGGCTTGAAGGGGCAAAGAGTAAGTGGGTGGAAGAGCTTCCAAGTGTATTGTGGGCATACAGAACCACTGTCAGAATTCCAACAAAAGAAACTCCCTTCAAGCTAACTTCTGGTACAGAGGCCATTATCCTCGTTGAAATCGGGCTAACCACCCTAAGGACGACCTTCCACAAAGAAGAAGAAAATGAAGGGCAACTTTGTTTGAACCTTGATCTCTTAGATGAAACAAGGGAAAAAGCAGCACAAAGAATTGCACTTTACCAAGGAAAGATGGCCAGATATTATAATACCAAGGTAAAGCTCCGACGCTTTGAAGTCGGTGACTGGGTCCGAAGGAAGGTCACCCAAGCAACTAAGGACTCGTCACAGGGAAAGTTAGGCCCCAATTGGGAAGGTCCTTACAAGATCATCCAGTATTACCGAAGGGGTACCTATCATCTAGAAGACCGTCATGAAAAGAAGCTGCCTCACCCATGGAACGCTGAGCACCTCAAGAAATACTACCCTTGAGGTACGCACATCAGTTACCTTTTTATGATAAAGAAGTTTGTATACTCAAACAATATCTTTTATCCATGAATGGAAGACCGTCTTCACTAACATAATTGTCTAAATATGCTTGCTGTCGCCCAAATATTATCAATCATTATCTTGACAGGCGTCTCTAAAAAATTAGACACCCGTGAGGTGCATTCATGGTGGAAGACCGTCGAGAAGATCGCTCTTCTACAAAAAATTAGACACCTATGAGGCGCATTCATAGTGGAAGACCGTCGAGATGATCGCTCTTCTACAAAAGTCAGACACCCACGAGGTGCAAAAGTTAGACACCCACGAGGTGCAAAGGTGAGACACCCACGAGGTGCAAACGTTAGACACCCACGAGGTGCAAAAATTAGACACCCACGAGGTGCACAAGTTAGACACCCACGAGGTGCACAAGTCAGACACCCACGAGGTGCAAATGTTAGACACCCATGAGGTGCATCTACGATAGAAGACCGTCAAGAAGACTGCTCTTCTACCCATCAATCGGAAGTTAGACACCCACGGGGTGCATCTAAAGAAGAAGGTCGTCAAGGACGCTCCTCTTCTACATATTATCATGTTAGACACCCACGGGGTGCATCTAAAGAAGAAGGTCGTCAAGGACGCTCCTCTTCTACATATTATCATGTTAGACACCCACGGGGTGCATCTAAAGAAGAAGGTCGTCAAGGACGCTCCTCTTCTACATATTATCATGTTAGACACCCAAGGGGTGCATCTAAAGAAGAAGGTCGTCAAGGACGCTCCTCTTCTACATATTATCATGTTAGACACCCACAGGGTGCATCTAAAGAAGAAGGTCGTCAAGGACGCTCCTCTTCTACATATTATCATGTTAGACACCCACGGGGTGCATCTAAAGAAGAAGGTTGTCAAGAACGATCATCTTCTAAATATTGTCAAGTTAGCCACCCACGGGGTGCACCTATAGAAGAAGACCGTCAAGAACGTTCCTCCTCTATCTGTCATCAAGTTAGACACCCAAGGGGTGCACTTATAGAAGAAGACCGTCAAGAACGTTCCTCCTCTATCTATCATCAAGTTAGACACCCAAGGGGTGCACTTATAGAAGAAGACCGTCAAGAACGTTCCTCCTCTATCTGTCATCAAGTTAGACACCCAAGGGGTGCACTTATAGAAGAAGACCGTCAAGAACGTTCCTCCTCTATCTGTCATCAAGTTAGACACCCAAGGGGTGCACTTATAGAAGAAGACCGTCAAGAACGTTCCTCTATCTATCATCAAGTTAGACACCCAAGGGGTGCACTTATAGAAGACGACCGTCTAGAAGACTCCTCTTCAATATCAAGTTAGACACCCACATGGTGCACCTTATAAAGCAAGGTCGTCAAGAAGATTCCTTTTAGATATTGTCAAGTTAAACACCCATGGGGTGCATCTACAGAAGAAGATCGTAAAAAACGCTCCTATTCTAAAAGTTATCAAGTCAGTCACCCACGTGGTGCATCTTCGAATGTCGTCAAAGATAATGCCACCTTTCTAAAAATTATCAAGTTAAACACCCACGTGGTGCATCTTCCAGAAAAAGGTCGTCACAGACAATGCACTCTTCTGAAAATAGTTGAGACTTTTACAAAGGACGTCTTCCTAAATGTAAAAATCGACATCTGCAAGGTATACTTGGAAAGTAAAGCAACGCATCAAAACAACAGTTCAACTCAAAGAAGAACGGAAAAGTTCATTAACATATAGATGATCGTCGAGCCATACTTATCCCCACAGGTAAACATACCTTGGACGAAAATACAGGTCACACCTCTTCCACAAGAGGTAAACATGACCTGAGTTAGAAGACCTTCGTCTACAAAAGAAAAACGCTTGCCATACCCGTGGGAAAACATGACAACGCTTGGAATAGGGATGTATCTACACAAAGAAAAAATATCGAAAGTGTTTACTCAAAAACAAAAGTACGCGAAAAGAGAAATCAAGGCGCTTCCTTGTCGATTGGTGGAAGAATAACTTGGCCATCCATAAGGCTGACAGCCGGATCGCCACTCTGATCACCACTTGGAGAAGTAGATTGGACTTTGGATGGAGTGACCGCATGTTCCTTAGACTGAATGTCATCCTCTTCATCCTCATTCTCACTATCCTCTTATATGGCAGTGGTGGCTTCATCATCAAATATCTTCACCATGGACCATTCTTGAGTACTTCCAAAAGCAAGAGTAGCTTTCTACCTGATATGTTCAAAACCCCCAACATAAAAGCGACGAGTGTCGTCTTGAAAGGAAAGAAGGTCGTCTTTCTTTTGAAGATCGGCTTCCAAACCCTTCACCTGTTTCCTCAAAGTCTCTCTCAGCGTGAAAGTCTTCCATTGTCTTTTGAGCCAATGGCTGGAAGACCGTCAACAGTAGAGAAGTATATAAGGGAAAACTCCCAGTTATCCCCGCAAAAGAAAAATGTTGGCTTCCAAGATCGATTGGATTATAGAAGATTTGGAATCCGTCTCAGTGAAATATGATGATAGGTAAAACCCCAGATCCCTGGTGAAGCGACCACGTTTGACAACTTACAGTAAAAGAGAAGCTCATCTACGGTATGTTCGCCTTCTCCTCCACTGACTATCCTTCAGAGTACCTGAAGACCAATCACAATACGCCAAGCATTTGGGAATCAGCTAGCTCGGACTTAGACCAAGACAATGAAGTAGCTCTTCTAGAAAGGCCCAAAAAGCATGTGAGATCTCTCTTTCATCCTTGACTTTTCATATTCCGAAGGTCGTCTACGCAGACAACAACGGAATAGGGGGGCAACTGATGGGAATATTTTACAACTTTTCCCCAAGTCCGAGATGAAGGCCTTCCATCCATTTGAGAGTGACGACCTTCTGTTTCCTAAGCTGAATGACGACCTTCAACGTCAGAAGGAAGGCCTTCGCGTCCCCCAGAACGACTGACACCCTTCCACCCGTGAACAACCTTCCAGTCATCTGGTTATGACTCATCACTTATCTTCTTCGAGAATCCACCGAGACAACTCCTCCAGCTGGTCGCATGCCTCGCACAGATGTTCCCCAGCGCGAACTTAGGGGGTTAACGCCCCACGACATCACTCAGCACTACGCTTCGGAGCGGGTAACGGCCTTCCAGATGGAGGGTCACCAGCTCACCACGTGTCTTCCGATCCGACGGATCCTAGAAGGCCACGTGGTCGGACCAGAAGGTATAAGAAACTCTTCTCTCTCCTATTCTCAGCATGAACAATATGCTAAAACACCAGATTACTCTCTCTGCATATTTTTCTGGTGAACTCCGACTAACAAAAGCATCGGAGCCTCCTAGGCCGGCCCCAAACCGGTGCCCACTCTGATCATTCTTTTGTCCCTTGCAGGTCTTCCGCTCCTCGGCTCACTTGATGGCAGTCAACTGATTCTCCAGCAACTTCAGTTCTTGGCTAGCTGTGCAACTGTTGATATGAAGATGCGAACTTCGGTCATTTCCATGGAGATGCAGATTTCAGACATCAACAGCCCTTATCTTTCTCACCTCACGAGTTGGGCTCGAAGCTCATATCTTTCATTTTTTTTGTTTTTTGCCAAGGAAACAATGATCAATGCCCACTTCATTTTTTTTACGGCTTCGTGAGATCCAAGAGCATTTCTGCGCATGAATTAGATCTCCGGTTTTTTATTTGGTAGTAAATTGGCTATAGCACACAATGATCAGGGTGGAAGGGAAGGAGTTGATCAAATTTGGTCATGACTCATGAGTCAAGGACTAGGAAACTGAGTCAATGGAGTTGTTTGAGGCGGCAATGCTGGTATATATTAGAGTCCCTCTTACTCCTATTTCTTATGCTTGACCTTGGAGGCTTGGAGCATTGGTTTTCGGTTTTTTTTTTTTTCCTTATAATCATTTTGATTACCAAAACAAAAAAAGAATCCATGCAACATTTTTACAATCCAATGCAGGATAAGATTTGCCACTTGACGAACTTTTTAAATAAATTGACTCCAGCATGAATTATATCTTACTTTGCTCAATGTTTGGTTTGATTTTTCAGTGGAATTTATTTGTTTATGTACAGTTTTTTTATTATTATTAATATTTACTCATTTGCAACAAATCAACAAAACCAATCCAAATAACCATTTAATTGTGATTGGTTCAATATATGTGAATGTTATGTTCTTATTTTCACGAAGAAGAAAAAAACACTAATACATCGTACTTGTAACACAAGTTACACATCCTGACATCCAGTAGTCTAGGCCGTATTAGGTTGAGATTTTTTTTCTTTTTAATTGAAAGGTGCAGATTCTTCTTTAGGAAGTCTTGAATGTGTGGTGGAGCCTGGAGGTCTATTTTGGACCAAATATTTATCTTTATTTTTCCTTATCCCATTCATAAAAATTTGTCCAACTTCTTAATTGCTTGACCAGGATGGGTTGACCCTTGGAGAAGAGGTATCAAGTGAACCTTATCCAGAAAGGCTTGGGCATTTCGACACCTCAACAAGTCTTATAAAACCCAATATTCATCAACTCTCTTATAAGTTTCTCCCTTCCTCTGATACAATTACACAAAAGTTTGCTTAGCTTTTTGTTTGATCAGCCTAATGGGTATTGTTGATGTCTGAAATCTGCATCTCCATGGAAATGACCGAAGTTCGCATCTTCATATCAACAGTTGCACAGCTAGCCAAGAACTGAAGTTGCTGGAGAATCAGTTGACTGCCATCAAGCGAGCCGAGGAGCGGAAGACCTGCAAGGGACAAAAGAATGATCGGAGTGGGCACCAGTTTGGGGCCGGCCTAGGAGGCTCCGATGCTTTTGTTAGTCGGAGTTCACCAGAAAAATATGCAGAGAGAGTAATCTGGTGTTTTAGCAGTATTGTTCATACCTGAGAATAGGAGAGAGAAGAGTTTCTTCTACCTTCTGGTCCGACCACGTGGCCTTCTAGGATCCGTCGGATCGGAAGACACGTGGTGAGCTGGTGACCCTCCATCTGGAAGGCCGTTACCCGCTCCGAAGCGTAGTGCTGAGTGATGTCGTGGGGCGTTAACCCCCTAAGTTTGCGCTGGGGAACATCTGTGCGAGGCATGCGACCAGCTGGAGGAGTTGTCTCGGTGGATTCTCGAAGAAGATAAGTGATGAGTCATAACCAGATGACTGGAAGGTTGTTCACGGGTGGAAGGGTGTCAGTCGTTCTGGGGGACGCGAAGGCCTTCCTTCTGACGTTGAAGGTCGTCATTCAGCTTAGGAAACTAGAAGGTCGTCACTCTCAAATGGATGGAAGGCCTTCATCTCGGACTTGGGGAAAAGTTGTAAAATATTCCCATCAGTTGCCCCCCTATTCCGTGGTTGTCTGCGTAGACGACCTTCGGAATATGAAAAGTCAAGGATGAAAGGAGAGATCTCACATGCTTTTTGGGCCTTTCTAGAAGAGCTACTTCATTGTCTTGGTCTAAGTCCGAGCTAGCTGATTCCCAAATGCTTGGCGTATTGTGATTGGTCTTCAGGTACTCTGAAGGATAGTCAGTGGAGGAGAAGGCGAACATACCGTAGATGAGCTTCTCTTTTACTGTAAGTTGTCGAACGTGGTCGCTTCACCAGGGATCTGGGGTTTTACCTATCATCATATTTCACTGAGACGGATTCCAAATCTTCTATAATCCAATCGATCTTGGAAGCCAACATTTTTCTTTTGCGGGGATAACTGGAGAGTTTTCCCTTATATACTTCTCTACTGTTGACGGTCTTCCAGCCATTGGCTCAAAAGACAATGGAAGACTTTCACGCTGAGAGAGACTTTGAGGAAACAGGTGAAGGGTTTGGAAGCCGATCTTCAAAAGAAAGACGACCTTCTTTCCTCTCAAGACGACACTCGTCGCTTTTATGTTGGGGGTTTCGAACATATCAGGTAGAAAGCTGCTCTTGCTTTTGGAAGTACTCAAGAATGGTCCATGGTGAAGATATTTGATGATGAAGCCACCACTGCCATATAAGAGGATAGTGAGAATGAGGATGAAGAGGATGACATTCAGTCTAAGGAACATGCGGTCACTCCATCCGAAGTCCAATCTACTTCTCCAAGTGGTGATCAGAGTGGCGATCCGGCTGTCAGCCTTATGGATGGCCAAGTTATTCTTCCACCAATCGACAAGGAAGCGCCTTGATTTCTCTTTTCGCGTACTTTTGTTTTTGAGTAAACACTTTCGATATTTTTTCTTTGTGTAGATACATCCCTATTCCAAGCGTTGTCATGTTTTCCCACGGGTATGGCAAGCGTTTTTCTTTTGTAGACGAAGGTCTTCTAACTCAGGTCATGTTTACCTCTTGTGGAAGAGGTGTGACCTGTATTTTCGTCCAAGGTATGTTTACCTGTGGGGATAAGTATGGCTCGACGATCATCTATATGTTAATGAACTTTTCCGTTCTTCTTTGAGTTGAACTGTTGTTTTGATGCGTTGCTTTACTTTCCAAGTATACCTTGCAGATGTCGATTTTTACATTTAGGAAGACGTCCTTTGTAAAAGTCTCAACTATTTTCAGAAGAGTGCATTGTCTGTGACGACCTTTTTCTGGAAGATGCACCACGTGGGTGTTTAACTTGATAATTTTTAGAAAGGTGGCATTATCTTTGACGACACCTTCTTCTGGAAGATGCACCACGTGGGTGACTGACTTGATAACTTTTAGAATAGGAGCGTTTTTTACGATCTTCTTCTGTAGATGCACCCCATGGGTGTTTAACTTGACAATATCTAAAAGGAATCTTCTTGACGACCTTGCTTTATAAGGTGCACCATGTGGGTGTCTAACTTGATATTGAAGAGGAGTCTTCTAGACGGTCGTCTTCTATAAGTGCACCCCTTGGGTGTCTAACTTGATGATAGATAGAGGAACGTTCTTGACGGTCTTCTTCTATAAGTGCACCCCTTGGGTGTCTAACTTGATGACAGATAGAGGAGGAACGTTCTTGACGGTCTTCTTCTATAAGTGCACCCCTTGGGTGTCTAACTTGATGACAGATAGAGGAGGAACGTTCTTGACGGTCTTCTTCTATAGGTGCACCCCGTGGGTGGCTAACTTGACAATATTTAGAAGATGATCGTTCTTGACAACCTTCTTCTTTAGATGCACCCCGTGGGTGTCTAACATGATAATATGTAGAAGAGGAGCGTCCTTGACGACCTTCTTCTTTAGATGCACCCCTGTGGGTGTCTAACATGATAATATGTAGAAGAGGAGCGTCCTTGACGACCTTCTTCTTTAGATGCACCCCGTGGGTGTCTAACATGATAATATGTAGAAGAGGAGCGTCCTTGACGACCTTCTTCTTTAGATGCACCCCTGTGGGTGTCTAACATGATAATATGTAGAAGAGGAGCGTCCTTGACGACCTTCTTCTTTAGATGCACCCCTTGGGTGTCTAACATGATAATATGTAGAAGAGGAGCGTCCTTGACGACCTTCTTCTTTAGATGCACCCCGTGGGTGTCTAACATGATAATATGTAGAAGAGGAGCGTCCTTGACGACCTTCTTCTTTAGATGCACCCCGTGGGTGTCTAACTTCCGATTTGATGGGTAGAAGAGTCTTCTTGCAGTCTTCTTGACGGTCTTCTATCGTAGATGCACCTCATGGGTGTCTAACATTTGCACCTCGTGGGTGTCTGACTTGTGCACCTCGTGGGTGTCTAACTTGTGCACCTCGTGGGTGTCTAATTTTTGCACCTCGTGGGTGTCTAACGTTTGCACCTCGTGGGTGTCTCACCTTTGCACCTCGTGGGTGTCTAACTTTTGCACCTCGTGGGTGTCTGACTTTTGTAGAAGAGCGATCATCTCGACGGTCTTCCACTATGAATGCGCCTCATAGGTGTCTAATTTTTTGTAGAAGAGCGATCTTCTCGACGGTCTTCCACCATGAATGCACCTCACGGGTGTCTAATTTTTTAGAGACGCCTGTCAAGATAATGATTGATAATATTTGGGCGACAGCAAGCATATTTAGACAATTATGTTAGTGAAGACGGTCTTCCATTCATGGATAAAAGATATTGTTTGAGTATACAAACTTCTTTATCATAAAAAGGTAACTGATGTGCGTACCTCAAGGGTAGTATTTCTTGAGGTGCTCAGCGTTCCATGGGTGAGGCAGCTTCTTTTCATGACGGTCTTCTAGATGATAGGTACCCCTTCGGTAATACTGGATGATCTTGTAAGGACCTTCCCAATTGGGGCCTAACTTTCCCTGTGACGAGTCCTTAGTTGCTTGGGTGACCTTCCTTCGGACCCAGTCACCGACTTCAAAGCGTCGGAGCTTTACCTTGGTATTATAATATCTGGCCATCTTTCCTTGGTAAAGTGCAATTCTTTGTGCTGCTTTTTCCCTTGTTTCATCTAAGAGATCAAGGTTCAAACAAAGTTGCCCTTCATTTTCTTCTTCTTTGTGGAAGGTCGTCCTTAGGGTGGTTAGCCCGATTTCAACGAGGATAATGGCCTCTGTACCAGAAGTTAGCTTGAAGGGAGTTTCTTTTGTTGGAATTCTGACAGTGGTTCTGTATGCCCACAATACACTTGGAAGCTCTTCCACCCACTTACTCTTTGCCCCTTCAAGCCGGGTCTTAATCTGTTTAAGTAAGGTCCGGTTTGTAATTTCAACTTGGCCATTGGGCTGTGGATGTCTGGGGGACGAATAGTGGTTCTTTATGTTCAATTGACTACATAACTCTCTAAAGGGTTCGTTGTCAGATTACTTTCCATTGTCGGAAATCAGGACTCGTGGGATCCCAAATCGACAGATGACGGCCTTCCAGACGAAACCTTTGACATTCTTCTCTGAGATGGTTGCTGAGGGTTCTACCTCCACCCATTTAGTAAAGTAGTCAATCGCGACTACCAAGAATTTTGCTTGTTTTGTCCCGACCGGAAATGGACCCATAATATCTGGTCCCCATTGTGCGAAGGGCCAAGGTAAGGTTATGGGTGTGATTTCCTCCGGCGGTACTCTGGGGACGTTAGCAAAGAGTTGGCACTTGTCGCAAGCTTTCACATATTGGGTGGCATCATGTAGAAGGAACGACCAGTAATAGCCTGCTCTTGTGAGCTTGTGTGCCAAAGATCTTGCCCCTGAATGATTTCCACAAACCCCTTCATGGACCTCCCTGATGACGTAATTCGCTTCTTCTGGCGACAAACATCTAAGGTGGGGTCGGGAAAAACCCATCTTGTAAAGGATGCCCCTCAGCAATTGGAAGCGAGAAGCTCGTATTCGGAGCTTGTGTGCTTCTGTCTTATCTGCAAGAAGTGTCCCTTCTTTGAGATAGCGGATTATGGGTAACATCCATGTCGTGTTGATTGTGATGGAATTGACTATTGCTTCTTCTGTGGAAGGTCTTCCTTGGATTTCGATGAAGCCATCTATTTCTACCCCTGATGACGCCAACCTGGCTAGACAGTCGGCAGCTTCATTTTCTTCCCTTGGAATTTGAAACAATTCTACTTTCCTTTGACTTGCCCTACGATTAACTGAGAATCGCTTTTGATGGTCAGGTTCTTGATTCCTATACTCTCTGATAATTTTAGTCTGGCTAGAAGGGCTTCATACTCCGCCTCGTTATTAACTGAAGTGCATACTCGAATTTATCCTTCTCAAGAGAGATAAGGACTACTCCAGCCCCACTCATTTCCTTAGTAGATGATCCGTCTATATTTACCGTCCAGGCCTCACCTTCTTCTGGTTCCCCTTCATCTTTCCATGGTTGAGTGAATTCCGCAATGAAATCGGCCAAGGCTTGGGCCTTTATCGCAGTGCGTGGGCGGTAGTCGATATGAAATTCACTCATTTCTATGGACCACTGTACCAGTCTTCCAGCCGCATCTAGCTTATTCATGGCCTTCCTGAGGGGATAGTCAGTTAGAACTATTATCGGATGGGACTGGAAGTATGGTCTAAGCTTTCTTGACGAAATCAGCAAGGCAAAAGCTAATTTTTCCATGTTAGAATATCTTTCTTCGGCTCTCCTCAAGGCCCTACTGGTGTAGTAGACAGGCTTTTGAATGCGCTCTTCCTCGCGGATTAGCGCAGAACTGACTGCGGAAGCCGATACAGCCAAGTACAAATATAGTTCCTCACCCATCTAGGAAGAGCTGAGTAACGGTGGGGAGGATAAGTAGACCTTCAATTCTTCAAACGCCTTCTGGCATTCTTCTGTCCACTGGAAGGCCTTCCTGAGGGTTCTAAAGAAGGGGAGGCATTTGTCCGTAGATCTTGAAACGAACCTATTCAGGGCGGCTGCCTTCCCTGTCAAGCTTTGAACCTCTTTGACGGTCTTCGGAGGACTCATTTCTAGGATGGCCTTAATCTTATCTGGGTTGGCTTCTATCCCGTGTTGCAACACCATAAAACCGAGAAACTTGCCGGAGGAGACTCCGAAGACACACTTTGCAGGGTTTAGCTTCATGTTGTACCTTCTTAGTGCCTGGAAGGTTTCTTTTAAATCAGCGAGATGGTTTTCATCCTTTTTGCTCTTCACCAGCATGTCATCTACGTATACTTCCACGTTTCTCCCTATTTGATCATGGAACATCTTGTTCACCAATTTCTGGTAGGTGGCCCCAGTATTTTTTAGGCCGAAGGGCATTGCCTTGTAACAGAAGAGGCCTCTACTTGTGATGAAGGCCGTCTTTTCTTGGTCCTCTTCTGTCATCTGAATCTGATTGTAGCCAGAAAAGGCGTCCATGAAGCTGAGTAACTTGTGTCCAGCAGTGGAGTCCACTCGTTGGTCTATTCGTGGAAGGGGATAGCTGTCCTTGGGACATGCCTTGTTTAAATCTGTGAAGTCCACACATATTCGCCATTTTCCCGTGGACTTTTTAACCATTACAACATTGGCGAGCCATTCTGGGTAATAAACCTCCCTTATGAAGCCTGCCTTCAATAACTTGTCGACCTCTTCCACCACAGCTGCGTTTCTTTCCGGGGCGAAGACTCGTCTCTTCTGTTTGACGGGGGTTGTGGAAGGGTTGACATTCAGCTTGTGGGTTATTACGTTGGTGCTGATGCTTGGCATGTCATCATGGCTCCAAGCAAAGACATCGGCATTTTTCCTCAAGAAACTTACTATCAAATCCCGTATCTCTTTTGTCATAGAAGTTCCTATCCTTGTCGTCTTTTTTTTTTTTGTTGCCTTCTATCAATACGATCTCTTCTAATTCTTCGGTTGGTTCGGCAGTATTTTGCCGTTCTTCCACGATCAGCGTTTGGTGGACCTGCTCTGTGCTTACAGAGGTTAAGTAACATTTCTCTGGCCATTGCTTGATCTCCCTTCATCTCCCCTATCCCATTTTCTGTTGGAAAACGAACTAGGAGGTGGTATGTTAAAGTGACAGCTCGAAGGCGGTTCAGAGTAGGGCGTCCGATTATCACATTGTAGGCAGAAGGGCAATCTACTACTAAAAAATCGACCTTCTTGGTAGCTTGTTTCGGATAGGTACCTGCAGTGATCTGAAGGGAAGTCACTCCAAGTAGGTGGATACTGGTGCCTGCAAAACCGACTAAAGGGGTTTCGATGGGTTGCAGCTGATCCTTATCAATTTTCATTTGCTGAAAGGCCGTCAAATATACGATATCCGCAGAGCTGCCATTGTCAATCAAAACCCGTCTGGTGGAATAGCCAGCGATCTCCATTGTGACAACCAACGCGTCATCATGGGGGTGGAAGACTTTGCAGGCGTCTTCTTCTGTAAATGTAATAGGAAGGTCTTCCACCCTCGGTTTCTTGTTGCTTTTCTGCGTGACGAGCACATTATGTATTTGGCGAGCGTAAGCCTTTCGTGAGGAACGGGAGGTTCCACCTGCTGCCATTCCTCTGGTGATCACGTGAATTTCTCCCAGTGGGGGTCTTGGAGGCGCTTCCCCTAGAGGTCGTTGTTGACGGGCTCCCTGGGGACGGCCTTCTCTCTGACCTTTTTCAATAAATCTCGGCAAATTTCCTTGCTTGATCAGTTCCTCGATTTGTCTCTTCAGGTCGTAGCAATCTTCTGTGTTGTGGCCGTGGTCTCTATGAAAACGGCAGTACTTGTCTCTCGGCCTTTTGTCAGGGTCCGTCAACAGCTTGCCTGGCCATTTCAAAACCGGGTCAGTCCTTATTTGCATGAAGATGTGGTCTACAGGAGCGTTGAGAGGAGTAAAGCTGTTGAACCTCTCATTAAATCCCCGTCCACTCCTATCCTCTTGCCTCCTGTTTCTGTTCCTCTGTGCTAAGCAAAAAGTGGATTTCTCATATTGTGGTGTATACTGTGTTGTTGACGGCCGTCTGCCGATGAATCCCACAATTAACCATAATATGTAGCGGAATGTCCTTGACGGGCTTCTTCTCTAAATGCACCCCTTGGGTGTCTCGCTTAATAATAGGTAGAGAAGGGACACTCTTGACGGTCTTCTTCTCTGGATGCACCCCTTAGGTGTCTTACTTGATAATAGGTAGAGAAGGGACACTCTTGACGGTCTTCTTCTCTGGATGCACCCCTTGGGTGTCTCACTTGATAGTAGGTAGAGAAGGGACATTCTTGACGGTCTTCTCTTTTGTCCCTTCCTAAAAATCTTTGCAATCTTCCTTGCTTAATAAGCTCTTTGATTTTCTTTTTGAGGGCAAAACAATCTTCGATGTTAGGGCTCTAGTCCCCATAGAAATAATAGTATTTGTCTCTCGGTTTTCTTAAGTTTTGGGAGATCTGAGCAGTCTTTATCCACCATTTGCACAAAGTAACATGCATATTGGAAGAATTATTTCACCCGTCATATGGGTGTCCAACCTTGTGTTCGTATGCATAGCTGTCATATAGGTCTACTTTGAAAGGCTTATAGAAGCCACATGCTTGTAGAAATAGGTCCTTAGACCTCAGCTCTTTGATGCTTATAGGAGCTACAGTAGGAGTAGATCCTTAAACCTTAATCATGGTGCAAGTTAGACTGATCTCTGTTGTGGCCCTTCTCTATAGAGCTCATCTTTGTTGCGAGATTACCAATGATCTGAATAAACAAATCGAATATATATATATATATACATTTTGGGGTCATAATGCCCAATATGACATGAGAAAAGATGACATCATGCTTTAATCCAGTCAAACACAAAATTGCATATAATGGATGGACGGTCGTCCATCTATGCAATAATCCGGTTTGCAATAATCTAGTTTGCAATAATTGTGGAGAAAAAACGATGGATAGATCGTCTAAGTAAGCATATAGATGACAATATCTCAATTAATGAACACTGTGATTTTGCATCATCAATTATCTATCCGAATTGAACAATTACATTACAAGTAATTTCATTTGAGATAATTAGTCCTGTGTGAAAGCTTATTTCAATTATTTGTGTGTATGCAAAGAGTTATAATTCTCACGTGGAAAATGTAACTTTAAATTGTGTTGTAAAACAACGCTGCCAACTTTAGCTCAAGGACATTAAGCTGGTCTTATAGACCTTCCAAACGTAGACATAGACATTTCAAGATTTCTCATCCTTAAAAGTTACAGTAACACACATATGTATATATATAGAAATATTCATGTGATTTCTATATTTTATTTGAGGTCGAGTATTTCCCTTTTATTTGTTAGTGTATAACAAACATATTAAGTACAGGCTCGATTAATTTATTGTTTATCATCTTTCTAATGAAAAGAGAATACGTAAAAGAGGAGTAGGGTGAAAGAGACATAGCTTCGAGGCGGGGCTAGAAGCCCTGAAAATTGTTGAAGGTCTTCACTTCACTAAGGAACTTGGAAGACCGTCGTTGGAAGGATCATGTCTTCGACTCACTTTTCTGTAGAAGTTGGAAGACCGTCCCTGCAAAGGCCATGTATCTATCTTCCTTTTCCTTCTAGGCGGGGCTGGAAGGTCGTCATAATTTTTTTTTTTTACAGATCATGCTCACACGGATGACGTTGCAATCAGGGCTAATAAGGATGCTAATGTGGCATCATAAGGGCATGATACGTGGCACATGGCATGTGCTTGCAGCATGTTGGCGTGAGCTTGACACGTGTTGGCACATACAGGCACGTGGCGAGCACATGAAGACACGTGAAAAGGAAGGTCGTCACTCCGCCGGCGCGTGGAAGGGCGTGAAGAGGAAGGTCGTTACTCCGCCGGCGCGTGGAAAGGAAGGTCTTCTTTCCGACGGCGCGTGGAAGAGCGTCACAGCTCTGATGATGAAAATTTCGCCGGGGATCGATAGATCGGGCGACGTTCTACACCGTAGTGGTGTTTGTTTCCCGTCTCGGAAGAGGTTGCACATGGATAGGAAGGTCGTCACTCCGCCGGCGCATGGAAGCGCGTGAAGAGGAAGGTCGTTACTCCGCCGGCGCGTGGAAAGGAAGGTCTTCTTTTCGACGGCGCGTGGAAGGGCGTCACAGCTCTGATGATGAAAATTTCGCCGGGGATCAATAGATCGGGCGACGTTCTACACCGTAGCGGTGTTCGTTTCTCGTCTTTGAAGGCTAAGAAAGAAGTTTGGCAAGCTATGCAATTTGTAAGAGGAGAAGTCGTACTTCCCACAGACGGCGCCAACTGTTGATGTCTGAAATCTGCATCTCCATGGAAATGACCGAAGTTCGCATCTTCATATCAACAGTTGCACAGCTAGCCAAGAACTGAAGTTGCTGGAGAATCAGTTGACTGCCATCAAGCGAGCCGAGGAGCGGAAGACCTGCAAGGGACAAAAGAATGATCGGAGTGGGCACCGGTTTGGGGCCGGCCTAGGAGGCTCCGATGCTTTTGTTAGTCGGAGTTCACCAGAAAAATATGCAGAGAGAGTAATCTGGTGTTTTAGCATATTGTTCATGCTGAGAATAGGAGAGAGAAGAGTTTCTTATACCTTCTGGTCCGACCACGTGGCCTTCTAGGATCCGTCGGATCGGAAGACACGTGGTGAGCTGGTGACCCTCCATCTGGAAGGCCGTTACCCGCTCCGAAGCGTAGTGCTGAGTGATGTCGTGGGGCGTTAACCCCCTAAGTTCGCGCTGGGGAACATCTGTGCGAGGCATGCGACCAGCTGGAGGAGTTGTCTCGGTGGATTCTCGAAGAAGATAAGTGATGAGTCATAACCAGATGACTGGAAGGTTGTTCACGGGTGGAAGGGTGTCAGTCGTTCTGGGGGACGCGAAGGCCTTCCTTCTGACGTTGAAGGTCGTCATTCAGCTTAGGAAACAGAAGGTCGTCACTCTCAAATGGATGGAAGGCCTTCATCTCGGACTTGGGGAAAAGTTGTAAAATATTCCCATCAGGTATCACTTTCCCTTTTTTTTTTTTTTTGATAACATCTCATTCATGGTTGGCACTCTATGTGGGATTTACATAGCTCAGAACTACAATATCCCCAACATCAGAAAGGTGGCCAATTCGGGCCTTGTCATGGCCAATCGCATTGAGGAAACATTTCGCAAACCCAAGACCAAGAGCGAGGAGGTCGAGGACCTTTTACAATAAAATCGTTTTATATAAGACCAAAGACTATCAACCACGTGTAAAAATAGAGTCTCTTATATATAGTTCTCTACTTCTCTTTGAATTATGTTAAGTAGCTCATGTGGGTATGTCATTGTAGTTTTTGTAATGTACTTACTATATATAGTATGGCAATTTGGCAAAGATATGATTCTCTGTATATGGATATAAGTATTATCTTTACCATTTAGTCATTTACCTTATTATGGCAATTTGGCAAAGATATGATTCTTTGTAGATGGATACAATTATTATCTTTACCATTTAGTCATTTACCTTTTTAATAGCGATTACACGGCCTTAGCACAATTTATTGTGAAAATGTTGTAAGATTTTGTTGTGTTTATAGATTTTCTCTTATTAATGATCATGTAACTTGTTAAATGATTTAATAGGTTATTTAAAAATACACAGTATCACATAATGGATTAAATGATATTTTATCCGATCAATAAATTTTGATGCACAACATTTTTTACAAATATTTAGATGTCAAGTTATGAATAATCTAAAATAGAGTAATATCAATAGTGGATTCATATGAAAACTAACAACAACAACCAAAAAAAAAAAAAACTATCAATTTACTGTGAATCATATTAATTTGTTTTGTCGGTAATCATTACTCTTGTCCCAGAGGAAAATTTCGTCAAAAAAATATTTAAAAAATGCTAAAAATATTATTATTTCCACAGCAGCCAAAAAAAGTGAAAACTCTAATAATACATCCAATCCAATTGTGCAATCACTACAATCTAGAAACGAAATCCAGCCTAAAACCATCAACGGTTTGTCTCTCTGCAATGTATTGAATCAAAACAACAGTCAAAACCAAAATCACAAACACTAATAATATAAAGTGCACACATTTTGTTACTTTTTCAAAACCTCAAAAACAAAAAATAAAACTGCCATGAAATGAAAGACCAGTCATTAAAAGTGGCAGTGATCGGAGCCGGCATGTCCGGCTTACTTACCGCACGTGAGCTCAAAAGACAAGGCCTCGCTGTCACTCTCTTCGAGAAAAACAATAAGCTCGGTGGCACGTGGGTCTATGATCCACGTGTTGAACCCGATTCATTGGGTCTTGACCCGGGCCGTGAGATTGTTCACAGCAGCTTGTACCGCTCGCTCCGGGTCAACCTGCCGAGGCGGCTCATGGGGTTCTTGGATTACCCATTTTCGGAGAGAAATGATCCGAGAGAGTTTCCGGGTCATGAGGAGGTGCTCCGGTACGTTGAGGATTTTGCTCGGGATTTCGGGTTGGTTGAGTTGATACGGTTCGGGCAGGAAGTGGTTCGGGTTGAACGAGTTGATGAAGTGAGTCACGAGTGGGTCATTGAGTCAAAGAGTCAGGGAAGTGAGTCAGTAGAGGAAGAGGTGTTTGAAGCTGTGGTGGTTTGTAATGGGCACCACACTGAGCCACGAATCGCCGAGTTCCCAGGTAGGTGGGGATTTATTTATTTATTTTAATACATTTTCATTTTTTTTTATGAAAACTTTTTCATTACCCTTAAAAGAATTGCATATGATGCTGTCATATTGTTTTTGAGATTAACACTTGTTGTTATTATTGTTTTATGTTGTCATCAAGGGAGGGAAAACAAGTCTCTCTCTAGTATATTTTATGTTTAATGAATTAATATACATATTAAGAAAAACACAAACAATCACAATAAATTTGTGTTTGTAAACTAATAAATCATTGACACTTGTACTTTTCTTTTTAAAAAACGTGTATTTGTACCTCATGATTTTATATTAGTTATTCTTTAACTTGAGTTATTAAGGTACTCGTTAGCCAGATCCTAAATTTCACAACTTTTATCACAAATTATTTATGTAAGGTATTGTGACCAACTCACCAGAGTATAAAAGTAGTGTCAATTTTTTATTATTATAATTCGATGTTCTATTCATGTCACCCTTTTCTCATTATTCAAATAGTTTTGTTAATGGATATAGTGTCCATTTACAAAAGTTAATGGATTATGCCTTTGTTAATTGGCCTAGTGGTTCCTAGATTCTCATGAGATTCATAAAGTTTTTGAATTCGAAATGGTTTCATTTTGGGGCTACCCTTAAGGGATTCCTCCTTATAATTACCTAGCATATGTGAGACGAGACTCAAATAATTCTAGACACCATTGTTAGCAAAAGAAAGAAAGATATTAAGAACATAAGTTTGATTAATATGAAATTTTGCGTGCATGTTAAGAAGAACGAGAATGTGTAATTCCACAATGAAATTTTAAAATATTAACCCAATAAGAAATTATTTAGAGATGTAATATTAAAGAAGAGTTATATAAGAGGTAACTTTATATTATATAAAAACTAAAAAAATAACATTTATTTGCTGTTAAAATAAGTATTAATTTTTTAATCACTTTTTAGTTACCTATCATATAATATGCTTAACCATTAAATTATCTCTATCTCAATGTTTTGTTTTTTCTTTTTAGCAAAAAATAAAAATAAAAGTGAGTTTGTTGTCTTCTTTTTGATTAGTGATTTGTTGTCTTCGATACAAGCAAATGGGTATAATAAGGCCCACTTTCTCATTCATGATGGGTACCCTTTGTGGGGCCTATGTAGCTCAGAACTACAAAGTCCCTTACATCAAAGAGGTTGCCAATTCAGGCCTTATCATGGGCCTCATGGCCGAGCACATGGAAGAAACCTATCGCAAGCCCAAGAGCAAAAGAGAAAACGAGAACAATTTTGAATGATTCAATATTGATAATATTCTAATATGCTAAAACTAAAACCCATGAATGATCAACCCCATCATGTAACTTCTAGTCCCTTTATATTTTTTGAACAATTTTGAGTTGTTAACAAATTGTTTTTATAGCGTTTCTTGCTCTTTGCATGTTTGTTGTGGATGTGCTTCCTCATAGAATAATATAATTGTTATTCTTTCCCTTTTCTTTTTATTCATTTTTTATAAGCGTTACCAATTTTTATATTATGTGATAGGCTTGGATGCTTGGCCAGGAGTGCAAATACACAGCCACAACTACCGGACTCCTGAACCATTTCAAAACCAAGTATGCAACTCTTCATTTTGTGGAAAACATTACCCAAAACTCATGCTCCAACAGACTTTTGTTCACACTCTGAGAGAGCTACTCTACCTCCATTATTTTATTATTCCACTTCAATATTTTATCATTTTACCCAAAAGAAAAAAAGATTTAGATGGGATAGAAGAATAAAAAAAGAATATTTAAATAGGATAAAGAAAAAATAGAGAGTATGTTAAAAGTAAAGTAAAACTTGTATTTGAAAAAGAATTCAAACAATGGTTGTATTAACCAAGAAACACAAACAATATTACATTTTTCAAGAATATTTAAATTTATAAGAACCTAAGACTTGACCTAAGAAACTATATCTAAATTTTACCCTTTTCCAAATTGAAAATAAAGAGTTTATGCTGCTTAGTATTGTAGGTTTCCATCATCACCAATTTCCCTTTATCTAAAACATTAATATAGTTTACTGCTGCTAAATTCTCTAAATGTCTAATTTTTCTTGTCTCCCCTATAGAACAATACTAGACATAATTTGAATAACATATGTATGAGAAACAGGAGAACAATGTAAGAATCTATCCTAAGGAACTTTTAGTCATCTAGGAACATAACCTCATATGCCACTCTGCCAGTAGGATTATCATATAAATTTTGCACACCCTCATACCCATGTAAAATAGCATTTCATTTTCTATTAAAGTTTGCTCCAGCTCTGCTTCCATACCAGTCTATATTGCTTTAGGCATTGACCTTGCAAATTTCATGGCTTCATCTAGCATCTAGTTTGTGATACATGTCTCACATTCAATAAAGTATTGATACTAAGATTCAAACTACAAACTTTTCCTAAAATTAAGGATTTAAGAATCATAAAATAGTATTTCAAACCAATGTAACCTTATTTCCAAAGTTAGTAAAATTCTTTTTGTCTGCTTTGTCAATGGTGGCATACTACAAGATCACATATAATTGGCTCCATGTTTCTTAATTTCATTTCATTTCTGAATCCCAGTAGTGGCAATTTGATTATGCTGCTTTTCCTTAAGATTTACTGAGTGATCATGGTTGACAGATTGTGGCGTTAATTGGAAATGGACCTAGTGCATATGATATCTTGAGAGAAATCTCCTCTGTTGCAAAAGAAGTTCATCTAGCCATACGTGGCTCAGATATCCATTTCAAAAAGTTGGAAAATCGCAATAATATCTGGCTACATTCAATGGTTTTGTGATCTCTTTACTAGAAAATTTATATTTTTAACAGCTTTGACATCGAAAACTTTAAACTTGACAAGTTTCTCTCCTATGGATGGTAACCTTCTGCAGATAGAATGTACTAATGAAGATGGTAAAGTAGCATTCCAAGATGGGTCGTTTGTCTATCCAGATGTCATCATCCATTGTACCGGGTATTGCCATAGAAGTGATTTCATATATCTGCTTTATTTTATTTAATCTTATTACATATGCCTAATTGATTATTCAAAAGCTTCGACCTCTCTTATTAGATGTTGTTGAAAATTATTCTCCTCCTGCAGGTACAAATACCATTTTCCATTTTTAAGAACAAATGGAATAGTGAGCGTGGATGACAACCGTGTTGGACCCCTTTATAAACATGTTTTCCCACCAAAACTAGCTCCTTGGCTTTCTTTCGTAGGACTTCCTTACAGGGTATGCTATTCTGTGTTATGAAGTTGATGAATTTTATTAGTATTCAAGAAAAAGGTAAATATTTCTTGAAGCAATATGTAGTTTGGCATGGCAAGATGAACTAGGGAGGAGAATAACTTGTTAGTTGTTACCCATTTCTGATCAGACTTTTCTTGCTAAGAAGTGTTTCCGATAGTCTCTATTTGATCACCACAAAGAAAAAATGATGAAACATTGGTGTTCCAACTTGTCAGCCATCAAAGCATTAATTTCTATATATTGATGACATCAAATTTTGAATAGCTTCATCTTTTAGGTTGACTAAGTATTATTATTCAATGTGCAATCAGGCTGTTACCAGTTTAGTAATCGAGTTACAGTCCCGATGGGTGGCAGGAGTTTTATCTGGCAAGGTGGCACTGCCAAGTGAAGAAGAGATGGCATCATCTGTTGAAGAACTCTACCAGCATATGGAGGAGATTGGATGGCCTAAGCACCACACTCATCAGCTTCAGCAGAAGGTTGATATTTCAAGTGCCATATTGAATACTAATTGAATTTCATCTCTATGTCACTCTCTCACACACACACATTTCGCTTATTGACTTTTGTTTATTTTGGTGTCAGTTTGATTATGAAAACTGGCTAGTCACTCAATTGGGATTACCACCACTGGAGGAATGGAGAGAGCAAATGTATTACTATTTGTTGAAGAAGATTACTTCACATGATGGTGATGATTATCGGGACACCTGGGATATCGACAAGTGGATGCAAGAAATATTATCCTCCAAGTAAAAGCCATTTAAAGTATATTGAAGGTCAATTAATATTATTTTGTACTGATAGCTTTCCGAAGATCTCTTCTCAGATCTCCTGAGGAGGAACTTATCTTTATATTTTGCAATTAAAACCAGTCATGACTGTGGAGTGTGGATGCATGACAGATTAAGTACATTCTAAATCAATATCACTGGCAGTCTTCCCAAGAAGCAAGAAAGCGAATTGCATTATAGGCCTCACTAAAAATTTTGTGGGTGCAAAGAAAATAAAAAGAAACCATTCTTACTTAAATGAAAATCTATTGCCAGTAGCGTGGATAAAATAAAAATTTACCCATTACAAAAAGAATATGGAATCAATTTGTCATGTCATGGAAGTGCGCAACAGAAATCAGGTCTCTGATATAAACTCTGGACGGCCAAAATTGAAAATTGGTTTTTTCAACCTTTAATATCGACTATCCAAATAGATATATTAAAAAAAAAAAATTGTTTGAACGACTGAAATGAAATAATAATAATCTCCCATGCAATGGAAAAACTATTGATCTCTATCAAAAAACTATTGTTTCCCTCTAATCCAACATTGGATGTAGTGAGAGAACAAGATCTCTATCAATAAAATCCATTTAAATATAGTTACCAAAAAAATCTCAACTAAATCAAGAAAAATCAAATGTGTATTAAGTTTACAACAAGCTGAACTCATCCAACCACTGGTCAACCAAGAAGTTTGTCTTAAGACTGATAATCATTCAAGATATCAAAGTAGAAAATGAGAGGCTACAACAATTTACACACTAAATAAAAAAGACCTAAAAGAGTCTTCCAAAGATCAGACGCATCAACAATCTTGATTCCAACAACCAGTTATAAAATAAAAGGGCATGAAATGCAGTTTCTACGTTTAGTTAACAAAGTAGCCAGCCAAGATGCCAATGAGACCAACCAGCACCACAACCAATAAAGAGAAGCCACCAGCACGACTTTTGCTAATTTGTTTTCTCATCAGTTCCTGTCAAACAAAGTAAAGACATTATGACAAGGTACAGCAAGCATGAATAACAAAAAATAAGAGTAGGGGGTAAAGTGATACAATGCACCAACACATTCATAACAATGAACTACACAGAAGGGTGTTTGTAGGAGAACTTTTTCTTTCCATTTTACAAGTATTTTTTTTTTTTAAATCTTTCCCCTTTTTTTATAAATAATAGAAAAATTTTATTGAAGAAAAAGGACCACTATGATAAATCTTTCCATTTTACTACTATATTAACTTTCAATCAACCAAGAGCCTTATAGTTCAACTAACACTTCCTGATGCTTTCAATGGAGACATTTAGGGTTCAAATCCCCCCTCCTCTCCCAACTATCTAACTATCAAAAAAAAAAAATTCAATCAAGGATATCCAAGATTCATTGCAAGTCCCAAATTAACAAAAAGGAAGAGGGCATATCAAACAGATCAACTGGCAAATAAACTAAACCAAGTTGAAGGTAACCCACTTGAATCGCATCATTGACACATATACCAACCCTTCTCAAGGAACTAGGGCAGTCTATATACATGACAATAATAAGTCCTAAACCCTTAAACTGGTCGAACTTTTTGTACCTATCAAAACAAAGTGGATTAGAGAGAACTTTTATACAACAGACTATTAAATACATAGCAAGTGCTAATTAAAGTATAGATAGATAAGTTGCTGTGCCCCACTTCACTTGACTCAATTTTAAGATTGACAATATCGTATGGCCCCACTACCAATTAATGCTGGAACATAACAAGAAAAATCACACAATCATTAGATATGATTAGGAACAAGCAATACGAATATGAAATTTTTGGAAAACCACAGGAGTGAAAGAAATGATTGACACCATAAATGCACAAACAAATCCAATACCAGTTCCTGACGTAGTTTTTGATTTTGTTTCATAGCAGAACTTTTCTCCTCATTCAACTTGGAAATCATAGACCATGCCTGAAGAAAAAATATACACTAAAAATGTGAGAAAATCAACCAATTTCATTAAAGGAAATATGAAAATAATCCAGCACAATTGGCACAGAAATAAATTAGGGATAAAACAGACTTCAAGCAAAATTAAAGACCAGCATTTTCAAAATTCACAATAAGATAAATAACAAAGCACAACAGCTTTCTTATTCGGCACACAGGTGCCCATTCATACCTTAGTAACCAAATTTTCAAGATAAATAGTTCTGAATGACTAACCAATAGCACCCATTATCCCATCCATTAAACAACTTAAGCAAGCTCCTCATTTCTACTTCTAAATATTGCTATCCATATTTTACTAGCATAACATATGGCTATAGAAAGGATCTGTATCGAGAGAGATAAAAACATAAAATTTACACAAAATTAGTGAACTTCTGAAACTAATACATTTTCTTTGACCCCGTCTTAAAAGGGGGTCTTAAATTTTAGAACATCTTTCACATTGAATTTTATTTGTACCTTGTCACCATAACAAGGCTGAGATGTGGGCATTTGTGTTGACTAAGATTAGAAATGACCCACTGTAAGCCAAAACTTAAGAGAATGGGGGGTTAAAGCTAAATGTAGTGTTTGGTACAAGGAATTTAATATGCCCCGGCATGTAGATTCTTGAATGTATGCCTCGGAACCTAAATGCCCAAGAATATAACTATAGTCATGTTTGGTTTGATTAAGAATCCAATGAGGTTCTTGGAAATGTGAGAGGGGATGTTTGGTTTATTCTTAGAGATACTAAAGGAATTATTTATTCTTCCCAAAATATCATTGGATTTATAAATAAGATGTCAAGCATTTACCCATCACTTTTATATGGTTTCCTACAAATAAATAATATGAGCCGTGAATTAAGTCTAAGCTCCAAAAATAATAGTCTAACATTTCTGAATAACACATGCAACATGAAAATAACTGTTTCAAAATTTCTTTATGGCTTATCAGGACATCAAGCCTTATCAATCAAAATTATTTATTTTCTAAACAGACAAAACAATTCCGAATAGGAGATAAAATCAAAGTCACCAAATAATCCTTAAAGGTGAATATAACCATAATATTAAAAATAAATTAAAAAAAAAAAAAGGATATACATAAGCATAAGCACTTGATTAGAAAAGGTTATATTTTAATTAGCCAAAGGGCATAAAACAATTATCACTTTAAAGAAAATATCACTTTCCCAAGTCATAGGAGCGTGGATACCCACCTATTTTAAAAGGGAATTCAAATTCCCCCAAAAGTGAGATTTGGTAGTAATCCAAATGCACATAAGCATTTGGATTCCCTTAAGCCATTTACAACCAAACATGGAAATGCTCCTTGGGAATCCTAAAAGATTATATCAACCTAAGCGACTAGAAAATGTTTTAATACAACTGAACCTAAATCACGAAAAGTACACCTTTATTTCATTAAGTAAAATTTTTTCTCTCCCTATGCTTTAAGTCTGAAAAATCCAACTCGGAGCAAGAAAACTAAAACTAAAACTAAATTAACTAAACCACGTTAGCTTCCAAAAAAGCAAGAAGTGCAACTATGGTTTAAATTATATAGCTAGACACCCAATAATTGCCTTAGCTATAAGGTACAAGTACCTCTTACACTTCTTCCATTGACATTTTATAATTTGACATGACTTGAAGCAGAAAGGGAGGAGGGTGTGACTAACATGCAACTTCCGGAACACAAAATCAACAAGCCTAGGAAGTAGGAAACTAGGAATGTCTAAGCTATATATTTGGTTGCACTTGCACCTAAGGAGAAAAGGGAAGGAAAAGGAAAAAGATAAGGAAAGTAAAGAAGAGTGGGATTCTCGTTCTGTATCCATTATTGGATGGGGAAAGGAAGGGAAAGAAGAAGAGAGGAGCAATTCTATCTCTTCTTGGTTTGCTAGGAAAAGGAAAAGTTTACCTTAATATATGTGCTAAAAATTTGTAGTTGAAATAAGGGATATGTTATGTTAGTAATCTTACGATATAATCAAATCAAACATGCTTCGGCTTAAAGCCTACATCCACTAGTGGCGTTCAAGAGAAAATTTCACCATGAAAATAAGGAGATTACAAATATAGCACCAAAACACTCTCATAAAACCCAAATCCCAAAATATACCCAAAGAGCTCTCTCTCAAAGAATAGTTACAAAGAATAGTTTGCCGTGCTCTAATTCAAGTACAACTTGAATTCCTCAATCAGTAGGAAATACAAGAGTCCTAGTTAGACTAGGATTCTATTTGCTTTATGTGTCCTAGTAAACCTAGAATAATATTACTTTAAGTGTCCTAGTTGAAGTATGACATGGTCACTAGTTTGACCAAAACAATGCATCCACATAACCGTAATCTTAGGATATAATCAAATCAAACACAACCAGGGGTGGAGGGAGAGGGAGAGTTAGGGGGAGCTATGGCTCCCCCTGGCTTTTACAATTTTACCCCTCCCTCTTTTTTTTTTTAAAAAAAAAACATTAATTTAGGTATAAAATTTAATTAATGCCTCCCTTGGATTTTTATTTTTGTTTTTTAAATTGTATTACGTTTATGTAAATGATTGATACATCATTTTTTTTCCCTTATATTACTCTTGTACAATATGTAACTCATTAGATCAAAGTATATCTGAAGCATATTTTCCTAAAAATAAATAAGTTTATATAAATGATTAATGCATTATTATTTTTCCTTAATACACTTATTTCATACATAATTCATTAAATCAATACATATTTAAAATATATGTTCCTATAAATAGATTTGTAAATCTCTTTAATAGAAGTTTTCTTTATTTTCTTTTTAAAAAATTACGAATTTCTTTAAGAATTAGCAATTTACCGATCCCAAAAATAGTGAAACTAAGACTTGGTTGTTGTTGTTGTGGAGAATAATATAAATATGATAGATTATTTTTTGGATTAATATTATTTTTTGATATATTTATCTTGGCTTCTTTTAGAAAAAATTTCTGATTCCGCCACTGAACACAACATTATAGGTCAAACAAATAATTTTGCCCTGCACGTTAGAGAAAAGTTCTTCCACCCATCACTTTCCTTCGTCACATTTCCCTTCTCTTTCTTCGATCCCATCTAAACATTTGTAATTATTAACTTATATTTGTCTAAGCAAATAGTGGGATTGGAGAGCCTAGGGGCTCAGACAATGACAACGCTATATCTTACTCAACCACGAATTTTTACCTTACTGAATTATATTTCCATCAAATATTACACTCATCGTTTTCCAATAAGAATTGTCCAAAGTCACCAATTTTATAATCAAGGTGTGTTGAACCTTGGAGAAGGGTCTATTGACCTGGACCAGAAGAAGATTGGGCTTTACGAAACCTGGAAAATTCCCACACCTTATGAGGCCAATCTTAAGCCTTCCATGTAATATATATTGTCATCCCAGATTTCCAAAATCATTATCTTATTTCTTGCTTTCTATCTAGTCTTGTACTCTCTATACAGCATCACTCTAGAGCGAATTAAGGTTTATAAATAAACCAAAATGAGTACTATGGTAAGGACTGGTGTTACATTTGTGTTGGGCACCATGTTTGGGTCCTTTATAACTCGTGTGGCTGTGGCTCAACGTTGGCATCATCACGAAGCTGGCCGAAACTGGCCCAATTGTCCACGCGAAAATCTTAGGAAGAAAACTACTGCAAGCCCAGGAGCAGCGGAAGAGGCAATCAAAACAATTCCGAATAATTAATTTCTCATTACATACACATAACACATGTTGGCAGTGGCAGGACCAATCCCTCTCTCTCTCTCTCCCCTTTGTTTTCTTTTTCTTTGTGAGCCATTATGGTTGTGTTTGTATTAAATATTTATATTAAGTTTGCTTGTTGTAATAAGGACATGGCATATTTTGTACCTTTTGGAGGGTGTGTAATTCTTGCTTGAGCTTTTCCTTTCTCCCTTTTCTTTTACTTTTTTTCCTCTCTTAGGATTTCAATTCTATATGAGTAAAGCTCAAGTGGGCATCTAAAAAGTGAATTTTCACGCAACTGTAAATACAGTTCCATCAATTTTATTAAAATATTGATAAATTAACGTGACAATCAATATGATTGGTATTATGTGACGATCAATGTGATTTGTTTAGGCTCACTTTGTTCCTCAAGCCATATGATGCAATTTTATTGGCTAAAATACCACATCAACATTATTTTATACAAACAAAAAAATATAAAAAGATCTAGGGTTAAAATTCTTTAAAGCCCCGAAGGCTCAATTTTATCTAACTATATAGGTTGGGCTTTTTGCGCTAAAGATCTTCATGCTTTTGGGGTTGGACTCACAACCCATAAATTTCTTCATTTTACAAGATAGGCTCACAAGTCACGACCCACATCTTCTCTACATCACGTAACGGGTCATAACTCATAACCCATATTATTTCTCGACTTCACAGAATGAGTTATTACTTCACAAATTTGGCTCACGGTCATATAATGTTACCAACATCACACAGTGGGCTCATGGCCCTTATCTTTCTCACCTCACGAGTTGGGCTCGAAGCTCATATCTTTCATTTTTTTTTTTGCCAAGGAAACAATGATCAATGCCCACTTCATTTTTTTACGGCTTCGTGAGATCCAAGAGCATTTCTGCGCATGAATTAGATCTCCGGTTTTTTTATTTGGTAGTAAATTGGCTATAGCACACAATGATCAGGGTGGAAGGGAAGGAGTTGATTTAATTTGGTCATGACTCATGAGTCAAGGACTAGGAAACTGAGTCAATGGAGTTGTTTGAGGCGGCAATGCTGGTATATATTAGAGTCCCTCTTACTCCTATTTCTTATGCTTGACCTTGGAGGCTTGGAGCATTTGTTTTCGGTTTTTTTTTTTTTTTTTCCTTATAATCATTTTGATTACCAAAACAAAAAAAGAATCCAGGCAACATTTTTACAATCCAATGCAGGATAAGATTTGCCACTTGACGAACTTTTTAAATAAATTGACTCCAGCATGAATTATATCTTACTTTGCTCAATGTTTGGTTTGATTTTTCAGTGGAATTTATTTGTTTATGTACAGTTTTTTTATTATTATTAATATTTACTCATTTGCAACAAATCAACAAAACCAATCCAAATAACCATTTAATTGTGATCGGTTCAATATATGTGAATGTTATGTTCTTATTTTCACGAAGAAGAAAAAAACACTAATACATCGTACTTGTAACACAAGTTACACATCCAGTAGTCCAGGCGGTATAAGGTTGAGATTTTTTTCTTTTTAATTGAAAGGTGCAGATTCTTCTTTAGTTACTGAGAATTATCCCAGAAAAATCACTAAGGACCCACATGATGACATTAGCAAGTCTTGAATGTGTGCTGGAGCCTGGAGGTCTATTTTGGACCAAATATTTTTCCTTATCCCATTCATAAAAATTTGTCCAAGTTCTTAATTGCTTGACCAGGATGGATTGACCTATGAAACACGGATACTCCAAAAATGGAGTCGTAGCCGTACCGGATACGTTTTAGGTACTTGTACTCTCGGGGTACTTCTGCATGCGTACCCCAGGCATACCCAAATTTTTCAAAAAAAAAAATCATTTTCTTTCATTTTTTCTTTGGATATGTCACAAAAATAGATAAAAGTAGTGAAAACATGAACTTTAAGTGTAACTATATGGATGTACACTTCTTCTATTTACTCTTTTGGATCTTGATTTGTCATTTAAAAGACCATTTAATGGCAATGGATATACTTTATTATCCATAATTGCTCTTAAATTCACATATGTTTATCAATATATGAAAAATATATGCATAATAATATATAAAAAAATTTAATAAAACATATATCTCCACCATACCCGTACCCATACCCTACTTTTAGAGGAATTACCGTACCGTCGTACCGTACTGGTACCAGTACCCATACCCTAAAATGTACCCATGCTATGGGTTGACCCTTGGAGAAGGGGTATCAAGTGAACCTCATCCAGAAAGGCTTGGGCATTACGACACCTCAACAAGTCTTATAAAACCCAATATTCATCAACTCTCTTATAAGTTTCTCTCTTCCTCTGATACAATTACACAAAAGTTTGCTTAGCTTTTTGTTTGATCAACCAAATGGGTATTATAAAGACCACTTTCTCATTCATGGTTGGCACTCTATGTGGGATTTATATAGCTCAGAACTACAATATCCCCAACATCAGAAATGTGGCCAATTCGGGCCTTGTCATGGCCAATCACATTGAGGAAACATATCGCAAACCCAAGAGCAAGAGCGAGGAGGACGAGGACGAGGACGTTTTACAATAAAATTGTTTTGGGAAAAGTACACTTTACTCACCTGTGGTTTGGCCCATTTACACTTTACCTACTTGTGGTTTCAAAGTTGACACTTTACCCACCTGTGGTTTTATTTTTTAACATCCGTTACCTACAACTCACTGCCGTTAACTCTAAACAAAAGAAAATAAAACAGAAGGAAAACTCACGACTCCTCTCTTCTTCTTCTCTCTCTCACGTTCACCACAACCTCACCGGAAAAGCTTCACATTTGCCACAACCTCACCGGAAGAGCAATCCGGAATATTTCTGCAACCTGAAACTCTCACTCAATCTCCCCCTCTGATCTCGATTCATCCCAATAGAAATCAAGGTATGTTTGCAAAAATAATTTGGGGATTTCTCTTCTCTATGAACCGATTGATGGAGGGTTTCTATTCTCTCTCTTTTTTACTGCCCCGATTCTCTTTGCTGTTCTGATTCTCTCTCTTTTGAAAGTTAGGTTTGTTTTAGAAATTTTCTGATTTTTTAATTTGTATTTCTTAATTTGTGATTTTTTTTTTCTTTTCTTTGTGTTTGGTTGTGTTCTGTTGTTGTCTGCTGATTTCGTTGCAGTGAATTTGACAAAGTAATTTTTGGCTTTCTCTATTTTAGATATGATGGCCATGCCAACAAATGTAGGTTGCAACAGTTGCTGTTTATTCTTGGATATTTATTTCTATGTCATGCTTCCTTGCTTTCTTCATATTTTCTTATCCTCAATGGTAATGTTATTGATTTTTTTAACATGTGGAGACAAATACCTACTTCAATTTGGTTGTATTCTTGCGTAATTGCATAACATGTGACAAAAAAAAAAAAACTTAAAACAAGCCAATGAGCTTTAGCTTAACCAGCACCTCTTCCCCTTGTTTTAGGTGGAGGGTGAGGACAATTTTGTAGTGTTTTAAAGAAAAAAACTTGAGAAAGGACAATTTAAAAAAAAATCTCTTCTGCATATTTTTATGGAAGTCTTTGTAGTGTTTTATAGAAGTTCTGTCAGCTATGTGATGCAAGGATGAATGGTGCTTTTCGGGTATTCTTAATTCAAGGATGAATGGTGCTTTTTAGTCTTCTTAATTTATTTTTTATTAGGCTTGCGGTGACATGTAGCGATTGGCTCTTTAGTTTGATAACTTGATTCATGCTTCCATGTTATGAAGTTGTTGTATATCATTTGTATTTTCAGCAAAAACCATTGTGATAGTGGTAGTGTAAAAGTGAGTCTTAAATTAGAATGATGTATGTCTGTTGCATACAAGTTTTCTTACTTATTTTACTTTTGTGCGGATATAAAAAGGGTTGGGAATTTTGATCAGCACTCAACAGGCTAGTACTTAGATACAGCTTGCATATGTACAAACTAACATGCAAAAAGCACCATTCTCCATCAATCGGTTCATAGAGAAGAGAAATCCTCAAATTATTTTTGGAAACATACCTTGATTTCTATTGGGATGAATCGAGATCAGAGGGGGAGATTGAGTGAGAGTTTCAGGTTGCAGAAATATTCCGGATTGCTCTTCCGATGAGGTTGTGGCGAATGTGAAGCTTTTCAAGTGAGGTTGTGGCGAACGTGAGAGAGAGAAGAAGAAGAGAGGAGTCATGAGTTTTCCTTCTGTTTAATTTTCTTTTGTTTAGAGTTAACGATAGTGAGTTGTAGGTAACGGATGTTAAAAAATAAAACCACAGGTGGGTAAAGTGTCAACTTTAAAACCACAGGTAGGTAAAGTGTAAATGGGCCAAACCACAGATGGGTAAAGTGTACTTTTCCCAATTGTTTTATATAAGACCAAAAACTATCAACCACGTGTAAAAATAGTCTCTTATATATAGATCTCTACTTCTCTTTGAATTATGTTAAGTAGCTCATGTGGGTATGTCATTGTAGTTTTTGTAATGTACTATATATGGTGTGGCAATTTGGCAAAGATATGATTCTCTATATATGGATATAAGTATTATCTTTACCATTTAGTCATTTACCTTATTATGGCAATTTGGCAAAGATATGATTCTCTGTAGATGGATACAAGTATTATCTTTACCATTTTGTCATTTACCTTTTTAATAGCGATTACACGGCCTTAGCACAATTTATTGTGAAAATGTTGTAAGATTTTGCTGTGTTTATAGATTTTCTCTTATTAATGATCATGTAACTTGTTAAATAATTTAATAGGTTATTTAAAAATACACATTATCACATAATGGATTAAAGGATATTTTATCCTATCAATAAATCTTGATGCATAACATTTTTTATAAATATTTAAATGTCAAGTTATGAATAATATAAAATAGAGTAATATCAATAGTGGATTCATATAAAAACTAACAACAACCAAAAAAAAAAAAAACTATCAATTTAATTACTGTGAATCATATCATAAAATTTGTTTTGTCGGTAATCATTACTCTTGAGTCTTGTCTGAGAGGAAAATTTAGTCAAAACAATATTTAAAAAATGCTAAAAATATTATTATTTCCACAGCAGCCAAAAAAAGTGAAAACTCTAATAATACATCCAATCCAATTGTGCAATCACTACAATCTAGAAACGAAATCCAGCCTAAAACCATCAACGGTTTGTCTCTCTGCAATGTATTGAATCAAAACAACAGTCAAAACCAAAACCAAAATCACAAACACTAATAATATAAAGTGCACACATTTTGTTACTTTTTCAAAACCTCAAAAACAAAAAATAAAACTGCCATGAAATGAAAGACCAGTCATTAAAAGTGGCAGTGATCGGAGCCGGCATGTCCGGCTTACTTACCGCACGTGAGCTCAAAAGACAAGGCCTCGCTGTCACTCTCTTCGAGAAAAACAATAAGCTCGGTGGCACGTGGGTCTATGATCCACGTGTTGAACCCGATTCATTGGGTCTTGACCCGGGCCGTGAGATTGTTCACAGCAGCTTGTACCGCTCGCTCCGGGTCAACCTGCCGAGGCGGCTCATGGGGTTCTTGGATTACCCATTTTCGGAGAGAGATGATCCGAGAGAGTTTCCAGGTCATGAGGAGGTGCTCCGGTACGTTGAGGATTTTGCCCGGGATTTCGGGTTGGTTGAGTCGATACGGTTCGGGCAGGAAGTGGTTCGGGTTGAACGAGTTGATGAAGTGAGTCACGAGTGGGTCATTGAGTCAAAGAGTCAGGGAAGTGAGTCAGTAGAGGAAGAGGTGTTTGAAGCTGTGGTGGTTTGTAATGGGCACCACACTGAGCCACGAATTGCCGAGTTCCCAGGTAGGTGTGGATTTTTTATTTATTTTTTTAATATCAAGCATATTTGAAGACTTTTTCATTACCCTTAAAAGAATTGCATATGATGCTGTCATATTGTTTTGAGATTAACACTTGTTGTTATTATTGTTTTATGTTGTCAATAAGGGAGGGAAAACAAGTCTCTATTATATTTAATGTTTAATGAATTAATATAGATATTAAGAAAAAGACAAACAATCACAATGAATTTGTGTTTGTAAACGAATAAATCAGTGACACATGTATTTTTCTTCTTAAAAAACGTGTATTTACACCTCATGATTGTATATTTGCTATTCTTTAACTTGAATTATTAAGGCACTCGTTAGCTAGATCCTAAATTTCACAACTTTTATCACAAATTATTTATGTAAGATATTGTGACCAACTCACCATAGTATAAAAGAAGTGTCAATTTTTTTTATTATAATTCGAAGTTCTATTCATGTCACCGTTTTGTCATCATTTAAATAGTTTTGTCAATGGATATAGTGTCCATTTACAAAAGTTAATGGATTACGCCTTTGTTAATTGGCCTAGTGGCTCCTAGATTCTCATGAGATTCATAAAGTTCTTGAATTTGAAATGGTTCCATTTTGGGGCTACCTTAAAGGGATTCCTCCTTATAATTACCTAGCATATGTGAGACGAGACTCAAATAATTCTAGACACCATTGTTAGCAAAAGAAAAAAAGATATTAAGAACATAAGTTTGATTAATATGAAATTTTGCGTGCATGTTAAGAAGAACGAGAATGTGTAATTCCACAATGAAATTTTAAAATATTAACCCAATAAGAAATTATTTAAATTATTTAGAGATGTAATATTAACGAAGAGTTATATAAGAGTAACTTTATATTATATAAAAACTAAAAAAATAACATTTATTTGTTCTTAAATTAAGTATTAATTTTTTAATCACTTTTTAGTTACCTATCATATAATATGCTTAACCATTAAATTATCTCTATCTCAATGTTTTGTTTTTTCTTCTTAGCAAAAAAATAAAAATAAAAGTGAGTTTGTTGTCTTCCATACAAGCAAATGGGTATAATAAGGCTCACTTTCTCATTCATGATGGGTACCCTTTGTGGGGCCTATGTAGCTCAGAACTACAAAGTCCCTGACATCAAAAAGGTTGCCAATTCAGGCCTTATCATGGGCCTCATGGCCGAGCACATGGAAGAAACCTATCGCAAGCCCAAGAGCAAAAGAGAAAACGAGAACAATTTTGAATGATTCAATATTGATAATATTCTAATATGCTAAAACTAAAACCCATGAATGATCAACCCCATCATGTAACTTCTAGTCCCTTTATATTTTTTGAACAATTTTGAGTTGTTAACAAATTGTTTTTATAGCGTTTCTTGCTCTTTGCATGTTTGTTGTGGATGTGCTTCCTCATAGAATAATATAATTGTTATTCTTTCCCTTTTCTTTTTATTCATTTTTTATAAGCGTTACCAATTTTTATATTATGTGATAGGCTTGGATGCTTGGCCAGGAGTGCAAATACACAGCCACAACTACCGGACTCCTGAACCATTTCAAAACCAAGTATGCAACTCTTCATTTTGTGGAAAACATTACCCAAAACTCATGCTCCAACAGACTTTTGTTCACACTCTGAGAGAGCTACTCTACCTCCATTATTTTATTATTTCATATTTTATCATTTTACCACAAAGATTTAATGGGATAGAAGAATAAAAAAAGAATATTTAAATAGGATAAAGAAAAAATAGAGAGTATGTTGTAAAGTGTATTTGAAAAAGTAAGTAGGTAAAATATAAAAGA
>OU015762.1:14516476-14615119 GCA_907173295.1 Fagus sylvatica | reverse complement strand
TAATGTTTTTGTGCCATATTCGGGATCTCTTTACCCTTGATTTCCAAGAGTAAAGCGGTCCGTCAAATGGCGGGGTTTTGGATGATTAATTCACACTTTGGGGAATTTTAGACCATGATCCTATGGGAGTTAGAACGTGTAGAATCCCTTACACGAAAGCACGTACCAGCCACGCCCCCGTGTAAAGGACTCATACCTTCGTTTCTAACGCCCACATTACCATGTTTACTCTTTTTAAAGTTTTCATGGCAAAGTGTATTTTAATCACATTTTTATATCAAAGCGAATAAACAATCAAGCAAGTAATCACAAGTATGACAAAATGGGATAATCATGGTATGTTAGCAGTACATCAATCATAAGTATGAAATGACATAAATGCAACATTTATGCTTGAAATGACAAAGTGCAATTCATGAGAATTTTTAAGGTAAAGGGTCAAGACCTCGTGGGGTCGGGATTCGATGCTATTGAAAGACTTACTCGGATCCCGACACCACCATAGGATTTACATGAATAAACAAAACAATCTTAAAAAAAGGGTTTTCAATGCCTTTTCGGGCTTACACGGAGGGTAGGTGCTATTGAAAGACTTATCCAAACCTCCGACGCCAAATAGGACTTAAATGAGAAAATCTATTTTGAAAATGGGGTTTCAATGCCTTTTCGGGCTTACACGAAGGGTTGGTGCTATTGAAAGACTTATCCAAACCTTCGACGCCAAATAGGACTTAAATGAGAAAATCTATTTTGAAAATGGGGTTTCAATGCCTTTTCGGGCTTACACGAAGGGTTGGTGCTATTGAAAGACTTATCCAAACCTTCGACGCCAAATAGGACTTATATGAGGAAAATCTATTTGAAAACGGGGTTTCAATGCCTTTTCGGGCTTACACGAAGGGTTGGTGCTATTGAAAGACTTATCCAAACCTTCGACGCCAAATAGGACTTATATGAGAAAATCTATTTTGAAAATGGGGTTTCAATGCCTTTTCGGGCTTACACGAAGGGTTGGTGCTATTGAAAGACTTATCCAAACCTTCGACGCCAAATAGGACTTAAATGAGGAAAATCATTTGAAAACGGGGTTTCAATGCCTTTTCGGGCTTACACGAAGGGTTGGTGCTATTGAAAGACTTATCCAAACCTTCGACGCCAAATAGGACTTATATGGTGAAAATCTATTTAAAAACGGGTTTTGCAATTTACGGGTCCAACGCCTCATGGATTTACATGGGGTTTAGTGCTATTGAAAGACTTACCTAAAACCGCCAATACCGTTTGGTATTTTCATGCCCAAATCAAAATAATGAAAAATGGACAATATTTACAACAACGTAGTAAATAATGAAAATAACGGGGTTTAAACAAAGGATTTTCGTGGGTCCAATTCCTATGGAATTACATGGTGGATAAAGCCTCTTTGAGGTCTTACATAATCCACCACGACCAATCGGGATTATCACGCCCAAATCACAAGGGAAGAAAATGGGAAAACGACAATATCCACAATATAATATTTACAACGTAGTAAATGTAAATAAAGCGATAATGACAATATTTAAACATGGGGGTTTTTAATGGGTCCAATGCCTATGGAATTACGTGGTGGTTAATGCCTCTTTGAGGTCTTACATAGTCCACCACGACCAATCGGGATTATCACGCCCAAATCACAAGGGAAGAAAAATGGGAAAACGACAATATCCACAATATAATATTTACAACGTAGTAAATGTAAATAAAGCGATAATGACAATATTTAAACATGGGGGTTTTTAATGGGTCCAATGCCTATGGAATTACGTGGTGGTTAATGCCTCTTTGAGGTCTTACATAGTCCACCACGACCAATCGGGATTATCACGCCCAAATCACAAAGGAAAGAAAAATGGGAAAATGACAATATTCACAATATAATATTTACAACGTAGTAAATGTAAATAAAGCGATAATGACAATATTTAAACATGGGGGTTTTTAATGGGTCCAATGCCTATGGAATTACGTGGTGGTTAATGCCTCTTTGAGGTCTTACATAGTCCACCACGACCAATCGGGATTATCACGCCCAAATCACAAAGGAAAGAAAAATGGGAAAATGACAATATTCACAATATAATATTTACAACGTAGTAAATGTAAATAAAGCGATAAATGACGTTATTTAACACATGGGGATGTATTTTTCGGGTCAAATACCTCGTAGGCTAACAAGGTTGTTACGGCCTCGTTAGAGGACTTACGCAACTGAGCCAAAGCTACTCAATATTTGCCGTACTAAAACACGAGGAAACCGGTGTATTTTTCGGGTCAAGACCTCGTGGGCTAACATGGTTGTCAACGGCCTTTGTTAGAGGACTTACGCGAGCCGCCAAAGCCACTCAATATTGCCGTACTAAAACACACCGGGGGAGGGGGGGGGATAATCACAACAAATATTCACAAGTGCGTATAAAATGTAAATAAAGCGATAAATGACTAGAAATGTAAAGAAAGCGATAAATGACTAGAAATGTAAAGAAAGCAATAAATGACAAGGAAATGTAAATAAAGCAATAAATGACAAGGAAATGTAAATAAAGCAATAAATAGACAAGGAAATGTAAATAAAGCAATAAATGGACAAATAAGAAACTAGTAAAGCATGAATGAAATAAATGAACTAAAGAATGTAAGAGAAAGAGAGAGAGAGAGAGAGAGAGAGGAGTGGGAAGATGAGGGGAGGTTAGAGAGAGAAGCACCTAATAGGTGCTTCTCACTCTAAAAACCCCCCAAAATCCCTAAAGAAAAAGAAGAGGGAGAAAGAGCCTAGAGAGAGAGAGAGATTACCTAGAGAGGAGTCTCTCTCTCTAAAACTACCCCAAAAACCCCTCCTAAAACCCCCTAAACCCCTATTTTCTGCCTAAACTAAGCTCTAGAAGGCCTAGTGCCCGAGCAAAAACTATGTGCAAATGAGGGGGGGGAGGGTCGGTTTTATAGAAAACCGTGCACGCCTCGCGCAGCACCATCATGCGCGGCGCATGACGGTCCTGCGCGAGTTGTGGTACTGCCACGTGGCAGTCTTATCCTTCCACGCCAGCAGCCCCTCGAATCCTCCTCGATTTCCGTGCGCGTACCCTTTTTTATCCGATTTTCGGGGGCAGTTTTGGAGGTCTTCTGGAACTCAAAATGGGTCATGCGGCATATCGTCGGAAAGCTCTCGACGTCCTCTTTCCAACGATATAAAGTTTGCGCGAATCGGAGTTCGGACGAGGGAGTTATGGCTCCCGGAAGTCGGGGTGTCGGAGCTGTTTTTGTGCACTCTTCCGATGCGAAGATTCCGGTCAAACGGGGGATGCTATTCGGCGAACCGAGAGTTCCACGACGTAGCCGGAGTCATTATCTTTCCAACGCACCCGGGCTCGCGGATCAACTTGTTGCGAGCAGGAAAGACTCTGCGCGCGAAGGCGGCTGTCCGGGAGAAAAAATGCGTTTTGCTCCCAGCGCGTTTTTTCTCAAATCTTGTCCCAGTTCGCGCGCATATTTGACCTAGCTCCCGATGTCGGATTTTGACGTTCTTGGTACCGTCGGAAAGCTTGCGCTGCCTATTTTTGCAAGGTTCCGGATTCGCGGGAATCCGAGCTTGGACTCGTGAGATATGGCCCCGCGAGCAGAGTCCACCGGGGTGTTTTTGGTCCGTTTGAGGGCAGTTTTCCGATCAGGATTCCGGCTGACCCCGATAAATTCTTGGCGATCCGAGAGTTCCACGTCGTGCATGGATGTGTCCTCTTTCCAATGTGCCCGGGCTCGCAGATCAACTTGTTGCGAGTCAGGAAGACTCTGTGCGCAAGCGTGGCAACGTCGGTGAGAAAATCCCGGAACTTTCAGCAAAACCTTATTTTGTCGGCCTGTTTTCACGCGCGTGGTAGACGTAGCTCCCGATGTCGGATTCCGACGATCTTGGTATCGTCGGAAAGCTTGCGTTACCTACTTTTCTACGGTACAGGCCTTGCACAGAGGCGAGTTTGGGTTCGTCAGATATGATCTTGCGAACGGAGGCCGTCGGAATGTTCCTTATGCCAAGGGGTCAACTTTTGGCTGAGATTCCGGCTTGACCGGAGGAGCTCTTGACGATCCGAAAGTTGCATGCGGTAGCTGAAGTGAACCTCTTGCCTAAGGGTCTTGGCTCTTGGACCAAGTTGCAGCGGGTCAGGAGAGAATCTTTGCGCAAACGTTGCCTCCCAAATAGGCTGTTTTGTCAACAATACTTACCAAAAATTTGGCTAAGTATCGGACCGTTTTTTCGCAGTTTTGGCCACAACTCTCTCGTTTCTCGTCCGTTTTCGACCCGTAAAGTACGGAATCGAAGCTCTTGATATTCTCTATACCTTGGTCAAGGGGTGGTCAGTTCGATCCAGTTTTTGGTCTGGTCAACGGTCCGGTCAAACCCTGGTCAAACTTGGTCAACCTTGGTCAAACTTGGTCGGATTTGGTCAAAATTCTCCGAACCCTGAGAGATGTATCCCGGAACACGTTTTGAGGGTTTCTGGGCAAGGCGGACCCTAGTCGGGCTGGGAACAGCTCGGTCAAACCTCGGTCAAACTTCGGTCAATCCTAGTCAAACTTGGTCAACCCTAGTCAAACTTGGTCAACCCTAGTCAAACTTGGCCAAACCTTGGGAAATGTGTCTCGGACCTTCTTCTTGGGAGTATTTGATGCGGCGAGCCCTCGTCGGATCAGACCGGCTTGGTCCGGGCTGTCTCGTTTTGCGCGCCGACACCCGAGAAAATCCCGGGGGTAAAAATGGGGTTATGACAGCCCTTCTGTTCGTTGATCATCCATATGCCTATGAAGTACGGTATGTTTGGAGGAGGGTGTAACTAAGACAACAACTCGAGTATGTTCAGAGGGCTTATAAGATGGCTCCGTTGAGGTTTTAGGACGTGATGGTGTTGGAGCCTGTCCTACTTGTGATTCCGCGGGTCTGGGTTGTTCAAGAATTTCCAGCTGACGTCGTGATGGCCCCGAAGCCTGTCTGGCTAGAGATTCTGCGGGCCTGGAGGGCCCTGGAACTGAGCGTGGCATGATCGATGAAGCGGATTGGACCAAGCAGTATTAAAAAGCCTTCCCACAGACGGCGTCAGTTGTAAGTGGGTTTTTTGTAAATGATAAAGGAAAGGCTAGTCAATGCTGACAAGGCTTACTCCACAAATCAAATCCGAACACGCCCGAATTGAGTAGAAAGATATCCGAACAGATTGCAGCAGTCCACAAACAATTTGGATTGAAATCCGAATGGCTTGAGATGATTCCACCTTAGATACTGAAAATGACAAAGATCTTCAGAAAGACTTGGCCAGCCCTGTGGGGACCAACCTAAGAACCTCCGATGATTTTGTTAATAATCTCATAATAAAGATAACTTAATATGGTAAACAATTATATGTCTGTGTATTTCACTCGTAATTCTTGTTGTATGTTGAGGAACCCTTTTTTATTACCCTCCTCTTCTATTTATACCTTTTATTACTCAAGATATTTTCTCTGTTTCTTCTGTCTTCCTCTTCTTTCTTTGTCAGAGCACCATTAATGCTCCTTGATTACAGCTCATTTTGCCTCGTTTATCCCCCACTTAACTTGTAATGATCCTGTATTTAATGTGATATTTGGTTTACATTTAATACTCCTGACACTGGCTTGATATTTTATTTAGCATTAAATACAATCATTATGAAATATCTCCACGTATGTTATCGTGTTGTTCGGATCTTTCGTAATAAATATTGAAGGACCCGAACCACTTTGTACGGAAACAAACCTATTCGGTCACGACCGAACAGATGACGTCAGCTCTTCTATTTACTATTTTCGTATAAAATACCACCCCTCCATTTCTCGACTTCACAGATGAGGTGCTCCGGTACGTTGAGGATTTTGCCCGGGATTTCGGGTTGGTTGAGTCGATACGATTCGGGCAGGAAGTGGTTCGGGTTGAACGAGTTGATGAAGTGAGTCACGAGTGGGTCATTGAGTCAAAGAGTCAGGGAAGTGAGTCAGTAGAGGAAGAGGTGTTTGAAGCTGTGGTGGTTTGTAATGGGCACCACACTGAGCCACGAATTGCCGAGTTCCCAGGTAGGTGTGGATTTTTTTTTTAATATCAAGCATATTTGAAGACTTTTTCATTACCCTTAAAAGAATTGCATATGATGCTGTCATATTGTTTTGAGATTAACACTTGTTGTTATTATTGTTTTATGTTGTCAATAAGGGAGGGAAAACAAGTCTCTATTATATTTAATGCTTAATGAATTAATATAGATATTAAGAAAAAGACAAACAATCACAATGAATTTGTGTTTGTAAACAAATAAATCATCGACACATGTAATTTTCTTCTTAAAAAACGTGTATTTGTATATTTGCTATTCTTTAATTTGAGTTATTAAGGCACTCATTAGCTAGATCCTAAATTTCACAACTTTTATCACAAATTATTTATGTAAGATATTGTGACCAACTCACCATAGTATAAAAGTAGTGTCAATTTTTTTTTTATTATAATTCGATGTTCTATTCATGTCACCATTTAATCATCATTTAAATAATTTTGTTAATGGATATAGTGTCCATTTACAAAAGTTAATGGATTACGCCTTTGTTAATTGGCCTAGTGGTTCCTAGATTCTCATGAGATTCATAAAGTTTTTGAATTCGAAATGGTTTCATTTTGGGGCTACCCTTAAGGGATTCCTCCTTATAATTATCTAACATATGTAAGACGAGACTCAAATAATTCTAGACACCATTGTTAGCAAAAGAAAGAAAGATATTAAGAACATAAGTTTGATTAATATGAAATTTTGTGTGCACGTCAAGAAGAATGAGAACATATAATTTCACAATGAAATTTTAAAATATTAAATCCAATAAAAAAATTATTTAGAGATGTAATATTAACGAAGAGTTATATAAGAGATAACTTTATATTATATAAAAACTAAAAAAATAACATTTATTTGTTCTTAAATTAAGTATTAATTTTTTAATCACTTTTTAGTTACCTATCATATAATATGCTTAACCATTAAATTATCTCTATCTCTATGTTTTGTTTTTTCTTTTTAGCAAAAAAATAAAAATAAAATTGAGTTTGTTGTCTTCGATACAAGCAAATGGGTATAATAAGGCTCACTTTCTCATTCATGATGGGTACCCTTTGTGGGGCCTATGTAGCTCAGAACTACAAAGTCCCTTACATCAAAAGGTTGCCAATTCAGGCCTTATCATGGGCCTCATGGCCGAGCACATGGAAGAAACCTATCGCAAGCCCAAGAGCAAAAGAGAAAACGAGAACAATTTTGAATGATTCAATATTGATAATATTCAAATATGCTAAAACTAAAACCTATGAATGATCAACCCCATCATTAGGGGTGGGTTCGGGTCGGGCGGGTCGGGTTTTGAGCAAATCCGTTGTCCGTCCGTAGAAAATAAATTCACGAATAATCCGCCCGCTAACCATCCGTTGATAGGTTCGAGCGGGCGGGTCGGTTAGGCGATCGGACGGGTCGGTTAGTCGGGTTTCGCGGGTTGGACGGGTAAGAAAAGAGATTTTAACCAAATTTGAAAAATCAAACTCACATAACACCAAACAAATATTACAAGTTTACAACCCCAGAACACCACCAACATCAAAATCAAAATCAAAACCACACAACCACCAACACCAACACCACACACAAAACCACAATACCACCAACCACCAACCACCAACAGCAACACCACACACAACTACAAACAAAATCCCACAAACAGAATCCAAAACCCACAAACACCAACAAAACTACAAAACAATCACAGATCAACAAACAAAACCCACGGGCTGGCTGGAGGTGAGGGAGATCTGAGCGAGGCGAGTCGAGTCGAGTCTAGGCAAGTCGAGTCGAGTTAGATCTGAGCTCGGCGAGGCAGCTCGACGGAGGCAGATCTGAGCTCGGCGAGGGAGCTCGACGGAGGCAGATCTGAGCTCGACGAGGGAGCTCGGCGGAGGCAGATCTGAGCTAGGTGAGGGAGCTCGGCGGACGCAAATCTGAGCTCGGCGGAGGCAAATCTGAGACTGAGATTAGATCGAGGCAGCGATGGTCGAATCCGTTAGTGTGGAGGTGTGTTGGCTCCGGTTTGAGGGAGAGAGAGGGACCGTAATCCGTGAGAGAGAGAGGGGACCGTGAGATGGAGAGAGAGAAATCGTGAGATGGAGAAACTGAAGTGAGAAAGGGATTTTTTTTATATATATGTATTAATGTATTATTAGATGGTCGGGCGGGTCAGGTGAGACTAAGTGAGAAAGGTATTTTTTTTTTTTTATATATGTATTATTAGATGGTCGGGCGGGCGGGTATCCACCCGACCAAAAACTCAATATCCGTTGTCCGTCCGAAACCCGAATAAAAAAAATAACACTAACCGTATCCGTCCATATATATGTTCACGGGCGGGCGGACGGACGGACGGGTCGGCCGGTTTTATCGGGCGGGTCGGGTTTCACGGGTTTTTGCCCACCCCTACCCATCATGTAACTTCTAGTCCCTTTATATTTTTTGAACAATTTTGAGTTGTTAACAAATTGTTTTTATAGCGTTTCTTGCTCTTAGCATGTTTGTTGTGGATGTGCTTCCTGATAGAATAATATAATTGTTATTCTTTCCCTTTTCTTTTTATTCATTTTTTATAAGCGTTACCAATTTTTATATTATGTGATAGGCTTGGATGCTTGGCCAGGAGTGCAAATACACAGCCACAACTACCGGACTCCTGAACCATTTCAAAACCAAGTATGCAACTCTTCATTTTGTGGAAAACATTACCCAAAACTCATGCTCCAACAGACTTTTGTTCACACTCTGAGAGAGCTACTCTACCTCCATTATTTTATTATTCCACTTCAATATTTTATCATTTTACCCAAAAAAAAAAAAAAAAGATTTAGATGGGATAGAAGAATAAAAAAAGAATATTTAAATAGGATAAAGAAAAAATAGAGAGTATGTTGTAAAGTGTATTTGAAAAAGTAAGTAGGTAAAATATAAAAGAGGTTATTGGAGATGCTCTTAGTATTGTAGGTTTCTATCATCACCAATTTCCCTTTATCTAAAACATTAATATAGTTTACTGCTGCTAAATTCTCTAAATGTCTAATTTTTCTTGTCTCCCCTATAGAACAATACTAGACATAATTTGAATAACATGTGTATGAGAAACAGGAGAACAATGTAAGAATCTATCCTAAGGAACTTTTAGTCATCTAGGAACATAACCTCATATGCCACTCTGCCAGTAGGATTATCATATAAATTTTGCACACCCTCATACCCATGTAAAATAGCATTTCATTTTCTATTAAAGTTTGCTCCAGCTCTGCTTCCATACCAGTCTATATTGCTTTAGGCATTGACCTTGCAAATTTCATGGCTTCATCTAGCAACTAGTTTGTGATACATGTCTCACATTCAATAAAGTATTGATACTAAGATTCAAACTACAAACTTTTCCTAAAATTAAGGATTTAAGAATCATAAAATAGTATTTCAAACCAATGTAACCTTATTTCCAAAGTTAGTAAAATTCTTTTTGTCTGCTTTGTCAATGGTAGCATACTACAAGATCACATATAATTGGCTCCATGTTTCTTAATTTCATTTCATTTCTGAATCCCAGTAGTGGCAATTTGATTATGCTGCTTTTCCTTAAGATTTACTGAGTGATCATGGTTGACAGATTGTGGCGTTAATTGGAAATGGACCTAGTGCATATGATATCTTGAGAGAAATCTCCTCTGTTGCAAAAGAAGTTCATCTAGCCATACGTGGCTCAGATATCCATTTCAAAAAGTTGGAAAATCGCAATAATATCTGGCTACATTCAATGGTTTTGTGATCTCTTTACTAGAAAATTTATATTTTTAACAGCTTTGACATCGAAAACTTTAAACTTGACAAGTTTCTCTCCTATGGATGGTAACCTTCTGCAGATAGAATGTACTAATGAAGATGGTAAAGTAGCATTCCAAGATGGGTCGTTTGTCTATCCAGATGTCATCATCCATTGTACCGGGTATTGCCATAGAAGTGATTTCATATATCTGTTTTATTTTATTTAATCTTATTACATATGCCTAATTGATTATTCAAAAGCTTCGACCTCTCTTATTAGATGTTGTTGAAAATTATTCTCCTCCTGCAGGTACAAATACCATTTTCCATTTTTAAGAACAAATGGAATAGTGAGCGTGGATGACAACCGTGTTGGACCCCTTTATAAACATGTTTTCCCACCAAAACTAGCTCCTTGGCTTTCTTTCGTAGGACTTCCTTACAGGGTATGCTATTCTGTGTTATGAAGTTGATGAATTTTATTAGTATTCAAGAAAAAGGTAAATATTTCTTGAAGCAATATGTAGTTTGGCATGGCAAGATGAACTAGGGAGGAGAATAACTTGTTAGTTGTTACCCATTTCTGATCAGACTTTTCTTGCTAAGAAGTGTTTCCGATAGTCTCTATTTGATCACCACAAAGAAAAAATGATGAAACATTGGTGTTCCAACTTGTCAGCCATCAAAGCATTAATTTCTATATATTGATGACATCAAATTTTGAATAGCTTCATCTTTTAGGTTGACTAAGTATTATTATTCAATGTGCAATCAGGCTGTTACCAGTTTAGTAATCGAGTTACAGTCCCGATGGGTGGCAGGAGTTTTATCTGGCAAGGTGGCACTGCCAAGTGAAGAAGAGATGGCATCATCTGTTGAAGAACTCTACCAGCATATGGAGGAGATTGGATGGCCTAAGCACCACACTCATCAGCTTCAGCAGAAGGTTGATATTTCAAGTGCCATATTGAATACTAATTGAATTTCATCTCTATGTCACTCACACACACATATATCGCTTATTGACTTTTGTTTATTCTGGTGTCAGTTTGATTATGAAAACTGGCTAGTCACTCAATTGGGATTACCACCACTGGAGGAATGGAGAGAGCAAATTTTTTGCCATTTGTTGAAGAAGATTACTTCACATGATGGTGATGATTATCGGGACACCTAGGATATCGACAAGTGGATGCAAGAAATATTATCCTCCAAGTAAAAGCCATTTAAAGTATATTGTAGGTCAATTAATATTATTTTGTACTGATAGCTTTCCGAAGATCACTTCTCAGATCTCCTGAGGAGGAACTTATCTTTATATTTTGCAATTAAAACCAGTCATGACTGTGGAGTGTGGATGCATGACAGATTAAGTACATTCTAAATCAATATCACTGGCAGTCTTCCCAAGAAGCAAGAAAGCGAATTGCATTATAGGCCTCACTAAAAATTTTGTGGGTGCAAAGAAAATAAAAAGAAACCATTCTTAGTTAAATGAAAATCTATTGCCAGTAGCATGGATAAAATAAAAATTTACCCATTACAAAAAGAATATGGAATCAATTTGTCATGTCATGGAAGTGCGCAACAGAAATCAGGTCTCTGATATAAACTCTGGACCCCCAGAATCATGGCTCCCCTGACTTTTACAATTTTACTCCTCCCTCTTGCATTTGTTTTTTATAAAAAATATTAATTTAGGTATAAAATTTAATTAATGCCCCCCTTAGATTTTTATTTTTGTTTTTTAAATTGTATTACATTTATGTAAATGATTGATACATTTTTTTTTTCCTTATATTACTCTTGTACAATATGTAACTCATTAGATCAAAGTATATCCGAAGCATATTTTCCTAAAAATAAATAAGTTTATATAAATGATTAATGCATTATTATTTTTCCTTAATACACTTATTTCATACATAATTCATTAAATCAATACATATTTAAAATATATGTTCCTATAAATAGATTTGTAAATCTCTTTAATAGAAGTTTTCTTTATTTTCTTTTTAAAAAATTATGAATTTCTTTAAGAATTAGCAATTTACCGATCCCAAAAATAGTGAAACTAAGACTTGGTTGTTGTTGTTGTGGACAATAATATAAATATGATAGATTATTTTTTGGATTAATATTATTTTTTGATATATTTAGCTTGGCTTCTCCTGAAAAAAATTTCTGGCTCCGCCACTGAACACAATATTATAAGTCAAACAAATAATTTTGCCCTACACGTTAGAGGAAAGTTCTTCCACCCATCACTTTCCTTCCTCACATTTCCCCGCCCTGCACGTTGGAGGAAAGTTCTTCCACCTATCACTTTCCTTCCTCACATTTCCCTTCTCTTTCTTCGATCCCATCTAAACATTTGTAATTATTATCGTTTTCCAATAAGAATTGTCCAAAGTCACCAATTTCATAATCAAGGTGTGTTGACCCTTGGAGAATACGAAACCTGAACAATCCCACACCTTATGAGGCCAATCTTATCCCTTCCATGTAATATATATTGTCATCCCAGATTTCCAAAATCATTATCTTATTTCTTGCTTTCTATCTAGTTTTGTTCTCTCTATACAGCATCACTCTAGAGCGAATTAAGGTTTATAAATAAACCAAAATGAGTACTATGGTAAGGACTGGTGTTACATTTGTGTTGGGCACCATGTTTGGGTCCTTTATAACTCGTGTGGCAGTGGCAAAACGTGGGCATCATCACAAAGCTGGCCCCAATTGTCCACGCGAAAATCTTGGGAAGAAAACTACTGCAAGCCCAGGAGCAGCGGAAGAGGCAATCAAAACAATTCCGAATAATTAATTTCTCATCACATACACATGACGAATGTTGGCAGTGGTAGGACCAATCCCTCTCTCTCTCTCTCTCCCCTTTGTTTTCTTTTTCTTTGTGAGCCATTGTGGTTGTGTTTGTATTAAATATCTATAATATAAATTAAAACCTGAAGAGAAATTTTGTTGCCTTCTCTAAAGTTTGCCACATCAGACTCTCCCTTTCCATAAAATTCCACCTCACCTCTGCCTCAAATCCTCAATCCTTCCTCTCTTTTTTTCTTCCCCCTTTCCCATTAAATGCAGTCTACTCCATTTAATTAGTCTCTTCAGTTTATTCCTCTCCTCATATTCATAACTGTCATTTGATATGATGCCATAAATGGATTCCAATTAAAACATAAATAGCTATTAAACTTATTAATCAAATAACATCAGTGTAGTATTTATGTGGCTGATTAATCATGTATGCTAATTAAATATTGGCTAAAATACACTGTTGGTCCCTAAAGTTTACTCACTGAGCATTTTTGGTCCCTAAAGTTTGAAATGAGTGCTATTGGTCCCTAAGGTTTAAAAAATGAGCGCTACGGGTCCTTCCATCCAAATCTGTTAGTTTAATTCCATACGTGACTAACGGATAGATGATGTGGCACAATATTTTTTTTTATTTATCAAAATACCCATGGATTAACCAGATTAATTAATAACCCATATACCCGACTTGATCCAATACAGCCCCGCCTGACCCTAAATCCCTAATATAAAATTCAAGCTCTCAACCATTCCACCACAACTTCGGCACCACCCAGTTTTGTCCTCCACCACTAGCGCCACCTTCGTTCCTATCAGCGAAACCTCTCCCATCAGGTTCCGGCACCCCCCACCCACCCACACAGTTGTTCAAAAGCTCCCATTAACGAACCTAAACCCGGAAGATCGAGAAGCCTAGTTTATATTAATAAGTTTGCTTGTTGTAATAAGGACATGGCATATTTTGTACCTTTTGGAGGGTGTGTAATTCTTGCTTGAGCTTTTCCTTTCTCCCTTTTCTTTTACTTTTTTTCCTCTCTTAGGATTTCAATTCTATATGAGTAAAGCTCAAGTGGGCATCTAAAAAGTGAATTTCCACGCAACTGTAAATACAGTTCCACCAATTTTATTAAAATATTGATAAATTAACGTGACAATTAATGTGATTGGTATTATGTGACGATTAATGTGATTTGTTTAGGCTCACTTTGTTCCTCAAGCCATATGATGCAATTTTATTGGCTAAAATACCACATCAACATTATTTTATACAAACAAAAAAATATAAAAAGATCTAGGGTTAAAATTCTTTAAAGCCCCGAAGGCTCAATTTTATCTAACTATATAGGTTGGGCTTTTTGCGCTAAAGATCTTCATGCTTTTGGGGTTGGACTCACAACCCATAAATTTCTTCATTTTACAAGATAGGCTCACAAGTCACGACCCACATCTTCTCTACATCACGTAACGGGTCATAACTCATAACCCATATTATTTCTCGACTTCACAGAATGAGTTATTACTTCACAAATTTGGCTCACGGTCATATAATGTTACCAACATCACACAGTGGGCTCATGGCCCTTATCTTTCTCACCTCACGAGTTGGGCTCGAAGCTCATATCTTTCTTCTTCTTTTTTTGCCAAGGAAACAATGATCAATGCCCACTTCATTTTTTTACGGCTTCGTGAGATCCAAGAGCATTTCTGCGCATGAATTAGATCTCCGGTTTTTTATTTGGTAGTAAATTGGCTATAGCACACAATGATCAGGGTGGAAGGGAAGGAGTTGATTTAATTTGGTCATGACTCATGAGTCAAGGACTAGGAAACTGAGTCAATGGAGTTGTTTGAGGCGGCAATGCTGGTATATATTAGAGTCCCTCTTACTCCTATTTCTTATGCTTGACCTTGGAGGCTTGGAGCATTTGGTTTTCGGTTTTTTTTTTTTTTTTTCCTTATAATCATTTTGATTACCAAAACAAAAAAAGAATCCATGCAACATTTTTACAATCCAATGCAGGATAAGATTTGCCACTTGACGAACTTTTTAAATAAATTGACTCCAGCATGAATTATATCTTACTTTGCTCAATGTTTGGTTTGATTTTTCAGTGGAATTTATTTGTTTATGTACAGTTTTTTTATTATTATTAATATTTACTCATTTGCAACAAATCAACAAAACCAATCCAAATAAGCATTTAATTGTGATTGGTTCAATATATGTGAATGTTATGTTCTTATTTTCACGAAGATGAAAATAACACTAATACATCGTACTTGTAACACAAGTTACACATCCTAACATCCAGTAGTCTAGGCCGTATAAGGTTGAGATTTTTTTCTTTTGAATTAAAAGATGCAGATTCTTCTTTAGTTACTGAGAATTATCCCAGAAAAATCACAAAGGACCCACATGATGACATTAGGAAGTCTTGAATGTGTGGTGGAGCCTGGAGGTCTATTTTGGACCAAATATTTATCTTTATTTTTCCTTATCCCATTCATAAAAATTTGTCCAAGTTCTTAATTGCTTGACCAGGATGGGTTGACCCTTGGAGAAGGGGTATCAAGTGAACCTTTTTCATCCAGAAAGGCTTGGTAACTATATGCATTAACTCTTTTGACATTTGTAATTTAAAAACCTTTAATGGCAATGGATATACAATCCATAATTGTCTTATAAAACCCAATATTCATCAACTCTCTTATAAGTTTCTCTATGGGTTGACCTTCCCTCTCTGATACAATTACACAAAAGTTTGCTTAGCTTTTTGTTTGATCAGCCAAATGGGTATTATAAGGACCACTTTCTCATTCATGGTTGGCACTCTATGTGGGATTTATATAGCTCAGAACTACAATATCCCCAACATCAGAAAGGTGGCCAATCGCATTGAGGAAACATATCGCAAACCCAAAACCAAAATCACAAACACTAATAATATAAAGTGCACACATTTTGTTACTTTTTCAAAACCTCAAAAACAAAAAATAAAACTGCATGAAATGAAAGACCAGTCATTAAAAGTGGCAGTGATCGGAGCCGGCATGTCCGGCTTACTTACCGCACGTGAGCTCAAAAGACAAGGCCTCGCTGTCACTCTCTTCGAGAAAAACAATAAGCTCGGTGGCACGTGGGTCTATGATCCACGTGTTGAACCCGATTCATTGGGTCTTGACCCGGGCCGTGAGATTGTTCACAGCAGCTTGTACCGCTCGCTCCGGGTCAACCTGCCGAGGCGGCTCATGGGGTTCTTGGATTACCCATTTTCGGAGAGAAATATCCGAGAGAGTTTCCGGGTCATGAGAGGTGCTCCGGTACGTTGAGGATTTTGCTCGGGATTTCGGGTTGGTTGAGTTGATACGGTTCGGGCAGGAAGTGGTTCGGGTTGAACGAGTTGATGAAGTGAGTCACGAGTGGGTCATTGAGTCAAAGAGTCAGGGAAGTGAGTCAGTAGAGGAAGAGGTGTTTGAAGCTGTGGTGGTTTGTAATGGGCACCACACTGAGCCACGAATCGCCGAGTTCCCAGGTAGGTGGGGATTTATTTATTTTTTTTAATACTTTTTCATTTTTTTTTTATGAAAACTTTTTCATTACCCTTAAAAGAATTGCATATGATGCTGTCATATTGTTTTTGAGATTAACACTTGTTGTTATTATTGTTTTATGTTGTCATCAAGGGAGGGAAAACAAGTCTGTCTCTAGTATATTTTATGTTTAATGAATTAATATACATATTAAGAAAAACACAAACAATCACAATGAATTTGTGTTTGTAAACTAATAAATCATTGACACTTGTACTTTCTTTTTAAAAAACGTGTATTTGTACCTCATGATTTTATATTAGTTATTCTTTAACTTGAGTTATTAAGGTACTCGTTAGCCAGATCCTAAATTTCACAACTTTTATCACAAATTATTTATGTAAGGTATTGTGACCAACTCACCAGAGTATAAAAGTAGTGTCAATTTTTTATTATTATAATTCGATGTTCTATTCATGTCACCCTTTTCTCATTATTCAAATAGTTTTGTTAATGGATATAGTGTCCATTTACAAAAGTTAATGGATTATGCCTTTGTTAATTGGCCTAGTGGTTCCTAGATTCTCATAAGATTCATAAAGTTTTTGAATTCGAAATGGTTCCATTTTGGGGCTACCCTTAAGGGATTCCTCCTTATAATTACCTAGCATATGTGAGACGAGACTCAAATAATTCTAGACACCATTGTTAGCAAAAGAAAGAAAGATATTAAGAACATAAGTTTGATTAATATGAAATTTTGCGTGCATGTTAAGAAGAACGAGAATGTGTAATTCCACAATGAAATTTTAAAATATTAACCAATAAGAAAATTATTTAGAGATGTAATATTAACGAAGAGTTATATAAGAGATAACTTTATATTATATAAAAACTAAAAAAATAACATTTATTTGTTCTTAAATTAAGTATTAATTTTTTAATCACTTTTTAGTTACCTATCATATAATATGCTTAACCATTAAATTATCTCTATCTCAATGTTTTGTTTTTTCTTTTTAGCAAAAAATAAAAATAAAAGTGAGTTTGTTGTCTTCTTTTTGATTAGTGATTTGTTGTCTTCGATACAAGCAAATGGGTACAATAAGGCCCACTTTCTCATTCATGATGGGTACCCTTTGTGGGGCCTATGTAGCTCAGAACTACAAAGTCCCTTACATCAAAGAGGTTGCCAATTCAGGCCTTATCATGGGCCTCATGGCCGAGCACATGGAAGAAACCTATCGCAAGCCCAAGAGCAAAAGAGAAAACGAGAACAATTTTGAATGATTCAATATTGATAATATTCTAATATGCTAAAACTAAAACCCATGAATGATCAACCCCATCATGTAACTTCTAGTCCCTTTATATTTTTTGAACAATTTTGAGTTGTTAACAAATTGTTTTTATAGCGTTTCTTGCTCTTTGCATGTTTGTTGTGGATGTGCTTCCTCATAGAATAATATAATTGTTATTCTTTCCCTTTTCTTTTTATTCATTTTTTATAAGCGTTACCAATTTTTATATTATGTGATAGGCTTGGATGCTTGGCCAGGAGTGCAAATACACAGCCACAACTACCGGACTCCTGAACCATTTCAAAACCAAGTATGCAACTCTTCATTTTGTGGAAAACATTACCCAAAACTCATGCTCCAACAGACTTTTGTTCACACTCTGAGAGAGCTACTCTACCTCCATTATTTTATTATTCCACTTCAATATTTTATCATTTTACCCAAAAGAAAAAAAGATTTAGATGGGATAGAAGAATAAAAAAAGAATATTTAAATAGGATAAAGAAAAAATAGAGAGTATGTTGTAAAGTGTATTTGAAAAGGTAAGTAGGTAAAATATAAAAGATATATTTTTCTCCAAAAGTAAAACTTAGTACAGTTCCTTAGGTTGGAGATGAATTCTCCAATTAGTATTGAACCTAGGTTTCCATCATCACCAATTTCCCTTTATCTAAAACATTAATATAGTTTACTGCTGCTAAATTCTCTAAATGTCTAATTTTTCTTGTCTCCCCTATAGAACAATACTAGACATAATTTGAATAACATATGTATGAGAAACAGGAGAACAATGTAAGAATCTATCCTAAGGAACTTTTAGTCATCTAGGAACATAACCTCATATGCCACTCTGCCAGTAGGATTATCATATAAATTTTGCACACCCTCATACCCATGTAAAATAGCATTTCATTTTCTATTAAAGTTTGCTCCAGCTCTGCTTCCATACCAGTCTATATTGCTTTAGGCATTGACCTTGCAAATTTCATGGCTTCATCTAGCATCTAGTTTGTGATACATGTCTCACATTCAATAAAGTATTGATACTAAGATTCAAACTACAAACTTTTCCTAAAATTAAGGATTTAAGAATCATAAAATAGTATTTCAAACCAATGTAACCTTATTTCCAAAGTTAGTAAAATTCTTTTTGTCTGCTTTGTCAATGGTGGCATACTACAAGATCACATATAATTGGCTCCATGTTTCTTAATTTCATTTCATTTCTGAATCCCAGTAGTGGCAATTTGATTATGCTGCTTTTCCTTAAGATTTACTGAGTGATCATGGTTGACAGATTGTGGCGTTAATTGGAAATGGACCTAGTGCATATGATATCTTGAGAGAAATCTCCTCTGTTGCAAAAGAAGTTCATCTAGCCATACGTGGCTCAGATATCCATTTCAAAAAGTTGGAAAATCGCAATAATATCTGGCTACATTCAATGGTTTTGTGATCTCTTTACTAGAAAATTTATATTTTTAACAGCTTTGACATCGAAAACTTTAAACTTGACAAGTTTCTCTCCTATGGATGGTAACCTTCTGCAGATAGAATGTACTAATGAAGATGGTAAAGTAGCATTCCAAGATGGGTCGTTTGTCTATCCAGATGTCATCATCCATTGTACCGGGTATTGCCATAGAAGTGATTTCATATATCTGCTTTATTTTATTTAATCTTATTACATATGCCTAATTGATTATTCAAAAGCTTCGACCTCTCTTATTAGATGTTGTTGAAAATTATTCTCCTCCTGCAGGTACAAATACCATTTTCCATTTTTAAGAACAAATGGAATAGTGAGCGTGGATGACAACCGTGTTGGACCCCTTTATAAACATGTTTTCCCACCAAAACTAGCTCCTTGGCTTTCTTTCGTAGGACTTCCTTACAGGGTATGCTATTCTGTGTTATGAAGTTGATGAATTTTATTAGTATTCAAGAAAAAGGTAAATATTTCTTGAAGCAATATGTAGTTTGGCATGGCAAGATGAACTAGGGAGGAGAATAACTTGTTAGTTGTTACCCATTTCTGATCAGACTTTTCTTGCTAAGAAGTGTTTCCGATAGTCTCTATTTGATCACCACAAAGAAAAAATGATGAAACATTGGTGTTCCAACTTGTCAGCCATCAAAGCATTAATTTCTATATATTGATGACATCAAATTTTGAATAGCTTCATCTTTTAGGTTGACTAAGTATTATTATTCAATGTGCAATCAGGCTGTTACCAGTTTAGTAATCGAGTTACAGTCCCGATGGGTGGCAGGAGTTTTATCTGGCAAGGTGGCACTGCCAAGTGAAGAAGAGATGGCATCATCTGTTGAAGAACTCTACCAGCATATGGAGGAGATTGGATGGCCTAAGCACCACACTCATCAGCTTCAGCAGAAGGTTGATATTTCAAGTGCCATATTGAATACTAATTGAATTTCATCTCTATGTCACTCTCTCACACACACACATTTCGCTTATTGACTTTTGTTTATTTTGGTGTCAGTTTGATTATGAAAACTGGCTAGTCACTCAATTGGGATTACCACCACTGGAGGAATGGAGAGAGCAAATGTATTACTATTTGTTGAAGAAGATTACTTCACATGATGGTGATGATTATCGGGACACCTGGGATATCGACAAGTGGATGCAAGAAATATTATCCTCCAAGTAAAAGCCATTTAAAGTATATTGAAGGTCAATTAATATTATTTTGTACTGATAGCTTTCCGAAGATCTCTTCTCAGATCTCCTGAGGAGGAACTTATCTTTATATTTTGCAATTAAAACCAGTCATGACTGTGGAGTGTGGATGCATGACAGATTAAGTACATTCTAAATCAATATCACTGGCAGTCTTCCCAAGAAGCAAGAAAGCGAATTGCATTATAGGCCTCACTAAAAATTTTGTGGGTGCAAAGAAAATAAAAAGAAACCATTCTTACTTAAATGAAAATCTATTGCCAGTAGCGTGGATAAAATAAAAATTTACCCATTACAAAAAGAATATGGAATCAATTTGTCATGTCATGGAAGTGCGCAACAGAAATCAGGTCTCTGATATAAACTCTGGACAGCCAAAATTGAAAATTGGTTTTTTCAACCTTTAATATCGACTATCCAAATAGATATATTAAAAAAAAAAATTGTTTGAACGACTGAAATGAAAAAATAATAATCTCCCATGCAATGGTTGAAAAACTATTGCACAAGATCTCTATCAATAAAATCCTACCAAAAAAATCTCTCTAAATTGGATGTAGTGAGAGAATCTTGGGATGAATGTGCAACTAACCTTTTCTGGGCATCAAGAAAAATCACTGTCTGGCAATTTAAATATAGTTCACCAAATATTTAACACTACTTGTATTAAAAAAATCTTAACTAAATCAAAAAAATCAATGTGTATTAAGTTTACAAGCTGAACTCATCCAACCACTGGTCAACCAAGAAGTTTGTCTTAAGACTGATAATCATTCAAGATATCAAAGTAGAAAATGAGAGGCTACAACAATTTACACACTAAATAAAAAAGACCTAAAAGAGTCTTCCAAAGATCAGACGCATCAACAATCTTGATTCCAACAACCAGTTATAAAATAAAAGGGCATGAAATGCAGTTTCTACGTTTAGTTAACAAAGTAGCCAGCCAAGATGCCAATGAGACCAACCAGCACCACAACCAATAAAGAGAAGCCACCAGCACGACTTTTGCTAATTTGTTTTCTCATCAGTTCCTGTCAAACAAAGTAAAGACATTATGACAAGGTACAGCAAGCATGAATAACAAAAAATAAGAGTAGGGGGTAAAGTGATACAATGCACCAAACATTCATAACAATGAACTACACAGAAGGGTGTTTGTAGGAGAACTTTTTCTTTCCATTTTACAAGTATTTTTTTTTTTTAAATCTTTCCCCTTTTTTTATAAATAATAGAAAAATTTTATTGAAGAAAAAGGACCACTATGATAAATCTTTCCATTTTACTACTATATTAACTTTCAATCAACCAAGAGCCTTATAGTTCAACTAACACTTCCTGATGCTTTCAATGGAGACATTTAGGGTTCAAATCCCCCCTCCTCTCCCAACTATCTAACTATCAAAAAAAAAAAATTCAATCAAGGATATCCAAGATTCATTGCAAGTCCCAAATTAACAAAAAGGAAGAGGGCATATCAAACAGATCAACTGGCAAATAAACTAAACCAAGTTGAAGGTAACCCACTTGAATCGCATCATTGACACATATACCAACCCTTCTCAAGGAACTAGGGCAGTCTATATACATGACAATAATAAGTCCTAAACCCTTAAACTGGTCGAGCTTTTTGTACCTATCAAAACAAAGTGGATTAGAGAGAACTTTTATACAACAGACTATTAAATACATAGCAAGTGCTAATTAAAGTATAGATAGATAAGTTGCTGTGCCCCACTTCACTTGACTCAATTTTAAGATTGACAATATCGTATGGCCCCACTACCAATTAATGCTGGAACATAACAAGAAAAATCACACAATCATTAGATATGATTAGGAACAAGCAATACGAATATGAAATTTTTGGAAAACCACAGGAGTGAAAGAAATGATTGACACCATAAATGCACAAACAAATCCAATACCAGTTCCTGACGTAGTTTTTGATTTTGTTTCATAGCAGAACTTTTCTCCTCATTCAACTTGGAAATCATAGACCATGCCTGAAGAAAAAATATACACTAAAAATGTGAGAAAATCAACCAATTTCATTAAAGGAAATATGAAAATAATCCAGCACAATTGGCACAGAAATAAATTAGGGATAAAACAGACTTCAAGCAAAATTAAAGACCAGCATTTTCAAAATTCACAATAAGATAAATAACAAAGCACAACAGCTTTCTTATTCGGCACACAGGTGCCCATTCATACCTTAGTAACCAAATTTTCAAGATAAATAGTTCTGAATGACTAACCAATAGCACCCATTATCCCATCCATTAAACAACTTAAGCAAGCTCCTCATTTCTACTTCTAAATATTGCTATCCATATTTTACTAGCATAACATATGGCTATAGAAAGGATCTGTATCGAGAGAGATAAAAACATAAAATTTACACAAAATTAGCGAACTTCTGAAACTAATATCATTTTCTTTGACCCCGTCTTAAAAGGGGGTCTTAAATTTTAGAACATCTTTCACATTGAATTTTATTTGTACCTTGTCACCATAACAAGGCTGAGATGTGGGCATTTGTGTTGACTAAGATTAGAAATGACCCACTGTAAGCCAAAACTTAAGAGAATGGGGGGTTAAAGCTAAATGTAGTGTTTGGTACAAGGAATTTAATATGCCCCGGCATGTAGATTCTTGAATGTATGCCTCGGAACCTAAATGCCCAAGAATATAACTATAGTCATGTTTGGTTTGATTAAGAATCCAATGAGGTTCTTGGAAATGTGAGAGGGGATGTTTGGTTTATTCTTAGAGATACTAAAGGAATTATTTATTCTTCCCAAAATATCATTGGATTTATAAATAAGATGTCAAGCATTTACCCATCACTTTTATATGGTTTCCTACAAATAAATAATATGAGCCGTGAATTAAGTCTAAGCTCCAAAAATAATAGTCTAACATTTCTGAATAACACATGCAACATGAAAATAACTGTTTCAAAATTTCTTTATGGCTTATCAGGACATCAAGCCTTATCAATCAAAATTATTTATTTTCTAAACAGACAAAACAATTCCGAATAGGAGATAAAATCAAAGTCACCAAATAATCCTTAAAGGTGAATATAACCATAATAATAAAAAAAAAAAAAAAAAAAAAAAATAAAAAAAAAGAATATATAGCATAAGCACTTGATTTTTTTTTTTTTTTTTTTTTGATGAATAGCATAAGCACTTGATTAGAAAAGGTTATATTTTAATTAGCCAAAGGGCATAAAACAATTATCACTTTAAAGAAAATATCACTTTCCCAAGTCATAGGAGCGTGGATACCCACCTATTTTAAAAGGGAATTCAAATTCCCCCAAAAGTGAGATTTGGTAGTAATCCAAATGCACATAAGCATTTGGATTCCCTTAAGCCATTTACAACCAAACATGGAAATGCTCCTTGGGAATCCTAAAAGATTATATCAACCTACGCGACTAGAAAATGTTTTAATACAACTGAACCTAAATCACGAAAAGCACACCTTTATTTCATTAAGTAAATTTTTTTCTCTACCTAGGCTTTAAGTCTGAAAAATCCAACACTGAGCAAGAAAACTAAAACTAAATTAACTAAACCACGTTAGCTTCCACAAAAGCAAGAAGTGAAACTATGGTTTAAATTATATAGCTAGACACCCAATAATTGCCTTAGCTATAAGGTACAAGTACCTCTTACACTTCTCCCATTGACATTTTATAATTTGACATGACTTATTGCAGGAAGGGAGGCGGGTGTGACTAACATGCAACTTCCGGAACACAAAATTAATAGTCCGCAAGGAAGAAATGCCTCTCCTGGCACAACTGAAGTAAAATAAAAATAAAACCCTGACTGAACTATATTTTTCTAGAATACCTCCAAACTCTAATAACAACTCTTTGAGTGGCATGTCATTGAATACATTGCAATAAATGCACTAATGGTTCCAACCCTCCTGCTAGGTCCATAAAGTTCCAAGGGCTCCCCAATTTTGAATTTTCCTTTCTTGCTGGACCAGCCAGACATGCAATACTAGATGAAGAGTTCCCACCAGCAATCTTTACAATTTTTCATTTGATTGAAGTGCCACACCAAGTCCCCCAAAATCAGTTACCATAATGTAAAGTTATAAAGTACATATTTTCAAGTGGTTGTCAAAACTGGTACACAGTAACATGATTAAGATAACAAACACTATTAAACTATGACCCAGCTGTTGAAAAAAATGATGTAAAACATCAATGAGGTTCTACTATAAGGAGATCTAGTACCACCAACCATTTACTGCCTCTTCAATGCTAGTTTCTTGCCACTTTGTATCAACATTTAACATCATTACAAATTAAATTCATATTCAAAAAATATCAAACAGACAACAAGTTTTCGTCAAAAAACGGTAGCTAAAATATATATATATATATTATAAAGCATCAACGACTTTTGATGATTATTACTGGCAGAAATTTCATGAAGCTCAGCAGCTCAGCAGTTTATATTTCCATAAACTTAGTAAAACATCATACTCATTACCAGCCATTTTAACACTAGACAGACAGACTCTTCCAAGAAGGCAACATCAAACTATAAGCTTGATAATGCCATACAGATCCCTCCAACCATCTATATCCACACAACATAAGTTAACAAAAACATTATACTGCCAAAATGTTCAAACATCCTTAATCATACAATTAAAAACTTAAGGACTCCACACACTCACAAAGATTAACAAAGGAACAACATAAAACAAAAAAAAATCAGCCATTAAAATGAAATGCATCAATCATAAAAATAACAGAGGTTTATTATTAAGGGGGCAGAAGACATTTACCTCTGAAGACTTCTCTTTAGTCTCCTCTAAAGATCTTGATACCTAAGTTTACAACATTTAAAATAACATACCAGATCAACAGTAAACCAGAAGGCTGTCAATGTCTCCATCAAAGCTTTGAATTTTTTCTTATATGACCAGGAAAAAAAAAATAGAGAATAGATTTCAAGACAGCAAAAACACAAAACACTTACAGCATCAAACAATGAACGATTTTGATGCCCATTCTCAAGCACTGATGCCTTTGGGGAAGAACCTTCATCAGATTCTTCAGGGACAGGTGATGGGGGATTCGCAGGAATGTACGTGACCCTCAACTTGAACTCTTCAACGATCTTACCACCCTCTTTGTTAAACTAAAAGACCAATTCACCATGTCTGAGTCCATGAAAGGAAAAAAACCAACAAAAAAAAAACACAAACACCCCCCCCCCCCCCCCCAAAAAAAAAAAAAAAAGCAGCAAAACCATCACACCATTTCCGTGGTTACGTCTTTTGTCGTCACACCATCAGGCACAACAACACTTTGAAGAAGGAATTTGTCCTTGCACTGCAAATCAGGGAGTGCCTCTTTTTGAGCTTGCATTGTAACTGCCAGAATACATGCCAAGAAAGCAACTCATTAACCAAAAAAAGATTAGATATAGACAAATTACAATGTGATATAAAAGAACTTTAGAAACTATCCACAAGCATTTTGTTTACCATAAATAAATAAAGAAATATGTCTGTGTATGTGTAAAAATTACCTATAACATTTAAGAGAAACATTTGACCAGAATTATTTAGAATATTCACAGATAAAGGAGATTGAATAAAACCCATCACCAAGCAATTCAAATTCTAAATTGGAAAATGGAAAATGGAAAAATATGATATTATATACCAAAAAAAAAACAATAACAAGAACCACTTACTATTGAAGTTACAAGTAAGTATTTACCTATGACATTGCATGTGTCTCCAGGCACAACAACACCAGCATTGGGACGGACGCTATACTTTTTGGGGTTTGTTGTTTTAACCTAATCAATTGCAATGTTCAGCAAATTAAACAGAAGATAAGCATAGCACATTATGCTAAACCAAATAAATAAACACAGTAAATTATAAATTCAAAAGGAAACTAAACTACCTTGAATGCCACATATTTATCTGTTTTATTGGTCAATTGCATAGCACATGAACTCTGCTTCTTCAATTCAACTTTTCCATCACATGCCAAAATAACCCAAAATCACAAACAAACAAATTGAAAAAATTCCAAACAGGGAAAATTAAAAATCAAAATCACAAACAATTGGACAAAATAGTAAACAGAAATTTATTAACAGAAAATCCATAAAGCTTACAGATACCTAAAACAACTATTTGTTTCAATTCAATTTTCTCGCGAAACAAACACAGTACACAAAGTCACAAACTATTCAATTCAAAATTTAAGGCAAAAATCAAGATCGCTTATCCAAGTATTCGCTAAATTATCATCGTGCATTTTGTATACCGATCAAGCCAAAGCAGCATTAAGAAAAACACATCCAACCTTCTTTTTTCTCTATCTCTCTTCAATTTACCTTACTTTTCTAGGGAACCAAACAGAAATTAGTCTGAGAAAAACCATTTCAACAAAGAAAAAAATTTAAAAATAAAAACTTACCTTGGAATTTGAGTTCTATCGGTTGAATGCTAAGAAGATCCCCAGTACTCATGGCTATGAATCCAAAAGAAATAAAATCCCTTTTTTTTTTTTGGAAGGAAAACAGAAATTTGTAAGGAAAATCGAAATTAGGGTTCGTGGAAAAGGAAATACAAATACAGATTATATGATCTGTGAAAAATTGGAAGCCTTTCTTAATCGCTAAAAAAAAACTGTTTTTGTGGTTTCAAAATATATTTGGTAGGAGATAAAGTCACGTGCAGTGTGATTTTAGGAGCGTTCTTTACTGTGGGTTGCGAAAAGGTGTGATAAAGTATTATGATCTAACGGTGATGCGTTGGCTGTCATGTGCGTGGTGTGAACAGGCGGGTGTACGAGGTGGATTTGGGTTCTAAAACTAGTTCGCTTTTTAAGGTTTTGATTTCGAAAGGTGGCGTACAGGAATGGATTTGACTTAAATACCCCCCTCTTTATTTGTTATTTTATAGAAGATGTGATGTTTAGTGGGAATGTTGTGTGAGGTTAAAAATGGTAGAAAGTGAAGTTCCAAGATGGTTCTTTTTTTTATTTGAAATATGTTAGCATTTGTACAAAGTGAAGGTCCAAGATGCCAAGATGGTTCTTAATTGTGGCATTTTGTGCAGGCGAGGCCACTAGGGGATGTTGCATTGCTGAGTGCTGACGCTCACTTTGTCTTGAATCTTTTGTTTCGTTATTTTAGTTTTGTTATTTTCTTTAAATTAATGCTTTTGTCACGACTATGAAGATGTAAAATTAAAAAAGACTAGCCATGACGAATGTCATTTTTATTATCCTTTATGTAGGGTTCTGCCTTTATCTTTATAGGGTTATCGGGCTTTATTGTATAATCTTTTAATATTTAATAAAGTCTTGTTTTAATTATCAAAAAAATATTTGAAAAAGACTAGTATATTTTATTCTAAAAAAAAAATGTAATTTACCCAAAAGAAATATATGAGAAACCTAACAAGTTATTGAGGCTTTTGTGTTTTATTATAGGTTAATATCAACATCAACTTCTTGCTTCCAAAATAAACTAAAGCCAGTCTTTCCCACAGCTGGAACAGCTACAAAATTACTAAAACCGAGTCTAATTACAATAAATTTTCTTTAGCATAATCTACTTTATAATCGTCTAAAATTATGGGAGCCCAAGACAAGAATTTTGCTTGCTCAAGTAAAAGACCGGCTGGGATGATTTGTCTGGTGAGATGTGTGTTTGCAATTGTAGTTAAATGGGGCCATATTAGACAAATCGATTTGAAAGGGACAGACAATGGTGGTGGCCTAGAAATTTGGTCCAAGCCTGGGTTAGGTCTGTTGGTTTGTCGGGGAGTTAATAAATATGGGCTGGAAGCTTGGCCCAATTTCGGGATGATAGATGCTGATGGGCTTTTCTCATCTTTTATTCTTTACAGCTTGGGATTTTGTTCATATTAATTGAGAAGTAAATTATTTTATGTATAATATAACTAGTAGGGCTTGTGCCTTTGATTTTAATGGGCCAATCTCCATCTTTTCTATCCCAAACTCGCTCTTTATAAGTGGAGATGGCCTTGGCCCCTTTGTTGTATAGGTTCTTCTTATTAATACAAATTATCCTTACTCATAAGAAAAATAAAAAATAAAATAAAATAAAACATTTTGACATTTTATTTTTTAAATATATATATATATATATATATTGAATTGCAGATAGAAATACTCACACACAAAACTACTTTGCATAAGTGGGGATTCAAACTAATGCCCACTAAGGGTAGGGGATCAAGGGAGAGAGACTGCACCACTAGGCCAAATGTCTAGTGGACTTGTGCTTTGGCAATAAAGTTTCACCTATAATAATGATGTTAATAATTCTAAGGTGTTTATACTTTATAGTGCAACACACGATATAAGGACACAAAAAAATAAAAAAGATGGGGCATCCATTTGGTGCAACCATAGCATGTAGGACACAACTTTTATTATGTAGTATATGTATCATAATGATTTGGATATGAGTTTATATAATATATAATTGAGTAAATTACATCAACATTCCTTGAGGTTTCACGAAATTATACTGCTCCCTAAGCTATAGATGAAATGATCACCTCGTTAAGGTTTTTATAATGGAATAGATAAGAATTTGTCCTCTCGTACATTGACTTCCCAGTTGGAATGTTTCTTTAATATATATATATATATATATATAACATAGAAAAGGAGTGGCATTTGTCCACAAACCTCAAGGAAGGTGTCATTTTGTCTATAATTTTAATAGAAATATTTGCTAAAGATTGAATATTCTTGATGAGTCAACATCCAATGGACGGATGACTATATCTCCACGTCACTCACGACGACCTCAACACCATGACGATCATTAATATCGTCCAAATCCGGGCTCATGATCCCCTTTATACCCATCAAAGAATGACACGGACTGATATTTGTCCGTCTTAACGAGCATATTAAGGACGACCTATACGTCCTTGAAACCTCGGCTCATTAAAGAATAACCTCCATAAACGAATTAAGTCAAAAGCGTTACGATCCCATTAATGACAATATCCCCGAAATTGTAACCTCTTCAAATGACCCTCATTTAAATCCAATAAAGGGGGAAATTAAGGAAGGCTAGGTATTTTCTGGAGCATAATAAACCTCCAGACAGAAATACAAGGTACGCACACTATTAGCTAAACACTTTTACTTATTTTAACCCTTCTCCACCAAATCTCTGACAAAGGCATCGGAGGAACTTTGGCTGTTTCACCGTCGTCTTTATGTTCTTTGTCTCATCTTCCATCAGAGAAAGCTTCGTCTGACGACCGTTAATTTTACGCATTAATTCTGTTAAAAAGTTATCATGTATGAGAATATAGATTTATTTGTTATATTTATACAAACCTCAAAAGAAGAATGTCATTTCGTGAAACCTCAAAAGAGGTAGGTGTAATTTATTCTATAATTTCATATTTCTCATATGGTATATTGGATTTCTTAAAAGTGATAACTTATGTGATTATTTGTCTCTTTTAGTTAGTAGAAACTTATCGGAGGTGAATTGAAACAATTTAAATTTTTATGTTTTTAACTAGAAACTTTTTAAATTTTAAGGTTTATTTTGATTACAGCCCAAACCATACGAGAATAATATAATTTACTCAAGTTGGCTTAAGGAGAACATAGCCACTTTTAGTAGAAGTAAATGATCATTTGGCAGAGCCAAGTACTCCAAAAGCCTATAGTTTTACATAGAATTATATTTATTTTCTATTTGTAAAGATAAGCTTTAGTGACAACTGATCTGTAATTTTATGAATTTTAGTTAATAAAGACTTATTGAAAGTATAAATTAAAACGATTTAAAAATTATTATGTTTTAATTACAAACCTTTTAAAATTGATAGGGGAATTATGCAATATAGTATTTAATTATATGATTTAAAATTATAAAAAATATATATATATTAATAATTTTCTGTTTAAGAAAAACATGTTCATTTTCAAAAGTCAAGATCAAATATAGAACAAATTGAATCAATTTAAAAAAATAATAATAAAATTTATTTAATTTAAAAAAAAAGGGTGTTATTTTTGATAAACCATTTATTTTCAAAACAAACGGTGGGATCAGGATGTTGTTGTATTATGCTTGAAGAGAGGCTAGAAAACAAAACTGTAGAACATCATGTGTCTAGGAAAAGACACGAACAAGTTACAGTAGTACCTAGACCTGACACGTGCAGCGAGGAGCAGTAAATGCTAAAACACTCGTCCTTGTACCACCAGGTGGGAAGAAAAAGAATGCTCAACGCAACCTCAGACGCGAGAAACGTACAAAACAGCATTGGCCCAATTAATGTGGGTATGCCCCACTCCTATTTACTTCACAACCAAACAAAACTCGTTTTTTTATTAATTTACGAAGAATCTCATCGTTGACGAGAAACAAACAAATTGATTTCTCAGAACATGTTCATGTTTACCTCGAGGAAACATGTTTTTTTATCACATAATCGATTCATCCGGATCAAAGGCCAAGCCTTTTTTTTTTCTTTTTCTTTTTTAGACTTTTCAAAAGACTGATATTTTAATGGTGTTAGATATTGTGTCATGTTGGATGTTAGAAACTTAGAAATGACCTTCCGAAACTCAGGTGCTACGAAACCCCACCAAATCTAAATAATCAACCTCACCTCCGGCTGGTTTTGTGGGCCAAGTCACACTCCATTCATTGTGATGGGAAGTAATATTTTCAGACTCATTAATGTTATTTCATATGTACCATTTAGTGTAAAAATAACAAAAAAAAATATAAAATTGTATTACTCTTTATTATTTTAACACCACCATTTTTTATTTGGGGGTGGGGAAGGTAAAATGGCTTGTACGTACATTGCAACGAGGGAAGGTTGGACGAGACCAAAACCAAAATCTTCCTACGGAGATTTCCCAAGCCAGCCAAGGCACTAACACATTTATTGCTTCTTTGATTACATATTTGAGTTTCATGTGAGGGATCTTCCGAAACAAAAACCATGAATCATTAACTAGAGAGCTCACGCCACGCTATGCTTTAAATTTTTTTAAAAACCACCACCACTAAAGCATCAAGTTCAACAACCAGACAGAGTATAATAAATACGTATTTCATTCTCTCACATGAATGGTGGATCTCATTAATTAAATTCATGGCGATCATACTTACCATTCATATGAAATGAAAAAGTACATAATTAGTTGTGTTATGAAGAATATTGAATAATTTTTCTCATTAATATGAGAGGAGAGTCCACACCATTATTGTATTCTGGGAGCATTCTATAATTTTTTGGTGAGGCTAAAACCTCGGGTAAATGCTCATGTCAGTGTTGCATTTATTATGTGTCCTCGCTAAACCAAAACTCAATTGTACAATTTCATTTCACTAAGATAAATAGGTTGAAAATGAGGCCTTTATTTTATTTTTATTTTTTTTTGGGGGGGGGGGGGGTGGGGCATTTGAACACAAAAAAAAAAAAAAAAAATTAATTAATTAATTAAAAAAAAAAAATTGGAAAAATAAAAAACGTGCGTCTACAAAAAACACACACATGCAAACAATAAGATAAAAGGAAGAGCAATTACAAAAAAGAAATTTCTAGCCAAAGTTAACATAAACAAAAAGCGAGAAGTTCTTTTTGTCTAGTGTGTTTGGTATAGTTTATTGTGTTGAGATAAAATAATTGGGTTTGACTAAACCCTACCTTAAAAAAAAATGAGACTTTAAAAAATTATATATAAAAAAATAAGGCCAAAATGCAAAGAGACCCCCTGGGGTTTTGGTCAGTTGCAAACTGACCCCCTGTGGTTTCAATTTCGCATTATAACCACCTGGGCTTTAACAATTCGTAAAATTAACACCTAAACTAAACCAACGTTTACTTTTCTGTCAAAGATAACAGTCATATCTCCTCCCCAGCCAAGTCCTGCAAAGCTCTCTTCTCAGCAAAACTCTCTCTCTTACCAGGCCTCCTCTGCGACTCCACCATAACCACAGGTCCACAACCAACCTCCCAAAACACCAACATCAACATCACTCCACAGTCACACACCCACAGGCCTCATCAAAACACCACAGATGACAGACCCAAGCCTCATCAAAACCCATCTTATCGTTGCTGTCGCTGGGTCAAATGGATCAAACCCATCTGGGTTTTGCGATTTGTGATTCGGGGTTGGGAAAGTATACAGCTGGGTTTTTAAGATTTGAGGTTGGAATTCTTTTTTGAAATTTGTTGTGGGCGGGTTTGCAATCTGAGGTAACAGTGAGATCGGTCATGAAACTTCAACCTCAGATTGCAAACGCTCACGACCTTGCAGTTTTTATTTATACTTTTGATCATCAAAAAAAAAAAAAAATAGTTATACTTTTGTGTAGTTGGTTGAAACGTTATGAGCGGTTCATAAATTGAGAGAGAGTGGTGATATATACCTGATTCGTGCGGCGCATAGCAGCAGCTTCGTAACGCTTTGAGAGATTGGCTGTGAAGCGAAATCTTCGCCTTGGGTTTTTCACAACTCCACCTAGATTCCTCCATTTCTGCAGGACCTCTTCCGAAGAGTGCTTCGGTTTCACATCAAAGTTCTCATTCAGATAATTCTGCATCAGTTTCACTGTTACCCACTCCATTCATCCACTACAATTTTCATCCCCAAAGAACCCATCTCTTGTAGCTGCTAAAAGCTGAAATCGAACAAGGGCATGAGCCCAAACTTGGGGTTTGGGGGAGCTAGCATTGGCAGTATTAGTCTACTGTCAGATCTTGTGGGTTGCGCCACCATGCAAAGAGATCCTCGCACTCATCCCCTCTCTGTCACGCGGCCTCAATGGCTTCCAAGAGCTCGAAGTCGCGCGCTGGTGGTGGTGGTTCTTGGTCAGTGATGAAGGAAAGCGGCGGTAGAGATGCCTTTGAGACCGTTGTGTGACCCTCTACGGTTTGGGTTTGTGAGAACTGCGTTGGGCTCGATGAATTTCACGGCAGCTTTTTGAAGATTCCTCTCAAGATTTGATGCCCCAAGCCTTTGATTTAGCAACTTTCCCCCATCAACGCCAGCAATCTGAGGTTGAAGTTTCATGACCGATCTCACTGTTACCTCAGATTGCAAACCCGCCCACAACAAATTTCAAAAAAGAATTCCAACCTCAAATCTTAAAAACCCAGCTGTATACTTTCCCAACCCCGAATCACAAATCGCAAAACCCAGATGGGTTTGATCCATTTGACCCAGCGACAGCAACGATAAGATGGGTTTTGATGAGGCTTGGGTCTGTCATCTGTGGTGTTTTGATGAGGCTTGTGGGTGTGTGACTGTGGAGTGATGTTGATGTTGGTGTTTTGGGAGGTTGGTTGTGGACCTGTGGTTATGGTGGAGTCGCAGAGGAGGCCTGGTAAGAGAGAGAGTTTTGCTGAGAAGAGAGCTTTGCAGGACTTGGCTGGGGAGGAGATATGACTGTTATCTTTGACAGAAAAGTAAACGTTGGTTTAGTTTAGGTGTTAATTTTACGAATTGTTAAAGCCCAGGTGGTTATAATGCGAAATTGAAACCACAGGGGGTCAGTTTACAACTGACCAAAACCCCAGGGGGTCTCTTTGCATTTTGGCCAAAAAATAACTAACTTAAATTATAAATTAAGTCATAACAAACAACACATTAGGAACCTTACCTTATATCAAGTGTTTAATAGGTCAAACTAGGCTATATAATAAACACTTAAGAAGATGTCATAATTGTAACTTGACTAATCATTTTAAGGAATAAGAATAACGCAGATATGACTAGTATTTCCTCGGGGTCGTGACAAGTTATGATAACAAAAGAGTTTGGTTGCCCCCTGAGTTTCCAAATGCTAAGGAGCCTTAGTGTTTCTGTTGGAATGTTTAGACATGAGAGCTTATATGGATTTGGTATATCTACAAGAGTTGACTTGTTTGAAAGTGCGTTGGGTAATGCTGGAGAGGCCCAATACACTGCTGCTTAAATATTTTGTGTCGAAGAAGTTTGGTATTCTAATAGAATGATCAAATTATGTAAGAACCAACATAAATATTTGAGCATGTGTGTTCTTAGAGGCTTGCGTAGCATAGTCTCATTCATAGTGTAACAAAGAAAAAATTCCTCAACGACTCCATATCCAATTATACCCGATCTATATGAGACTAATAAGCAGAAAAACGTGTTATATTCTCAAATCAAGTTTAGGTTTGAGTCGTCTAGAGTGGGTAAAAACATATATCAATGAACAAATTCCTCTCTAGTTCGTACAAAAACTTCTGTTGAAACTTGAAAGTGCTCCTAATGACAACCATTTAAGTGATATTCTATACTTAAAATAATACCAAGGCAACATTAATTGGAATAAAATAGTAGTTTTCCTTCTCTATTTAAGGAAAACTGTCCAATCATGAGAGAGTAATGTATAAAAGCTAAGTTTATTTTAAAATTGTCAAGAAATTAATGTTACACACTACACACACAATGATCCTTGTTTTCAACCTGGGTTTCAATTGAATCAAACATTGTTTTTATCAAATTTTAAATGTTAGACAATTTAAATAATTATAATTTTGTAAACAAAACATAGCATAAATGTAGGAGGAATAGATGTGAACCTCACACATTTACGAGGAAAAACAATTGGATATACACCCCAAAATTCGAAAAGAGAGTATTAAAATTAAACTTAGAACTGCTAAGAGTATCTCCAGCAGTGGTTTATTTCTACTCTTTATCTCCACATGTGGAGAGTAAAATAGAGATAATTGGCTCCAGCAATCCTTCAAACCGGCTTTCAAATTCTCATTTTGCTACAGTAGCTTTTCACAAATGAAAAGCTACTGTACACTCTTCATCCATTAAAAAACTATTTCCCACCCGCCTATTCACCAGCCTATTTAAGCTTTTTTTTTTTTTTTCCTTTGTCTTTCATTTTGCCCGATATTTTCTCTCTCTTCAATTTTTTTTCCTCTGCTCTCCCTCTCTTCTCCGTTCTCTCCCTCCGTTCTCCGTTCTCTCTCTGTTCTCCATAGCAAGAAAGAAAGAAATAGCTTGGGTAGAACACGGCGTGGCTTGGGTTGACGGAGAAGGCGTCGATCTGGGCTTGGGTGTGCTCGGCGTGGCTTGGGTTGACGGTCTCGGCGCCGATCTGGGTGTGGGTTTGCTCTATGTGGGCTTGGGTTGACGGAGGTGCGCCGATTTGGGTGTGTGTTGAGCCGATCTCTGAATAGATGATGAGTTTTTGTTTTGATTTTTACTTTGACTGATGTTGTAATTGATGATTGGGAGTTTTCTATGGAGAGGTTTTTGTGGAGATTGGTAGTAACAGTGGCTCAATGAGGGTGTTGGGCTGCTGGAAAAGAGGGAAGGATCAGATTGGGGTGAGGGAGAAGACAAAGCCATTTGACTTATTTTCGAGCTAATGCCTTTTTTTATTTGTGGTTGAAGATGATTTCTTTAGGTTCTTCTTTGTTTCCTTTTTTTTTTTTTTTTTATTACACGTTAATGCATTTTTTTATGGTTGTACTTTGATTGTTTTAGTTTTCTCTTAATTCTTGATTGGGTTCAGATCTGAAAATTTTGGTTTTGTTTGCTGGAGAGTTTTGCTAGATGGAGAAGAATAAGACACCAGAGAGAGAGGAGAGAGAATGTAAAAATATGAGAGAAAGAAAAAGGAAAATTAAAAAGAAAAAGAATAAAGAAATAATATTTAAATAGAGTAAAGAGTGAATAAAGAATATTGTTGAAGAATGTATCAAAAAAATAAATAAAAAGTTGTTAAATAGTGTATATATATAGAGATAAAATAAAAATAATTGCTGGAGATGCTCTAAAGGTAAGTAATCCCAAATAATAATAATAATTAGTTGATAAAATAGAGATCTCTCGCACAAAGGGCCAACTCAAAATAAAAGAGGAATAATGACACAGGTTCGCCATAAGATAAAATTTAAAAAAGATATAATATTAGACAAAGTTATCACTTCTCAAATGAAGAGACCTTGGGAGGGAAAACGGCAAATAATTGAACCATTCCTTCCAATTTTGTCGCTATCTTGTCCTAGGGAAGTAGGAAAAAGAAGAGGAAAGAAACAAAACCAAGACACTGTCGGCTTTGGTATTTAGGCTTTAAAAAAAAATAAAATACAAAAGTTGTTAGCCTTTTATCACCCAAGATTATTTGATCTTATTTTGTTTTTTTGTTTTTTTTTAATTACATAGATTTAAAATTTCACATTTTTTAATTTTTTCTACAAAATAAACTCATTCAAACAAACTATTAGTCTAGTCAAGTTGAGGTGAAGAGTTAGGGTATTTCCTAATCGAAAAAAAAAGAAAAAGAAAAAGTGTTGGGTATTCAAATTTAACTAGTTTACAAGGATGGATTGCAATAAATACTTCGTTTTCTTAAAAAATAAAAAAAGTAGTTGAGGTGAGGTTATTTTTATATGGATTTTGTTGACGGATGCCTTAAGGGTATTTGTTAAACTGCATTAAATGCTTATACTTTATAAAGAATAGTGAAATTTTAATATTAAAATAATAAATAAAAAGACTATAATATCTTTAAAAGCCGTCTTTTTGTTATTTTAATATTAAAATTTCACAAATATCCATTAAGTGGAAGCAATAAATGTATCCTTAACAACTGTCCTTGGGACACTCGTTAACAAGACCTGTATTGAAACTATCTTAGCTTAATATAGTTTTCATTTTGAAAATATATATTTCTATATATCTTAGTGCATATTATTGTTAGCCATTAATTCAATACTAAAAGTTTAGTAATCAATTAATTTATATTTCAACAATAAAAAATTTCTATAAAACACCTATGAGCCCTGTCTCACGTTACACTTCCTCCTCTCACAAATATGACCAAAAGATGGGATTATGGGAACGTTGGTTTCAGAATCCATTGAGTGTATGTGTACATTACTCCTAAAAAAATATTTTTATAAAACAAGAAAAGCAAATGTATTTTTTTTATATAAACAAAATTACATTCCATATATTAAACAATTATGGTAAGCTATTAATTTTAGTACTCACTAACGTAAGTCGAGCTTCGTTTGTTTAAGTTGGAGATTTACACTTGAACTTGTTCAATTAATAAATAAATTTAAATATTTTTTTTGATACTATAAATTTAAATATTTTAATAAGTCGAACTTGAGTTGTTAGTATCGTTTTATAGTCTTTACCTTTTTTATAATCTTTACCTATTTATCACTTCAATTGCATTGTTATTCTCCTTGGAACTTGCTACTAGTCTCCCAATAAATAATAAAAAAATTCTTAAGGTGTTTTTTGCTTTTAGTTTTTTGAAAACTCCAACCAATATATATATTTTGAGAACACCACAATAGCCCTTTCTTTTTCTTTCTTTTTTACTGTTTTATCACAAAGAGGAACTGTTTTATAACAAATAATAATTAAAAAAAAAATGAATACAATTACAATATTAAAAAGTTCCCTAATTAAATTCAAGAGTAATATACAAAAAAATCATCCTAATGATTGAAACTATTAAATTTTATTTTTTGGAAAATATCCAATTTATCTCTTAAGTGTAAACAAATTTGAGAAAAAACTACATAAAATGTATTAAATGTTATTTTTATATTCAAACACATTACTCTATATTCTATAAAAAAAAATTTGGTTCATTATATATATTCCTAATTTGAAGAGCTGGTGACAACTAAAGCCAAGCATTTTGCACAATTGCCATTTCCACCATTATCATTCCCAAGAAATAATTACCAATGGTCAATAATTGCCACTAAACCAAACATTTTTGCGAAATTTAAACTTGCAAACAAAATAGTAGTACACAATATAATGATATAATACTAAAAAATATATATATTATATAAAACCCATATCCAGGGGAATAGCAATATAACAGGAAACTTTTGTCAGTATTGTTCACTACGACCCTGTAAAGGAAAGGGAGGTCAAAAAAAAAAATTGGGAGATTTTCCTTTATCCCGAAATTACCCTCAAGTGAAAAGGACAATGTCAAGAATATCCCAAGCCTCCCTTGGCAGCTTTGTCTCTCGTGGGCCATTACTCATTACCAATCCGTACATGAATTCAATAAAGAGGAGCTCTTTGTGGAGTTCCTTTTCTCCGGTTCATCGCCGAAATTTCGGAAACATTCGAACATACCGGCCGACACGCCACTTGATACGAAGATAAGCTACTCCTTTTCTTTCGGACAATCTCGGTTGTGGCAGTGCAAGCAAGTGTCCTACAGTCCACGCCACCATACCCACCTGAACCAGACGTGGTCCGGATTGAACCGGCCGGTTCAAGAACTGATTCGGGTGTCATCAAAGCGTCGTCTAAACCCGGTTCGGGCAAGGCCATGAATTTGCAGTCTAACAAGTAGTTTGAAATCCCACCTGTCGTCCTAATGAGATAATCAATCTGTGAAAAACAAAAAACAAAATAGTGAGAAAAAAGTGTAAAAATGAGATTTTTTTTTTTTTTTTTTGGGTGTGTGGAAAAATTAGCTAGAGAGTTTGCATGGTAGAGTTTGGTAACAAAAAAAAGATGAAATTTTGAAATGGGAATGTGAAAGAATTGAGAAAGTGTGAAATGAGTAGGTGAGGGAAATTTGAGAAGAGACAAAAATGGAGTTTTGAGAGTGAGATAAAGAGAGAATTTTGAATTTTGAATTTTGAGTTTAGGGCAAAATGATGAGCAACCTTGCAAGAGACGGAGCAGAAGATATATGGGTCTTGCAAGCTTCTGTCACAGGTGCAGCAAAAGTTTCCGGAGCCCCTGAAGTTCCTAGCTTGTGGCCTTTGGTGCAAAAACACCACTTTTGCACTGTTGGTTGTGTAGGACTGTAGAGAGAGAAAGCTAGACTTAGTAGTAGTAGTAGTAGTTTGTCATGAATTATATTAACAAGAATAAATAAAAAAAATGTACAGAATTCATGAATTTACGAGCGTTCTTTATATTTCTCAGGTTTGTTAATTTTGAAACTTTCTTCACAAAGGCATAATCCATAAATTTAAAGTATAACACAAGTAAATTGGAAAAAAAGATGACAACTTTAAACATGGGTTTTCTCTCATCTTCAATTTTCTAATTCTAGCTAGTTCAACAAAGTCACATGTTAGTTTCTTAGTTTTTTTTTCCCATCAAAATTATGTTTTCTTTTATATATTCAGTTGTGGAGAGCATCAAGTTTTGAAGAATTGTACTTACCTGAACATAGGCACAGTCTATCAACTTTGCAGCATCATCCAACCTTATAACATCGTGATACACATACCTTCTTATCTGAAAACCAGCACAAAGCATTAAAATCAAACATGAAATTTGTTACAATTAAGGTGTATTTTTAACCAATAGAAGTGACGAATTTTGCAAAGATTGTTTGTTGTGGTGAATTTTGTAAGAGATAAACCTGCAAGAGTCGATGAGAGCTGTGAGGGGACAAGCAGTGAGGGCAAAGACTGATGCAACAGTCCAAGCAATAAACATTCTTTTCATTCTTCTTAGCCTCTTCATGAATTATGCAAGCGTTGTAGAACTTCTCTGTGAGAAGAACCTCTAGCCATCGTGGTAAAATATGTGAAGCAACAAACTGAAAACAAAAAAAAACCAAGCATAAAAAACAAAATTCAATTACTTTTCACAACAACAAAAGAGTAATAGAAACAAAATAAACAAACAAACGAAAGAGAAATCTTGACCAACCATGTTTTTCTTTAGTTAGTGGTTTCAAATTTCAATTTAAGTGAGAGAGAGAAGGGTTTATGAGGTTTCGTTTCAAGAAGATATTGGTGGAGTAGCCATTATCAAAGAGGTAGAGAGAGAGACAGAAAGGTGCAAGAAAAGAGAAACGGCGCCTGGCAAATTGATACCAGGGCAGTAGTACTATTACCAATGAAAGAGCAGTGTAGTCAAGGAAAGAGAGAGAGAAACAGATAGGAAGGGATGGCCTCATTTAAAGAAGAGGTGGTGTGGACACTAGTGAAATAGTATTGCACTAAATTGACTAATTTATTAAAGCAAACATATTATTGGGACCCTTTACTAATAAAAAAGTATAGAAACAAATTTAATCTGAATATATAAATGGGAAGAGAAAACCCAAATCAAAATATACTTGTATATAAAAAAACCTTTCCCTTTCTAGTTCTAGTTTCAATTGCTGTGTACAGAGAGATCCCATGTCCCAAAAACCCTTAAAACCTAACCAAATGGTTCAGTATGAATGGTTGGCAAATTGGGCCTCTCTCTCTGTCTTGCTGTGCTAAGTGCTACATGACAAGACAAGAGGTAGTGACTTTTCTCATTTCTCGGTGGAAAACGGTAAAAAAGGTCGCGACGTGGTGTAGAGCTTTGAAACTGACCATTTTTTAATATGCCAGTTTTACCCATAAGCTTTATACCATGTCCCCGTATCATCCTCCAATATAAAATTAGAGAGTTTATATTGATGTGAAACATGAATTTTGGGTTTTCAAAAATAATAAACCGTACAGCTGCTAAATATTCTTACCGAAAAACTAGGGTTGATTAGATCATATTTGTCAATGGCATGCAAGATCAATAAGAATCAATGTCTAGGTTAATTCTATGGTTATTGCAGTAACCTTCAATCGTGGACTTTGCAAAAGTAGCATGATTGCATTTCGAAGACTTTGTAAAAGTGGATTGATTTTGAGTCTTTGACCAATACTAACATAGTTTTTGAAGACAGAGTACTTACCCAAAAATGTAGAAGAATCTTTCATTTTTAGTTTAAATTTTTAATATTATAAATTTTAATTAGTTCAATTGATAATATCTCTTATAATAAACTACATGAAATTAGATTTTTTTTACTTAAAATAAACTTATCAGTATCTTGGTTTAATTTGTTCAAATTGGTGTAATTGTTCAAATCATATTGTAATCTAGCATGTATAGAGCTTGTATAGATCTTAAAACAATCTTAATTATAAGAAATCAATAATTCCACAAAAAGTACTCAGAAGTTAATCTCAAACATCTCATATGGTTTGGGAAGGTACTTTTAAAAATTATAGTAGATTAACATTCATTTGCATGTAATTGTGTCATTAATGGGCAAGTACATCATATTTGAAGAAGGAGACGCTCTCTTAGTGAATGATGCTATAAACAAAGTCCTCGGATGGGTTCTGGAAATAAAGTCTGTAATCTCTACTATTTCTCTTTGATATTTGCCAACTCTTTTTGGTTTTGCACCTAGGATGCAAATGTTTTGGTCCATAATTTTGGCGGGGATATAGTTTTCCTCTAATCCGGTTTGGAGGAATTCTCCTTCAACCCACCATGTGTCAATTAAATAGACTTTTCACATGTATTATTTGAAAAAGTCACATGACTCATTAAAAAAGTCATGTGACTAAAAGTACATGTGTATGGTGTATTTACTTGCCATGTAGTGGGTTGGAGGAGGATTCCTCCAAATCAGATTGGAGGAAAACTATTTCCTTTTGGCAGTTGGGATGGTTTTTGTTCTATTTAGGGGGCCGTGGACATCTCCTCCATCCCCTCCAAGGTTTTCTTGCCAGTTGGAGGAGATGTTGTCGTGCCGAGATCCCTCTATAGCTGTTGTTTCTGTTTGTTTATCTCAATAAAGTACAATCATTCAACAAAACAAACGGCAAATATATAATTAATTTAAACACAACAACATATTACTTTACTATTAACTAATGCTTGCATTTTTTTTATAAAAAAAAAAAAAAAAAAAAATTAACAAAAGCATAACAAAAAAGCTAAATAACTAAATTGAAGAAAAATCTACAACAGATTAAATCATAATTTGGATATTAAAAAAAAAAAAAAAACTCACTTGGTTTTAGATGAGTTGCACTTTGAAGCACATTCCATTGTATGAAAAAAAGCTACGAAACAAAGATAGAAAGAGCATGAGAAACTGGTATAGGGCATAATATAGGGTTTAATTTTTGTTTTTATATTTTATGTAGTTTTTTGTATTTTCTAGATCAATATATATATATATATATATATATTTTTAAGAAAAATTTAATTACTAAGATTTACTATCATATAAGAGAAGGAGAAGTAGTGAAGGGAGATGAAGATCCACAGGGACCACGGCGACATTGGAGAGATATGAAGTAAAACGGTTTTCTCTCTTCTTCTCATGGAGGCATACCAATGCCAAAGCTACACATGAGGAAAAGTAAAAGTGATGTTATCAATAAATCTTAAGTTATTTATTGTTAGTTTAATTTAGGGATTGCAAATATGGAAAGAAGACAAATGGATTGAAGTATTCAAAATCTTTGTTCTCTTGACATGGAAGAATATTTCATAGACTAAGGACAATTTTATTTTTTTCAGAATAAAATCAAACACACATCTTGAACTTTGGATCAAAATCAAATGGATCCATTGTTCTTTCAATTTAAAATTATAAATCCTTGAACTTTAATAATTGTTCTAATCAATCTTTCTATTAACTCTTGATTAATATAACGGATGAAAAACGCTATACGTGCAAGGCATGTGATAACATCTTAATAAAAAATTATTTTAATATTAAGATTTTAATAAAAATTATATTAAAATTCATTTTTTCCCCTAAACCTTACTTCTTCTTCTTCTTCTTCTTCTTCTTCTTCTTCTTCTCTCTCTCTCTCTCTCTCTCTCTCTCTCTCTCTCTCTCTCTCTCTCTCTCTCTCTTCTCTGCTCTCTCTCTCTCTCTCTCTCTCTCTCTCTCTCTCTCTCGTTGCAGCATAACTCACCCCTCTTTTCTTTAGTGGGTTTTAAAAATCAACTCTCAGGCCAACAAATTCCAAAACTCTTTCCTTCTCTCTTTCTAAGAATTTTCGCAAAATAACTTTCTTTCTAGATTTAATTTATTGTTTTCAGTAGTTATTAATTTTTGTAGGATTACTATAAGATATTGGGGGTGGATTATGATGCTATCACATGCCGTGCACATGTAGCATTTTCCATCCATTATATTGACTGAGAGTTGACGGATGGATTGATTGGAACAATAAACAAAGTTCAAAGATTTATAATTCCAAATTGAAAGAATAAGGGATCTATTTGATTTTGACCCAAAATTCAGAGGGTGTGTTTGATTTTATCCATTTTTTTCCTAAGCGGAGGAGACTAATGTAGGACAAATATATATGGTTCAATTTTTGTTGTTTATTTTTATTTATATTTCATTAAGTGATTTTCGGAAATTTCTAGAATATAGTTTCTTTTTTTTTTTTCATTGAAAAGGGAAAATTTATTAAGGGAAGCAAATAGTTTTACAAAAGTCCAGAGCACTTAAAAGACGAAATACAAACCACCCGAATAAACAAAACTACACAAAATGATAACCCAACAAAGGATGGGCATAATTAAGTATCTCTTCTCATATGGGTCGCTCCTATCCGATCCCAAAACTAGGTGGTTATCAGAAATGAAGGGCATGTGTCTTATAAGACCTCTCTTCCCTGTTGTCTAGCTCTAGGGTATTGATTAGAATTTGTTTAAAAATAATTGTTGGCGAATATATTTTTTGTAAAACATAATATTTTGAATTCCATGAATTAGGATTCCTTTAGGATTTCCTAATCTCTCTATCTAATTTTTTTTCTATAAAGGTTAGTGGGTGTAGCTCACTAGCGATGAAGTTATTTGGTAATAAAAATTTAGAGAGTTTTCTTTTCTTTTTTTTGTTGGTGGATTCAAGGTTTTCTATTGTACTGAAGTGTGTTTTTCTTATAATAGATGTGTTATATTTCTTATGTTTATTTGACTGTGTCAAAAACTTTCTTTTGGTATTTCTCCCTTCGGATAATTAAAATAACAAATTGTGATAATTTGATATGATAACTCCTTAATAAGACTCGTTATGACGGAGGTGCCATAGGTGAAACTAAAAAAAAAATTTGAATTTGAACTTTCTTCTTTTTTAGAAGAAATTTATATATACTCTCGAACCATGTAAATTTATTTAATTAAGATAAGGGGGCCATATTCTACTTGTTTATGTTTTTTAAGCTTTCTAATACAAGTGGCTCTACCACTACATATCATAAACTGAATATGTTATTTAGTATATAGTATTCAGAATTTAAATGATAGTGAAAATTCTTTATGTTGTCCCTTTTCCATATATAGTATTCTTCATTTAGCTACAGCCTACATATATATATGAATGTTCATATACTTTCTCAGCATTTTGAAGATGTAAGTGAAGGGTGATGATCGATCTTGGCAAATTTGCATTTTGTGTGCTCTAAGGTCTCTGAATGAACAAAGCTGGTAAATGGTTGCTCAAATTCATGTGATGCAAGAGGTTCCTTCAGTTCAGGGCCTATAGAAAACAAAGCTATGTGCAAGCTAGGATTGAATGCTAGCTCACTCAGTCCTTGAGCAGTTGAGTTAGGTTCGAATAAATGTGCTTTAGGCTAAATTCAAATAGCTCATTTTAGAAGGAAATGGCGATATTAAATAGCTCATTCTACCACTAAAGCAAAGCCAATAGATAATGTATAATAAATGAGATGGCTGCACATTTCTCCTAAAAGCATTCCCATTCGGGAAGCTAAAGCCAATTTTAAGGTAAAATAACTAGTCCTGTTGATAAAATCTCACAAAAAGAGTCTCCCAACAGGTGCTTCATTTTTGCTCAAAAAAATACATCATGCAACAGTAATAGGTATTGTTACCTACTACTGTTCATGATAGGTATAATTATTTTTTCTTTGTTTATGCATTCTCTCTCCTCTCATGGGGTGTGGTGGTTGAGGCAGTGGGAAAAAAGAAAGAAGAAGAAAAAAATATATAATATTTTACTAATATGTACTATAAAATAAAGTGTGGGATGTAAGGTATGTTGTAAAAATTGATAAGTAAAATAGAAAAATAGGTTTTTGAAGAGGTAAAGTAGAGAAATTTTGACTAACCGAATGTGAATGCTCTAACTCTTGAGGGAGCCCAAAGTCACAGCTTATAATTATAAGTCAGACAAAGTCAAGCTTATAATTATAAGTAGGGTTTGAAATTGTAAAGACAAGTAGGCTTTGAAATTTGAAAAGCCTCGAGGCCAAGTTTTCCCCATCTAATTTTGGAAGAATGGTTATTTTAGAATCTCTCTATTTCAAGTGATAATTTTTTTTTTTTTACTGAATCCATCATCGACTTTACTAAGAGCACAAAAACTGAACAAAAGTATTAAAAGAACCTCTTCCATCAATCGAACCCTCTAAAACATAGGAATGGATATCGGAGATGGAAATGGTTCTCGAGCAATTACAAAATAAGTAAAATAATTACAAAACAAGTTCTTTTACTTATTTTCAATGTACAAATGGTTATATTTAAAAAAAGAAAAAAGAAATTTAAAATCATATAACACTAAATATAGTTTTAAATTTATAATATTTAATCTGAATTTTGAAATAGTTCTATTTCACACTGAGATTAATATTATTAGCACACAATATACTACCAATCAATATTGGTAGCACACAATATAGTACCAATACCTCTGATTTTGACGTGACACACGTTTGTCTATGCAATTTATTATTCTTATTATTGTTTTAATAATACAATTTGTTGTGTTTTTAAAGACACTTAAGATATTTTAAATTTTCTTAAGTGAAGACTGAAGACATTGGACCCACCATAGAGGTGGATTGTGGATATGTCAACAGACACAAGGGTCATTGCAATTTAATATTTCAATGACTAAAGTTGTTCTATGATTCTATCGCGATCCTAATATATATATATTTTTTTTATTTTGGATAGAAAAAAAAAAAAAAATCTTTCCGTCCCCATTTAAATGTCTTTATCCTTCAAACATTTCAAACTTTTAAGTTTTATTTTGTTGTTGTTATTGCAAGAGAGGAATAGGTGTGGGGATAAATAATACTCTTACATTGAACTTGGAAATCTAGGTGTCACTTCATTAGTCCATAGGGGGGGGAATAATTTAATATGTTATTTATTAGGGGGGGAAAATAAGCTTGGTTTAGGGAATGAGATTTACCAAATGGTAAGCTTTGGTAGATGTGAACAATTTTTTATTTTATTTTTGCTAAGTAAACATGATTCTCAATTGAAAGAAAGAAATAAAAACAAAGCTTATAAGTTACAAGACTACCGAGAGTGATCCCATCTTCATCTTGTGGAAAGGCAAAAATTCGGGAAATATTCTTTTGTTTTCGCCTCTCAACTATTGTTGTACTTTTTCTACCTCCTGTTCCAAAGTCTTACTTCTTGGCCAATTTTTGCTTAATGGGAGCTTGGGAGGCCTAAATATTTGGAGCGCATTTCCATAGCTTTAAGATTCAAGAAGTTTGAGATTAGGCTTTTGTTTATGGGAGTGGTGTTTTTACTAAAGCAAGAGTTGGAAGTGGAACAAACTTGACCTAGGTTTCTAAATAAGTACTACACAACCCAGTTAGATATATGGAATGAAACGAAGATTAGAGAAATTTGCAATAGTGAATCGGCAAGGAAAATTCTCCAAATTCATCTACCACAATCTAATAAGCAAGACTCGCTCGTTTGGCCTAGTTCATAGCCCCTCGAGCAAGTTTCCCACAAAGTCAGCTTACCAACTATCTCAATTCATGAGAAGTCCTGAAAATGACCCTCTCGAAAATAAGGGACCTGTTTGATACGTGTTTTCGTTTTTTGTTTTGGTTTCGTGACTTTTTACTTTATTGAAATTGAAGCTTTAATCCTGATTTGAATTCAAGAGTGTAAAAAAAATTGTGTTTGGTACATAGTTTTGGTTTCACAACTGAAATTACAATTTAAAAAAAAAATTGTGTTTGGTACATAGTTTTTGTTTTTAGACTTAAATTTTATTATTACATTATTAATTATTATTTTTTTTTCTTTCCTTTTTTCCCCACCACCCACGTACACCACACTTTTTTTTTTTTTTTTTTTTTTCCCCACCACCCACGTACCCCCTCCCTTTCTTTTTACTTCCCCCACCAGACATACATCCCCCCTCCCCCATTTCTCTCCTTTCTTTCTTCTTTTTTTTTTTTACTCATCAATCTCTATACCAAAGATTGCTTTTAGCTCTATCTTTTCAGAGACAGGAGAGGATACTCTCTACTTACAAGAATGCTACTTAGGGAGATTTCCATTTTATTGGTTCCCATTTAACTTAACTTACTCCACTCAACTCAATTACTCATCATCATCAGTAGTTCTATGCCAATGATTGATAACATGGTAGAGTAAAGCAACCACACTTTTTTTTTTCCCACCACCCACGTACCCCCTCCCTTTCTTTTTACTTCCCCCCACCAGACATACATCCCCCCTCCCCCCTCCCCCATTTCTCTCCTTTCTTCTTCCTTTTTTTTTTTTACTCATCAATCTCTATACCAAAGATTGCTTTTAGCTCTATCTTTTAAGAGACAGGAGAGGATACTCTCTACTTACAAGAATGCTACTTAGGGAGATTTCCGTTTTATTGGTTCCCATTTAACTTAACTTACTCCGCTCAACTCAATTACTCATCATCATCAGTAGTTCTATGCCAATGATTGATAACATGGTAGAGTAGAGCAACCACACTTTTTTTTTCCCCACCACCCACGTACCCCCTCCCTTTCTTTTTACTTCCCCCGACCAGACATTCATCCCCCCTCCCCCATTTCTCTCATTTCTTCTTCCTTTTTTTTTTTTTTACTCATCAATCTCTATATTAGAGATTGCTTTTAGCTCTATCTTTTCAGAGACAGGAGAGGATACTCTCTACTTACAAGAATGCTACTTAGGGAGATTTCTGTTTTATTGGTTCCCATTTGACTTAACTTACTCCGCTCAACTCAATTACTCATCATCATCAGTAGTTCTATGCCAATGATTGATAACATGGTAGAGTAGAGCAAGCTTTCGCTTTTTTTTTTTTTTTTTGTATAGAAATTATCCCAACTCCGTTTCATCGGGATATTCCGAAGTAAATAGGTACGAAGTTGTTGTTGCAGCAGCTGGAGATTGAGTCCGATACGGCGGCAGAACCACCAACTCCAACTCTTCCTCTTCTTTTCTGTCTTCAGATTTTTTCTTATTAGAGAGAACACTTAAGATTGTTTATTGCATTTCTATTTGTTTTTGTTTTGTTGGGTATTTTTTTGTTTGTCTTCTACAGTGAAGTGGCCGTGAAATGCCTGAGAGCAAGGGAGAGAGAAGCAGAGAAGCACTGGAGGAGAGAGAGAAAATGGGGAGAAAAGAAGAACGTGGGCCCAGTAACGGTAATAAACTGGGACCCACAAGAATTGAGTCTGGATTTGAATCCGGCTTGGATTCAAAAACAGGTGAAAGGCTGAACTCAAATTTGGCATGGGACCCGCATAAAATTCAAGTTGGGATTTCAATCTTCACTTAAATCCTTTGTACCAAACATCATTTTTTTTGTGTGGGACCCGGTGATTATGGATTTGAATCCCAGAATCAGGATTCAAATCACGTGTACCAAACACGCACAAGGAGTGGAAAAAATTGTGGAAATAGATGACCCTCACACTTTTTGTTTTTGTTTTTTTGCTAAACATTATCTTTGTCCTTTTCTTTATGCACATATAGTGTGCTGCATTAAATAGTATGTTACAATCATACAATGTACATTTTATCCGCATTTTCTTTATGAACATTATCTTTTTTTTATCTTTATTCTCTATTGTCTTGTCCTTTCTTTGTATTAATCTTATTCAGAAAAAAAAAAATGTTAATGTTAATGTTAATTATCATGTGGGAAAAAAACATGTAGATGCTACGTCTCAACTCTCAATGAAGAACTTGTCAAATTCTAACGGGAAACTCGTTGTCTAGTGCATATGCATTGTGATGAAATATTATTCAAACTAAAATTTAAGTGAGAATCATGACTTCATATTGTTAAAAGTAAAAGTATGACTATATCTACGAGGGTCAATTTAATTCATTGTTTTATTTTGTTTAAAAAATAAGCAGAAAAAAGAAGAAGTATAATTCTAACTTAAAAAATAATTGAACCTTTGCTTTATTTATATGGGTATTGAAGTTGGGCACTTTCAATTAGAGAATATTATATATATAATATATATATGATTATATTTTAATATATATATTATATTATTTGCTAAATAAACAAGACTTCATCAAAAATCAAACAATGAAAACGCTTCCACTCAAACGAGATGGAAGGGAATCATAATCGATTACACAACAAAGCCCATGCCCTACAATGAGGGCAACAAGAATGACATAATCATAGTCCATGACCTTATAACAAGGACGGCAAATAAAAACATACAGAAAAAAAACAACAAAAAACAACATGAACAACAAAACAACCATAGTGGGTGACTTGCGAACCACATAAAACCAGTTGAAGTTTCAACAATCCGACCTGTCCAAATCAATAAATGGTAAGCAGACAAGATTCCATCCGAATGAGGAGGGAATAAATTAAATTAGATTGTCCATGGTAACCAAGACCATGCGATTCGAGAGGAGCACTCAAAGAAGAAATGTTTATGATAATCTATCCCCACACATGGAGGATAGAAGATAGTTCGAAATTTGAAACTCTCAAAATAGAAGATTTTGATATTGGAGAAAATAATTGAAGCTTTGAGTTTATGGTTGACCATAATTTTCCCTACTTTTTGTCCAAAATAGTATTTTTGTTTTCTATTTTAATTAATGTGTTCTACAAAGCTTCTCCTTTTAGCACTAAATAAAAAAGGCATAACCATAATCAATGAGACGTAGAACCTAAAATGATTTTCATGAAGAAGGAAAGTGAGAAGTGTGTAAAGGGGGGTAAGTTTGGTATTTACCCACGACAATAAAATGCGCAAGTTGTAACGCAGTGCAGTGCTTGGCCTTGACGTTGCTGCCGAGATTCTACGGTACAGACAAAGAGAGAGGTTTGGTTTGGGCGCTGGCGTGTGACCGTACACATTTAGCATCAGCAAATCAGTAGTGCAGCCATCCCCCACCACCAGTTCTGAGCAGAGCTCATCAGCCCCAGATAACAATAGCAAATCATATCCCAAAGGTACTCATCCAAATCTCTTCCTTTATTACGTGAATTGACTAAAGTGAGCCCATTTTTTGCCAAAGTCTTTGCTTCAGGTCTTCGGGGTTGGTTTCAAGTCACGCGTGGTCAAGTTGCCAACTTGCCATTACTCGGATTTGTGACCATACAGTGACTCAGGGCAGTGAGTAACTGACCCTTTTTAAGGGTAAAATGTAAATTGAGAGATGGTAACGAGTGTAACTGTAACATCATTTTCATGTTGATATCATTTTCTTATAAAGATTATGAAAAATTTGTAATTTTCAAAGAAAATTGTACAAATATTGTTAAATGATATTTGGATTTAGAGGATAAACTGAATATTTTAAAAAAAATCTCTATAGTTTTTTGTATTGGTTTAATTATGAATGATTTTTCCATTTTAGGCTTCTTTTTTTTTGGGGTGGAGTGTCAAAGATACCATCTTTGAGCTACTGTAGAAATTACCATCAATTATGGAGAACATTATAATAATTGTTACGTTGATTTAGTACAAAGTAATGGAGTAGCAATGGAATAGTATGAACTCTCTTTTCTTTACATGAACATCAATTAATTGGTAGTAGATGCGCTAAACAAAGTTTGATACATGACAAATTTGATTAAAGAGTGTAATCTATGTTTCATGAATTTTTTTATATTTTTTTTGTTGGATTTATTTACCAATTGTATTATCTACTAATGCTTTGTCTTGTATCTGGATTCTGGTGCGTTCATAGTTATATTCATAGTTCTTTGATAAGAAAGAAAAGTCGCGGCAAAACATTAGAGTACGTTATTTAATATTACGCAAAAATCATTTTCCAATAAAGGGTATTTTTATTGTTTTCATTCTATCATTATATAATTCTATCGTTTTCATTCCAAAAAAACTAAATAAAGGGTATTTTTATCCTTTTTAGATTTCGATAGATAGTGAGGAATGCTAATTTTCATAAAAAATTTCACAACCATTAAAATGTTAAGTTGTGTAATAGCATACAATAAAGTGATATTAGTGAATGAATTTAAATAAGAACTAATAAAAAACTGACAATTGAACTGTTGTGAAAAATATTGTAACTGTAGCATTATTCTTTAGATCTCTAAAACTGGAGTGAGTAACTCATGCAACCGTGGCTATGTAATGTGTCATAAAATTTTGAATCACTTTCTTATAGTTTGGTATTTTCACATACATAATATTTGTCACCTTAATGACATGGAAGAAAAATGAAAGAACAAACATTTAAGTTTGGCGCCTAAGCAAGGGCAATGCAGTATTTCAAAATTCATAGCGATAGAGAATTTCAAAACTTGTGTAACAAAATTTGTAGAGATTTTACCACCTACACCACTACATCACCTAAATATAGACATTAATATCCATAAAATTGTGAACATATGTGCAAATAGTAGAAATTGATATCTACATTTGAATGATATGAAAAGGATATATTACATAAGAATAATGTCAACCTATCATACATGCACCTTAGGCATACTTTTTTTCCCCTACAAAAAAGAGATTTGTATTGCAAAGAGAAAAGTCAATTGCCATAGGGAGATGGTATCACTCTATATAGTAGTAACTTTTTCATATATGACTGCATTGAAATACCACCGACCCAAGAAGAAACCAACTATGGGCTTTTGTATAAAACTTACTGCTTCAGTAACCCTGCCAAAGCAATAGTTTTTTTTTTGCTCAATCTGCGCGGATGTTCGTTCTGACTTCTGAGTGTTATCCTAGATTGAACCTAAAAGTGTTTGGGGGCAACGGAAGCTTTTGACACTACTTAGTTAGGCCAAATTATCATCTATGTGTGAATTAAATTAAATAATTTTTCAAACAATAGAAAGATAAATAATCACACAATAATCAAGAAAATCAACAACACGCAAAATTTACGTGGAAAACCAACGGGACAAATCCGATCAATCCATTATGATAAAATAAAAATTACAATATTCAAGTTTATGTCCAAACTTGAGTTCACAATCAATTGAGAAATCGGAAAAAAATCTCACCTTTTCTTTTTTCTTTCTCATCAGTGCCGCATACTGCACTGCTAGGTTCTCTCTCAATGATACAAAAGCACACACACACACGTCTTTTTATATGTGAACCTGCCGCCTCACTGCTTCTATTTCTTATAGAAATAGGAGACTTGCTTTTGCTTGCACTAAAAGACAAGCCCATCATGGGCTTTACTATTGAGTGGGCTGGCACCTTAAAGGTGCGGTGCACCTAACAAAAAGTCGATGTAGATAAGCCCTATATCTCAAACTCCTTGATCTATCTAGAGCCTGAGCTTCTTGTCTGTTCTTGTCCTCAATGACATGCATTGCCTCCGAGAGCTTACTCAAGTCGTAATTCGAAGCACTCCCGTTTTGGTTGTCAGCATTGGCATGATCAGATGAAGAAGCATTAATATTATGGGACTCGGTGCATGCGCAGGCACTATTGTCTTGTGCAACATGCAAGGCTTTCGATAGCTCGGTGAAGTCAAAGCAGGAAGCACCTTTTTTCAGCTTAGAATTCCTGGCATTAATGCCTTGAGAATTGTGAGTATTGGAAATTTTCTTTGATTCTGGCTTCATTGTTTATGATCAATGATCTCTCAGACTCACCCACCAACGTGACCAAGAAATTGTTTTAGTATCATATAAATATTTTGGTGACTTACTGACTGTGAGTCTGTGATCATCACATAAATTAAGAAAGAAAAAGTATAATATTATTCATATCATAACTTATAGGTATAAAATTATATATAATATAATTGAACTATCAAATCTATTTCATATTGATGGTAACTTATTATCAATTCAAAAAGAAATTGCACTTATGCTCATGGAGAACAAGACTACAAAAAAGTGAAAAAGAATGGAATTTTAGTTCTTGCTTTAAAAGGATGAACTTTTATGCTAGACTTCAAAGTTTTGCCATCCATCTTTTTGTGGCAATCAAACAGTGAGAAGAGAAAAGAAAAATAGAGAGACAGAATTGGAGAAATTAGACATACCTGCTTGAAAAAATTGCGTAAAGAATTTAGCTACGAATAAAAGTTTTCGCAAAATTCTTGAAGCTTGAATGCGTTATGCGGCTTTGTCTGGTTAGAGACGGGACTAGACGGCAAAAAGAAATATATTAATATGTAACAAGGGAATATATATGAGTTAGGGGCGAGGCGGTGCCTTTGTACTTTTATTACTTAAAATTTTTTTTTTGAGAATTTACAGTAATTACTAGGCCCCTAGGTCATGTAATCTAACCACGTTTGAGTACTAGTGATCGCAGTATGTATTTGTAATTGATGCATGAGGAATTTCAATTTTCTAGCAATCGAGCCCAGGAACTGGGGGAAGGCAAGCTTTAAAGGGGGGAACCAAGTCCATTCCAAGGTGAAGTTAGGCTTAATTCTATGGGCTTTATAATTGGCATAGAAAATGTAGCTTGATGGATCTGACAGTTTTTTTTTTTTTTGATTAAAACGATAGCCGTTATTTATTCATGAATCAAGTCCAACTGTACAAGTGAAATAATAGATATAAGATAGTCTTCCAACCATACCTGATCAGATGTTGAGGACAAAGTCTCTGTAGCCAAAACTGTAGTAGCTTTGTTACAAATATTTTTAACAAAAGAAAAACTGATAAACTAAAAATTCGGAATAAATCCACAGATGTCATCAACTAAAACCCCATTAGCTGCCAGACATGGGGAACCCTTTTGCACCATTCCAATAAGATCCGAACACCCTTCCTCAACTTCAACCCCAAAAATACCAATATCAAGCGCAAAGCAGAGCCCAACTAAAATTGCACGAGCATGTTCCTGGAAAAAATCTCCACCATGGACTGTACTGGTACAAAAAGCACCACACACTATTCCATTGGAATCACGAATCACTATCCCCACCCCTACACGATCCTTTGCAGCATTAAGTCGACATGCAACATTCATTTTGTAATTTGCACCTACAGGAGCTTTCCACTTGATAGTCGGTACACCAATATTTAGTGCAGCATCACACTTCTCCAATGAACCCGACTCCAGATAAAGAACAGCAGCTCCAGTAGCACGTTGGCATAAATCTGTCACCGTAATTATTCTTCCGTCCCATAACATTTCGTTTCGGGCATTCCATAAATCCCATGCTGTGGTAAAAACAATCTCAAGAGATGGAGATTGTAATTCTCGAATACAACAATGAATGAAATCAGCAAAGGACATGGAAATATCAAATGCCGTTGGAAAATTCACTGGACATTCTCGCCAAATGCGTTGCACAAATTCACATCTCTATAACACATGGTCACACGTTTCTGCTTCTTCAGAACACCACAGACAAGTGTATGTATTTGAAATTTCCTGGTCAAATAAATTTGTCTGAGTTGGAATAATATTTTTGCAAGCTTTCCAGATAAATAATCTCACCTTTGGTTGCACTTGGGCTTTCCATACAGCTTTCCAAAGACCCGAATTTGAACTTCCAGCTGTTGAGGTTGTAGGCTCACTATTGTTTTGTTCATTGAGAAGCATGTGATAAGCACTTTTAACAGTATACTCTCCCTTGGTTGTGCCGCTCCAAATCAATATATCTGATGGTCTTCGAATGCTCAATGGGATTTGCTGGATTAGTTCACTATCTCTTGGTAAGAACATTGCTTCAATTTTCTCTTTATTCCAAGTCATGGTCGCCGCATCAATTAGTGAGTTTATAGAATTGTTACCAGTTTACGCAAAAACTGGTGAGATCACCCAATATGTGGTTGAGCACGGCAGCCAAGGATCTTTCCAGAAGTTGATTTTAGAACCTGTCCCCACCCTCCACCTCAACCCCATATTTAAAACATCTTTTGCTTCTAAAATACTTCTCCACAAATAAGAGGCATTATTCGGTACTGTTGCTTCTAGGAAAGTAGTACGTGGAAAATATTTCGACTTGAGAATTCTGCAAACTAGAGATGTTGGGTTTTGAATTAATCTCCACCCTTGTTTAGCTAGCAATGCTTTGTTGAAGAGTTGTAAGTCTCGGAACCCAATGCCACCTTGCATTTTCTGTTGCACTAAATGTTTTTTGTTGAGCCAGTGAATTTTCCGTTCTCCTTGACGTTGTCCCCACCAGTATCGGTTTGCCATTGATGTAATCTCTTGGCACAACCCAATAGGGAATCTAAAAACACTCATTGCATATGATGGAATAGCTTGGATAACTACCTTGATGAGTATTTTTCTCCTAGCTTGCGATAATAATTTTTCTTTCTAGCCTTGCAATCTTCGCCAAATTCTGTCCTTGATTTCATTAAAAGCTCCCTTCTTTGCTCTTCCAATAATGGGAGGAAGCCCCAAATATTTCTCAAATTGTGCAGTAGGAGTTGTACCAAAAAAATTAGTAATCCAATCCCGAGTAGCATCTGCAGTATTGTGACTAAAAAATACGGCTGTTTTGTCTCCATTAATTTTTTGACTTGAAGTTCTTTCATATTCATTGAGTATATTCTATAGAGTAACACAATCAGCAGCTGTTGCTCTACAGAAAATGATACTATCATCTGCAAAAAATAAACGAGAGACTCGTAACCCTCCACAACTAATAGCAACTCCACGGATCAAACTATCCCTTTCAGCTTTCCTCAACAAGGCGGATAATCCTTCTACATTTAAGAGTGCATTTATTCATATATTTATTAGAATTCGAGTAGCATTATTTAGTGTTTAGTGTTCAAATATCCCACAATCTCCTGATTTTATGATGAATAAAGTTTTTTCAAATTTATTTCTAACTCATTATGAGGAAATTTAAATAATCATCACGCCTATATTAATTTACATGACCTATAAAATCATTTTAAAAAGTCACATTAATCATGACTCATGTGATTAAAAGTTTATATAGATAATCATTTAAAAAGCATAGAGAATTTTTCTCGAGACCTTTAAAGGAAAATTCTACTAAATATTGAGGCTAAAAAGTAAATCAGTAAATTTTAAGCTCCTAAATATGAGCATATACCATTATATACCCTTTCTATATATGAATTAATTAAAAAAAAATCATATATAAATTAAAGAAACTATTTCAATAATATAATTGAAATTCAACAATAAACTAGATAGTAAAAATGAACGAATAAAAAAAAAACTTCAATTACATGACAAAGAGTCAAAGGCACATCATGTAAGACCAAGTTTTTATAAAAAATTAAAGTTTTTTTGGCAAGCATCCCCAAGCTGACACTAGGCTGAAAATGAGAATGGTGCATCAACATAGGAGCTCCTCACATTCCCAACCTTCCATACTTTACCTCATTTGAGTCATGGGTTTGAGTTTTCCCTTGGACTTTGGTTAAGTTCAACAGAACTCCTTTTGTTTTATAATTTTCTTATGCATGGCTTTTGATGACTAGCGGGCCAATGGGCCCTTGTTTCATCCATTCTTCTTTGAGCTTGAGTGTGTCTCGTCTTGTTCGTTTCTTTTTGGCCCAAAAGGGGGGCCACCTTCTTGTCTTTTTGGCTGGGCCTTAAAGCCTAGCGGAATTGGGCCAGGAAAAAAATCCCTCAACAGTTCCTCTAGGCTCTAGCTAGTGACTTGCTGTGGTGGTAGAAGAAAATTTTGCCACATATTTCTAGGTCCTCAAAATTTGGCTTACACCGATTAGAATGGCACCTTGCCATTCTGTTGCTTAAAGCGTTTACTGATAATTCTACCTAAGGACAAAAAAAAAAAAAAAACTTACCAATTCTTTCTTCATAACTTTCAGACTGAGGGTTTGGGATTTTCTATAACAATTTGTAATACAATTTTCTGCATACAATTTCGTTTGTAATTAGATAAGCCAAACTTTGTAGAGCTAAAAAAAAGACAAAAAGAAAAAAAGGTTATATAGGTACCCCTTTTTGGTCATTTAAAAAACAAAACATAAGTCAATCAAAAGAAACCTGTCTCCTTGGACAGAATATAATCATGAGTCAGGCCTGCTGGTTTTTTTAAAATCACCCCTCCCCATTTCTATATTATTTTTATAAAAAAAAATCTGTTTTAAGTAATATCACCACTTATATTTTTGTATAATTGTATTATATTGATGTAAAATTGTAAATGATGATTAATACATCATTTTGTTTTTACTCTTATACCATATGTAGTTTATTAAGTCAAAATATATATATTATATATATATATATATATATATATATATATATATATATATATATATATATATATATATATATTAAAATAATATAAGTTTATATAAATGATTAATGCATTATTTTCCTCTTATACTCTTATACCATATATAACTCATTAAATCATAACATATTTATAATATATGTTCATATAAATTGATAATTCAATTTCTTTAATAGAAACCTTTATTATTTTCCAAAAACAATTTTTTTTTTTTCTTTTTTGAATTTGGAGAAATAACAATATATATATTATTTTTTTTCTAGAAGAAAGAATAGTTACAGATTTCGTAGTTAAGAGTTACAAAGATATTTATTGCATTTATTTTCTATGAAAAACATATTTCTTTTTAATTTTTATTTTTGCCACATTTTCTATATATTGACTTGTATAAGTTTAGGCATGTAAAATCACATTTCTTATTTAAATTTTTATATGTTTCATAATTTTTAAAACTATTTGTATACTCTAACGATGTAATTTCTAAATTATTTAACAAAAAATATTGATCTAAAATGTTTAAAAAATATTAATCATGATTAGTATGATTTAGAAGATAGTTTACAACTTATAAACTAATTGGGTGAGAAAAATTATTTTGAATTATGTAAAGATGAACTAAATATAAATGGTATTGTTATATACTTATATATGAGAAAATAACATATGTTAAATCATGTTACAGATATACGTTTTATGTATATGTGTAACAAGTTATTTTTTAAATTATTTTTTGTTGCTATATTTATCTTGGCTCCCTTAGGAAAAATTCTTGGTTATGTCTCTGAGGTCAGCAGTGCAAACAATTCTATGATTGCTAAAAGGTTTTAACAAAATCTCAGTCACATGCAACAAACATAAAGGATAACTAAGAACAATGCAAAGTTGTCAATCGGAGTACTACGTTCTAACAAGATGATTAAGACAATATATGAATATGATATAAAGGATAACAATGCAAAGTTGTCAATCGGAGTACTACGTTCTAACAAGATGATTAAGACAATATATGAATATGATATAACAAATGTCGATCATAATCTCATAAATAAATGACACCATGGTTTCATAAGTCACGAGTAGTTAAAAAAATCAAAGAGAAAAGTCTTTGAAACTTGGGGTTGTTGGGGATGTAATGTGTAACTAGCAATGGAATATCTTCACTCCCTTTGATTTATGTCGTTTGAGTAATACATTATATAATAAGAATTCACTTTTTTTTCTTTTTTTTTTTACATCTAGGATGGTCAAATTCCTTTCGACTGTTTTACATTACATTGAAGAATATAATTCCATCATTCATAATGTGACAATTAAAGGGAAAAAAAAAAAAAAAAAAAACAAACTCTGAGAAGAAAATTTAACAAGATAGAAAAGAATGTGAGCCAGAATGAAAATCAACATCAATCAAATTGTAAGTCCGTGAAACCTAGTATCATGCTATTTTTTGAGTAAGTGTCACCATGGTTGTCATCTTCTCTAATACAATTCCATGTTAACATTGAAAAGGTAATTATCTTCAATCCTGTATCATTGACTTCAAATGCTATAAAAGCAAAATTTCTATATCTACTTTGAATTTCATATAAATGATGTTGATACTCTTAGTTTACATCATATCACCAACAAAATTACTGCTCTGAGATAAAATTTGTAATTTTCACTTTTTTATTTATTTTTATTTACGTAAAGAATGGAACGGACGTAAAATAATTTATGCCTCATGGTCAAAATAGGTTATTTTCAATTTGACCATACTTGCAAGTAAGACCAATCACCTGAAAAAGAGACAAATATTTTTCAAAAATTATTTCCGTCAAAACAAACTGTGCTTTAAACACAGTACTTACTACTTTTTTTTTTTTTGATAAATAGCCATAAACATATTATTAAGAACCAGGAACATGAGACAAGAAAGGGAAATACCAACCTTCTCCTCTTTTACCAACCTTCTCCTCTTTTCTCAAGAATATGAACAGGAAGTGAGGAGATGGAGATAGTTCTTAAGCGACAATAATTACTACTTAGACAATGAAAATGAGGGCATTCGCCTCCCACTAATACCTACTTTTTTTTTTTTAGTCACTATATCTTAATCTTAGTTCTCACTTTGACTTCTTGCAACCATCATAACCTGCCCCATCAACCAGAGCCCCCAATTGTCACCAAACACCAAACAAATGCATGTCCCCAGCTCTTTCTCTGAGTCAACGTACAACTCAAAGGAATCCAACCTACAATTAAAGGTTTCATTTGGCTTATACTTTTCAGGGATGCAATAATTGATCAAACTTAACTCACAATCAAGAAACATTACATTGTCACATTTTTTAACTTCTTAATTTTATTTAAGTTTTGCTTATTTTCCAGAAATTTTGCCTTGGATCTTTGGTTGGAACTTGGAAGTTAAGAAAGGCGCAGTATCTCCAGTTGGGAAGAGCCCACTCTCAAATGTCTACCTAAAGCATAGCACACACATCAAAAGGTGCATAAAGCAAGCACAATTGCGTTCCAAAATAGAATACCACAGGGTAGGAAATTTGGGAGGCCTGAAAAGCTACTTTAAGGGCTAAAGCACGACAAAAGAAGTTGATCAATCAGAACAGAAAATTTGGACTTGTACAAGAAATCATAATATTGACAAGAGGCCATAAGTGCCAAGAAATCCTTTTTTTTTTTTTTGCCACCCCACTGACCCTACGTGATTAGGGAGACCTCTGCATTGATTTAATATAATATATATGAATATTGAATACTAACTGATCCGAAAATTTAAGTTAATAGGTTTGTGTTTAATTATTTCATATTAATTCCTCAAACCCCCAAAGACAAATTTTGCCTCCCTGTCATCTTATTTTAACAAAGTAACTCCCAAATGACAAAATGACAAATTTTCTCTCCCTGCTGTGACCGTCCCTCAAAATTCCTGTTTGTTATGTTTTCACATCTTTTCACCTTTTGCTCATCCTTCCCACATGTTAGCGGTTAATATCCATTACTTATACATTTTTAATACTCCTCAAACTATTACAACTACAATGATTACATTTAGCTTATTTTTAGACATTTTCTTTCCCATCTAGTTACTGTTTTTTTTTTAGCTAGACAATGATCTATTCTCAAGATGGGGTTGGCCTGTTGTAGGTCTTTCTTCTCTCCTTTCTTGCATTTTCTTCACCATTTGGTGGAGTGGTTTCTGTTTTTCTCCTTTCTCTTAAGGGAATCTTAAGAGGTACACCATTTTTCTTTTCCTTTTTAATTTCTATTTATTTGAGAGATGTGAAAGTGATTTTGAATTTTTTTATCTTTTATGGGAGATTTTTACTCATGCGTATACATCTAACACCTAACACCGTCCTCTCACCTTCAAATATTTATTGATTTCAGTGTTGAAAAGGCATGAAAGCTGGTACTATCAATGAATAGAACATAACTGTCACGATATTAGGGGAAAAAAGAAAAAAACAGAAAATAAAAAAGAGAGATGTCACAACTCACAAGGGATTTTGTGTATGTTAAATGAGAAGATCTATTGTTGCAAAGTTTTGGAATAACGGAAAGGTTTTAATGCACTAAACGGGACACTGGGACGATACATGCCCATCCTATCGAGTGCACAAACTCATGGCTCAGGTCACAGCCTCACAGTTGGTCAACCTCAACTAGTAAGTTGCTAATGCCCACAATAATGTCTTCTTCCATTATTGATGCCATCTTTATCTTATTCAATCATGATGAGGTCATGTTGGAAAGAACTGAAATTTCAAGCAATGGACACCGACAAGAATTTTAATTTGTGAAGAGGAAATAAAGAAGGACTTTCACTTATTTTAGTGCTGCATTATGCCTAAGGTGGCTAATAATAAATCACATCATCCGTCCCTATTCTAAAGTGACAGGTTTGAAGGCATCTAATCACTAGAGAACATCCAGTTGGTACAAAAAAAATTTGTGGACAAACCATTTACGGCTTTTGCATATAAGACAACTCCTAGGACAGTCTATATATAAATGTTATTCAGAAAATAAAAAATGTAGAAATGATTTTGGCCTGCCGTAATTCCTTTATTTTTTTGTTGATACATTGGCCTACCATAATTCCATAAACACCAAAAATAATAATAATAATTGGCATTATTTTTTTGAAACATTCTACTAAATTTCTTTTCGCTGAACAATACCGATTTATTGAGGTAAAATTTTGCCATTTTAAAGCTACAAAATTACCCCATCAAAATATGGTTTCTGAAATACAAAGTTAAAAACTAGTTTTCTTTGTAAATTACGCTTTACACTATAGGCCCATTATTTATTGTTCAGAGCTGATCATGATCATTACATGTTAACAAAATCCATCTAACATTCAGGCTAATTATATCTGTTTTGTGTTAAATGAAAAAAAAAAAAGAAAAAAGTATGTGTATTTTCAAAATTTGCGGTTCGCAACAATATTTCAATTTGAGTTTTCCAAATTAGTCTTGTGGTATGTAAATTCAGTTTCAAAATAAAAGATGAAGAATTGGATTAGTTCTACTTTGGAATTCATAAACATGGGTATATTTACAACGGGATCAACATTAACAAACATTTTTTTTAATACATTTGAGGTGGGAGAAAGATGACTCTAATCTTAGATTACTATCTAGAAAATGCCATTTGTATAATACATTAATACCTAATACGTTATTAGCAAAGAATAACAAGCATCGATTATGACGAATTTGTATAATACCTAAGGGTGGGCAAAAACCCGCCCAACCCGATCCACCCGAACAAACCGTCCGATCCGACCACCCGATCGCCTGCCCGTCCACACATATATGGATGGATACGGTTTAGGATATTTATTTTTTTCGGATTTCGGGCGGGCCACGGATATTATGTTTTTAGTTGGGTGGTTACCCGACCCGCCCGATCAAATAAGTATACATATTAAGTTTTCTCACTTACCCGACCCCCTTTCTCTCTCATTTAGTTTTCTCACTCTCTCTCCTCAGTTTCTCAGTCACAACTCACAACCTCACCGGCTCACCCTTTCTTTCTCCCTCCTTCACTCTTAGCTTTCTCCCTCTCTTTCATCGTCACGGCATCCTCTTCTTTACCGGCACGGTAGTCTCTCTTCTCTCTCTTGGTGTTTGTTTGGGGAAGAACTCGCCGTCATGACTCTCAGCTTTCTCCCTCTCTTTCATCGTCACGGCAGCTTCTTCACCGGCATCGTCTAAGTTCTCTCTTCTCTCTCTCGGTGTTTGCTTGGGGAAGAACTCACTGTCACGGGGTGATTCTAGATCAGGTGAGACCTCACCGGATCTGGTGAGATTTCGTTAGATCTCGCGAGATCCTCGCCAATCCGGTGAGATCTCATCAGATCTAGCTAGATCCTCGCTGGATTTTGGTTAGATCTCGTCGTTTTTTACCACTGCACCATCATCTCCTCCAACCAAAGAAAACCCGACTAACCCGACCGTAACCGACTGACCAACCTGATCACCGACCAGGTTAATGGATGGTCAACGGATTCTGTTTTTGCAAACCCGACTCAATCGGTTAGGATAAAAAATTATCCCAAAACTCGACCAACCCGACCCGTGCCCACCCCTAATAATACCCATGAAATTTGATATACACAAATTGTAGAAAAACCAAATTTGGAAGGTTATGGGTTTTTAATTCATTAAACAAAATAGGTGGTCAACCTCAACTAACCAAAGCTCAGTCGGCAGTCAAAAACAAATGAAAAACTAGTCAAGTTTGTAATGCCCCACTAGATGTCACACTTCTCCATTGGCCAATCATGGCCACTCTAATCTTAGATTACCATCTAGAAAATGCCATTTGTATAATACATTAATACATAATACGTTATTGGCAAACAATAACAAGCATCGATTACAATAAAAAAAAAAAAACAAGCATCGATTATGACGAATTTGTATAATACCCATGTAATTTGATATACACAAATTGTAGAAAAACCAAATTTGGAAGGTTATGGGTTTTTGATTCATTAAACAAAATAGGTGGTCAACCTCAACTAACCAAAGCTCAGTCGGCAGTCAAAAACAAATGAAAAACTAGTCAAGTTTGTAATGCCCCACTAGATGTCACACTTCTCCATTGGCCAGTCATGGACACAAATCACCAAAACTGTCATTTTAGTCTTTTCTCTTATTACCGTTAATGAAATTCGTCAAAAAGTCAAGCACAACAAATAAAATAAAAAATAAAAAAAGTGAAACCTAATAATAATAATAAAAAAATAAAAATAAAGAAATGAAAAGAAAACTCCAACAAGCCAAACCCACATACCTTCCTTCCAAGACATCCAAAGCACCAATCACTACACAGCTCAACTCAACAAGCACAAGCATTAGTAGTAGTAAAACCCAAGAAATACTCAAAATTCTCTCTTTCTTTTCATTCTTTTTCTCTCTAATCTTCTTTGCACACAATCACACACTTCAATTCCATTCCAAAGACAAATAAAAATGCAAGAAACAGATGGCTCATCAAAACCCCCACAAATCTCTGAAATGTTCCAGAAATTTGCCCTTGCTTTTAAGTCCAAGACTTTCGAATTCTTCGCTGATATCGAACCTATTGAAGACTCCGATGGATATTCACTGCTTGACTCAGCTGAAGAAGTCATCACTGACCAGAAAGTTGTGGTCATCAAACCTGACCCAATTCGAGCTACCTCTTTTGTCACAGAATCAGCGATTACAAGGCCATGGAGACCGACCCAGATGAAAACTATGGATACCCAGATGACTCAGACACTGATTTCGTCGATTTTCGCTACGGTTGCTTCGTTTGAAGCTTCGTACTTTCAGTTACAGACTGCCCATGTGCCGTTTGTTGAGGAAAGTGTGAAGGATGCTGATAGAGCTTTGGTCTCACACCTTCAGAGGATGTCTGAGTTCAAGCAATTCTATAAGGATTTTGTTAGGAACCCGGATTTTGATGCTGATTTGCCAATTGGGTCTTGCTTGGAAGCTCAGGTGCAAGAGAATCAGAGCAAGCTGCGAACACTCGGGACCTTCTCTAACCGGTTACAGGTGGAGATTGATCAGAAAGACAACGAGGTTTTGGCTTTGAAGAAGAAGCTGGGTGAGATTCACAAGTCTAATTTGAAGTTGTCCAAGAGGTTGTCTGGTAATTTCAATTCATCTTGTGAGGTTTTGTTTTCTGTTAGAGTTTTTGATTCTGTGTTACATGATGCTTGTAGAGCAGCACATAGGTTTACTAAGATTTTGATTGAATTGATGACAAAAGCTATGTGGGATTTGGATTTGGCTGCTAATACTGTTTATTTGGATATTGAGTATGCGAAAAAAAGACATAATCAGTATGCGTTTTTGTCGTATGTTTGTTTAGGGATGTTTAGAGGATTTGATTTAGAAGGGTTTGGATTGGGTGAGAATGAAATTGTGTGTAATGGGCATGTTTCAAATTCGGAAAAGAATGGCACTTCTTTGAGGCAATTGCTCGAGCACGTATCAAGCAATCCTATGGAGTTGCTAAGTAAGAATCCGAGTTGTGAATTTTCAAAATTTTGTGAGAATAAGTATCAGGAGCTTATCCACCCCTCCATGGAATCGTCGATTTTCAGTAATTTGGATCAAAATGAAGTGATATTGAATTCATGGAAATCTTTGAGTGTGTTCTATGAGTCATTTGTTAGGATGGCTAGCTCAATATGGACACTACATAAGTTGGCATTTTCGTTTGATCCCGTGGTTGAGATTTTTCAAGTGGAGAGAGGCGTGGATTTCTCGATGGTGTACATGGAAGACATCACAAGGAGATGTATGTTGCCGGGTAAAACTAGAGCAAAGGTGGGGTTCACAGTGGTTCCAGGTTTTAAAATCGGAAGGACAATAATTCAGGCTCAGGTTTATTTAAATGGCTTGAAATGTACAGAGTAGTAATCGATGGAGTCGCCAATTGTGGCAATGGACAAGACAGAGGTATTAGGTGATACAAAATAGGTTGTTTTCGTTTTGGTTTTACAGGCTTGGTTTGCTGGTCAAAATTTAGCAATTGAATTCCACGAATTCAACATTGGAGGTTATAAATCAAAGAATGCCTGTGTTACGACACTCAAGAAGGAAACTGTGGAAATACACACTCATAGATCAACTTCTTGCTACGCTGCTGAAGTGGGTGTTACTGTGGTATAGCAACTCTTTTGGCTATCTTATGATATGTAGCTATAACTTTTATCTGGTTTGTGAATTCGGTTTTCCTTTCTTTTATGTTTAGTCTTATGTAGAGTAAACTGTATAGAGCCTTTTTCTCTTTTTTGTTCATCTGACACGAAATACATCGCGAAATTGTGTATCTTAATCAGTTACTCTAACAAATAAGTATAGTGTTTTGACTTCCAATTGTAAATCGTTACTGCATGAATGAATGATTCTATTTACCATTGAGTGTTTGAGATATAATTATTAGATACTCTAATAGAAAATTTTCTTATTTTGGACTGAATCAGAGAAGAAATTGTTATTATGATTTGCTTATGCAGATGTCTCTGCGTCATCACTTACAGTCCATTTGGATGGGGTGAGTAGGTAGGAAAGGAATGGAGTGTGAATGGTGGAATCCTTTGGATGCTGATTTGGAGGGATTAGAACAGCATGAAGGCTGTTTGGATGGGGGAATAGGAAGGAAAGGATGATTTGGATGCTGTTCTGGATTCCGTTCCATTCCTCTCCCTTTTCTTACTTTTTGGTTCCGAATGGAATGCCAGTGTTTGTTTTGTGAAGTTACCTTTCGTTCTTTCTTTCATTTTTTCTTTTTGAGTTAAATATACTATTGGTTTTTAATGTTTACACATGTTGCATGTTTGATCCCCATTGTTTGCAATGCACACGATTGGTCCATAACGTTTCAAAGACAAAACAAACTTATATCTCTTTTGAAGAGAATGGGTGTTGAAATAATAATATCGTTATAATCATATTCCTTGTCATACTTTCTTAAATATTTCCTAATAAAATGTGTCTTTCTTTCTTAAACATAAAGTCCAAACAATAACTCAATTTAATTTAATTTAATTTAATTTTTTATTGTTTCATTCTCAAACATATATACTGATAAGCAGCAGTGCAATCCATTATCCATACCATCATTGACCGTCATTAAAGTCCGCGTGGCGTTGTTTTAAAGTTTTGTTCCATTATCTCACAAAAGGCCTCCTTTTTGTGTGTGTTGGGGAGGAGAATGAATCACAAAAACCCTCTTGCTTTTATCATTACGCTTGTTTTTTTTTTTTTTTTTTTTTTTTTTTTTTTTTGATGAGTATATCATTATGCTTGTTTATCTCTTGTTTTGCTTTCTGTTTAATTTTCCTGGAATGTTTATTGCTTCTTATATCTGATCATTACTGGCAAGAAATCAATGCCTTGGTTTTAATTTTCGTTTTGCTTTTGTTCCCATTTTAATTTTTTGGTTCCTTTTAAGCGTGATGAATTGATGACAGTGAGCCTTTAAATCCTTAGAGTGTGTTTGTTTAGCTTTTTTTTCCCCTCTTCCTCCTTAGATTGGGCTGTACATCCAAATTACTGATGGGCCAAGCCCATTTTTAAATTTGTAATGTCTATTTCTCAATTAAGCTTTGGCTTAAAGGTAGTTACAACTTTAACCCGACAAACTCAGGTCATTTATATGTGGGCTAGAGCATTCCCAATGGGTTTGCCAAAAGCCAAAATAAACTCAAATATAACTCACAAGCCCAAAAAATGGCTCATAATAGATGAGTTTCACGTGAGGCAAAATGGAAATTTACTACAGTTCCAAGCCATTTATGCCTTACACTGTTTATTTGCTATTTCATTTTTTTATTATTTTGTTTTCTGAAACCTCACTCCCTCTCTCTTCCTTTTTTTTCTTTCTTATGTTCTGCTCCGTGGTTGTCAAAGTCATGGGAACCAACTATTCTCTGCCATCAACCAAAAATGGGTCTACAGTACCCACTGAAGATGAAGATCTTAGCCCACTAGCACCAAAGTCGTGCTAAGCCCAAACAAATCAGACTTAGATTCCTATTTTCTTGGAAACCAAACAGAGGATAAACACTAAACAACCCCCAAAATCGGCAAGAGAGAGATTCGATGGGTATTGCGGTGTGGGTTGCGATTACCCATTCAATCACTCGACCACCGCAAGCCCAACAAAAACGAGGTCCAAGATGCCGATCGAGAACTTAGAGAAATCTGAGAAATTGGTTGAGAAATCGAACACTTGGATTTCAGTTGGCCATTCAAAGCACTCTTGGCCCTCTGGTCTATAGTCGGTGATGTCAGCGACTTGGAAGAGAGAAAAGAAGGTTAACGGAAAACGGTAGAGAGTTTTTTGGGTTTTGTTAATTGTGAAGTGGTGGTTGCCGGTGTAGGAGAAGGTGGCGGAGGTCTTGGCGGCAGACGACATTGGTGTTGGTGCCTGGGCGGTGGGTTTTCCATGGGAGGTTGCTAAAACATGTGATTTAGAGGAAATAATAAAAAATGAATAAAGAACGAATATTTAAATGAAATAGAGTTGAGAATAGAGAATTGGATGTGAGTGTTTTGAAAAGTGGTAAGCTAAAATAGAAAAAGTAAGATCTTAAGCTAAATTTTAGCTTAAATTTTAAGCAATCCATTGGGAATGCTCTAATCCCATTCTAACAGGATGTATAAAGTCTTAGTCAATTCCTTCTAACTTTTAAAATTATGTTCTTGTATTTTACAATAGCCTTGTTTGGACCTATTTGTTTATGCTTAAATATCAAAATGTGGTGTCTAATCAATATGAGGTTGGTCTCTGAGTCGGGTCTCGGGTGAAGTGGGTGTTAAAGCCTTCCAATCTCGAGACCTAGACCTAGCCTTTAAAATAGTCATCTCAATTTTGTTGAGGAGTCATTGTCTTAATATTTTTAGGAAAAATACATGTACCGTCTTAGAAAATATTTTTTGTAAAACAAATAAACAACTCTATTGGACTTTGGTTTATTTTCACACACCCCTTGGTTTATATACTATTCTTATACATATACCCTTATACTATAGTTTCAATTTAGTGTTACCTACCCCTGTGATGTAATAAATGACCAAATTGCTCCTTTCATCTCGTTAGTGTATGGTTATGATTAGTGATCACATGATAACAATTTACAACTTTTTATTAATGTCTCAATTAAGGTGAGTTGTTTAAAGTAGGTATGGAGTGATTGCTTCAACTAATGCAAAGAGTGGAAGTTGTAATCTTCACATTCCAAGTTCAAGAAACTTACTGCTAAACCTGTTCGGACATAATCTGCTGTATCAACGTCCAATTGCTGGAGTTTTTTCTTGTCCTCACTAATGATAGGGTCACAATTCATAACGTGAGGCTCTATCTCTGCATATACTTCCTTTACGAACGATAATCTCCTTGTCTTCTTATTAATCATCACATACAGGCTGCATATAGCCAACATAAAACCACCGCTATTATGTTATTAACCAGGCTAGTGGCATATAAGAATTTACAACTTTTTTTCATAAATGTTAAGTAGTATGTTATGAAATTTGTACCATAAAAATAGTATTAGTGTTGGGTTCATATGAAAATGATATTTCACTGCTCATAACCTACTATCTTAGCAAGTTATGGTAAAAAAAGTTTTTTTTTTTTTGACTCTATCATTGGTCTTATGAAAAACTCTAGCGAACTATGAGACATAATAAAGCTTCAAACAGTTTAGAGATATCAAAACCATGTCTATTGTATTATTTTAGTTCAAATTTATTGTATTAGAAATTCTAATCTTATTTGTAAAAGCAATCATAACTATACTACAAGTACCCTAATCCTAGGGTAATCTAGGATAACATTGGGTTAGTCTACTATATATGTGTAATCCTAGGATAATCTAAGACAACATAGAGTTAGCCTACTATATTATATATACTGTAATTGTCCTTAGCCAACGCCAAGCTTCGATGCGTCCACTATTGGCATCCAACCTTAGTCCAATTGGTATCACACTTTTCTTCCAAACATAAGTGGTCTTTAAGTTTTTACCATGATTGGCCTATAAAAGGAATCGCCTTAAGAACTAGTACTGTAGGTTTTGGCAAATGATGTAACACAGTCAAATATATATATATTTTTTTCAGGAAAACAATCAACTATTTTTTTTGATAACAAAACATGCAATCAAGTATTGAATGAATGAAAACCAGTATTTTCTCTTAAAAAAAAAAAACTAAGAATTAATAAAGGAGTTAGGAGTGCATAAATTGCAAACTGTTACACTCTTTAAGCGCTTTAAATTGCTGATTTTGTGGGTATTTGTTGAAATAATGACCAAAACAAGCGCATAAGTCATTATTATGTACAGTACGTGTTTTGGCATTTCCTTATAAATAGAGTGCAGAGTGCTTACTCACTATAGACAAGTTTTGTAACTTCTTGGATATTGCAACGTAACTGTCGGTACACGATGTTTGTGGAGGTTAAGCATGACTCTGAAAAATTAAACTCGAGGGTGATTAAAGATGTTTAATTTGATGTAACCAAATGAGGTAGGGCATAATGAAAAACTTATAGATCTAGATGTTGCCGTGCTATATTCTGATACCATTTAGTGTAGTGCTCCCAAGTTTTTCTTACAAGCGTGCTTGAGATCGCATTACCTATTTAACCGTATGCACTGATATGAGAGTAGCATGAGAGATTCACGATTATCTATGCCCACTGTGTGCAAGTGAGCGATGTTAGAAATTTTGGACTTGACCAACCTAATGAATATGCCCACACCAGGCCTAGTCTAGCCTATAACCAAAAGGTGTCTCTATTGATTTTTAACAAATAACTACCCATAAGTACTTATGTAAAAATTATAAAGAGGGGTAATATATCCAATGGGTGAGAAATGTGTGTAATTATGATAAATATAACTCTATATTTCTACCCTCTGTAAAAGGGTTTTTTGGTTGTGGATTTGTGTATCTTGCTCTAGTACTAAGTACAACCACGACCAAAGACATGGAAGCATTGTTGGTGATATGAACAATTGTTTAATCAATCCTAAAAATAAGTACTCATTTGCTAACACCATGAATAATTGTGATAAGAGGGGTTAATATAACAATATTGCTAAGTCCAAATCCAGTAGTTTAATCTTTTGGGTTAAGGTGATATTTTAACATGTTGTATTAAGCCCTTACAAAACTCCTAATGTGTAAATTCTCAATTCTCATAAACTTAAAATCCCAACGAAAACCTCAAAAGCTCCATGGGAAACATTGATACTAAAGACATGCAATTGTATGGTTAGGTCTTCCCTTTGCCTTTTCCAGCTGGATTAACTGGTACTGTGTGTCTATTAATTTCATGCTACTTGCTTATTGGTTGTCCAACTGATCAACTGTCTCCTACACACACCTATATATCTCTTTCTTTTGATCAAGTACTTGACTGTCAGCTTAGCCCTCAACGACAAATTTGTAATGATGGAGGCAGGTTAAATAGGCTGTGGGCTACCTCTTCTTTCCAGGAGAATGCTTTGTTTTGTAGTGTTGTATCTAGTTGGATAACTAATGTTCTTTATTTATCATTGTACTCGACTTTTGATGCATGCATTAACGATGTTGATAAATTAATTGCATCAGTTTGCTTCTAACTAAGCCTCCAGATATTTCTCTTAAGTCTTTCAATGCAGGGTTAGGTTACCAAAGGGTAGATGCTAATTAAGACTAAGTTCTTTGCACCAAAAGAAGAGTAGCATTTGAAAAAACAATGGAGAAGTTATCAGCCATTGGATCACGAAGTACCAAAGGGTAGATGCTAATTAAGGCTAAGTTCTAAGTTATCAGCTTAACTGTTAACGAGTGTCCTTAAGATAATGATTAAGGAAGCATTTAATGCTTCAACTTTATAGGAAGTAGTAGAATTTTAATATTAGAATAATACAAAAACAACTTTTAAAGGTATTTCAGTCTTTTCATTTATTATTATAATATTAAAATTTTGTTATTTCCCCGTAAAGTGTAAATATTTAATGATCCTTAACTATTGTCCTAAAAGCATCCGTTGACAAAATCCTGTATCTATCTATCTAAAGGCATTAAAAGCTATATTTAATGTCAATATTATACCTTAACACCCACTCACCACCCCAACTTCTATGAGTCTTTATTACTTTCCATTTATGGGAAATTCAAAACTTTTTTTTAATGCCTTTCTAAGGTTTTCTACTATAAACCTATATTTTGAATAATTAAGAATAAAAGTTATGGTTAAAGGAAAAAAGCTTAGACTGTTGATACTAATTTGAATTTTCTCAATTTGTTAAATGACTTGACAAGTGGCGAAATGGAGAAAGCACGGTTGTAAAACGAAGCTAATGTGGTGATCTTAGTGATGATTTTTAAACAGGTACAGTGCAAAGTGGCATTGATCCAGTCAAATTCGAAGCAGTTACTTCAAGTCGGTTGTCTTAAGAGCAGTTTTGAGGAGTTACCAACATCAATCTTTAAGAATGACAAGTGTCATCCAAGTCTGAGTACAAAGCGATATGTAGATAGTGCAAACTAATAATAACTGTCAAAGCCTCAACTATTAATAAGAGGTTCATTCCACAGATGAAGACACCATTGCCCAAGCCCAAAACAATCGAAATTGTTCTTAAGAGAGATCACTATATTTATAGTTTAAGAGAAATCTATTATTAGTTAATAGGACTTAGTGAAGAAGATTGACACTTTAAGTGTTTCTTGTGATACTAGCTACAATCTCGATCATACAAATTTATAATAATTTAGAGACCTCTGATTCCAATTCTGCAATCATGAGTGCTTTGAATTAATTTGGTGTTAGTGTAATAACTTAGGCTTTAATATGTTGATTTACATGCTTAGAACTGGTTACTGATAGTCAAGTTATACTTTGAATTAGTTACTTCGTGATCCAATGGCACTAGAGATAACTTAGAACTTAGTCCTGCTAGGTTTTAATTTCCATTGTCTTTAATCATCCATACTTAACTTGTCATTTCACCAAAAAAAATCCTCTTATACGAGGCGTTTATGAACCCTTTCCCTTGCCTGTGAAGTCAAATTCTTTAATTCGAAGCTTGCATAAATTCTCCAATTGCCATACTATTAATATTTCAACTTTGATTTTATATAGATAGATGGATAGGTATATTGAGAAACTTTCTCAAATGTTCAAACATAGACATTTTTTTGATTTTATACAATTTCTTAAAGTAAATCAAGACGTATAAAGAGTTTTTTTTTTTTTAAAAAAAAAAAATTATATTACCATACTTTTAATACTTCAAGTTTTTATTTGTTTTCTTAATTTACTTTTAAATAATTAAATTACACATTTTAATTTCTTATATTTAATTATTATTAAATTGTTAATTGATGGTCATATATTTATAATTTTTGTATATATATATTTTAATTGTATGAAGATAGAGTTATAGTAAACTATGAAGAAACTTTAGCTTAATAATAATAGTGTTGAATACCAATTGAGTCAAGTAACGGTTTCACTTTTGTTTTATTGTTTTTTTCTTAATTGGAGAACTATAATTTATTTATTATTTTTGATTTATAGTGGGTTGGGATATTGGTGGTTGGAGGGGTATTTCTAGGTTTAAGGGTTTTAAGGACTGGGAGTCATTTCTTAGTAGGGGTGGTTGTTGTTGAGGAGAATTTATTCAGTCACGTGATTCTCTTAACTAATAAAAACAACATTATCAACTGCTAACATAGATCCTTATAAATATAATTAGTAGTTGATAATTTTTTTTTTTAATTAGTTGGAAGGATCATATAGATAAGAGTCTTGTAGTTCAATAATATTGACTCTTTTCTTTATTGAGGAGAACTAGGGTTCAAACCCCATTTCCTCCAATGTTGTAATTATCGAATTATAAAAGAAATAAACAAAAGAATCCATGAAATAATTAAGTAGAATGAGAGTTTAATTTGTTACCTTTTGAAACTATAAGGTTTAATTTATTACTTTTGATAATATATGTTTATTTTGTTACTTTTCGAAACCTTAAAGTTTAATTTATTATACTCCTAAATTATAGGTTTTAAAATGTAATTTTCCCTTATTTTTATGAGTGATTTTACAATTACTACATATTTTATTATATTAACTTTACACATTGATGTGTTACCAATAAATGACATTTATTGTTACATCGGTTTGTAAACTTTTTATAGTAAAATTTGAAAAAACTTCAACATTTACCTATTTTAATTGTTTAGGAAGATCACATGTATGGACTAACAAGAGGGCTAAACAATTTCTCCTCGTTGAGGATTTTGGCAAGGTTGGAGGCAATTGCCCTCCTCGACCTATTTAGCTCTACTCTTGGTTGAGATTCAAGACCCATTGTAGTTTGAAACATAGCAAACAAGTAAAAGTAAAAACTATAATCGAATAAAGTAAAATGAATGATAATCTTGGGTATTTTTTGTTCAATAATCCGTTTTTCAAAAGTATTTGGTCAAATAATATTATTTCAAAGTTATTTGAGAAAATAGATCTTTTTGGAACTCTTCTCTTCAATTCCAAAAATAAAAAAAAAGGTTCATTTTCCCAAATAAATTTGACACAATATTGTATTGTCAAATAATTCCAAAAAATGTATTATTAAGCAAAAATGCCCTATAATCCTGGGCTTAGATATGAATACTAAGTTAAAAAAATGTATAAATAAATTATAAAAACATACATAAGTTATTTTTCTATATATTACGTATACTTAGGTAATCTTCTCATGGTTAAAACATAATACAAATTTAGTTTTCCAAATTCTGATCTATTCATTTTTTTTTTTTGTTGTTGTTGTGAGGGAAGGGAGGAGGGGGGTCTAGAGATGGAGCTGGATGATTATATATGAAGTAGTAGTCATTGTTAGCCCTATCAACCCAAGGACGATGCCTCGAAGTACAAAAAGAGAGACTTTACAAAACAAAACAAAAAGGACTAGAAAATGCCGTAAAATAGGATATCAATGACCTTTCATGTTTAGGGATTTCATTTCACCAACATTTAGATTTAGTAGACTTCAAAATGTTCTCCCCCACATATATAACATAAACCAAGAACCTCAAACTTCAACCAAACAGTCCCATTAGATGAACCTTCAAATGTTGTTCTAATAGCAAGTTAAAGAAGAGAGAACACACAAAGAAAACACTAATTATCACACTTCTTAGTAGGGGGAGACACCTACATTAGCTGGCGCGAAAAACCCATCTTTCATGAGCACCTCCTCTCCTTCCTACACAAATTTAACATCAAAATATCAAAAAGCCTCCTGCATATTATCTTACTTTTGTGTGTGTATATATAATATATTTGTAATTATGTATGATCAAGCATGAAGATAAGAGAAAGATATGAGTCTAGATTAGGGTTTGGAGTAGTACTTGTTGACGCACGTTAGTTCTCTTCACGGGTTGATCAGGCATAAGTCCGAAATGGATATGGGGGAAGTGGGCCCACTGAAAGGAACAAAACAAATGTACTCACAAATATATACAATATATTTTAAAAAAAAAAAAAATTTGCAAAATACTTATTATAACATCTTTCATAATTAAATAAAGGGTACGTTAATTATATTAATTTGGCAAACAAAAAGGGAGCCTAGTTAAAGAAAAAGAAACCCCAAGAAAGAAAGACTTAGGATAATTCTCTTGGATCTCACATTCTTTGCAGCAGCACTAAAGGCCTCTCTGTGGCTTATATCAGGATTCCCAGCTTTAATTCGTTGGATCTCGTCCCTGCAGATATTGAATAATTAATTGACAAAGTCACCCATACACTTGGTAGAAACATTCACATTCTATTACATACCAAAAAAGTATATAAATAAATAAAATGGTAGAAGAAGTACTCAATATTGAAAGGTTAATTAGTGCTTTGTGTTATTAAAAAAGAAAAAAATTAGTGCTTTGTGTGCTACTTCTGTACTTACTATATAGTTTATACATAATTTAGATCGAGTTGAAAAATACTTACTTGATGAAGCGATTGTACGCAGATGGGACTCTCTGTCTCTTCTCCGGAGCTGGACATAGAACACAAAGACATTGCAGACAGACAAAAAGACACACTCATTAAAATCACTTCGCTGACCTTTTCTGCACTAAGTCCTGAGCTTTCATTATCTTTCTGTCTCTCTGTCTCTCTCTCTCTCTTATCATTAATTCATCATCGTCTCTAACAATCTATTTTTTTCTCCTAGATTCTAAACTATGTTTCCGGGGGAGAATTCTCTCTCTCTCTGTGAAGACAAATAATTGAAGACAAGCAGCATTTTGAACAATAGGGGTATAACAGAAGGTAAAAGAAAGACAAAACAAATTCGAGGATGCGATAGAGTACAAATGAACATAGTTTTTTTCTTCTTCTTTATCTTTTTTGTTTCTTGATTGCTCCTGTAGAATTTCTGGGGTTTAATTCGACACTGTTGAAGAAGAATGCAAATTAAGAAGCTAGACATGCAGGTCTAAATGTGTTTTCTGCTACTACTGAACAAAGCTGCAAAAGCTTGAAGAAGAAGGCTAACCCAACCTCCCAAAGATTCTTTTCACTAAGTTGCACCACACCAAGAAATACTTGGACAGTGTTGGGGATCAGTAAGCCTACAAATTCTTGCAGTCTAATTTTTTCGAACTTTTTTCTTGAGTGCCCAAATGACCAGACCATCAAACAAACTAGGCTATGGTCCGAAGGTCAAGGAAAATTTCACTTCTCTAGGGAAAAAAAAAAGAATAAAAAATTAATTATTGCATACATGAGAAAGTCATAGACTCGAATAAAAGCCGTTGCAGTGGCTGCTTATACTACTGCCATGTGAAAGACTAAAGAAATTAAAAAAAAAAAAAAGAAAAAAAGAAAATCATGTGGAATAATCTCACTTCTAAGAACTAACTTTTAGGCATGACTTGAATGACTAAACTACCATGTGGGACATGAATGAAACACCAAAATAAAGTATAGAAAATTAATCTCACGTCTGGTAACAACTGGAGGCTTAGGGATTTCCTCATCAGCTACTCCTCGAATTGGCATGACTGAGTCATTTGGGTTGGGCTGATTGATCATCATGCTTGATGATGAGCTTCGAATATCCTCCTGATATAATATACCCAATAATCAAAGCCAACAATATAAGGATTTTAGTACTGAAAAATAGGTGCATTAATCATTATTAGCCCAAATAAAAAGTGCAACAAAATAAAAGAAGCAATGGATTTAAATATATAGTTGAAGCCCTAATATGTTTTATACTATACCAGAAGATTTTGAGGAGGACTATTGAAGAAAGTATGTCCAAGATGAAACTGGTTAGGTGAGGGAAAGAGCAGGCCACGCATATTCACAGACAGGAGGTTGGTGCAGTGACCACATCGAACTGTGACGGTCTTGAACAGACTAGTGCAAGGAACACTCACCTAAACAGAAAGAAAAAAACAAAAGCCTAGAACATATAAAATGCCATTAAAGAAGAAGAAGATTGTGGGGGCAAAGGATATGATAGATCATTATGAGCTAAAAAGATTCAGAGAGAGTTAAGGATATGTACCGCGAGGACAGTGTCACAGAAGTTGCAATGGACGTAACAGAGCTGTTCGGAGTGGGAGAGGTGGTCCGGTGAAAAGGCAGTGGATGAGGCGGACATTTTTGTTGACTCTTTCTCTCTCTCTCTATCTCTTTCTTTAATTGATTTGATTGATGGGATTGACTGATCAGTGGGATTTTGAGGATAGACCGATAAAACCTCCTTCGGATCTGATCTTTTTTATTAATGAGTTACTATTAAGGAGGAAGAAGAAAGAGAAAGAGAAAGAGAAATAGAAAGAGAGATAGAGATGCCACTAATATACTAGGAGCTATGGAAAAGAGTTGGGGAAATATGTTCCATGGGATATAGACTATTTTATTTTGGTTTTTTTGATGGGGTTGTAGTTGTACATCTATTCAATTTGTACAAGTTGTTGATGTATCATAAACAGGCCAGAGAGAGAGAGAGAGAGAGAGATTGTAATAAACGGCCGAGGAGGTTAATGGGAAAGGAAATGCATGGTTGGCATTCCCAATGGATGAGAGAGAGAAAGAGAGAGAGAGACAAAGGCGGCAGAGGTGGGGGAGAGGGAGAGGGAGAGAGAAAGGGACGTTTGCATGGGAGTGATTAGCTTTGGTTCATTCATCTGTTGTTTTCACAGTAAATAAGGGGGTGTGATTGTAAAGGTTTTTCTTGGTTTTCTACAATTCCTTTCAACCCTCCACCCTATCAAATCAAATTTTTGTTCTCAAGCCATGGTAAATTTTTTAGGACAAATTTTGGCTTGTGATATTTTTCTTATAATATCAATTAATTATGTGTCGATTCATAAGATTATAAATAGGTAATATAACTAAAAATACATATGGATAATCTTATGAATTGTTATATAATAAGTTGTAAGAAGAGAGCTATAAACTGGTTTGTAACTAAATTGTATCAAATGTTTTTTGGGTTCAGTACATGGGTTAAAAAGAAAAAATGATTATCTTAGTCCACCTTATTTCACATGACTTTACATACCATATATCTAAGTGTGGATATATAACAAATTATGAATATTTGTAAATGTATGTCTATACTTACATGGTGTGTGGTGTGAGATAATATTTACTCTTAAAAATAAGTCTTAAATAACTAGGGTCTATCTTCTGGAATGCGTAATGTAACTTTTGTGCTTGTCATCTTTTAAACATCCAATCTTTGTTGGCTACCATATACTATTTTGGAATTCGTTTGTCTTTTCATTAACATACATGTTTTGGTAATTAGCATACCATATATAATTTCTTGTGAGATAATTTGTGAAGTTCTTCTTTATGTGATAAGGTACCAATTGTCTCAAAACTCAATCATATTATGAAATGATGGATTTAATTATTAAATTATTATTCTAACATTCTTCCTCACAGGCTCATAGCACAACATATAAGATTTTTAACTTTTTAAGGTGGAGGTACAGTGGAAATAGGGTTCAAACTTCAAAATATCTACTTTGATATCAAGATAAATTATCCATTATCTCAAAATTTAAACTATTCGAAGATTCTGAATTAATTCATTTAACCATTATTCTAACATTATGCACAAGTTTTTAGATTTAGGAATTCATTACTACATTATTGCTCTTCAAAGGGCCTAGTTCCTTTGTCAAATTATGTGAGGTAATTTCCAACGGACGGCCAAAAGGAAAAAAAGAAGAAGTCATGATTTGATTTGTGTCTTGATTTAACAAGGTTGTTGGCTTGTTTCATGATTTGTGTATGATTGAAAATCACACATCGATTAGGCATCAAAACTCACATCCATGTCCTTGAAGAAGCCAAAAACTGCAGGGCCATGGGGTTTAAAATTTTATTTATAGCCCAAGATATGAGCGTTAATTCTAGCTTTGCACTTCAATAAAAGATCTACAACCAACCAATAAAATGAAGACAACTCATAAAATAAATTTAAGGTAATAATATTTAATTAACTTGGTTTAAATCTTACAACTTGCGGTGGAATGTAAATACAGACGATTGGGTAGTTCTTCTCATACTAGTGGGCTGCAAAGTTTGCTCTTCCCTTGAATCTGAAAATATTTATCAATAATCACCACATCTAATAATCACTAAAGGTGGTCTTTTCTCTTTTATAGACCAATTCTAGGTATCTCATCAAAAGTAACATCACATCTAATAATCACCACTTTAGTAGCTGGGGTGTATAGCTAGTAGCCTCAACTTATTTTTTATTGCATCAAGTGCATGAGCATAAGCAATGCATCCAATCACCTCAACTTAAATTATTGGGCTTTTGACATAACCAAGATTCATATGAAGTTTTTCTTGGAGCACTCATAATATGGTACATTTTCAAAACATATATAGCACAAGAAACGACACCTGCAAATAAATTTACTGAAAAAACATCTAACCATAATTCCATCACTCTGTATTTTTAAGTAGTGTTTTAACAATCAACATATGTCAAATTCTATGTTTCTCCAAAAATATATCACAAGTATATTTAATGCATCTTTCAATGATCTCAATGTTTTAATAAAATTCCCACTATGCTTCTCAAGTACTATTAATTTCATTTTCTTAAATAAATGACATGCTTGACATTTATGATTTAAATAAACCAAAACATTTCTACTAAATTATCAAAAATGGCAAATTTTCACAATTGATATTTAATGGGAATAAACGAGTTGAGGACATATTTTCCTTTACTAACAGTCGTCCTCTTTCATTACTGATAGTGCAAACTCTATAATTATGAATATCTATGTCATAGTGTTTGTCTCAAAGTTGTACAATATATGCTCAAAAGGTTTCATGAAGCTGGCTAGGCATATAGAAAACTTCATAAATGTAATTGAAAGATCAATTCTTTAACTTGATACTTATTTTTCCTTTTCTCAAAACCGATACTTTAGTGTTATTATTATTTTTTTTTTGCTAAATATACTTTAGTGTTATTATTAACTTTTAATAAATGAAAATTTTAGTCATCCAATTTAGTAAAGACCTCCTTTTTATTTAAAAACTAATTATTAATTCTTATGTTTTTCCTACATCATATGACTTGACAACAAAAAATTATTTGTTTTATAATCCATATTTTTACCAACTTTGGCATCCAAATCTTCTCAATTTGTTCTTATGGATCTACACTCTCTTTCATAATGCTCATATCTTTTTGAAATTTAACATTGAATGTATATGAGATTTAGACTCATTCTAACGGTGCTCGTATTTTTATTTTTGCACTTATGACACTGAATTGAGATTTATCAAACGATTGATTAAAAATATTATCACTTTCCATTCACTGCTTACTTGTCCTCTAAAACTGTAATTATGACCTCTTTTTTTTTTTTTTTTTTGTCATTTTTTAAATTTTAATTACATTACAAGAAAAAAAGCATTTATTGCAAAGAAAAAATTCGTTGCAATAAATTGTTATTGCAATGACCAAATGTCGTTGCGAACCGTTGCAATAAAGTCCAAGGCAATAGGTTAGTGCAACCAAAAATTCGTTGCAATAAACTATAGATATTGCAACGACATTTTTCATTGCAAGTTCAATATAATGAATCCATTTCAAGAAAAGACACAAATCTAAACATGTTTATGTATGTTTGTGTGTGTTATGAATTTCTAATCCAGAGTAATATTATCTTGAGAAAATAGTCTATATGAGTCACTTACAAGAGCCAATAACCAAGAAGATAATGAAGAAAGTAAACTTGAGTGAAGAATTCTCCATTGTTTTTGTCACGACCCAAACCTAAAAGAATGCAAACCTGCTCAATGGGATAAGTCATAAGTGGCATAAGAATTTAGAAAGAATGCATGTAAACCAAAATATCCTTCTAATATGTGGATATACTTCAGGATACAAATCTTTGAGCATGCATAAATAATTTTTGATGAGCTTTAGCGACAAATCTTTAAGCATCATTGGAAAATAATTTACATACTTTCATTAAAAAAAAAAATGGAAACATTTTTTTGTTGAAAAACATTAAGATATCTTTCTAGAAAACTTCTCAATTTCTTGAGAAATCATAAACGTCTCATACTTAAATAATGAAATGGTATCTAATGTAATGGAGCTTTTAAGTCAGTATAACGTAAAAATAAAAATAAAATGTGACGATTTTGATTGACCAGTTTGGTTCATTTGGATACACCCCATGTATCTTTGTTTTGCAATCAATAAGGATTTTAGATATTGCAACAAATTTTTTTTGATGTGAAATAAGATTTTAGCTATTGCAACAAAAGAATTTGATGTGATATACAAAATTCTTGTTTCGACAACTAATTTTGTTGTAATAAAGTTTGTACAGAGCTTATTGCAACAATCTTTTGTAACTTATTGCATCGACATATTGTTGATGTAATAAATTACCATTTTTTAAGTAACTTTTGCAACGAAATTTAACTAAAGATTTTAGCATGTCTATTACCACATTAATCATTTTTGTTGCAATAACACCTTTTGTGATAGATATTTTTGTTGTAGTGTAAGGCTTGGAAAACTCTTTCCACATTTTCCTTCAACCATTGTTCATGGGCCTCCAAGGAAACTTGCAACTTATCTAAATTCAGGGTGCTTAGATTGTTAGGCTTTTCAATTGTTATCAATTTATCATCATTAGAATAATAGTTAAATGATTAAATTTATTATTTCCTAATAGTTTAAGTTTTGGAACAAATTGTAACTTATCATGGTACTAGAATAGATAGTTTGAAGTTCAAATTCCGTTCTAACTTCCATTTAAAAAGTTAAAAATCTCATGATTGGGCTCCATTGTTTTTGCACACTCAAACTTTAGTTGCTCTGCTTATAAAAATTGGAATCCTAGTACTATTTCAACAATCCTTTCTCCACAACGTCTTGGAAATCTAAAATTTCAACAAAATTTGTATGTTGATTTCTAAGTCTCAAAATTATTTTTTCTATCATTTTTAAAAATCGAACTCTATCTATATTGTGCCTACGAATCCATCTTAGTAGATCATTATCTCAGATCACTAACTCTGATACACAATGGAGCATTATTCAAAATAAAACATAGTTTTTTCTAAGGGAAATTGGTAAGGGGTGACCAATGATGGAAACCTTACTTAGACGTAACCATAGTAACTAACTTTTCCCATGCGTTGCATGGATTACTAACTAGTATATATATATACACACATAGCCAAATACATGACTTTGATTCATGCAATAATATCAAATCTATAATACTAAGATACGTCATTAAATAAACTTAATTATAAATTTTAATTGCCTTAGTTTAAGTTCTTACAACATGCTTTGAAACATGTAATTATATTTATTTTGATTTTTTTTTGGTTAATGTGGGTGTTCAAAACATTTCGGTTACTTGATTATTTCTCTAGATGCATATAGTTCTCACGTCCTACACACGCCTAAGATAAAAATTAGAAATTTCAAACTTAAAACTTCATGGATCATAATAGATCTTAGAAACCTAGAGCAAATGGTAGTGTATGAATATATTAGGTGAAAAAAGAGAGATGGGAAGGGATTTGAGTCCAATCAAAGATACTATTGCCAATGCCCCTGTAAAGTTCGAAAGAAATAAAATAGAAATTAGTAAGTACATGCCAAGTCAAGGAGATTAATTTAATGATCTTGTCACTCTAAAAGTTGAACGTATATATAATCAATCTAAATCATATAATTTTCTAAAAAGTTTACAAAATTAACGAAATAATAAATATAATAGATGTGACTTTAACATTTAAAATAATTATCTTAATTATTTTTTTATGTGATTGATGCCACGTTAATTTAACTTTCTAAAATTTATAAAATCTTTAACTAACATCACTCTTGTATACTATAAATTAAACAACTCTCACTGTACATATTAGTGATCTCAAGTATCGCAGAAAGGACCCCCCGTAAAGATTGAACCATCAATCACCTTCGTCTCCGTGTCCCTAGGGAATTCACAACAAAATTATTAACAGAATGAATGATAACATAAAAACACAAAAAGCATTAAAGATTTACAATATCGATTTGACCTCTCATGCATTTCTGTCTCTCTCTCATTTGTGCACAGAGATACGTAATTGTCAGTGACAACAGAGGACACAGATACTTTAATTTATTTACTTTACATTGTCGTTTTCATACATGCATTCCTATTTCTTTGTGGCTACTGTTTGCCTTTTTAGTTAGCCCTCTACCGTGTTATAGCCCCTATACATAGACATATATAGAGAGTACCTTTTTATTACAAGATCTTTGCAAAGTAACCCTAACTTTTATCTTATCTAGAAAATCAAGTAATAAGAACAAAATAATAGACCACATTTGCTGGACAGGATGGCTGTCGTTTTGCTTACATTTTGAAACTATCACCATCCACCTCATACGTACACAAGGGGCCGAGGGCTTTCTCCTCCTCAGAACTGTACATAAAGGAAAAAATGTTTTGTTTTTAATTGCATGCCATATAAAATTCCTGTGCAGGTTGAACGACTTCGTGACATGATTATCTGGATAGATTTTTTGGACTTTAAAGATGTGTTAAAAAGGGATTCCAGCTTAAAATTCATGAATTTTTCTAAAATTATCAAAATGAGTAGTGAAATAATTAATGGGCAATTGAATTTTCCATAGTTTAAAAAAAGGATTTTCACGTTTCAATTTAGAGATTCTTGTGTAAAATTGGAGTTCCATACTAATTTTATGATTTGGAATTGTTTATATCTATTACCGTAATTTTTTAGAAAACAAATGAATTTTTTACATAACTTCATCATATTAAAAAGGAAAGAAAAGGAAGGTAGGTTTATTCGTGGTTACTATATATAGTTTTTTTACAGTTACCTTAAATAGCAACGCTTCACTTATTGTAAATTCATCATATGGGGTGGGGGGAAGGGGGGAGAGAGAGAAATATGCTTCATTGGCTCATAAAAAAGAGATTGAATGTGATTGGGGCCATATCAACAACATAAAAGATAAATCTATATAATTAAGACTTACAAACTAATGCATGTGTCAATTTTTTTAAACACAAAAAAAAAAAAAAAAAAAAAAAAAAAAAGTAATTAAGAAATTTATTTATTATATTATTAATGTGGCACTAATCATATGAGATGCGGGTCGATTTGTAAGTATTTTTGTAATGAAATTGGTATACCTTTAGCACTTTTAAAAAAAAAATTTCTTAATTACTTTCCGTTTTGTATTTAAAAGTTGACATATCATCCTTCTTATTGATAATTCAATTTTTGTTTTGGAAAATGCCAAAACTACTACTAATTTTACTATAGATTAATTAAAAACTTGCAAAATAACATGGTAATAAATATAATTGATGTCACTCAATAACATAGAAAATACAATTTTGATTTATTTTTTTATTTTTAAAGTTGACACGTCAATTTATAATATATTTAAGAAAATTGTAGTAACTAGCATCACACTTTTGCCTTATGACTAAGGGATGTTTAAAGATTTCACAAAAAGAAAACACTAAAGGTAGTACCAATTTCATTACAAAATGAAAATACTAAAGAAAATTCTTGTTTTTGTGAGGTAGGGAGGAAGATACTACTGGTTGCTAGGGCTGCCCGCGACAACCCAGACCAAAGAAAACTCATTTTTCACTTGGAGAATGAAAGAAACCTATAACAATATCTGACATAATATAAAAAACAATGAAACGAAAGAATATTCCCTAAAAGATCTTAATTAATATGCTAACAAAAAACTTAATTTGATTGTAAATTGGGGGAAAAAAAAAAAACTAAAAAATAAGGAGATAAAATGTTATCCTAAATATTTTTAAATTTACAATAATACATAATAAAATTTTCCAATGTGCACATCTGGCTATGTGTTAGACTACCACTAATCTAAAAAGCTTAAGTTAATATGAAATGAAGAATTTACTAACTTAACCAATATTCTAACTCTCCAACATGTGTGGACTTAGATTTCTACTAATTAAGTGAGGCCTAACACATGTGATTTTATAATTTCTCCCACATGTGGACTCAAACTCCCTTTTCATAACAAATACTCAACACGTAAATTTTAATTTTTTTTAAATATGAGATAAAGCAAAGACACGTTGAGCTAATTAGAATCCACTATATATAGCCACGTACATGCTTACTATAATAAACTATTACTAATCACAAAAACGTAAATCGATAGAAAATAATAAATTTAATCACTTAATTAATATTTCTTCACAAAATCGGTAATTAGACAATTGTTAGATGTCATTAATTAGAAGGTCGTATTTCTTCTTTAAGTTACTTCCAAACCTACCCACATGAACATGGGTCGAGTGTTTAACTGTTTATTACTAGTATAGGTGAATCATATGACTGAAAAGGAAACATGCTGCACACCCACGATTGATTTGGTCAGATGATGTCTTCACCCAAAAAAAAAAAATGATATAATAAAAAAATAAAAAAGAAAGTATTAAAGTGCTGTCAAATAATATTACAATGTGACATTCTCCACAGGAACAAATGTTCTCCATATCATGATTAATGACTTGAGAAACGTAAAAAGAAAAAAGAAAAAAAAAAGTTGTAAACAAGCTCTGTTGAAAAGTTTGCTGTAAACGATATTCATATTTTACCGTTTAATACAAATATATATTCTTTAAAAAATTGGTTTACCATACGAAAATATATTTTATTTTGGGTAAATTACAATAACATTAAGAGTTTATAGTGAAATTACACTCAACATACCCGATTTTTAAGAAAAAACACTCCACTCTCAAAATAATCAAAATAATTGACATTCCGCTCCAAAATAATTCATATTCCACTCCAAAATAATTTTAATATTTTGAGAATTTTGGAGTGGAGGGTGAAATATTTTGGAAATTTTGGAGTGGAATGTCATTTGTTAAAAATAGGGTGTAGTGAGTCTAGTTTTACTAAACATTGAAGGTATCAATGTAATTTACCTTTTTATTTTTTATAATTAACCATGTGTTTGGGTAAAACATTTAGAGCTGAAATTTCAGAAATATAATTTAACAATTCCTTTAATTGGTATCATAAAAGTGGAAATTTCAAATTATGTGTGAGATTATAGTAAGAATTTGGGGGTCACAAATTCTGGCTTCAAATCCCTTCTAATTATTAGTTGGAATTTCGCACATAAAGGCAACAAGGGATGGATTTCTGGGTGAGGCAATGAATCAAAATACCAAGTGGCACTATTTCTTTATTTTGTGCTCTTATTTGTGGTCTCCTTCAACCTTTTAAACGTCCTTCGTGTTCTATTTATACAAAAAATACTATAGACAAAACTTTAATTCTCTTATCAGCATAAGTGTATATTGTGCCAAGTTATATTATTATATATGATAATATAATTATTAAAATCATTTTTTTTTTATCTATGTTCATATTAAACATTAACATTTTCATATTTTATTTATAATCTTGATGTTTTTGTCTTTGACTCATCGAGATTTTTTTTTTTTCATATATAATTTAAATAGATTTTAATATCAATACATATATATGATTTTATATAAAATTAAATATTTAAATTATTATTTTAGTCTTCTAATTATTGGACAAAGTTCAATTTCGTCTCTCAATTATTAATTACATTAAATTTTTTTTTTTTTTTTAAATTTCAAAATCAAAATTTCATCAATGACCATTATCTTCCATAAAATCTCAAAGGGATTATCTAACAATGATGTTAATGAAAATAGTTATGAAGCACATCTAAAATTAGATAATACAATTAAGATTTTGGGTAAATTACAATGACACCCCTCGAGTTTATAGTGAAATTACACTCGACACACCATATTTTTAAGAAAAACACTCTGCCCTCTCGCCCCCAAAATGATTAAAATAATTGACACAAAATTCCCAAAATAATTGACACTCCGCTCCAAAATACTTTATACTCTACCCCCAAAATAATTTGTACTTTACTCTATTTTTGGAGCGGAGTGTGAAATATTTTGGGAATTTTGGAGAAGATTATTATTTGTTGAAAATAGTTTGTAGGAAGGTTAGTTTCACAAACATCGGAGGTGTCAATGTAATTTACCCTAAGATTTTTAACTTTGAAGAGATACAAGGAACACAATTAATAGTTAATTAAGAGGACAAAATTGACACAATTATTAGTTGAGGGACATTATTTTTGTCTAATAGTTGGAGGATCAAATTAATAATTTAACCATAAGTTTATTTTGCTTGAAAACTCGATCAACATTTGAAGAAATATATTTTTAAGTGTCCTAAATTAGTTTATTTTTTAAGTTATAATATATTACAAAATTATACTAAAATAACATAACAATACTACTAAATTGGAATATAGTGAAGAAATAATCTAGCAATTATTGTCATTTTTTTAAGTTTCAAATTATTTGTTCAAATTTGTAATAGACTCCTAGGTATTTCTATTTACGCCTTTTTCCATTTTTTTTAAACATCTGTACTATATATATTTCGTCTCATATATTATTGGCTTTAAATAAATTAAGCAGGTAGAATAATATATTGAATTGATATTGCATTCATTTTTTGTTTTACTGTATAAGGAAACTAGCTTACTTAGATAAATTTTATAGAATATCTCAATTTTCTTTTCCATCTTTGACATATGAAATTATTGGTACACTTGGTGTACTATGCCTCCTTTTACATAAGGGTAGGTTCCATTAATTTGTAGATTTTATACATGAGATCTATCCTTAAGTGAGAGAGAGAGATGTAAATACACCGGATGTAATAAATAATTTTTCCTTGGACATGACTAACAAGCTTAATGAATTTTGAGAAATGTTAGGGACACAAAAATTTTCACATTTTTTTTTTCTTTTTTCTTTTTTCTAGTTATTGAGGTTATAAATTGTGATTGGAGTAAAATCACTTTCATATGGACTTATTACTAACATCACTTTTATTAGCAAAAATTAAACATGTCACTTAAGTAATTATGAAAAAAATGTGTGTTGTTAGACTTAAAGATTGACAATTTGACTCTGTCAATTCCCATAGCAGATGCAGTACGCATTATCTCAAGCTATACAATTTCACCCAAAGTCAATTTTTTCGAAACTATAAAACTATCCAGAATAACAACATAGCCATGTGTGACAGTTAATTGGATCCATGAACACAGTATTAATATAACCTACCTTTTACACCGTTGCACAAGATATTTTGATTAAGAAGACACAAGAGCTCTCGACATATTGGCATCTTGTTCATACATATCTATTCGTTGTGGGACTATGATAAGGATCAGACATATAACTTATTGTAAATCTAGGGACACTTTTTATGAAAAAAACAATGATAAGGATCAGACATATAACTTATTGTAAATCTAGGGACACTTTTTATGAAAAAAACAATGATAAGGATCAGACATATAACTTATTGTAAATCTAGGGACACTTTTTATGAAAAAAACAATGATAAGGATCAGACATATAACTTATTGTAAATCTAGGGACACTTTTTATGAAAAAAACAATGATAAGGATCAGACATATAACTTATTGTAAATCTAGGGACACTTTTTATGAAAAAAACATTATTTAATTGAACGACTATATATTACCGTCAGCCCAAAGGCCACTATGAACATATTACTGTACTCACTTTTTGGGTGGACTTGATTTCCTCTGTATTCCCCCATGTTGAAAATTGGAGGGTCATCCCTGTCATTGCAAATCAAAAAGTTATGATATCTCTTCTAATATGTCACAATCCACATGGATGTACATGTACACCCTATGGCTTCAAAGTTCAAACTACAACATGACGATCACGTGAAACCTTTCTTGTGTCACCAAATTTCAATTTTTTTACATCTCCTAAAAAGTAGTATTCATCGTGGCAACAATATTGAGATATCGAAGGCAACAATAGAGGTGTATGACAATGACCCATTGACCCACCAACTGGTACAACATATTGACACATTAGGTGGACATGTTATCCTTTTTTTTTTTATTAATATATTCAAGGAATTCTTTTAGTTTTGTATATGTACTTCAGTACCTAGTATCACCCTCTGCGATGTCTGTCGGTTTGAATCTTCTCTCCCCCTCTCCACCTATTTACATAGAAAGAATTTTTATTTAAATTTTTTATTTTTATAACATAGGTATCCAAAATTTCGCTTCAACTAATCCCAAGAGCATGTACATTCCCCTCATTCCCCATGTACTGGGTAATTATCAGGCCCAATAATAGTCCTAAGGGTGGCCCCAAGGGATCTATTATTATGGAGAATCAAACTCTGAACTTTACAGTTTCTGAAGGTACATATTACACTTGTCCTACTATAGACTAACTTTTTGGATAATATTTACATAGCAAGATGTACTTAACGTACTTAGAGTATCTATTTTATAAAATATATTGAAAATCTCCATGCATGGAGTTTAAAACTTTAAAGAAGCAACCCAAGTTCTTATTTGATTTAACACAACCTACACGGCTACCCCCTTAGAGTTCACTGATGAATTGAGCACACTCTCTTAACTTTATGTTTGGATGGGGGAGATGAATAGAGAATAAAGAAGAGGGGAAGAGAAGATGGTCTGACTATACTAAAAATTAGTACATTTTTGGAATTTTCCTCTCTACTCTCCCTCCATCTTAAACAAACCCTAAAAGTTACTTCCTTAAAACTTTAAAGGGCACTTCTATATATGCTATTAGAAATGTTTTTATTCATGATAAAATTTAAGGGTTGTTTATTTTAATTTTTACAAAATTACCTGAGTCAATTCTTCTCTCTCCCATATTGTGTTGGAATACACCAATGGTTCAGATAGCACTGATATGGAAGTGTACTGAGAACAAAGACAGTGACCAGAGATAGCCCCTTATTTTGGTACCGCTGAGGCAGTACTGACGTTGAGCCTAAGATATATTAAGTTCTTATTGCTGACTGTTTTTCCTCGGTCTCCATATGATTCCATTAATGAATGATCAAGAAGCTCAAGCCTTACAGTTACAAGCAGAATTGGAAAGTTCCATTATCACTTAATTGAAGCATAACCAAATCAACCAACTTGAAACTTGGCTAGAGTACATACTATATGAGCTTAGTTGGGGATTCTTGTACGGAATCCTAACAATTTCTCCTGCATAAGTTTAGGTGAATTTCTTAGCTGGTTTTGTCTTTTGTTTACTCAAAAAGACCTTACCGCATTAATCCATCAACTGAAGTTGATCACTAATTCCTTCTATAAATCCAAATTTATATAAATAAAAGGATCTGATTATTACCCATTAGTCCAAATTACTACTGCCTCATCAATGGTTATAGTTATTAGAATTGTACCCAACATTGAATTATCAAGTATGATGCGCTTCATTGGTGTAGCGGTTAGGTCATTAATTAGTTCAACAGTTAGATTAATAATTTGTTTTACTTTAAAAATATATAAATAAATTAAAAAATATAAAAAATGAAGATAAGCTATAAAAAATAAGATGGTATTCAATTTAAACATAAACATATGCAATATATCAAAATTGAAATTAAAAAAAAATTATTGTTAAACAAATTTAATAAAATATAGATTGTTAATGATTTGTTTAATATAAAATTACAATCAAATTAAACATAAACATGCGTATATATCAAATATTGAAATTAATAAAATATTATTGTTCATTTAAACCTTATAGTTTCAAATAATTTTATTTAAATCTTATAATTTTCGGTATGTTTCATTTAAACCTTAATGTTTGAAATAAATTCATTTAAACCAACTATTCACATGATGTTTAATGGTGTTAACAAAAAAAAATTGTGATAAAGGTTCAAATGAAACGTTTTTAGAAACTTTAAGGTTTAAATAAATGTTTTTGAAAGTTCAAGATTTAAATGAAACATACCCAAAATTCTAAGATTTAAAAAGTAATTTACCCAAAAGTGATTAAAATATAGGATTTAATGAATTTTTTTTCAATAAAAATGACTAAAATTATTTTGACTACTTATTTTAAGTTTAAAATTTTAAAAATAAACCAAAAATCCCATAAATAAAAGTACAAAGTAGAAAAAACCGAATGATTCAAAATAAAACCCTGTGGTTCAAATTTTTTCTAAGAATTCTTTGTTTTTGTACAGTTAAATCGCTTTATTTGAAATTTGATACTTTTTTCGAAACTTTACGCATTTTCAAAGGTTCAAGGACTCCACCTTTATTTCAATATTGATAACTATATGTCTATATCAATCATCAATGGTTAGAAAATGTTTTAAATATTTGGTAGATTTATAATCCTTTTAATTTCCTTCGTCAAATGTTTTACTGGGTACATATATGGTCCTCCCAAAGTTCCAACCTATTGACCAAAGCTACCTCTTAGGGCAGTGATCTATCTTTTAACTAAAAAGGCCCCAAAAAAATAGTACACCATGAATGATCATCAATCAAAAGAACAGGACAGCTTAATTAATTTCTACTTGGTTTTTACAGTCTCCAACCAAGTTATTGTACGCTTGTATATAACAAACAAAACTGGCCACTTTGTCTGTTATTATTATCTTTTTATTGGTTTGTTAAGTAAAAGCTATTACAGTACTACTATTTCATGTAAAATTGTCAACTCCTCAGGTTGGAAAAGCAGCCTGAATTCATGTAGACAAATCACAGTACATGTACAAAACTAGATAGCTCTCTCTGAAAAAGCCTGTCAGAAAGCGGTACCTCTATTTCTTTTTCTCTCTTTCTATGGGGGTAGAAAACCAATAAAGATGATTTTTATTTTGTGGTTATTTTGGCATCCCAAGCTGAGTAGTAGGGTGTGCCTTCGAGGTGTACAGTTTCACTGTGACACAAAGTACGCACTGAGTTAAGCTCTATAACCTATGCATGGATTCTCTTCTCTCAAGCTGTGGCCTCTAGGCATTTTGCAAATAACAACATGAAAGTAAGATCCATTTCTTGTTTGCTTCTAAATAGCAGAGCCATGTGGACTGACTCACATAAATGGTATGATTACAGTCTAAGGGGGGTTCACTTTCACGCTCCAAAGCCCCCTCCTCCTCCTCTTTCTAGGTTAAGTTCTTAACTTTACCAAACAAAAACAAATTCTTACCCTTTTTAAAAAAAATTTTCTGACTAGAATGATATTTCAAAATACAAGTTTAAAAAAATATCTTGATTAAGATACCAAGTGCCCGTTTGTCAACGGATTTGGATGACAAAAAACACCGTCCCCAGTTGCAGTCTTAATGTTTGTTGTGACAAGAATATATGAGAAGGCATTTGAGTGAAGGAACTCGTGGCTAAAGAAAAGGCCATGTAGCTTCGAGAAAGAAATAAGAATAGAACAATGGAAGTCATGAGGATTGAGTGGCATTCTGACTTTTGATACTATTAATGTTTTGGATGAATTGTCTTCTTCTTTTTTTTTTTTTTTTTGCTAAATGTTTTGGTTGAATTGTCACTCACACAATCTGTTGGGTATTGTATGTATTAAATTTATATAGTTGAGGATACAAAACATAATTTAAAATAAATGAACAATAATTCAAAAGTGCATAGAAACAAAAACAACTGATAAGATTAAGTCGATAGCTCAATAGATAAGGTTAAGCATTCACCATCACTAGTCCCAGTTGGGTATTGTTTGTATTAAATTTATATAGTTGAGGATACAAAACATAATTTAAAATAAATGAACAATAATTCAAAAGTGCATAGAAACTAAAACAATTGATAAGATTAAGTCGATAGCTCAATAGATAAGATTAATCACTAGTCGTTGGGTATTGTAGCTAATTTAAAATAAATGAACAATAATTCAAAAGTGCATAGAAACTAAAACAACCGATAAGATTAAGCCGATAGCTCAATAGATAAAGGTTAAGCATTCACCATCACTAGTTGTGGATCCGCATGATGCGCGGATTTTTTTTTAATATGTTAAAAGCAACAGTCCACCTTAATAATTTTTCCTCATTTTTAAATATCTACCAAATGTTATTTGTGTCTTTAATATATTTGTTGAATCTGTAATCCATTAGGAGTTAGACACCTAAAAAAATATAAATTAAAACTTTTTTTTAGTGTAAAACCATGGGACAAAAGCTTGATCAACATTCATAGGCTCCTTATCTATTCGCGTTTACATGAACCAATTCAATCCAAAAAAAAGATAAAGAAAAACACAATCAATCATAAGAAGAAAAAAGTACATATTAAATCAACAATCCCATTAGGAGTTAGACACCCAAAAAAATATAAACTAAAACTTTTTTTTAGTATTAACATAAAATAGTTCTCAATGTGTTCTACATGTGGCTCTCTTTCAATTGTTTGTTCCAATCTACCTTTTTCATTCACGTTTTTTCATGCTTGTTTTGAAATGAGATTTCCTTCGCCTTTTGAATCTTTAGTACGGGCCTTTAGCAGTTGCAAACCAAGATTGATAATACGAAAACAAAAATAAGAATCATAGGAGAGGCAAATAACTTTCTTTTAAGAATGCATTTGGCTATTCCTTGACATTATCAAACGCCTACTCAACCGTGCATAATAATACCCTATACTTCCTACACAAAAAATAATACATGATGATAGGAACAAACCCACAAAGGCAATCGAACATGAAGCTTAGGAAACCACACAAAGGTGTTTAAATAGGAGATTGGAGTGCAATCAATTGGGGAGATGAGGAGGTGAGGGAGTTCAAGAGGTGAGGCAGAGGAAAAGCCTATGAAAAGAAAGAGAATTAAATAGAGGTAAATGTTAAAAGGTAAGAGTGAGAGAATTAATTAATTAGAGGTATGGATGAGGAGGAAGGGTGTGGGAATAGGAAATTTGATGTGACATCTTTAGGGAGAAAACTAAAGCTTCACCTATTAGTTTATATAATAGATATCTAACTTCAGTTGGATCTTTCACAATAATCCCAATAGTTTTCACCTCATTATCCTCATTCAACTTCATATTTTCCTATCTTTGATCTGAAGTTTAACTCCTAATTTTTCTTCAACTTCCGCTTCTTTAGGGCTTTTTTAATCTTTCAATTATCAACATTTAAAAATTGAATTATTTTGACAAGGGAAATCAAAACCTTCATTGTTATATTCTTTATATAAATATGCATGCATATGATCAATGCTTATCCCTATTGTGATGCATGTGACAAGTGCCCTCCATCCAAACGATATGTTGTGGGTTCAAGTGTAGAAATCAACCTCTCAAAAGATTGGGGTAAGTTTGCCCTGCCAATTACCCTATTCCAAAATCCGTAAAAACAGAAACAACATTTATATGATCAATGTTTTGCTTGCATTAACCAATCTTTTATTGCAATGAAGGCGAAAGAAAGTCGTCATCCTTTTCATTCTTGCCTATGAAGAAATTTTAAGCTTACATCTTTGCATTTTGAAAAACATATATTCCACCAATATGATACATTACTTACAAACTTATAATTTTTTTGGGTTTTCGTCATGAAAGTCAAGAGTTTTCCCTCGATTTTCTTGGTGATATATATCTAGTCAAACTGTTTTACAGTAAAATTATAGTAGTAGAATTTCCTTATCATGATTTGATTAATTTACAAAGTTAATAACCAATGGTCCAATACTTATATTAAGTGGATTTTTGCATCAATAAAAAATTATCTTAATCAAAACTTTTAAGGACATTAAACATGTTTGTGTGGTGATACTAATTATATTTGCATCTTCTTAAAAATAAATAAATAAATGAAAATTTAACCAATGCCCTAAAATTTCAGAATTAAAGTTTTTTTTTTTTTTTTGAGTGAAGAAAAGGAAAGGGGCAGCCAAGCTGAATTCTCGTTTTGCTTTCACAAAACTCAGGAAAATATTACAATCGCGAAAATATGGGGTGTCATAATAATTGTAGCCTATCACAGTATCACGTACGGCAGGTGGTGTGAGAATTTAATGATGTTATCTAAAAACTGTTCAGACTTCAAAGTGACTATTTAAGAACTGTTCTAACTTCAAAGTGAATATTTAAGAACTGTTCAAAAGTGAATGCAGGTACGTATCATAATTATTCAGTATTCTTAGAAAATAATAAATGTGTACTTCCTCATTTTTATGGTGAACTTCCTCATTTTTATGATGAGTCCAACTAATTAAAATTATGGTGGGACCCATCATTCATATAAGATGAAAAAATACATATTTATTTGTATTCAGAGAGTATTGAATAATTTCTCGACTTGCAAATGAGATGAAATTGATTGAAATGTGAGCGATAGGAAGAGAGAGAGAGAGAACAAATAAAATAAGTATTTAATTAACGAATGTCTTAAGAAAACATGTTAAGGTGTAATTAATATTCTATTAAATAAAGTTTTTATATATTTTTCAAAAAAATAAAATCAAATTGTGTTCATATATCACATAAATTACAGAAACTATGATGTATTTGTGCATGTAAACCAATGAGTTATTTATAATGCAGTTTTTTTATTTTAAAAAACGTGTATCAATGCTCATATTTTGTTCTTAGGACACTCATTGGTTGGACCATAAAAGAAAGTAAGAGGAAAAAAAAGAGAAGAAAAAAGAAGCACTTTACATATTTAAATATCTCAATTCATTAACTTAATAGTTTATATATAAATTACTATTTAAGAAGTCACATAAACTGATGAAAGTCACTTGCATTTTGGGCCAGGTGATATGAGTTGGGATTTGTTAATGCTTTAGAGTGAGACAAATATGAATAGTCAGTTTCCTAATAAGTGATATAAAATAATAATAATAATAATAATGTTATAATGCAGTCCCTATATATCAAAAAATGAAAATCCAATTTGAATATTTGAAATGACATGATCCATAACAACTGTGATATTCAATCAAACTTTATTAATTATGTGACTGAACTTGTCGATCCTTAAAATGAAATTGACTGTCATTATTAGTAATAGGAAGCCGATGAAGGGAGCAGTTTAATCTTAAATCCAAGACTTTTAAAAATGAACTCCAATCAATATATATATAAAAGCAGAAACCTTTAACTGAGGTTCTGCCAAGTGTCTTACAAACTGATTTGGCTGCCACATCAGCAATTAAAGCACCAAATTAAAGCAAGTGTCTCTATATTGTTTAAATTTATCAAGTGATATGTTGTTTAATAAAACAACTGTATAATAATCAATGATCAACAATTGCACCATTTCCATTTCACATGACTCTCTTTTCATTCGGTTGGTGCAGTTCCCACCATGGCCACGTCAAGTTCATCCGCTGTTCCAACTGCGGCAAATGCTACCCCAAGGTATTTCTTCAATTCCGTATTCTTTGCTGCATCAGATACACAACCCAGAACTTCCACAACACCATTGAAACCGATCTCACCAAAAACACCCCTCATTAGCCTATCCATGAAAATCACAACATCAACCCACACACGGGTTCACCAAAAATATCAACCCACGGCACAACCCATACAAGGCATGCCTCACAATCACAACACACAAATCTTTTCCATTACAAACCCACAATCGCAAGGCAGTGAAACATCCATCACCCACGGCCAAATACCCACCACCCACGGCATAACCCACGTTTTAAGCCCACAACCATCGCCAAACCGTGAGCCTCGTGGCTTCTACTCCACAAACCCAAGGCCTCCATGGTCTTGACTTCGCACAAAACCCGTGACCCATACATGGGTTCACCAAAATCTAGAGTGAGAGTGAGCCGTGAATATGAGAGAGAGAAAGAGAGCCGTGTGCCCAAGAGAGGAAAAAGCCGAGAGGTAGTGAGAGGCAAGGCTCGGCCTTGCCAAACCAAAAACCGCCATTAATGGTGGCGGTGATGAGCGGCGCCGGTGAGAGCTTGGAGTGGCTATGGTAGCCTTTGGGGTTTCAGTGATAGAGAATAGAGAGGGAGCCGTGAGAAAGAAAGAAAACGGAGAGAGAAGGGAGGCGGCTGGAGAAAAAAAAAAAAGAGGAAGAAAGAGACGGGTCGGGTCAACCCGACCCGGTATTTTAAGTGAAACCCTACCCGGTTTTTTTAGAGATTATTGGACCGGGTCAGCCCGGCCCGTGTCCATTTTAGCAGCCTAATCCCATTTAAGCAGCCCAATCCAAAAACCAAACCAACCCAAACCCAATTCCTTTAAACCAAACTCATTTAACCCAACGAAGCCCAATCCACAACCCGTTTAACCCAAGCCCAAACCCAAAATAAATAAAGCCTCACATTCATTTTCACACTCAATTCATGGCCTTTGGGTGTAATTTTTGGATGGATTCATGTTTTAAAATTATTTATTCATTCCTATTTTAGAACATGCACACCATGTGTTTGACAAAATGTATGACTCACTATTGCATTATTAGTTTACTGATTTGCTTTCTTTGTTTAATTGAGATTTTTTTAAAATTGCTCATGTAATTGTATTTGATTTCGTTTCAAAGTGGGTCTGACTCCAGATGTGGGGAATCTACTTTTTTAATTGCTCATGTAATTGCTCATCTTGAAATAATTGTATCAAAATACTTCTCATGTAGTTGATTATTGAGATTTTGTTGCAATAATCACTCTCATTAGAACTAACTTATGTGTAAATTAACTTCAATAATACACAACTACTTATGTGTATTAAGTTTTACACATAAGTTAGAACATACTTTTAGTTATATTAATTCATTGTCTCTGTTTTCACGATCAAAAGAACAGGTACTCTAAACCCTCACCATTTCATGTGATATTGTCTCTAATAGTATGTTTGCTGCTTTGTGTTTGATCATCTCTTTACCTTTAGGCTTTAGCACTATGGGGGGTTTGCATTTGCAGTTTCTCACTTGCAAGGTAAACAGTGAAATTGTCTCTTTTAATTGCTGAAAATTTTCAGCATGGCTAGATAAGATAAGATACCAGGACTTGGATAGCATGTTCTGTCTGCTCGTGGATTAGATTTAGTAAGGGAAAACATATGGGTTTCTTCTGCCACCATTGCTTGCTGCCACCTCTCATCCTCTTGCCACATATGCATCTTAATAATTTCCTTCTATTGTTACCAGCTCCTCTAATTCTCCTATCTTAGAATTTTTGAGTATAACACCTAATACAGGTTCTTTAATTTTTTTTTTTTCCATATAAATACGACTTGAAACCTTGACGTAACATTTGTTTTCCCTTCTATTTCAAAGAGGTAGTTAAATATTCAACTTTAATATTTTGGTTTGTTAACTTCTATATGTTTTCTTCTTGGTTTGTTAACTTTCATGTGTTTCATTAAATAATCTATGTTGTATTAAATATTAATTTCTTTTTTCTTTTTTAAACGTGTGTTTTATATATATTTTTTTAAAATATGTTAAACTTAAAGCACTATTTTCAGGTTTTGTTTGGCTCTTCTGTTTGCAAGCTTTTTTAAGAAGGAAATAAAAATTATTTTCCTAACTCTCTTTTAATAGCGGTTTTGTTTTATAATGTGAACAGGAAGGATGCAATGATGCATAAACCAATAT
>OU015762.1:14478757-14516376 GCA_907173295.1 Fagus sylvatica | reverse complement strand
AAGCCGAGAGGTAGTGAGAGGCAAGGCTCGGCCTTGCCAAACCAAAAACCGCCATTAATGGTGGCGGTGATGAGCGGCGCCGGTGAGAGCTTGGAGTGGCTATGGTAGCCTTTGGGGTTTCAGTGATAGAGAATAGAGAGGGAGCCGTGAGAAAGAAAGAAAACGGAGAGAGAAGGGAGGCGGCTGGAGAAAAAAAAAAAAATAGAGGAAGAAAGAGACGGGTCGGGTCAACCCGACCCGGTATTTTAAGTGAAACCCTACCCGGTTTTTTTAGAGATTATTGGACCGGGTCAGCCCGGCCCGTGTCCATTTTAGCAGCCCTAATCCCATTTAAGCAGCCCAATCCAAAAACCAAACCAACCCAAACCCAATTCCTTTAAACCAAACTCATTTAACCCAACGAAGCCCAATCCACAACCCGTTTAACCCAAGCCCAAACCCAAAATAAATAAAGCCTCACATTCATTTTCACACTCAATTCATGGCCTTTGGGTGTAATTTTTGGATGGATTCATGTTTTAAAATTATTTATTCATTCCTATTTTAGAACATGCACACCATGTGTTTGACAAAATGTATGACTCACTATTGCATTATTAGTTTACTGATTTGCTTTCTTTGTTTAATTGAGATTTTTTTAAAATTGCTCATGTAATTGTATTTGATTTCGTTTCAAAGTGGGTCTGACTCCAGATGTGGGGAATCTACTTTTTTAATTGCTCATGTAATTGCTCATCTTGAAATAATTGTATCAAAATACTTCTCATGTAGTTGATTATTGAGATTTTGTTGCAATAATCACTCTCATTAGAACTAACTTATGTGTAAATTAACTTCAATAATACACAACTACTTATGTGTATTAAGTTTTACACATAAGTTAGAACATACTTTAAGTTATATTAATTCATTGTCTCTGTTTTCACGATCAAAAGAACAGGTACTCTAAACCCTCACCATTTCATGTGATATTGTCTCTAATAGTATGTTTGCTGCTTTGTGTTTGATCATCTCTTTACCTTTAGGCTTTAGCACTATGGGGGGTTTGCATTTGCAGTTTCTCACTTGCAAGGTAAACAGTGAAATTGTCTCTTTTAATTGCTGAAAATTTTCAGCATGGCTAGATAAGATAAGATACCAGGACTTGGATAGCATGTTCTGTCTGCTCGTGGATTAGATTTAGTAAGGGAAAACATATGGGTTTCTTCTGCCACCATTGCTTGCTGCCACCTCTCATCCTCTTGCCACATATGCATCTTAATAATTTCCTTCTATTGTTACCAGCTCCTCTAATTCTCCTATCTTAGAATTTTTGAGTATAACACCTAATACAGGTTCTTTAATTTTTTTTTTTTTCCATATAAATACAACTTGAAACCTTGACGTAACATTTGTTTTCCCTTCTATTTCAAAGAGGTAGTTAAATATTCAACTTTAATATTTTGGTTTGTTAACTTCTATATGTTTTCTTCTTGGTTTGTTAACTTTCATGTGTTTCATTAAATAATCTATGTTGTATTAAATATTAATTTATTTTTTCTTTTTTAAACGTGTGTTTTATATATATTTTTTTAAAATATGTTAAACTTAAAGCACTATTTTCAGGTTTTGTTTGGCTCTTCTGTTTGCAAGCTTTTTTAAGAAGGAAATAAAAATTATTTTCCTAACTCTCTTTTAATAGCGGTTTTGTTTTATAATGTGAACAGGAAGGATGCAATGATGCATAAACCAATATTGGATGATCGTAAAAAAAAATTCAGGGGATTGACCATTCATAAAAATGGTGCAATTAGTAGTAGCAAGGTATGTGTTAAAAGTACCCATATGTCTTTTTTGAATGAATGCCTTGAAACTAGAAGACATTAAAACTTTCATTTAATTAAAAAAACCTTAGTAGAATGTGTTTATGGTGTTACACTTATTTGAACATGGCTTAGATTGATGACACCGATCTCTGGGAGATGTGGAAGACCAGCCAGTCAATATCAAACTTAGGATCTATTCATAACAAGGTACATGTCTTAATGTTATGTTCGATCATCATAATTTTTCGATTATAATATTATTCGAATTGGAATAACAATTGTCATCTATATGGATTAGGTAGTGAAATTACGAATATATTCCCTCGGTTGGGGATGTACTGTTCAAACTGACAAGATACACCTATGGAGATTAGTGAAGCGAGTCTTGATCTCACAATTATATGAAAGGTGTGTCACTTCATCATTTTGAATTGGGTATTAGCTAATACTTAATCCAAACATTTACAAACTATTTTATTCTTCTTCAATTGACAGTTCAAACGTCTATGAGAATAAAGACAGGAAAAAAAAAAGATTAAACGATATGGTGATAACACAGGTATAGAATTATTACTAATCTATTTCTACATGTACTTTCATGAGACAATTATTTTAAAATTTGGATGCTAAATGGCAGTTTTTAAAGTCCCAAGCTGACATAGACCATTTAATGTACAAAGAGTTATGCAAAATCGTCACAAGGTATGTACTTATAAATTCTACATCAATCATATTTTTCATCTGTATGTTACCAATGAAAAAACATATGTTTTTGAAGTTCCAATTAATAATACAAAACTAATATATTTTAAATTTTGAATTCAGGTTAATAGCAAATGCAGCTGGAAAACAATTAATGCCTGACTAAAGATATTGATACTTCAACTTCTTCCTACTAACCTATATTTGTATTTTCATATAAACTTTTTCTATATGTTTAATGTAGTTAATCATTATACATTTGACTTGATGTAATTTTTTTCAGATATATTTCAATGGTTTAAATAATAGTAATTTATATACACAATATAGTACATTAAATTTCATTATAAATTTAGCTACTATACCTACAAATTAACATATATTACTGTTTTTGTTATTCATATTAAATAAGTGTATCCCGCGCATTGCGCGGGTAACACGCTAGTATATATAATGAAGAGCTCGAGAATTAAACTGATCAAGTTTTCAGTCAAACATGGATTAGGTATGTTTTTTAAGGTATCCAATCTCTACCCAGTCTTTTCATTTTGAAAAATACTGGATTTTTTGGTTAGTGAGACATGCCACTAATCTAAAATTCCTCATTCCATTGACCAGCTTGAATCTAGAATGTCACATAAGGGCCTACCAGAGTACCAGGCAAATTTATTCTAGCAAGGTCATGGCAATTCTTGATTTAACACTAACCAGACAACAAGCGGATTATGCGTGATGCTTAACAATTACATGTGCAGGTTGAGACAAGATATTTATGTTCTTTGTGTCTTTCTGACTTCCCTTCCTCCCCTTCTCCACCAAGACAAAACATATTCACATGCTTCCATACGAAATACCAAACGCTTTAAACTTTGATGCGATTGGTAAATTTCTTATTCATTTCTATGGTAAATTATTTATTATGTACTATACTTATTTAAGTTTATTCGATGATTTATTATTATAAAATATATAATGTACATACAAAATAAAAAAAAGTGTATTCCTTTTATTAAATAAGATACTACTAGTTTTTGCTTGAATATTGATCATTTGTCCTAGCTTTTCGAATGCACACCTCAGTGTGGTATTTTCTCTCAACTCTCTCACTCTCTTAGTTTCTATTTGACCCCTTTCTACTCTCTCCCTCGTTTCTCCCTCAATTTTTTGTTTTTGTTTCTTTAACTTATCTGACTTGACTTTAGTTTATTTTTAGAGAATATGATTTTAGTTTTTAATAATGAGTAAAGTTGATGTGCTTTGCCTAGCTTAGTAGCATGAGCTTGTAACCAGGTGGGATATTAAAGTGGTTGAAAATATGGTGGAATTTGTTTGGTGAGATTGTTTCGTTTGTTGGTCTATCCAACAATGCATGGTGGGTCAAAGACAATGCACCATTGTGGATGGGGGTGTCCCTAATCCAAGGACGAGAAGGCATGCTAAGATTGACTTGACAAAGTTGATGTGTTTAAACTTTAAAGTTGATGTGTTTTTTTTTTTGGGTAATAATTATACCGATAAAGTTAGTATAGATCATAGTGGCCAGTGGTTGGGTGTTTTTGTTGCTAGGATTTTTTTTTGTCTTTACAATCTAGAATTTTAAATTGACAGCATAGAATACACTATCTTACTTAGACTTAGTTAGTGGCATGCTTAGCAGTTAGGAATTATTTAATAAAATAAAATAAATGTTATACCCACATGATTTGTTCAATGGCTAATACAAAGACACAATTAGCTAATGTCATAATGAGAACTTATAAATTTATAATTAGTGATTATCGGTGGATGGATTCCGAAATTTAAAAAAACGTCGAATTCCATTTTGATAAATAAGTACATTGAAATGTATTAAGAAAAATATAGTAGTTATTTTGTATCTTTTCATTTGTTGATATTTTCTTAATACTAAATGGATGCCAGCTAGTTTGGATTTTCATGAAAAAAATTTGTTTCATACTTTTAACCCACTCAATTGAAAATCTTGGCTGCGTAGCCTTTCCCCCAAATGATTTTTTGAATCCGTGTCCAATTTGCCAATTTGGTCACTCACCCTAAGCTAAGGACAAATTCACTTGTACAGAGACAAAAACTTTTGTATTGACATTTAAGGCCACTTTAAAAAACTTGTGATTATACATGTTTCAAACTTGAGACAAAAAGCGCAATGAAATTCTTTTATGATTACATGTTTCAATTGGTTAGCAAGCAAAAAGCAGCTGCAACATTCTAGAACAGCCCCATCAGAAGAAAGTTTGAAGAAGTGAAATGTATGTGGCACACCGTTCTGGACCACAAGAAGGTCAAGACAGGAGGGACCGCCCATTCCACTACGGCAAAAGCATAATACATCCAAGCTAGCACTCACATGCATCATGCATGCACCACCAAGCTCATCGTATGTGCATTGGGATTTTGTCATGTGTGTGTGAGAGAGAGAAAAATATCAATCACATTGACTTTGCAGTCCATGCAAGGCAGATGAGCAGGGTCGGACGTAAACTCTGACTATAAAAGAACTGGGTGCATTAATGAAGCTTGACGAGGAACCAACATTCCACTTGTGGTGGTTTGCAATTGCATCCAGAGGAGGAAATTTAGGAAGTTATAAAATTCATACAATGAGCAGATTTTTCCTCCATTCTATGTTTGGATTTCATTTTCAGTATTCACTAATTTCTTGGCTGAGACCTAAATTTCCAGCCGTCAAATTTACCAACAAATAGCGAGAAGAGGAAGGAAATCTAGACACCACTTGTGGTGGTGGTATTTGTTCACCAATCTAGTAAATTTCAAATTGTATCCTCTAAATTTGGTCTGTTTTCATTTTTCGTTCCTATAATTTCAAATTTTTTTTTTCAATATAGCCCCTCAGCTTCAATTTGTTTCAATGTTGCCCTTTCGTCCAATTCCATCCAAAAATTTACCGTTAAGTCCACTAAAACAATGCTGTTTTGATATTTTTAGCATCAAATATTATAAAGAATACCAAGAAAAATATTTCTATTAATTTCTAAAATATAAAAATATTTTTTCTTATTTGTAACTAGACTTTTCCTTTCTCTATCCAAACTTTGTCTCCCTTATTATTATTATTTTTTTTCTCTCTATTTGTTGATGTATCTTTTCTCTTCCTTATTTATTTTTTAATCTTTTTTCTTCTATTATTAATTTATTAGACGCCATCATGGGGAGTTCGTGTTGAAACTTGAAAGCCGTTGACAAGGTGTTTCAATTCCAAGTGTCCCACATTGGTTAATAATGGGCTTCAACATGTGTTTATTAGCTCCTAGGCACCGTCCTCTAATAAGCCGGTTTTCAGGGATGAGTTCTATCTGGGAGTCGTATCATTTGGTATCAAAGCCACCCGTCACGTCAAGTATGGGCTCGAATGCAGTATGGATTGTGGCTCTGTGGTCGTCATCTCGAAAAAGGGCTACCTAGGGAGGCCCTTATAAGCTAGTTTCCAGGGGTGAGTTCTACCTGGGGGTCATATCATTTGGTATCAAAGCCACCCATCACGTCAACTATGTGGGCTCGAACACAGTATGGACTGCGGCTTTGTGGTCGTCATCTCGGAAAGGGCTACCTGGGGAGAGCCGTGTGCCCTGCCTCAGAGTGAGAGCCACCGTGGACGTTGACTACGGAGCGTGGTGGTTTGTTACAATCTCAAGTGTCCCACATTGGTTAAATATGGATTTGAACATATATTTATTATTTTTCGGTGGCTTTGTGAGGGATTTTGGGTAATCGGACTTATAGGTTTCATGGCGATGAGTTTTGTGTTGACAGAGAAAACCCACATTTTTGTACTTTTCCTTACTAATGATTTGTGTTTATGATACTGTTGGAGTGTTGGAACCCATGAAGGCGTCATTGAGGGAGTCATCAGTGAACTTGAAGAGGTAGATTGTGGAGCTGTTGGGACTGTGGACTAATGCGTTTGAGGAATTAAGGTTAAAGTTTGGATTGGTTTTGATTGTGGAATCAAAGTTGACCTTCCAAAAATCCATTGTCGGCATAGTCCTCTCTCTCTCTGTCTCTCTCTCCCTCTCTAATTCCTCAGTAGGAGAATTTCAAATCTAGGGTTTTCTAGTTTAAATGCTTTAGGCTTTGTTTGATTGCTAGGAAAGTGGTGAAAGGATAGAAAAAAAATATCAACTTGAACTTTTTTTTTTCTTTTTTTTCTTGATATTGATTACTACGTTTTGGAATATTTGTTAATTGCCTTTTTAAGTTTAATCTAGGAGGGTTGTCATTTGTAAGGTATGGTTTTGGGCGTGATGGATTTCCACCGGCAATGGTGGGTAGTGACAACTGATGAGTGAGATTATTGGGGAGTGACTATTTTTTTCTTTTTAAATTCTTATATTTGATTTCTTATTTAGGAGAAATTGGGAAATTAGAAAATGACCAAAATGACGTTGCTTTGGTGGGCTTAACGACAAAATTAGATAGAAGGGCAACATTGAAACAGACAGAATAAAAACAGATAAAAAAAACTTAAAAAGGTGCGATTTATAATTTAGCCTATTTGATTTATACAGGTTGGGAATGGACAAACATTCATCCAGTGGCTTCAAAGACACCTAGGAGTTAAGTATTGTGCAAATCAAGGAGTCTGGAGAGATGAAGTTTCTAGCTATAAATACAATTCTTTTGAGACTGACTTTGATATGGATTAAGTTCTAATACAGCTTATTGGCATGAACCTCGCCATAACCCATGTCTATTATCCTAATTCTTCAACCAAATTGAAGAGGTCACAGAGATTAATCTCTTACGTCCCATTTGGAAAAAGGGAAAATAATAAAAATGAATAGAATAAAAATAATCCTTAAAGTATATTCCATCTATATCCTTGTTTGGGAGTTTAGTAAGAATGAATGAAATAACTATAAGGAATGCTCATTCCATTCCAAAATTCCATCCCCTCTTAAGCATTCCGCCAAAAATAGAAGGAATACTCATTTCTTTAATAATAATTACGTATGGAAACAGACCTTCAGAACAGAAATTGATTTGTTGAAACAAATTACAGAAGCAAAATTCCTAAATTAAGCATCATCATATTTAAATTTCCATATCAAATAATCACATTTTTAGTTACTTTGAAAGCCAATAGATGATAAGAAACAACGTACAAGCAGCAATGACTGCGGCCAAAATAAGAGTGTCTCTTGATCGCCGACGTTTGATTGAACCTGTGAAAGCCAGTACAAGATTAATCTCATTATAGTTACAAGATTAATGACAAAAATATACTCTCAGTAAAGATTGCTTCATAAGGTACCAAGTAGGCCACGGATAATAGGAAACTTGTCGCTTAGATGCTTCACTTTCCCTTGAACATCTCCAAAGAAAGCCTTTTGAGTGCCCAGAACTTGCCTTGTTGTTTGAGCCTGACCAATCACATCATCTATCTGTACAATGGTGAATTCAGCATTAAAATGTGGATGAAGATCAATGAAGCTTTCATTCGCAAAAGACTAATTTTCAAGAAGACCCAATAGTACTAGAAAGATTTTCCAGGATTCAATGTAAAATAGTAATTAAATGATTCAGAGTGCATTTATCCCCAAACGTCAGATGCAATGGACCAGCAGGTACAAAAATTAGATGTCTCAAGCATTCATGCTATGCAGTTTTGAGGCCAACAAGAAAAGTAGATCGCAAACTTAAACAGCCTGAAGCATTAGATTTTACGAACTTCTACGCAGTCAGGAAATAGGGATAATTGCATGAACACATCAATACATACAATTTTTTTGCTAAACATCAATACATACGCAGTAAAACTACAAAGTTAGACCTTCATACGACTGATTACGACCAATGACTCACACATGAGCCAATATATTAAGAATAAGTAAAGCCTTTATATAAGCTAATATCCTTATGTATAATAAGCTTCCACCATAACCAAGAGCAGTCTCCAGGTTCCTCAACATCCCAAAAGCTTCTTCCTCTTGGTAGGTGTTTGCAACACCAGTCCACCCACTTAGAAAATTCTCTGCAGTGACCCGAGCCCAAACAAATCGAAAATCTAAGGCCCTACACCAATCCATTAGTTTTTTTAAACCACCCAACCTCCATTTTAATAAACAGCTTACCAATTTTCCATCCATTTTCCCTTAAATCTTGATCATTTTTCAGGTAAATTAACCAAACTAAGAACCAATTTTTCAGTCAAAATATAACCAATTAAAAGCCAATTAAATTAACTTTTTGCAGTCAATTGCCAAAATTCTAAAATTATTGGCACGATTGATGCAACAATAACTGGATTGTTGGAACCAAGGATTATATACTCTAAAGAGGCTTTAGATACTACTAGGGTGAGTTTGCTCCGTAAAGGGCAATTTCCACTATTAACTCATACAACATTATACATTTTCTCACCACCTTGACAAACATCCTTTTTGCCATTGTCACAGTTTTAACTAAATTGATTCTCAATTTGGCAGCCATTTGATCATCACTTTGCATCATTTAACTATCTTAAATAGCTTTTTTCCCCCATGTACTCAATTGGTCACACATCTAGCTTTTAACTAGTGACTTCATACCTTTATTTATTCATGTAGTGCAACTGAAAAACCTCAACATCTCATTCCTTACATCAAAGAAAATAGAAAATATATTGGAACAGATGCAAAAGCGGAAATTTCTTCGTAAAGCATACATGTAATCTGACTAGAGAATAGCATTTAAACTTACATGAGATATACTTCCATGGATGGCTGCTCTCTCCCGCAATAACTGCATCCTTGGGGACATGCTCCCAGATGCCTGCATGAAAGCAAGTGAGACGAACCTGACTTTGAGAAACAACACAACAAAGCACAAGAAATAATAATAACAACAATGAAAGATTGTTACTATGGCATAATGAAGAGCTTTTTGTCATGCTAACCTTATACTCACTGATATCATCCCTGACAGAACTCAGCAGCTCTGCATGTTCCCTCATGGAGTTTATGTTTCCCTTGATTCTTCTAAATTCCTAGAAGAGAAACACAACATTTGTTCATGGGACAGATGCCAGTGATCGACTAAATTAAATGATAGTGACTATTACAGCAGTAAACAGACATTTAAGCAAGCGTCAAACTACAAAATCCTATAAGAAGCACCAATGAAGTACCATGTGAAACTACCATATTAGCATCAGTCTGAACCACTCAATATATTAAGGCCCCATGACTAAAACCCTCTACGACAGTTCCTATTTCCCATGAAAGAGGATATTTGTCCTGGAAGTTGCTGAAACTATTCGGTTGGAAGTTAAGTTCTAGCTGGATAATTGAGTATTCTTCAAAATAATATCAGAGGCTTATGCTTTTAAACCCAAAAAGGAAACAAAAATTAAGGAATCTTGAAGGCAACACAGATCAGAACAGTTTTTTTTAAGGCATCCCTTAAAGAAAGAAAATAGAATTTTACTACTTTCCTCTTAGTGACACATGTAACATAAGCACAAAAAATGATTCAACCGAGCACTGACAGAGGATGACTATCATTGTCACACAATGAAGGCACAGAAAAACTTAAAGCATATTAGCACATATTTTCTAACAAGGAGATTGGATACTGAAATCCTTTTTTTTTTTTTTTTTTTTTTTTTTTTTTGTATATATTGGTATGTTTACACATGCACTCAGTGGGTTTCTACTCTTGAAGCTATGACCTCACCCTCCACCTTTTCTTATGAGTAGGAGTTGCCGTTTGAGCTATAACTCATTGGCAATACTAGAGTCCAATTTAAAGATGGGGGGAGTAACCAAACCAGGTTTCTTCCCAAAACCAGATAATGCAACCCTTCTCAAGACTGACAAGTGACAATAGCAACTCAAATGCAACAAGGGGAATGACAAATCAAATGCCTTCCCAAATGCACTTGGTCACAATTCAGACATCCAATCATGTATGAAAGGCGGACAAGGTTGTTTCAGAATAAGGTAATTCATGGCACCATCAAATCAGCTCTTTCATGATATACAAAATCAGTACTAACTATTCCCACCCTCTCCAGGAGGGGTACTTGATTGGTCAAAAGAAATGACCCACACTTAAATGAGTCTTATTGACTAAAAGTATATCAAATTTATTATCTTGGGTGTCCTAACTGTGGTGTTTCACTTTCTCAGTTAGCTTAATTTTCAAATTGTGTTTGCCTCTATTTCTAAATGATGTAAATGCTAATATTAGCAGTCTAGCAGCACGCAATTGTTTCTTATAAATATTTTAGATTCAACTGTCAGTTCAAAACCCAGGGAGTGATGATCAATGCTTGACTAAAACTGCAGAGAAATAGACATAAATCAGTACTTTTTTTATTGGTAAGTTTACACATGCAGCCACTGTATTATGAACCCACAACCTTACCTTCCATCCTTTCTTATGGGGAGGAGGTACTATTTGAGCTAGAGCTCATTGGTTGAATCCGCATATTTTCTTTCATAATTGTGTTAGTCCTTAAAAAACATAGGTGTGCATCAGCAAAGCCTAGCATTTAGACCAGTACACCATAATGGCATTGTTTCAGAAACCATTGAGTGGACTTAAGAATAGCTGCTAGTTAAAAGTCAATAACTCGAAGTCAATAACTAGCTTCATCAAGGTCCTGTCATATACCAATGTATACTTTTTTACATCTTTTTTCTTAACCACAAAAAAAGTGGGGGGGGGGGGGGGAGGAATCCATGTATCATATACTAGTCTTGATAAGTAATATTCTGTAGAACATTGAGACCTCTCCAAGATGGATTTGATCCTAGCTATCGACATGGGAATTACTTCTTTGGAAATTGAGCTGGACTCACTATTGGCGGTCCAGCTTTTTATGATAAAACAATATCACTAATGCCTTTTTCAGTTCAATTCTGGATGAGTGCAAGTGGCTAATGTGGAAACTTGAAAATTCCTGCCTTCAACATGTTTACAGAGAAGCTAATCGTGTGCTGATATTCTTGCTAAAGCTGGATGCATCCGGCAGACAGATTTTGTAATTTTGATTGTTCAGATACTTAGTTTTGTTTTAATGTTCCTATTTACCAGTAAAAAAATAAAAATAAAAACTGCAGAACATAGTGAATTACGTTAACTTTCATAGAGATTCATAGTTCTTCTTGTTAGATAATGCAGCAGAAGAGAACTCTCTGAACTATATGAAATCAACCACAATTGAATGCCAAAAACACAAAGTTAGCCATAGATAATAAACCTGGGTAAACTCATGAAGTATGTCCCTATGCCTTGCAAGCTTCTGAGTTACAGAAGTAGCAGGTGTAGCAGATGCAGCACATCGACTCATTGAATCATTTATATCCAGCAGCTTCTCAAGCAACGATTGAATTTCCATTTCCATGGACTTCCACGATCTACTGGATCCAACAGAGGGGGACCCTGTATCCACATATCCTGATTCCATAATAACAGATCATCATAAAGACATACAGCCTAACCATCCTACTATGCTTTACTAAGGTCCTCCCCGATAGCATCTGTAATATTCACACTCTTACAATGCAATTGAGATGGCAAAAGTACCACATTCTAAACGAAATGCGGACAAAACGCCACTTCACTTGCAAGCGATTTCGAGAAATGTGGCCGGCGCAAGTGGCGTGGAGCTCAATTAGGTAAACTTTTCTAGTGACTACTACAATTCAACACAATAATTTCCCCAAAATTTCATTTTGAGAAATTGAATTTAGGGAATGCTAATGAAATTTCAATTCAAATTTCAGGACCTCATCTCCTCAATCTTAATTGATTTACAATTGAATTTTCTCACAAACTCAGCGTTTCAAATATGCGTTTCTATCTAACAGATCGATCCGAATAGCAATTTACAATGGCTTATAGATTATAAATCCAAAACGTAGTACAGATTAAAAGCGTACCTCCTTGTGTGAACCTAGCGCCGAGTTTAGCGTAAGAAGAGAGCTTGACATCGAGATCGCCCTCGATCTTCCGAGCTTCCTTCCTCAGTTCCTCCCAACCCGATTCCTGTAACTCCAGATTCGGATCCGTCATTTGAGTTTCCAATTCGGATCCTGCTCCGGGTTTTGTTGATCGGACGGTAACTATTGTTTCAGTTATTACAGTTGAAATTATTTTCTATGCTTCTTCACTGGTTTAGTTGAGAGAGAGAGAGAGAGAGAGAGGATCGTGTAGAGTAGTAGAGCTGAATTTGGATCTACCACTCATCGATTCCACTGCATCGTCTAAACAACTGTGGGACCCAATCAGGGGCTGACGTGGCTCATCAAGCGTTAATTAGATGCGCGGGCTGTGATGTGCCTTCAATTCACTTCACTGGGCTTAAAAGTTATGCTTGGGTTATACATAACTCGGCCCAAATGGTAATCACAACATTTTTTTTTTTTTGGTAATAATGTTATAGAGATAATTACATAACAAGATACATATTTTGATATTTACTTCTGGAGTGAAATTTGAAATTTCAGGTGTAAAGATATTCTAGCTACCAAATTTTCTTGTGAATTATCAATATCATTTTTTTTTTTTTTTTTTCATTTAAATATAAATTAGTATGTCCCATAGGCTTGGGCAACCCCCCTCATAGAGCAATCACATAAAAAAGAAAGAAAAAAAAAGTTGTATAGTTGTATTTGTGATTGCGTAAAGGCATGAATTGATATAATAATGTAGTGTTATACAGCTTTGTATAGTTGTATTTGATGAATAAGTCAACTCTAACTTACTGTTTGTAAGTTAAGATTGTGTTTGAGATTGTGTAAAGGCATGAATTGATATAATAGTATTATATATTATCTAATATATAATATATGTTATCCTAGCATAATATATATATATGTTATTCCTCTATAATACTTGATCAAGTTATTTCTTATAGATTTGAACACTTTCAATTTTATGAAAAGCTTTTTGATTTTCTATTTAGTTTAGAAAAATTGAAATTTTGACGATGATATTAGTTTAAAAACTAAATGTCTTTTATCTCAAAAAGTGCTCTCACACATGAAAAATCTATTGATATTCATTGTTTAGATTCATTTTTTGAATTAAAAGTTTTAAGAGAAGTTATACAAACAAAAGAAAAGAAAAATTACTTTTTTTTTTTTTTTTTTATGTAATTCAAACTAAAAGCACAATGTAACTTGATTTTGCATAATTTTTTTTTTTACTTTAATGTTTTTTTTTAATATTTAATAATACTGGACAACTAAATTCTGGATGGGCTTGGACAACCCAAACCTTGGGGTTGGCCCTGTGGAAAGGTCATGCTAGTGTCCACCTAAGAACAACTATAACACGACAAAAACCTCGCAATTATATTATTATGATTAATTTGCTATAAAAGATCATCAAAGTACTCATGAAACTTGGTTTCAAAAAAGCACTCATGGAACTGGTAAGAGTAGGTTTTCAAAGTCCAAATATAATGTGAACTTGGAAAAGGCTTGAAAGGTATTGAACCGGATAACACACAAAAAGGAAAAAGAAAAATTGTAAAAAACTGTATAAGAAAATAATAGATTACTTATTGGGTTGGGTGGGTGTGACATGTTTGTCAATTACAATCAATGATACTTATTGAGCAAAAATAAAATAAGGTCAATAATACCATTTTCATCCTATTAATGTTGAAATTTATTGGTAATTTCATAAAAGGGTTAAATATACTATTGGTCTCTAACTTTTTAAAATCATGCACTGTTGTTCCTTATGTTGATTTGTAATCCCTAGGTGTCAAAAATTGAGCGCAATTAGTTCCTAAAGTTTCAAAAAATGAGTGTTATTGATTCCTAAATGGTGCAATTTAAGGACCAATAACGCTTATTTTTAATCCCTAAAATTTTAAAAATGAGCTCTATTAGTCCCTAGAGATCAACGGTGCACATTTTTTAAACGTTATGGTCCAATTACGCGTGTTTCAAAAATTAGAGACCAAACATGTAATCTATGTAAACATTATAGACCAATAGTGTATTTGACCATTTCATAAACCATTTTGACAGACCTTAAATAAGATAACTTGCATCTGCCATCCAACATGAGATGATTATTACTTAGACAGAAGTTGAGAAGTATCCTTATGGCTAACAATATGAAAATATAGAAGTGGCTCTGATTTTTCTTCACATTAATATATATACATGTCCTAAATCTAGTAATTTATCACAAATGATAAGTGGAATTATTGTGTTGGTGCCTCTTCTATCAAGAAAATAACTATAGTGTGAAATTCTAAAATCTAACTTGCAAAAGTATTTATAAACCAGAATTTCGGAGTCTAAGTTTTTCTTTCTTTCTTTTTATTAAAAAAAAAAAAAAAAAAAATCAGAATTAAAAATGAGAAATGTACTAAGATTCAAGATTAAATTAATATATGAGAAAAATAAAATTAGCATCTATTCAGTTTGAACAAAATATAAACAAAACAAAAGATACACACTAATTTTATTTTATTTAAAAAAAAAAACATTTAAACTCAACCGACTATCAAGATGAAATCGATATTCTTTTAAATCCTGAAAATTATCTAGAATTGATTATGTACTAAATTTAGTAGCAATTTTCCTTTTAATGTACAAAAGCATCTTCTACTTTGTTGCAAAGTCTAATTTTGAAAATTTTCATAGTTGCTTTTTCCATAGTTGCAATATAAACCGGAAAGAATAAATACGAATATAACCACTTTATAAAACAAGTTTGTAGGCGGTTGACTATTATTAAATGTATTGACAAAAAAAATGAAGCACAAGTATGCATATCCAATAGTAGGGAACTACCGAATTAGAGTATCTTAAACTAGAAATAAAAGAGTGGACTTCAGAGTTTTCAGAGTTTTAGTTCATTTCTCTATGCAATTGGAAGCCAAAAGGAGGAGGAATTAGGGGGGGAAATTGAAAATATATAAAACAATTTTTGAAAAATGTTTTAGGGGAAATTACCTAAAAAGACACATAGTTTATATCATGTTTCAGATTAGGTCTCGAGTTTTTAATTAAAGTCTCATACTTATGAAATCGTTTCAATTTCAAACCTATGTTCATCTCCATTATCCGTTTCAATTTCAAACCTATGTTCATCTCCATTATCCATTTCCATTATTTTGGGCAATAACATATATAGCATAAAAAAAGACCCGTTGATAAAACTGTGTTTCATTTAGGTAACCATCTTCGATTATATAATAATCACTTTTTCACTCTAGCAAAGTTTTATCTCTTTGAACAAAGCTTTCTCTCTCTACTTCTCTATTTAATGGCTGCCGAATTGATATGAACAAGTCCGAGGTAAAACATAGAGCTAAATAACAGTTTCTCGTTTTTCTTTACTTTGTTACTGTCCAAAATAATAGAAATTAATAACGGAGATTGACCAATGTTTCAAATTGAATGAGTTCATAAACTTGAGACTTTAATTGACAAAATTAAAACTATGAAATCTAATTTGAAATATGGTATAAACTCTAGATCTTCTAATATAATTTCCCCAATGTTTTATGTTGAAAAGCCTTTTTCTTTTTCTTTGTTTTGGAAGGAGGGCCATAGAACCTGGGCCAGCCAAACATTTTTTCTTTCTTTCTTCTCTTTAGGCTTTTGTTTATAGGTCAATTGAAATTCCTTTTGGAAATACAAGCTCAAAAGTCTCTGTTTTATTTATTTATTTATTTATTTTATGAGAAAGCTTTAAACACAAACACGCTTTATGCATATATATATATATATATATATATATATATGGATGAGTTCAATTACACCTGGTATAACTTCACAAGAGTTAAACATTTTTTAGATTGTAAATTTCTAAAAGATCTAACAGTTAATAAAAGTTCATTCATTTATTAATCTTTACATCAACTAACCTCATTTATTGCATTTTTTACTCTCTCTTACTAAATTTTCCAAGACACTAATTTTAAAGGTACTTTTTTCTTTTTATTTTTCATTTTAGTTTTATGTGTGTTGCTAGTCAGAATATCAATTTTTTTTTTTTTTGGGTATCTAAATAGTACCCTTTAATTTTTTTTTTTAATTGAAATTGGATTCCACCACCCCGGTCCTTAAAAAAAAAGCCAAAAAAGAAAAGAAAAAAAGAAGTTATATTATGAGGATTATATTATGATTAGATTTTGCCTCAATTACCGACCATGCCATCTTAAAAGTACTAGTTATAGATAAAAGGACAAAAAGAAGAAAGAAAAAAAAAAATTGATACCTGGCTAGCAATACCACATAAAACGAAAATGAATAAATAAAAAGTACGTTTAAAATTAGTGTTTTAGAAAATTTGGTAAGGGAGACAAAGTAAAAAATGTAATAAATGAGGTTTTTTCTCTTTTTTTGACAAATGTAATAAATGAGGATGGTTGAAGTGGAAGTTAATAAATGAATGAAACTTTAATTAATCATTAAATTACTTAAAAATCAATGGTTTAAAAATGATGTAACATTATGAAGTTGCACTAGGTGTAACTTGAACCCATCTTATATATACACTTAACTAGGCCACTACTATACTTAAAACAATCTAGTAAAAATGATGATGATCTCAACTTGACTTACCTATAGACAAAGAAATTATTCAATCTACCAAGTGAACCACGTCATTCGTCTACCCATCCATTAATTATATAACATCTGTCATAATTAAACAAATAAGATCTGAGTCATAATTTCTTCCTCTCTCTCTAATACAATCCTCCTCCTTCCTATGCCGCCGGTCAAACCACTAAACAATCGCCCCACAATGAAAACCCAATTATCAACTCTTCTTTCAATTCCATTTCTTTTAAGTTTGTTTCAAATTCTTGTAATCGTGTTGCCCAAGCGTTGGCTGGGTTTGCTAAAGAGAAAGTGGGTGCAACAGTTTGGTTTGTGGACTACCCCTCTTTTCTCTTCCCCACTGTTACTTAAGATTTTCCTCTTTAATACAAGCTATCGTTTATTATATTAAAAAAAAGAAAAAAAAAAAAAAAAAAACCCAATTATCACCGACCACAAAATACAACACCACTACCTTCCTTCAAATCTTCAAAAGCACAGGCAATAAAATTACCTGGGTGTGTGCCCACAGTCCATGGGAGTGATCTAACAGACCTGATTCAAGATAGAAAGACTGAGGCCTACAAATAAGGTATACACCATGCGAAACAATACTCTATTGCGGATGTAATTATGGTTAATTCTTTCAATTTCTTCCTTTTTTTTGTCCCTTATCTTTCAATCATGAATGACCCAGTAAACACCCCTCCGTTTTGTGCGTCACCTCGGCTTTTGAAGCTTTGAAGGTTAAAGTAAAACACAGCTATTGAAGAGAATTTGAGATGGGTCACCAAAATAAATAGGTATGAGAACAAGATTTATTTATTCGAATCAAATGAATAGACATCCCAAATCCCCCCCCCCCCCCCCCCCCCCCCCACCCCCACCAAAAAAAAAAAAGGTATGAGAACAAGATATTTATTCGCATATATATAAATATAAAATAAGGCAAAATTTTGGAATCTGAGTATGATTTCAAAAGCCAATCCGATTGAACTTCAAAAAGAAAAGACAAGGGGTGTTGATGTATATGGAGCAAAAGAGTGGGAGAGAGAGAGAGCCCACGATAAAGAAATACGAAATACCAATTGAGGTGTTGATGTATTTGATGAGGTTGGATTTAGAAAAAAAAAAGTATTTGATGAGGTTGGTATTGGTTCTTCTGGTCTGGTGTGAATTTGAGAGGTTTTGGAGTGGAAATGATGATGAAGATGGCAGATCTGATGAGTATGGTGCCAGATCGACGTTGAAGACTCCGGAGTTGGGAAACGTGATTGTTGGTGGTGGAGTATTAATTTTTATTTTTTTTTATTTGAGGGTGGTGATTAGGATTTTTTATAATTAAATTAGACATATGTCATTTAATTAATGGATGAGTGGACGTATGACGTGATTCACTTGGTGGATTGAATAATTTTTCAGATAAATGAGCCATGAATTAAACACATTTATAGAATTACGCTAACAATTAATTACCATCATTATTCCTCATTAACGAATAACCAGACAAGAGATTTAGGAAACAACCATCCATATTGGGCCACAAAGGTTCTTTGGAAGAAAAGTAAAATAGGTTTTTCTAACGAGTGCCCTTAGGTCAATGGTTAATAAAGCATTTAATGCTTCCACTTTATAGGAAGTAGTAAAATTTTAATATTAAAATAATACAAAAACAACTTTTAAGGGTATTTTAGTCTTTCTATTTATTATTTTAATATTAAAAATTCGTTATTTCCCGTAAAGTGTAAGTATTTAATGTTCCTTAACAAAATCCAAGTAAAATAACAAAAGATGTAGACATAGACGGAAAATATATAGTAGTCCGGGAGCACAAGGTCAGCAAGCTGACCTTGTACTCCCGTCCTATTAAAACAAACCTCGTGACAAAAACAATTTGATATAATATAAAGACAACCAACTCATCTAAGAAAGTTAAATGCCGTTAGTGTTGAAATTGTTCCGTCAAGTTTCATTTGAAAATAGTGTGGACCCCACGTCAATTAAAAAATTAGGAAAAAAGAGAGACAAACAAAATGTTAGCAGAGCTATTTGAGTAGTTGTTAGTCTAGGAAAAAAAGAAGATGGTCTGACTACTGGTCTTTGTGTTAAATCTTACACGTATAAGAAGGAGATTTTCAATATATTAAAGATACATTTTCCAGATCAAATTTTAAAAAGAAAAAAAGAAGAAGAAGGAATATTAATATTAATTGAAGTACAAAAGAACTATACCTTCAAAGTTCAAAGGTAAAAACCCTCACTCTAGTCTTTCTCTCTCTTTGTATCTGGTTTCCTAGTAGACCTGCGCTCTCTTTCTCAACCATTTTCAACAATTTCAATTCTAAAAAAGCTCTCTTTAGTCTCATAATAATATATATGTAACTCCACAGTGTTATGTGTGTTTTGTATATATATATATATATTTATATATAATTTCTTAATCTCTGTTTTTTTTAATTAATTTTTTATCTGGTTCTAGGAATTGGGTTTTACTGGGTATTTGGGGTTTGGAATTGAAAATTTTCTTGTGGGGTTTTGGGATTTCAAAAGCTTTTGGGAGTTTTGGATGGCAAACCCATCTGAGACTCATCAAGAAGGGTCTTATTCGTTCAACGGACACGTGGCAGTATCAGAGAAAACCCAAACAACTGGGACTTAGGAGCAGCGCCGGAGAGCTCGGCCTTGAAGCACAAATCAGGTATCTCCTTGGACTGGACCTTGGAGGAGCAAGCCATACCTGAAGATGGGCTAGCCAACTGAGTAAAGATTGAGTGTCTAAATTTTTAATTGATATCTATTTTCAAATGTTACTGCTTAACGGAACAACTTCTACACTAACGCCATTTAGCTTTCTTTAATGAGTTGCTTACCTTTTTAATGATGTCAGATTGTTTTGCCAAATGGTTTGTTTTAATAGGACGGGAGTACTAGGTCAGCAAGCTGACCTTGTGCTCCCGGACTACTATATAATTTTTTGACATAGACATATTAATCACAAAACACATATTTATTTCTTCCTAAAAAGTATATATATTCACCGACTGAAGTATTGGAGAATCAGAGTCAGCACCACACCGATGAACAACTAATCATCTTTTTGCAGGTATTTTTTAACCACATCACCTATATATATATATATATAACATATATTTTTGGGGAGGGTTGGGGGAGGTGGTTTCATGGCCTGGCCATTTAGGTCCGTCCCTAGTTATAAGTTTATCAGTAGCTTAATTATTCGTAACGTCAACGTGTCAACCATTAAATATTAAATTTCATAGAACTAAATCTATTACTTAAAAGGATAAATTTTTCAATCAAGAATAGATGATACAAATGAAAGACTTGGACTGAGCAAAAAAAAAAAAATGAAAGACTTGGATACGAGAGTAACGAGACAAAATCTCGCACCAGTTCCAGTCAAGTCAATATATATCAACGTGAAAAGTTTTACTTACAAATGATTTAAAACTAACGATGTGGTGGTCTATTATCAAAACACGCGTAAAACGTGCATTTGGCGTGCAGAGGGCATTGACACACTATTTTATATGAAATTTTTTCTTTGCAGTCACCAATATATATGTAGAACACTATTTTATATTAATTGTGTTTTTTTTTGTTTCTAAGGAAAGTATCATATTTAATCCTAGCGTGGTTTATTTAAAAAATAATAATTTGCTAAAAATATTTCAAAAGTTTTGATGGTACGTTTTGGGGTAGCTAATTTTAATTGACTTATTTTGTTTAAAAAATAAATTGAATAAGAATACAATTATACTTAAACATATGAGGTTTTAAAAATTAATAAATTATACATAAAACCAGATTTTAAGTTTTTTTAAAACACATACCAAATACGTTAATGAGCTAATTAAACTATTAATTATTTCGTAGTTTGGTGATATCATTTCTCCTTTTTTTTATCCCCTCAAGTGAATATTTTTAATTTGTTTAGGTAGGAAGGAAGATTTGTGAAGATCTATGATACAATCAATCATGAATTAGGTTTAAAGATTATTCTATTAGCTAAAAACAAAACTGGAACTACTTTGATGTGTGCACGTCCCCACATACAAAAGACTGAGAGAGAGAGACGCAACAAGTTTTCTGCTGTTTGATGGCAAACAGCCAAACAAATCGTTGTGTCCCACTAAAACAAGAAATAATAAATTGCCTTAGCTAGATAAGCTTCTCTTAATTTGACGCTTTTGTTCGTAGCGCACACATGTTTTCTGTTCCTTCCCAGTTAAAGAATTGTCTTTTTTCATAATTCTATGATCTTCTTAGGGTGAACCCATATAATTTGTCTCTATGCACAAGCCACTTGTGTTTTAGTATTAATGAGAAACAATATATATATATATATATTTTTTGGACTGTCTGTGAGAAACAATTTGTACTGTCTGTGATAGTTAATACTCCTAATAAAAAATTATCCCATTTTTTTTTTCAAACCGATTTAAAGGAAATGAGCATCTATGTTTACTTTTGAACATATGGTAATAGATTGGAGGAGATTCTTCCAATTTAGTTTGGATAAAATTTTGTCCTAATAAAAATGGTGTACATGGTTTTTTTTTTAGCTAAAAAAAATTAATGATATATACTTAGTTACAAACTACTCTTGCCTATCTCCTCATCGAAAACCTTAAATTAGACAATATTATTGAATTTTGAAACTTTTGATTAGATATTCACTGAGGTTGAATATCTCAGCATATGCTGCCGACGAATGCTTTTCATCACTGTTGGGTATCTCACACTTGCAATCTCACTTCCATCAGTCACATAGCTCATTTCAATATCAAGTTGCCAATGTTGAACGCTTCATGCATGGCTAACAGCTAACTATCATCCTATTGATTCCTTTATTCTATGCCTAATATGGGCCTCTAATACAAAAGCAACCGAAGGAATTAGATATATCTTGTGCATTATTATTTCAACTCTCTTTTATATTATGAACATTATCATTCCTTGCTTACTTATCTTTATGAAGGAAAAATTTGATCCAAACCGTTAATTATCCTATTTCAAATAGTCATTACGATATTTTATCATAAAGGAAACAGAACATTAGAAGCCAAAAGATGATCCATTGGAAATAGTTCTGGACTCAACTCCCCCAATCACCATGCATGGGTTTAACTAAGGATGTATCAAAATGCGACACATGTGCTAGCCAGTCTAGGCGTAGTCAGAAAATTCTTTTAGTAAGGTTATTCAATTCATATGTCGGGACAGAATCAAGATTTAAACTTAAAGGGGGCCAAAGCATAAATTAAAAATTCATTAATGTTGGTAATTAAAAAAAAGAATAGTTAGAAATATGTTTTGCTAAAACATTAAAGGCTTTTTTTTTTTTAGACTACTGGTTGTGTGATGGGCCATATTAGAAATGTTTTATTTTATTTTATGGATTTATGGGTCCATTTGTAATTTTTGTGAGAGTATGGAGGCTAAGAAAATATTTTGGGATAATTTTTGTTGATGTTATTTGGGCTATCTTTGGTGTTACTTGTGCTTTTATTTTTGTTTAGAGAGAGCTAATATTGAATTTTGTGAGGCATGTTCTATTGTTGAAAATATAGAGCGCTATGATCCTATCTCATCTTGCGTTGTTCAGTTCATAGTCTGTCATTGAGCTATATTGACCCTGTGGATTTCTCTACATCAGATTAAAAAAAAAAGGGTTATAAGGCTCTTGCAATATTACTAACCACGGCCGATTAGCAAGCTCATTAATATTACTACTCAATAAGTATGGTTTTTGCGTCAACACTATTCATATCAAAGTTAATATAAATGAACATTTTATGCATTTATACAAATTTTCCTTCTTCACACAAAAGCTTTTATAAATGAACAATTCATGCCTTTTTATAAAATTTTCTCGTGTATCGCATGGGTTAGTGACTAGTATAACACTAAAATTTGAGTCAATATTACTAAAAGTATCATCAAATCATTTTTAGCTTCCTTTAAACAAAAATAAAAGCCGCCCAAGTAACATCAAAGATAGCCCAAATAACATCAAAATACTATTTAATATTCATATGAGTGGCATTTATTGTCCAAATTGATTTTTTTTTTTTAATAATTCGATAGTTAGAGAATGGAGGATTTGTACTTTGGAGAACCGGATTGATCTTAATACTTAAGTATTATATATATAATGGATGTATCTATGTATGCCTGCAGGTGTATGGGAACATATGTATAGTAGTTATAAATTGTGTCCCTTGAAATCAAATCTTGACCTTGCCTCTTATTACAAGCTAGTTTTATGTCAAATCTAAGATGGAGAAGTTGAGAAAGGGATAACAATAGGGCTACACAATTGAGATTTCCAAGTGGCATTCAATATTTTTATTTTACAAAAAGAAAAGTATCCTACCTACTACCTTATCAACTCTCTCGATAGTTGCAAAAAAAATTCTACAAAGCAACAATAAATTAGAATAGCAAAAGGAAGGGGTTGGTGGAAGGGAAAAGGAAAGTGTTATTGGGTAATTATCACAATATTGCTTAAGTTTCAGCAATGTTTGAAATTCATGTAGTTTTCAGCGTAGTCAAAAACTCACTTAGGTCAAATGTTCATATTTAAGTGAGTACTAAACTATACGAATGATGTACTTGTAATTTCGGTGTTTTCAACTATCATTATTATGTGTCTTTCTCAATTTAGTTAGAATAATGGACCCCAACCGCTCCCTAGTTAGCACCTCAAAGATAAGTTAATTATACGTTACGATACCATTAAAAAAATGAAAAGTTGGAAATGAAACCCACTAGAAGATTTTTATTTATATGGGGTCTTTCTAGAAGATAACTCTTAGGAAACTAGCTCAAAATACAAAATCCTGTCCTGGATTTTGTCTTTTCTTCACTTTGATTTTATGCAATTTTTTTTAGGCTCCGTTTGTTTCAACGTAAAACATTTTCGGTAAAATATTTTCATCATTTTCGGACGTTTGTTTCGCAGTAAAATTGAGTCAACGGAAAACATTTGTTTCTTTGACCGGAAAATTCTTCAGAAATTTTAGGAAAACGGTTTACGGAAAAATTTTCCGTAAACCGTTTTCCTAAAATTTCACCACTGCTCTCTCACTCTCTGCTCTCCCAGCCACCCCGAGCCACCCCGAGCCACCCCCAGCCACCCCGAGCCACCCCCAACCACCCCGAGCCACCCCCAGCCACCCCAGCCACCCCCAACCACCCCGAGCCACCCCGAGCTACCCCCAGCCACCCCGAGCCGGCCTCTCCTCGCACAACCCCCCCACCTCGAGCCGGTCTGGAGATCTCACGGTCGCCGATCTGGAGATCGCAAGCCGTGACCCACCTCGAGCCCAAAAAGCTTGCAAACGGACGGATGCCCGAGGAGTTATACCGTTGACTGCTGCTAACGACCACCGGAAAGAGCTAACGACTCCCGGGAAGGGTGGATCTCTCGCACCGTCGCCGATCTGGTATCAAGCTGCTGGAGATCTCTCGCACCGTCGCCGATCTGGTCAAGCTCATATCTGGAGATCTCTCTCGCCGTCGAGCCGATCTCTCCGCCGCGGAGCTTGATCCTCGCCGCCGAGCTTGATCTCAGCTCTTCTTGTTATTTTCGGTTCAGTTTTTTTTTTTCCTTGATTTGTGGGTTTGTTTGTTATTGATTACGATGGTGGCTTTAATTTGTTGGGTTTGTGGCTTTAATTTGCTGGGTTTGTAGCTTCAATTTGTTGGCTTTAATTTGCTGGGTTTGTGGCTTCAATCTGCTGGGTTTGTGGCTTCAATTTGCTGTCATTGTGTGGGTTTGTGGTGGCTTTACGGTGGAATTACGGTGGTTTCCGGTGGTTTATGGTGGTTTGCAGTGAGTTTCCGATTGTATGTTTTTTTCATTTTACGTTGTACCAAACACTGTAAAATATTTTTCGAACTATTTTCCTAAGTGCAAACAAACATTAGAAAAACAATCATTTTCTCTGAAATCATTTTCATTTACAAACATTTTACGGTGGAGAATGTTTTACGTCGAAACAAACGGAGCCTTAACCGAAGTTCGGGAGAGAAAGGGTTGCGTAAGGGTGACCTTTCGGCTAGGTAATCTTCAACGCCGGGCCCACTACTTTAGAATAACGCACGCGTGACTGATTGATTTGCCCATGAGAGCCACTGGGGCCCACCATTTTGCAAAATGTCAGATATGATTGGCTTCAGATGGGCCCCATGGGTGTTTTAGTTTAGCACGAGGTATACGGAGGAGTACGCATAGTACGGTACGGAATTCGGACCATTTGGACCATTACTGCCGTGTCGTAACCGTCACTGCTACACGTTCTTACGCTAGAGTCCAAGCTAGTGTGTCAGCAATTCGCCTAAGAAAAATCTGCATTTGAAATGCAGCGAATAAGTGGTGCCTTAAATGTTTTTTTTGTTGTTGGTTGGTATAGGATATAGTTTTAACTTTTGATTGATGAAACTGAATGTGAGCTCGTGGCATCAATGCAGAGTTGAAAACTTGGAGGGATTTCTTTAAAATTTAAAGGATCTAACAAAATTTGTAAAAACCAAGAGAGATAAAGATGAATGAGTTATAAAACTTTGATGGTCAGAAAGGTAACAAAGAATGAGTGTTGTTATTTAGCAAAAAAAACGAATGAGTATTTTTATGTTGTTAATATCTTAAATAATTTCTAAAGATATAGAGAGCGAAGAGGATGTGAACAATACGATAAGAATAAAGTGAATGAAGTGGAGAAATACGTCAAGAGTATTGTGCTATAAGACCAATCATGTTATATGATATTGAATGTTGGTTTATCAAGACACAACATGTTTATAAAATGAGAATGTTAAAATAAATAAATGAAAATGTAAGGAAAAATAAGATGTGAAATGAATATATTTTTTTAAAGATAGAGGTATCTCTTATTGATGAAACAATGAAGAGAGTCTCTTGAAACGGTTTGTTCATGTGCAAAGGAGATCCATTAAGCACCCATAAGGAAAATAGATTTGATTCAAGTATAAAGAATGAAAAGAGTTAGAGCAAGGCCTAAAATAACACTCACAATAGTAAAAAATGACACGTTAAGCAAAGAGATGACAATGAGTATAATTTTTTTATATGATAGAATATGGTGAAGAAGAATACACGTGATTGACCTCTAGACGATCCAGAAACAATCCCAAAGTTTTGGGACTAGCACTTTGTTGTTTGTTTCCATGAATAATGAAAGAGTCTTAAGCCGATAAATTTTAATTTTAGGTGAATTGGACCCAATAATTACCTCTTGATGTACCAAAAAATTAAAAGCTGAGTGCAATAAACCAAATGATTTAGCTATTAAAGTGAAATATTGTTTATAGTCCTTTGACTCCTAATACCTATTGGAAGTAGGGGTGGAACCAGAAATTTTTGTTTGGGAGACCAAGTTATGGCACTAATACAATAATTAAGACAAATCCTACATGCATGCACACACATGTACATATATATATAGCTTAATTATTTTTTTTTAAGAGGATTATTGGACTCTTTTTTCTTTCTTTTTTTGGGGGGGGTGGGGTGAAAGTGGAGGAGGGAGCTCTTATATATGTTTGTAGGCCCAAACCTTTCAAATGCATAATAATTACCTATACTAATTTTTTTCTTTTTCAGTTTAGGGGCCATGATACATGTAGTTACACCCCAGTATGACAGTGAGAGTCATTGGTACATTCTTCTTTATAGGCATAAGAAATTAAGTGCAAGCTCAATATCATTTAAAGGCCAAATTGGAGATTTTTTTACAAATTACTACTTCATTATAATTAAGTGATATAATCACAAGCTCAAATTAAATTTCATATTATCTTGTGTTTTATGTAAAAATTTCAACAGGAAAAAAAAAAAAAAATTTACACAAGAAGTCAAATTTTATTCGATTTCTTAAACATATAGGATAATATATTTTCATCTGTGAAAAATGAAGACTTTAGAGTTTAGACCAATTTTAAATATTTAATAAGTGAATAACTAAAGATTCTAGTACAAGAGATAACAAAGTTTTATCTATACCATTTAAACTTGACTCAAAAATAAAAAAATAAAAAAATCCTTCAGGTTTTGCTTGAGATAGACTTGCTTAATTGGCTTGAAAATTTAAATTGAAAAATTACCACTTGGTTCAATTATATTTTTTACTCATTTTTCATTACTCATTACTACTACTTAAGCTTGGCTCAAAGGTAGATGTTTTTCTATAAAAACAAAAAGAAATCCAAGGCAAAGTCTAGCACCTATCGTAATATACGTACTAGTAAGGTGTTGCGTGTCTTCCTGAGATTAGTTAAGGTGCGCTTATCTACGAAACACTGGCTTGGACACCTATAATTATCAAAAAAAAGAAAAAGAAAGTAGATGATGTTTCTCTAAATTATTTGTAAGAGAAACAAAACGTACTTGAAAAAACTACTGTTTTATTGGGTGGGTGAGTTAATTTTGTCAAGTAAATGGAAAAAAAAATAATAATAAAATAAACCATATTTTGAGTTTTTATTTTCTATGCCCAATTAATATTGATTTTTTTTTCTTTCTTTTCTTATAAAATAACTAAGATTTAAAATGGAAAAAAAAAAAAAAAATCAAACACAATTTGACACGTATATTACAGTTGGTGGAATATAATGTGGAACACAAAAAGTGGGATAGAAGATTTTGATTCGTAATTTAGACTATTAACAAAATCGTAGTCCAATTGCTTTGAAAAAGATGTGAACAATATTGAAGAGATTATACCATACGTATTAAACTCATCATTTTATCTTCTTCGCCACTTAGGGAAAAAAGAACTAAGAAAAAGCAAATCATACTAATTTGGCTTCACTACTTTTTACACTTGTGATTGTTGAAACTGCATCTAATTTACATGCTTACTTCATAAAGTAAATCAAAAGTGGTGGCCGACAATTTGAAAAAAAAAGAAAGAAAATAACAACAAATAAATAGGGGTGTGCATGCATCTCATAAATCTAAAGAACTTACCAACTCAACTTAACAGCTTAGGTTGTTTTTTTCATGATTGGATGGATAGCGAATTGGGCATTAATTTAATTTTTTTTATTTTTAAATGTGGATTGGGTTGATTTAAGTTGACAAATTTTTCATTCCAAGCAACTTGATCCAACCCAAACTATTGATAACTTGAAAAAAAATAAATAACAACAAATAAATAGGGGTGTGCATGCATCTCATAAATCTGAAGAACTTACCAACTCAACCTAACAGCTTAGGTTGTTTTTTTCATGATTGGATGGATTGCGAATTGGGCATTAATTTTATTTTTATTTTTAAATGTGGATTGGGTTGATTTAAGTTGACAAATTTTTCATTCCAAGCAACTTGATCCAACCCAAACTATTGATAACTTGAAAAAAAATAAATAACAACAAATAAATAGGGGTGTGCATGCATCTCATAAATCTGAAGAACTTACCAACTCAACCTAACAGCTTAGGTTGTTTTTTTCATGATTGGATGGATTGCGAATTGGGCATTAATTTTATTTTTATTTTTAAATGTGGATTGGGTTGATTTAAGTTGACAAATTTTTCATTCCATGTAACTTGATCCAACCCAAACTATTGATAATTTGAAAAAAAATTCCTAGTTTTTTTAGATTTAAAGACTTAGTTTAAATTTATTAGTTTGATTTGTTTTGATATTTTAAGATTGGTGAAGTTGGAATATCATTTCTATTTATGTAAATTATAATAATTTATTAGATTATATATATATGATAAAGTTACAAGAACAACAATTTCAAACTAATACTAATAATAAAGTGATGTAAATAATAAGTACAAATGAAAATTACTAAAAACAAAACAACTAAGCATGGTTACGAAATTATTATATAAATATTGTGCTTGTAGCACTTCTCTTATAAATAAATATTAGAATAAAATCCGGGATTTTTATTGGATAATACCGAACCAACTTGGGTTGGATTAGAATTTCCAACATCGAAAAAATCGGGTTAATCTAACTGCTTACACAGTCCACACGCATCCTTGACAACAAATTTTGAAATGGTCCCAAAACTCCCAACCTTTAGTAGATCACCCAACAAGCTGGGTACTACGATGCAGCAACCGTGTGCTCGCCACGTGCCCTACACAGTTCTGATATCAAATTAATAAATAGTGTACCCGACCGCACCATAACAACCTCTGACTTGGTCGTTTGTCTTCACTCGTGTTTAAAGTTTAACCCTATCAAATTGATAGTTGTTATTCTGTGTTGCGTACGTGTCCCGTCTAACAATTTCTGGGAAGTAACGTGGGTGAAGCCAGGTTCTTGCTTTTGTTCCAATCTTATTGAATGGGTACAAATAAGTCCACTCAATCAAAATGCCACTCATATAATCCCAAGTCAAAACTCTAGAACCCAATTCCCTTTAATCAACCGCCAGTCTTTATTCAACAAAACCCAGAAACTTCAAATCTAACGTACCGCATTAAATATTATACTAAGACATATTCTAAATCTCACCGCACCGTATAAATCTCGGCGCAGCCACTACTTATTATCATATCATCTGACCGTTCGATCATCTGACCCTTGACTTTATTTAGCACATTTTTCTCTTCCCACTTCCCACAAAGGAGCGTGTCGCTGCCGACCATATCATACATACCCATTTCTCTTTCCCTTCCCATCTCTCTGACTCTTCCAACGTATTATTCTTCTCAAATCTCAATCTAATCTTCAAAAGCTTTCTCTATAAAGAATCCTCAAATCACTAACCAAAAGAATCCTATTCTCTTCACCACCATCACCAAAATAAAAACCCACAACTATTTCTTGATGAGTAGAGATAATATCCAGGATGTCTAACATACCCACATCTCTCTCTGAAGTCTGTCTAACACTCTCTCGTCTCACCATGTCCGTCGCTGACCCTTGGCCATTTTCTTGAACCACACCGTTCCTTAACGAAAACCCATCTCCTTTCACAAACCCACTTCTCTTTTTTTCCATTTTTGTTGACACAGCGAGGAGACACACACACCATGAGAAAAATCAAAGGCTTCAAGCTTGGAAAACGTCTAGTCCGGGCCACCAAATGGGTCATCCGCAAAACCCGGAACCGATCCGGATACCGCCGGCTCAACCTGGATTCGGTATCATCTATCCAGCCCAAGCCCAAGCCCAAGCCCAAGCCCATCTCGAAGCTGATCAAATGGGGCCGGTGTTTAACAAACGGAGCGAAATCCTTGTGTCATAGCAGGTCGGGTTATATACCCATGGGGCATGACTCGATGAAGGAGAAGGAGGTACCGAAAGGACACCTGGCTGTTTACGTGGGACAAAAAGACGGTGACTTTCAGAGGGTATTGGTGCCAGTGATTTACTTTAACCATCCTCTCTTTGGTGAGCTTCTGAGAGAGGCAGAGGATGAGTTCGGGTTTCAGCACCAAGGTGGGATCACGATCCCATGCCCGATATCAGATTTCGAGAGGGTCCAGACCCGGATCGCCGCCGGATGCGGTGTTGGTGGACCGAGGAGGCTGACGTGGAAGCATCCCTATTAAAAGTCCTATTGAAGAGAGAGAATGAGGGTTTGGTGGGGATGGTTGAACAGTGATTGATGATGACGATAAAAGATTCCGAAGTGATTATGAAAATGATGTTTAGATTTTTTTTAAGAAAAAAAAATTAGCTAGTGGTTCACTTTTATTTACTTTTTGTAATTTCTTATCGTAGTCTCTTTTCCAATTTCTTTTTCATGATTTTGATACGTGTCGTGTAATGGATTTTAGATGTAAGTAAATATATGAAGGATTTTTTTTTCTCTATTCTTTTTGTTCTTTTCTAATTAAATAATATAATGATAACAGTGGTCTTAGGGGTGATAGTAGTAACCTAAAACCATTGAAATCCTCAATTTCTTTTATTTTTCAATTAGATTTATAGCTAAAAATTAAAAGAAATTAAAAGAAAGTTTGACTATTAGTACAATGAAACAAAAATTGATAATGATTTGAAATCATGACTTAATTCCTCCTTGTAAATGGTTGAGGAGACGAGGGAAGTGTGACTATTAGTACTATGAAATAAAAATTGGTAATTATTTGAGGTTGAGGAGACAAGGGAATCGTGATTCGATGACACCCATTCTTGGTGGTTGAAGAGAGGGTAGAGAGAGTTGTGGTCTAGACAATTTTATGATTTGTTGTTCCATTTTTTGGTTTTCATTTTTACATTGTGTTCCATTAAATTTAGTGAGAATTTCACATGAGAATATAGAAAAATATTTGAGGAAAAAAGAAAGAAAGAAGCACGAGACAGTAGACACAATCTTAATTGAAAAAAAAAAAATATTGAAAGTAAAATTATTCAGAATTTCAAATGAGAATAAAAAAAAAAAAAAATTGGAAACCAATTGCATATATTTCTTATTTGTTTATTTATTTATTTTTATCAACTACAACTTTAATGCTTAATTATGCCTCACATTCGAAATTGTTTGAATTTTGTATTGTTAATTTGCATAGTTATGTTTTTTAGTTTCTATTTTATTAATATAAAGGAAGATGGAAGAAGAACAGAGAGGAGTCAATGATCAAGAAATAGTATTCTTCTAATTTTAAGCCTTGACAGCTTACAATGTTCATAATTGCCATGGTTAATTTATTTGTGTTGCAAGGCTAGGAATTTTCACATCTGCTGTTGCTTTCACAAGGAATGAAAGGTCAATATCCATTTCAATTGTACAACCATCCAAAGAAAGGTAATTGTATGTCAATGGCATAGCTAAAAAGCAACACATATTTTCAAGTGGTTCACATTTTAGGAAGAATATACACGTTTTGTTGTTAGGTTGAATTTATTGAGGATTTGATGCCTTGATTAAGCATAACTGAAAATTAATTTAAAGCACCCCCTCCCCAGGCTAAAAGTCTAAAACACCACAATTTTTCCACAATTTGATATTTGATGTTCTCTTATTTATTGTAAAAGTTAAAGAAAAAAAAGAAAAAAGAAAAAAGAAAAAAAGATAAAGCCATCACTTTGTTGGGCACCATAGATGTCCTTATCATCCACTATTAGTGGTGGTGGAGAATCGCTACCTCCACTAGGCACTGGTGAGTAAAAAGGGGTTTAAATTTTATAAGAGCTTTGTATTTATTTCATCAAATTATCTTTTGTCAAATTAAATTTACCTAAACTTTTCTCTTTATTTTTTTTACCACATCCAAGTATATTTATCTCTTTGTAAATCGGGCTATTCCGTCTGACTATTCCAATTATTGTGACGATCTTTTTTCGACCAATGAAGTTTTAAGGTGAAATTTGAGGGGAATGGACAAATGGTGTTGGAGACAAACTTGGAGGAGATCACTAAGGTTGAAATCACTCAAACCTACTAAAGGCAAGGTTTCTATTAGGTCTTTTATATTTAAAATAGATCTATCTATCTATGGTTCAAATGAATTATTACAAATTTAAATATATATATATCTAGTGTTTGAGGTATCAAAGATAAACTTGAAGTTAGTGAGACGTTCTGGCTAAAGTGTGTGAGGCTAATAAGTATTTTATTTATTTTTTGATAATTTATAGTTGAGGAAGGGAGATTTGAATCCATGTTCCTCTCATAAAAGAGAATAAACAATCCTAATCGAACTAAAATGCTCTAGGCGTTTGATGCAATAAGTTGATGCTATTTGTGGATTCTTTCAAAAATTTATAATAATAAGTAACACATGCATCTATATCTATACTATTAGTAAGATAATACAATTATTTGGTATCCACATTTTAAAATATCCAAAATACACTGACACAAAAATCACAATAAGTTCAAAAAACTTCAAATAATAGGATTGAATAAAAAAAATTAAAAATTTCAAACACCTAAATTTAGGTCATTTAAAATTTAAATCATATTCTCCACTTTTGCACTAAAATTACCATTATTCCTTCTGATCAAATAAAAAAGTACATGTACTATAGAGTAAAGAGTATTTAGATAGAGGATAAACACATGGCCGGCCCAACCTATAAGCCATTTAAGCAATGGCTTGAGGCCCCCAAATTTTTTATGATCCATATGTAATATATATTAAAAAAAAAAGCCTAATTTTTTTTTCTCTTTTTCTTTCCCGAACAACTCTTTTTTTTCTCTCTCTCCCTGTTTCTTTCTCACTCCACATCTATTACTCCCTCAACGTACCGTGAGTCTATTTCTTTTTCAATTCTTTTCTTTTTTCTCTTCACAATCTTCTTTTCAGCTTTTTTGTAAGAGCTCTTGAGCCGTGCTAAATGAAAATATCTAATTGTTAGTTGTAGCCAACATCAAGTCACGTGTAATTTCATTTTTTTTTTCTTTTCTATTTTTTATATCATGAACCAATAGTTAGATTAAGTCCTTTGTATTTATTTGTCTGATGGGTGAAGCATGGAAGCCATGTGAGTTATTATGATGACTTTGAAGAAAATCAAATATTCTATTTGATGGGTATAGGACCTTTTTTTTTAATTGTGATTAATAATTTTGAATAAAATTCCAATAAAAAAATTCATAAATATTAATTTAATTTAGTATTGAATGGTTAAAAAGAAAAAAAAAAGAGGCCTCAATTTACTATTTGGCTTGAGGCCAGTTTGGACCGGCCCTGGATAAACATGAAAAAAAGTGCTCATAACTTCTTATATTTTTTTAATACAAAAATCTCTAAACATGTGCGTTGCCTGTGTAAAGATGCTAATTTTTATATTAAAAAAAATAATGATAATATAAGAGAGCCAAAAACGAAATTAATGAAATGGTATAAACATTAAATTTTAATTTCCTTAAAGAATTCAAATTCCAACAAATATATATATATAGAGTAATCCGGACAAATAATTAGTTATATATATATAGAGAGAGAGAGTAATCCGGACAAATAATTAGTTTTTTTTTTTTTTTGATAAAACGGACAAATAATTAGTTACTCTTTGTTGTGCATGCTGAAACAAAATCATCAGTTAATGTTCTCAATTGGTGTGCCTTATAAATTATAACGGTCCTATAGAGTCTGGACCCCAAGTGGTCTATTCTTTTAAGGCCTACTCTCATGTAGGTCCATGAATGAAGAAAAGCCTTTCTACACTCTTAATTATTCAAGTCAATTAGATATAATTGTGTCATTGTATTAATTAGTAAGACCTATCATTCATGTGAGAGGAGGAGTACCGAATACGTATTTATTTGTAATTCTCGACTATTGAATAATTACTCCAAACTATATGGTGAAAAACCATTGCCAAGGTGCATAGCTTAATGACTAGGGTTTTGGCTTGAGATATAGGTCATAAAAGATAGCAATATGATGTTGGTTCGGTTTGAGGACTATTCATGCATGAGATTAAATTCAATAAGGACTATTAAGTGCATAGCTTTATGCATATTTCCACTATAATCTAGTTTCAAATTTGATATTTTTACACACATATATATTAACTAAAATTGGTTCTTTCTATATGAACTTGATGTAAAGTAAAACTAATACAAAATTGAATTAGTATTGTTTTTGGTTCAGCATGGATAAGAACTGAACTAATTATCACTCCCTTTGAGCAAGCTAGTTTTATGTATTAAATTATACAACACATAAGAAGATGACTAGCTAGCTAGGTATTATATGTCAAAAACTTTTGTACCTCAACTCTTTTTGGTATTCTTTAAATGAATATTCAAAGTTCAAATTCTTCTCCATTGTGAATTAAAAAAGAAAAAAGAAAAAAGTAGTACTCTATAAGTGCAACAAATCTTCAAAAGTAAACAGCCTCCTCAATGAAAAAAAAGGTGGTCATGAGACTGAAATGCATGCTTACAAACTGTGGATGCTCAAAATTCAATGAGTGCCATGTGTCACCTCGTGGTTGGTTGAGGATGGGCCGAGCTTATGTTGATGGGTTGTTGAGCCCAAAACTCCAAACCAGGCCTTCGAGCTTGCCTGATGGCTGATGGTGCACTTCTCTTGATCTGCTGCTATGCTGGGCCTTTATACAGTGGGGATAAGGATCTGCCGTAGAAGCCCTCCTTTCAATGAAGTGACTATGGCAGACACCCTTCCATCAAACCAAATAATCACTGCAGACCGTAAGCGTGAGTACCACAGAATAACATAAAATATGAACTCTAATGAACTCAATAAACTGAAAAGACTAAGGAAGATTTGATGAGTGATAGGGGAGGGTTATCCCTTGAAGACACGTGACAATGGAATGGAATTGATTAGATGCTTGTGGAGTTTTTAGCAGAGGGGTTTTTGTACGGGTATTGATCTTTTTCTTCTTCTTATCCCTTGACTTGGGTTTCTTGGCTTTTTTGATGGAGACTAAAGGTCGTTTTTTTGGGCTGGAGGAGATTGCCTTGACATGACTGTGTTTCCTTCTTTTATAATGGTCTGCGGTGATCCATGGGGTTCATGGTTTTGACCTGGTCACTCCTTTAGCTTTTGGGTAATGGGCTTACTCATTGGGGTCAAGCTGACAATGTTTCCTGATAACATAAAATATTGCCGCAGACCAAATTGGTGAAAGAAATTGGCTCCATGGTGAAAGCTTTGTCTGCACGTGTCTTCATTAGGGTGTTTGAGGTTTGCTGGTCATTTGTGCTCATACCCCCCAACGGGTGTGATACACTTGAGCCGCAGACTTCAATACCCTTTTAAGAAATAACCCCCCTACCTCCAAACCAAATCCCCCTTAGCCTTTTAATGAAAACTTACTGGCAGTCACCATAGGTTTGGGCTTTGGTGACTGCATTACCTTTATTTGTGTTCTCATGGAAGCATCTTTCATCTTCTTGTTGAGCTCCTTCCTTTTTTGTGAATCTGCCGTTGTTTGACTGTTGTCTGCCGTGCAGAGGGAGTAGGGACCATAGGCCGGTCTGTATTTACTCCCCTCATATCGCTTCCAGGTTCCCTTTCTGCCTTTGGTTGTGTTCTTTCCGTTTCTGTGATTCGGCTGCCCATCTTCTAGTCTGCTGTGCCCCTTTCCCTCGTCTGCTGTGCAGAAAAGCCTTGGCAACGGTAGGCGTGAGTCTGCCGTCTGAGGAAACGGTGAACATGGCTTTTCTTCAGTTCAGAGGACTTTCCCCTCTTTGATTTTTCTGGAGTGTTCTGCTTTTTTAAGGAATGTAGTAGTAGGGCTCCATCTGAAATTACCCTTTACCTCCCTGACTTCCCCGTGGGCTGGGCTTATTATTTGAGGACTTATGGCAGATCGCTCCCAATAGGTTTTGGGCTTTACAGCAGATTGATTTCTCTTGCAGTGACACAGTGCCTTCTGGGCCCGTTGTGGGCTGTTGTGCTTTGGGCTTCTCTTGATCATGTCACCTGCCTTCCCTTTGGGCTTACTGCAGATGGCTCTTGTGGACTGCCTCTGGTCTGCCATAACTTAGGCAAAAAGTGGGCATCTACATTAGCCCCCCGAGCCCATGCCTCAAAGTGCATTCACGTGAGGCATGGGTGAGTGTTTGTGTGGAGCATGTGTGCAGACATTCAGTTTTTTTTTTTTTTTGAATCGTATGTTCCTATTCTGAAGGAAGTGGCGGCATGGTAACTACCTCTTCACACTCCTTCTTGGCATCAGTTACTGCCAATTCCTATACACACCTTTTCAAATATCAACTTAATGAAACACGATTTACTAAATCCCAACCACCAGCCTCCGTAATTAACTTCCCTCATTAAGGACTTTGGTTTTGCAAAACGAGAGAGAAATAAGAGGAGAAAGGAGAGTTTTTTTTTTTTTGTGTTGTTCTGTTTAGGAGAGAAAGAAAAGAGAGAGAATAGTGAAGAAAACTTCCCCACCGCCGATTCCCCTCTTCTACCCATGGCTTCATCTTCCTCTCATCCCCCTCCTGACACTGCGAAGGCCAGTGGTGACGATTCCGAAGTTCCTACGGCAGACGCTGGGACCATGGATACGGGCTCCGTTGGCGACGAGAGCGTGGATGGCTCTAGGTTTTCCCCTGTGCCTGAAGATGACAGGGATGACTTCGCCTTCCCTCTCCTGGACCCCTGGTACGATAACGGCGGAAATTTTCCAAACATTCCTAACAAAGTCTCCCTTCCTCCTTCTAACTGGGAATGGATGCTGAGGGGCCAAGAAGCTACTGCAGATCGGGTCTGGGCTCCTCCCCTTTCTAGTATTTCTGACCTTAGGATTCAGAGAGGAGATATGCAACCGGTGCCCATCGATTTCGAGTTTCCCTGCTCCGCTGCCGCAGACTGGTTTCACTGGGTGGCAGACGAGTTTATGGATGTTGAGTTCTGTGCTCTCCTGGAACGAGCGGGTGTGGCTGAGGCAATACTCCTTTCGCGGAGTTGCAATATGTATCGAGACACCGAGGCGTTGCGGCAGATTCTGCGGAGGATGGTGTACCTCTACACACACGTTCTTCTTCTCATGGGGCGAACTCACTATCACTTTGGAAGACGTGGAGAACCACTGGCTGCTCCCTGTGTTGGGCGATATGGACCCATTTGCCGTTGAGATGTCTGAGGAAGAAACCGTGGTGGAACAAGCACTGATGGCTCG
>OU015762.1:14453796-14478657 GCA_907173295.1 Fagus sylvatica | reverse complement strand
TTTGGTGTGACTAGTAAGGTACTAATTGATTTGAGTTCCTAGTGGCAAAAAAAAATAAGTTGATTTGTTGCCAAAAGAATAAGAAGAAGGAAATAAGGCATTTAATTTCATGTATCATTGTGTTGTAGTTATCATTCTTTGTGGAATTGTAATCAATATAAATAAATTGATTATTTAAATATCTTTTATGATTGTGCTGCACGGATCTTTTGGCTATTAGGTTGATTTAGGGTACATAAAGAGGTTTATACTTTCTATGCATATGTGTAGATAGATAAACAGATTGGAGATTCAATTTTTTGAACAAGTCACAAAGATAACATTCACTGTGTCAAAAGTCAAAACCTTTTCATTAATGAAATTAAGATACAAATTTAACTATCCCTAACAATTATGTTTTTTTAATTAATATGTAAAAATTATATACTTGGAATAATACTGTTATTCATTTCTCATCATTCAATATCATTTAAAAAAAAAAAAACTTATTTTATGAGTTTAAAATAAACTAAAACTTTATATATCAAATAGTAAAGATACCAGATTCTGTAATATTCGGTGTGCAAAAACGTGTATGTGATGGATTTACTCAAGGATGAGTTCTACAAAAAGTAATGTAATACTAACAAAGTATACCCAAATTTAATTTGATGGTGACCCCGTTTTTAGTTATATGATCAATTTGCTCAAATCTAGTGGCTGAGAATTTTTTGCCCATAGTTAGGCATCAACATCATATATGGACTAAACAATCAAATCTTTGAAAACAAAGTAGGTTTTTTTTTTTTTTTTTTAGTTAGGGAAAGGAGATTTGAACAGTGTATATCTTCTTTAAAAAACACCAAGAGGTACCAATTAATTGAGGCACAAGGTTGCTGACAAATGATATATATGTAATTAATATTAGAAGGGATAACATTCAAACCTACTGAAAACTACTTGCCAACTTTCTAGAGATAGTTGCAAGGTTTTGGGTATATAACGTCATAGGAACTGGAGGAACTAGTTCATATATCTCAGATTATCTGACGAAAAGTAGCAATAGTTTGTTTGTGTATAATCTAAGGCCAACTAAAACTCTTCGGCGATCTTCTTAAATTGGTTTCCAATTATTTGAGACAATCTTCAAAATCAGCTCATAAAGTTAGTTTTTTCCCCCTCATTCATATATATGTTTGTAGCTTTGTGTATATATATTTATAGGGCCGTACTCTTTGTTATAATCTTATTGAAAATAAGCTATTTAGCTTAGGCTTCCTTCACCGACAAATGAAAGAAGACTTCCATCTATAAATTTAACCTAGACATAACTCCTTTCTTTTTGGATATAAAATAATGTTAAACCAAAATATAACCATTAAGCGTTAATTCACATTTTTATCGACATGTCTATTTTATAGTTTACTGAGTCTATCTTCGAAACATTACTCAGATCATTACACTTTTCATAGGGTCGAAACTTACCCCACAAGGAATTTCATTACCTTAGTACCGTTGTTATAGTTCTGGCCGCATGAAAGAAAATATTAATGTTGAACTTGGTTCTTCTTGCACCCAAAAAAAATAAAAATAAAATAAAAATTGCATGCTTTTGCGGCGTGTATATGCAATGTTGCATGCCATTCAAAGGTAAGCAACATGTTTTAGGCTTTTAGCCATTCCACCATAATTATTTTATGGAAAGTGGACAGTGTTTTGACATTTATAATTTATAAATCTATTTCAACGGATTGGATTAAAGAGAAAAAAGTTGGTCAAAGTATTATTTGTATTCTTTTACTTTTAGTATTGGTGTAGGTGTCGATATGAATATAAGGTGCGTTGATGGCCTTTTTCAAGGGTGGATGACTTTTATTAAGATTTAAGGCTTATGTTTTGTAATTTGATTTCGTTTCAAAAGGATATTGGTTCGGTATTGTCTCAATGATGAGTAATTTGATTTTATCAATGCTAATGATATTGAACTATGCTACGTCAATTCTCAAAGAAAATGAAAAGTAACCATTAAATCAATGGAAAATAATTAAATTTGTGACAAAAAGTAGAATTTTTTAAATTAAATTTATGACAAAAAACAAATTATCAAATCAATGTTGCATAAATAAAAGAGTAATGATACAAAGGAAACTACTTGTACACATTAATGCTTACATTGAATCCTAAACTACGAATTGATAAGTAAAATAAATTAAGAGATGTCTTGAATATGATTAGGAGGGGTGACATTGCGTGCCTAATTAACCATTAGGATATCTAAGTGGTTGTGTTAAGTTATGTAATTAAGTCATTTGGACATTCGGTCCAGTGGTAATCCCCTTCCCTAAAAAACTCTACATCCCTCTATGAGGACATGGATTCGATTTCCAGAATCTTCAAAATATACACATGTGTAGTTTAGATTAGAATTTCTATCATAAAAAAAAATTTTAAAAAAAAGGTTATGTAATTCAAATATATTTTGTAGTTACTTTGAAGTTTGAAGCCCATTAAAAGACCCATTAAAAGCCTAATAAAGGCCTATTAAAAGCCCATAGGTAGCCCATTAGTCACGGCCTATCTGTTCATTAGCCCGCTTAAGGCCCAATGGGCATTGTCCAATGGGTTTGCCCATGGGCCGAGTAAAAATGAGCCATTGCCGACCCTGACCTATACTTTGCTCAGTGTGTACTATACAGGGCTTCTCTTATACAATTGACGCAGTAGAATTACAGTTTGTGTAGTATAAACTTTAGTCTTTTTGTCTTACACAAACATTTGAAGTAAAATTCTTACATGTGGTTTTTATTTTTGTGGTAGACATGAGCCCGATTATACTAGCTGGATAGTAAATAAACCAATTTCTATGAACTGAATCAAAGCTTAACAAGGCCTGAAAGTAATAAAGCTTTAGAAAATAAAGGTGGTTTAAGAAAAAAGAAAATAGTTTTCCTCCAACCCGGTTTGAAGAAATCTTCCTCTAATCCACTACGTGACAAGTAAATAAACCATTCATATGTACTTTTAGTCACATGACCTTTTTAATGAGTCATGTGACTTTTTCAAATAATACATGTGGATAGGTCTATTTAATTGACACATAGTGGGTTGAAGGAAGAATTCGTCCAAACCGAGTTGGAGGAAAATTATGTCCAGAAAAAAAAAAAAATATATATATATATATATTATATATATATATATATATATATATATGAGGACTAGTGATGGGATCGATGTTGTTGTACAACATGCATGAAAGGAATGGAATCAGCAGCAAATTGAAGTTGATAGAGATCAAGAATGTTACTTTATACCATAAGAAAACATCGATCCACCTTCTATTGTGCAAAACCATATTATATTAAAATGGGAAATGGGTAGAGAACAAAGTTGTAACAAGAATATCACAAAAAAGTACAATCATCTGCAAACCTTGGACTAATGATGAGCTTCCAATGGCCTAAAAGAAACCAAGGACATCTTCAATCTTCTTAACCTGTATGTGAGATATAATTGTTAAAATTATCACCATTATTTCATAAAAAACAAGGTTTATTTATTTTATTTTATTTCCTTATGTCATCAATAACTAGGTTAATAATAAAATTATTACTCAATACTTCTTATCCATGGAAAGGAAAATTTACCCATTGTTTTCCGGCAAAACGAGAGAAAAACGATCAAAATGGCTACACCTGCTAGTACACCAACGATAATTGCTACCGTTTTTCCCACTTGGTCCTCGCTAGTAGAGGAATCTAGACAAATACCCCAAAGGAAAAGGTAGGTGGAATTAGTACTATAGTACATAAGGATATGATAGGAGATTGAGCAAGCTTGGCAGCCACATAAGGCTTTCTTTCAAACAATTTTTTTAATTAATTAGTGCTATTTATATATAAGTTGGCATGTTTTTAAATTTTGAGAAGATTAGACACTATTATTTTATTTGATCCATTTGGTCACTGAGAAGTGGAGGGAGAATATAAAATGTTTCAGATTTGGGTTGGAATGATTGTCTTGAAATTGTAGCTCATCTTTTTCTATAATAATAAGGTTTTAAGAAAATTTTTGGCACTTATTTGAATGAGACATTAGGGCTAATAATACTGTTAAAGGCTCAAATTGGCTCATTGATTGTTTAATAATGAAGTAACAACAACTTTTGCATCCAATCCATAAACAATGACTAACTTTAATTGAAAGCAAAAAGAATAAAAGAAATTGTTTAAAGAGATAAAAGATGAAAGAGAGGAATGGCACTTATAATGGAGGTTCCCAAAAGCAGTAGCTAAAGTATTCCAGTGCCCCTTATGCTTTACTTTATAAAATATCACTTGTTGACCATTGGCTTTAGAAACAAAAAATTTCAAATCCTCTCTCTCTCTCTCTCTCTCTCTCTGGAAAAAACTAAAGTAATCAATATAATTTTAAGAAAGTACAATATATTTTACTATTTCACATTGTGGCACAAGGTTTGCAATGAGCCACTGACCTAATTATTGGCACTAATTAAAGAGGAAAAATTAATCAAAATATTTGCTCTTCTTTTTATGATAAATTAGTATAGTTCTTCTCTAGGGAAAAAAAAAAAGAAAAAGAAAAGAAGTAATATTAGAGATTCAATATTTTTTTACAACAGTTAATATGAGAATATTATTAAAAATTTTCGAAGTAAAACGATATAGTATTATCATTTCACATGAATGATAAATCTCTCCATAAATTTAATTAATGAGAATTACTATTATATGAGAGTAGAAAGTATTTTGTTATTGTATTTCTACCATGTCAGCAATTGTGCGAAAGATTGAAAAAAAATATTGTATGGTGAGAAAAATAGGAGAACAAGAGAGAGGAGTTGTACCTGAAGAGGAATCATAGTAGCCAGATGCCCAGTACCGAGCATAACACTGCGCCAAATACACGTCCGAAGCAGCAGCTGATCCACAAACAGTCTTCAACTTTCCAACAGCATCCGCAAGGCAAGAAGAGCAATCAGTTGGGTTTAAATCCCCCATACACTGCGCAAAGCCTTGAACCAAACCTGAACTACTCACTCTAAACCCAATAGTCCCTTGCAAGTCAGCAAGAACATCATCTCTACGTTTAAAGAAGTCAACATCATTACTAACACTCTTACTACACTTTGAATGCCTAAGACTTGTGTCAAGCTTTCCTATGAAATCAGCATGCTCGTATCTTATGTAACACCCTTCGAGTTGTAAAGAAGCCCCCAAAGAGTAGGGACAAACCAAACCTATTTGATTCACCGCACTTTCAATGCATTTGGAGCAGTCAAAAATCTTCAAATCACCCCTGCACTGATATAGCCCATATATAGAGCCCTCAGCTGGTGTAGAGCTTCCATTTCCTATAGCTAAGCTATTGTAAGACATTTGAGAAGATGAGCTTACAACCGTAGATAGAAAAGAGTTGAGGTTTCCTTCAAAGGGTGAATTGGGTTGGTATTTTTCTTGGGAGCAGCCTGCATAGATGAATATGTGAGCTTTGGCAGGGTATCCATGGCTAGTAATAAGAGAAGAGAAGAGAAAGAATAGAGAAGAAAGTGTCAGAACTAAGATTGTTGTTTGGTGAGTGGAGTGTAATTGAAGGCTTCTCAACATTTTTTTTTTTTTTCGTTTTTCAATTTGGCTTTCCTTTCTATTGTTTTTTTGTTTTGTGCTTTGGTGGTGTATGACGATGAGAGAATAAGAGAGTGGATGCTTTTTGGTCTTTATCGAATTCTTCTGTGCAGCCTCTCCTATTAAGAAAAGGCCCCCATTTGCTCTTTAGGGGCCTACTTGTTGTATACATTGTTATAGCATCTTTTCTAAACATTCTACTTTGTCACGATAATTGTCATAAAGATCACAAACCATCACTACATTTGATTTTGGCCAGAAACTCAGTATGGCCTTGGATTATTTTAATTGCATTGTCATGGATATATTCTCTCTCTCTCTCGAAATAACATTACTTTATAAAGGAGAAAAAAAACATATACAGCCACACAAGGACAGAAAGCCATCTCCCTCACCCAACGAACTTTGGAAAACAAAAGTGGACACCGAGGAGATAGAGATCCTTCCCTTAAAAAGACTAGAGGCGGCCCAATAAACCAAGTTATGGGCCAAAGAATTGGTCCCCCTAATATGAGATACGTACCGACCAAAATTTAACAATGTTAAGTGCCTCCCTAATGTTCACAATGATAGAGGCAATAACCAATGGGGGACCGCTAGAGAGCAATCAATCGAGTTGATGACATTTAGAGCATCACCCTCCAACAAGAAATCAGTATATCCACCAGCTGCCAACATGTTTTCCATTGCAAAAGTGCTGATTTTGCTTCAGCCCAAAGAGTCACCAGGATCAAAAGACTTCATCCAAATAGCAGGCCGTCACAACGTTGATTTTGATAGCCGTATCAAAATTAACCTTTACCAAACCAAGGGGAGGAGCTTCCCAACACTATGCCTTGATTTTCACACTACGATTCCCATGCCATCTTATTATTATTAAAGGAGAGGTTGATATTTTTAGCCAATAGAGTTCGATCAATAGGGCCCTAAGCCACGAATCACCTTACGAGCCATTCAAATCCCTTCACAAAAAAATAGAAGCATAAAATAAATAAGTTTTATAGGTCCTATTTCTTAATGGAAAGCTTTGTACCTGCATTCAACAAAAGATTAACCCACTCACTCGAATTTTGGACATTAAGAGTTGAAACCCTACTCCATAAATATAGGCTCATCTTTTCAGAAAAACTCCTATACCCCCCTCCCCCAAACAAAAAAAAAAAAAAAAAAAAAACAACAACAACGTGTCATGTGGTAGCACTAAAGCCACTTGCCACATTTCTGTGTTACATTTGATTAGTGGGTAGTTAATGGTTGAAAAACTTATATCTAGAAGTCAGGATTTCCTCAGTTAAATCCATTTGAGGTCAAGATTTTCTTAATTAAATCCATATATATATTTTTTTAATTCCTTGTTTTGCACCAATTCTATTTTCCTTCTTTATCCAAAAATTGTGAACGTATCAATTTGACCCTATTAGGCGTACAAGCATTCAACTTATATTCTAACAGGTGTCGTTGTTTTATTCAAAAAACGAAGGAAAAACAAGAAATGAGAGGCCTCTTTCCACTCACAAGAAACAGTCTTCAGTGAGGGAGGGCTCGTATAGCATTCACAATTGAATTAATGAACGAAGAAAAACAAAACTGAAAAAATTTCTATGTACAAATGTGACACCATCATATTTTCACAAGATTAAAGATGAGAGAAACAAATATTTGGCAACTGAAGATTTTGATTCAGCTTGTTGAGATAAGTCAGTGACGAGCAGGGTCCACTCCAACTGATTTAAGGGTCTCTGCATGCCGAGGCCTGCGAATTTGGAACAAGAAATTTTGTAAGTAAATCAATGCTGAAAAGGACAAGACCGCACCAAATGTTAAACTCTACCCCTAAAAAGTTTTATACATTGACGTGTAATCAATACAAAAAAATAATTTATATATCAATCACATTCATTATCACGTCAATTTATAAAAAAATTATAATAAAATTAATAATAACTTTAATATTTGTAATGTAAAAAAAGTGTAATACAAAAGCGAAGTTATATGAATGAAGCAAACACACCGAGTAAATGGGTTAGGTCGGGTGGGATCAGGGATGACACGTTTGTGGTCTTGGATGTGAGCCACCTTCCTGAGGAAAGATTTGTTCACAAACTTATCGGCAGAACTAATCACATTGTCAGGATCCTCTACCTCCGGGAAGGATTCTCTCTTCTTCTTACTGACACGAACCCCTGGGGAATGCATGAGGTGCTGCTTTGCCGTATGAGCCCCTATAGTCATAGCTACCATAAGCATTCCCAGCACCACAAATATTGGTGCAAACTCCCCCCTCATAGCCAGCCTGCAGACAAAAAATGAAGATGATGCATGACAAGGGTTTAATAAGTCATGATCGATATCTCATAAGGCATTCATAAAGTGTGATGTTAGTGATTATTACAAATTTTACTATATAAACCTTATAAATATGTCAATTTTTAAATACAAAATAAAAAACCAATTAAGGAATAGAAATTACTTAAGATACTACAATGTGAATTAAGAAATTTTTTTTAATTAATCACATAAGTTATAACGTCAGTTTGTAATGTTTTTATAACAAAATTGATGGTAGATTTACTATTTTTCTTTTGATAATAATAAAAGAAAGAAAAAAAAATCTGATAGAATGTGGTTGGTAACATTTATAACATTAATTGTTACACATGGATATATGCCATCAAAAAGAAAAATATGCAATGCACGTCCCGCAAATAAGAATAATAATTGACTAACTTGGATCTATGGCGATCAGCATGAGCAGCATCAATAGTTGGTGCAAATGGTTTCATTTTGGGAGTAGTTGAGGATGCAAATGATCGGTTTCCACCTAGTCGGGTCAGCATTGATTTCCAATAGCTCTACACCAAACCCCCATAAATAATGAATTTGACTCGTATTATAAGCAATAAAAATCAACATTAATTAAGAAGGAAGAAGAAGAAAAATGAGAATGAAGTACTTACATTTGCCCTGAAAGCCATATTTTCCAATCACAAGGAAGATTGATATTTTGAGACGAGTGGATTGGGTTCATTTTCTAGGGGTTTATTTATATGGAGCAACAAAGAATGTTGAAGAGCCATGTGAGGCTAATGTTTTGGCATGATGGTACGTGGATGCCTAACATAGGAGCTTGGTGACCTCAAAATGTGAGTTGAGTGACATGTTACACGCATGCACTTTTTGTAGGAGCCAAAATTGTAGAACCCTTCGCCAGGCTTTGAATCCATTTTATGCAGGATGACCATTCTTTTGATGGAGGTGGGAACTAGCTATAGGGTAAACCACAAGTATGCAGTCTATGTAGTGGATTCCCAATATATGGGTGATCTCAAATCTCAATTTTGGAATTCAATGTTTACAACCACTGCATAGAAATGGCAACGGTTTCACGTTTTGGATGAAAATGTCTTTCCAAAGCATTACTAGCCTTATTAAATTTTAGAAATCCTACCTGAAATCTACCTCATTTATATGTGAAAAACTTAAATCCGGCCCAACTCATCCGTTTAATTATCTATTCATGAGTTTGATCGGGATTGGATCGATATATAACATCTAAAATATATTATTGATCGAGATTTAAGTATTATTGAATACTTTTATAGTGTTATTCATTAAATAAAATGTTTTATACTAAATTAAACAATATTTAAAGAGAGAATGAAAGACACTCATTTTTAGTGTAGAAATTTTAGTTTAAACTAAGATTTTTGTATATAAAATTAATAATGGGATATTTTAACAATTTAAATACATTTTGGGATCAATTTGGATAACTAAGGTGGTAAGGTTGTTAACATCGAGATCCTACGTAAGATCGGTGAAGGGAATTCGTGGATCGGATCATAGATCGTAAGATCCTTCACCTCATAATATATAAATTATATATATTATAGTATATACTGGGGCGGAACCAGCTTGTGACCAGGGTGGGCACGTGCCCACCCTCAATTTCTGAAGAAAAAAAAATTACCTAGGTATGTATTTATATTTCAACTTCATCTTTGAGCCATTGCCTCCGACTACATACATCCACTCTCTCATAGGATAGAAATAACACCTAGCCAACAATCAAATCTGCTAGAATTCAACCAAGAAGACCCAAATGGTCTATCCCAAAGACCTCAAGTAATGGCTAATCTACCACTAAGAAAACTATTAAACGATGGAGCTCAAATGGGTCTTCCGTCTTCACACCAAATGGGGATGATGATGAAGACCTCGCACCAGCAAACAAAATATTGGAGGAGGAAGGACCAGTGAGGAAGAGTATATGAGATTTTGTGAAAAAAAAAGTCAGAGAGAATGTTTGTGAGGAAGATCCAGAGGAGGCGGTGAGACCAGATGGGAAAAAAGAGAGAGGGTACTGGGAGAAAAAATTAAACTAACCAAAACAAAATGGAGAAGAAGGCACGTGTAAGAGCAAATGGTTTGACCCATTAGAATTGGGTTGAAAGGAAACTTCCAAGAAATTTCTTAATTACAAAATATGGTTGTAATCTTCTAAATAGTTGTTTATTTACAAGAATACCACAATGATTTTATTTTTTTCACTTAATGAGGGAAACTTTTTCATTTGTGATCCAATGGTCACTAGGAGTCTTGGAGTAAATAGTTACTTTGTAGTATTTTTAGATTTATTAGTGCAGAAAAGTAAAAGGAAAAATCCAAAAAAAAATATTAAATTTTATGATGTGTTAGTTTATCAATATTGTTCTTAGATTTGGCCTTTTAATGAATATATTATATATTTATCTTTTTAAAAAGAATATAAATGGATATATTATTTATCAAACTAACAAATGGATATACTATTTATCAAATTATACGTATAAAATATATACATATTATTTCTGTTAAATTTTTTTTTTTTTTGGTTAAAAGGAAAATATGCATTGTACTAATTAAACGGGTAAAATGAGTATCAATACAATCAAAATGTAAAGCCTACAATACAAAATCATGAGGAGAAACAAAAGTGATAAAATCTATTTGCTGGACATAAGTTTGAGATCCAAAGGTGCCCACCCTAAACTAAATTTCTGGTTCCGCCCTGTAATAATATATATATATATAAAATTAAAAAAAAAAAAAGAAAAATCAAAATTAGTATACCCTGATAGAAGGTCACTTGGAAGTGATTTTAATCATCCGCGCATGCCAAGCTGTTCCTCCATGAGCAAGCTAAATCTTTAATGCTGAACATTCCAAAAGTGAAATGAGAATATATGATAGAGTTTCAACAGAATTATTAAAGGTGAAAAACATAAAGATTAATTTTAATAGCTGGGGCAACCAGATGTCAAAAACATGCTATCATCTATAAAGTCACGCTTCATACAAACCTAATCGAGATAGCGATAACTCAAGCAAAACCTTTAAGAAAGCGATGAAGTTTGTAAGCATGCATTTCAGTCTCATGACCACCTTTTTTTTTCATTGAGGAGGCTGTTTACTTTTGAAGATTTGTTGCACTTATAGAGTACTACTTTTTTCTTTTTTCTTTTTTAATTCAATAATGGAGAAGAATTTGAACTTTGAATATTTCATTTAAAGAATACCAAAAAGAGTTGAGGTACAAAAGTTTTTGACATATAATACCTAGCTAGTTATCTTCTTATGTGTTGTATTTCTTATCCATGCATGCTGAACCAAAAACAATACTAATTCAATTTTGTATTAGTTTTACTTTACATCAAGTTCATATAGGAAGAACCAATTTTAGTTAATATATATGTGTGTAAAAATATCAAATTTGAAACTAGATTATAGTGGAAATATTCATAAAGCTATGCACTTAATAGTCCTTATTGAATTTAATCTCATGCATGAATAGTCCTCAAACCGAACCAACATCATATTGCTATCTTTTATGACCTATACCTCAAACCAAAACCCTAGTCATTAAGCTATGCACCTAGGCAATGGTTTTTCACCATATAGTTTGGAGGAATTATTCAATAGTCGAGGATTACAAATAAATGCATATTCGGTACTCCTCCTCTCACATGAATGATAGGTCCCACTAATTAATACAATGACACAATTATATCTAATTGGCTTGAACAATTAAGAGTGTAGAAAGGCTTTTCTTCATTCATGGACCTACATGAGAGTAGGCCTTAAAAGAATAGACCACTTGGGGTCCAGACTCTATAGGACCGTTATAATTTATAAGGCACACCAATTGAGAATATTAAATGATGATTTTTTTCAGCATGCACAACAAAGAGTAACTAATTATTTGTCCGTTTTATCATATATATAAATATATATATATATATATATTATGTTGGAATTTGAATTCTTTAAGGAAATTAAAATTTAATGTTTATACCATTTCATTAATTTCGTTTTTGGCTCTCTTATATTATCGTTATTATTATTATTATTATTATTTTATATAAAAATTAGCATCTTTACAAGGGCAACGCACATGTTTAGAGATTTTTGTATTAGAAAAATATAAGAAGTTATGAGCACTTTTTTTTTTTCTTTTCTTTTTTTTTCATGTTTATCCTCTATCTAATTACTCTTTACTCTATAGTACATGTACTTTTTTATTTGATCAGAAGGAATAATGGTAATTTTAGTGCAAAAGTGGAGAATATGATTTAAATTTTAAATGACCTAAATTTAGGTGTTTGAAATTTTTAATTTTTTTTTTTCAATCCTATTATTTGAAGTTTTTTGAACTTATTGTGATTTTTGTGTCAGTGTATTTTGGATATTTTAAAATGTGGATACCAAACAATTGTATTATCTTACTAATAGTATAGATATAGATGCATGTGTTACTTATTATTATAAATTTTTGAAAGAATCCACAAATAGCATCAACTTATTGCATCAAACGCCTAGAGCATTTTAGTTCGATTAGGATTGTTTATTCTCTTTTATGAGAGGAACATGGATTCAAATCTCCCTTCCTCAACTATAAATTATCAAAAAATAAATAAAATACTTATTAGCCTCACACACTTTAGCCAGAACGTCTCACTAACTTCAAGTTTATCTTTGATACCTCAAACACTAGATATATATATATTTAAATTTGTAATAATTCATTTGAACCATAGATAGATAGATCTATTTTAAATATAAAAGACCTAATAGAAACCTTGCCTTTAGTAGGTTTGAGTGATTTCAACCTTAGTGATCTCCTCCAAGTTTGTCTCCAACACCATTTGTCCATTCCCCTCAAATTTCACCTTAAAACTTCATTGGTCGAAAAAAGATCGTCACAATAATTGGAATAGTCAGACGGAATAGCCCGATTTACAAAGAGATAAATATACTTGGATGTGGTAAAAAAAATAAAGAGAAAAGTTTATTGGAATAGTCAGGTAAATTTAATTTGACAAAAGATAATTTGATGAAAAGTTTAAAATTTAATTTGATACAAAGATAATTTGCTCTTATAAAATTTAAACCCCTTTTTACTCACCAGTGCCTAGTGGAGGTAGCGATTCTCCACCACCACTAATAGTGGATGATAAGGACATCTATGGTGCCCAACAAAGTGATGGCTTTATCTTTTTTTCTTTTTTCTTTTTTCTTTTTTTTCTTTAACTTTTACAATAAATAAGAGAACATCAAATATCAAATTGTGGAAAAATTGTGGTGTTTTAGACTTTTAGCCTGGGGAGGGGGTGCTTTAAATTAATTTTCAGTTATGCTTAATCAAGGCATCAAATCCTCAATAAATTCAACCTAACAACAAAACGTGTATATTCTTCCTAAAATGTGAACCACTTGAAAATATGTGTTGCTTTTTAGCTATGCCATTGACATACAATTACCTTTCTTTGGATGGTTGTACAATTGAAATGGATATTGACCTTTCATTCCTTGTGAAAGCAACAGCAGATGTGAAAATTCCTAGCCTTGCAACACAAATAAATTAACCATGGCAATTATGAACATTGTAAGCTGTCAAGGCTTAAAATTAGAAGAATACTATTTCTTGATCATTGACTCCTCTCTGTTCTTCTTCCATCTTCCTTTATATTAATAAAATAGAAACTAAAAAACATAACTATGCAAATTAACAATACAAAATTCAAACAATTTCGAATGTGAGGCATAATTAAGCATTAAAGTTGTAGTTGATAAAAATAAATAAATAAACAAATAAGAAATATATGCAATTGGTTTCCAATTTTTTTTTTTTATTCTCATTTGAAATTCTGAATAATTTTACTTTCAATATTTTTTTTTTTTCAATTAAGATTGTGTCTACTGTCTCGTGCTTCTTTCTTTCTTTTTTCCTCAAATATTTTTCTATATTCTCATGTGAAATTCTCACTAAATTTAATGGAACACAATGTAAAAATGAAAACCAAAAAATGGAACAACAAATCATAAAATTGTCTAGACCACAACTCTCTCTACCCTCTCTTCAACCACCAAGAATGGGTGTCATCGAATCACGATTCCCTTGTCTCCTCAACCTCAAATAATTACCAATTTTTATTTCATAGTACTAATAGTCACACTTCCCTCGTCTCCTCAACCATTTACAAGGAGGAATTAAGTCATGATTTCAAATCATTATCAATTTTTGTTTCATTGTACTAATAGTCAAACTTTCTTTTAATTTCTTTTAATTTTTAGCTATAAATCTAATTGAAAAATAAAAGAAATTGAGGATTTCAATGGTTTTAGGTTACTACTATCACCCCTAAGACCACTGTTATCATTATATTATTTAATTAGAAAAGAACAAAAAGAATAGAGAAAAAAAAATCCTTCATATATTTACTTACATCTAAAATCCATTACACGACACGTATCAAAATCATGAAAAAGAAATTGGAAAAGAGACTACGATAAGAAATTACAAAAAGTAAATAAAAGTGAACCACTAGCTAATTTTTTTTTCTTAAAAAAAATCTAAACATCATTTTCATAATCACTTCGGAATCTTTTATCGTCATCATCAATCACTGTTCAACCATCCCCACCAAACCCTCATTCTCTCTCTTCAATAGGACTTTTAATAGGGATGCTTCCACGTCAGCCTCCTCGGTCCACCAACACCGCATCCGGCGGCGATCCGGGTCTGGACCCTCTCGAAATCTGATATCGGGCATGGGATCGTGATCCCACCTTGGTGCTGAAACCCGAACTCATCCTCTGCCTCTCTCAGAAGCTCACCAAAGAGAGGATGGTTAAAGTAAATCACTGGCACCAATACCCTCTGAAAGTCACCGTCTTTTTGTCCCACGTAAACAGCCAGGTGTCCTTTCGGTACCTCCTTCTCCTTCATCGAGTCATGCCCCATGGGTATATAACCCGACCTGCTATGACACAAGGATTTCGCTCCGTTTGTTAAACACCGGCCCCATTTGATCAGCTTCGAGATGGGCTTGGGCTTGGGCTTGGGCTTGGGCTGGATAGATGATACCGAATCCAGGTTGAGCCGGCGGTATCCGGATCGGTTCCGGGTTTTGCGGATGACCCATTTGGTGGCCCGGACTAGACGTTTTCCAAGCTTGAAGCCTTTGATTTTTCTCATGGTGTGTGTGTCTCCTCGCTGTGTCAACAAAAATGGAAAAAAAGAGAAGTGGGTTTGTGAAAGGAGATGGGTTTTCGTTAAGGAACGGTGTGGTTCAAGAAAATGGCCAAGGGTCAGCGACGGACATGGTGAGACGAGAGAGTGTTAGACAGACTTCAGAGAGAGATGTGGGTATGTTAGACATCCTGGATATTATCTCTACTCATCAAGAAATAGTTGTGGGTTTTTATTTTGGTGATGGTGGTGAAGAGAATAGGATTCTTTTGGTTAGTGATTTGAGGATTCTTTATAGAGAAAGCTTTTGAAGATTAGATTGAGATTTGAGAAGAATAATACGTTGGAAGAGTCAGAGAGATGGGAAGGGAAAGAGAAATGGGTATGTATGATATGGTCGGCAGCGACACGCTCCTTTGTGGGAAGTGGGAAGAGAAAAATGTGCTAAATAAAGTCAAGGGTCAGATGATCGAACGGTCAGATGATATGATAATAAGTAGTGGCTGCGCCGAGATTTATACGGTGCGGTGAGATTTAGAATATGTCTTAGTATAATATTTAATGCGGTACGTTAGATTTGAAGTTTCTGGGTTTTGTTGAATAAAGACTGGCGGTTGATTAAAGGGAATTGGGTTCTAGAGTTTTGACCTGGGATTATATGAGTGGCATTTTGATTGAGTGGACTTATTTGTACCCATTCAATAAGATTGGAACAAAAGCAAGAACCTGGCTTCACCCACGTTACTTCCCAGAAATTGTTAGACGGGACACGTACGCAACACAGAATAACAACTATCAATTTGATAGGGTTAAACTTTAAACACGAGTGAAGACAAACGACCAAGTCAGAGGTTGTTATGGTGCGGTCGGGTACACTATTTATTAATTTGATATCAGAACTGTGTAGGGCACGTGGCGAGCACACGGTTGCTGCATCGTAGTACCCAGCTTGTTGGGTGATCTACTAAGGTTGGGAGTTTTGGGACCATTTCAAAATTTGTTGTCAAGGATGCGTGTGGACTGTGTAAGCAGTTAGATTAACCCGATTTTTTCGATGTTGGAAATTCTAATCCAACCCAAGTTGGTTCGGTATTATCCAATAAAAATCCCGGATTTTATTCTAATATTTATTTATAAGAGAAGTGCTACAAGCACAATATTTATATAATAATTTCGTAACCATGCTTAGTTGTTTTGTTTTTAGTAATTTTCATTTGTACTTATTATTTACATCACTTTATTATTAGTATTAGTTTGAAATTGTTGTTCTTGTAACTTTATCATATATATATAATCTAATAAATTATTATAATTTACATAAATAGAAATGATATTCCAACTTCACCAATCTTAAAATATCAAAACAAATCAAACTAATAAATTTAAACTAAGTCTTTAAATCTAAAAAAACTAGGAATTTTTTTTCAAATTATCAATAGTTTGGGTTGGATCAAGTTACATGGAATGAAAAATTTGTCAACTTAAATCAACCCAATCCACATTTAAAAATAAAAATAAAATTAATGCCCAATTCGCAATCCATCCAATCATGAAAAAAACAACCTAAGCTGTTAGGTTGAGTTGGTAAGTTCTTCAGATTTATGAGATGCATGCACACCCCTATTTATTTGTTGTTATTTATTTTTTTTCAAGTTATCAATAGTTTGGGTTGGATCAAGTTGCTTGGAATGAAAAATTTGTCAACTTAAATCAACCCAATCCACATTTAAAAATAAAAATAAAATTAAATTAATGCCCAATTCGCAATCCATCCAATCATGAAAAAAACAACCTAAGCTGTTAGGTTGAGTTGGTAAGTTCTTCAGATTTATGAGATGCATGCACACCCCTATTTATTTGTTGTTATTTATTTTTTTTCAAGTTATCAATAGTTTGGGTTGGATCAAGTTGCTTGGAATGAAAAATTTGTCAACTTAAATCAACCCAATCCACATTTAAAAATAAAAAAAATTAAATTAATGCCCAATTCGCTATCCATCCAATCATGAAAAAAACAACCTAAGCTGTTAAGTTGAGTTGGTAAGTTCTTTAGATTTATGAGATGCATGCACACCCCTATTTATTTGTTGTTATTTTCTTTCTTTTTTTTTCAAATTGTCGGCCACCACTTTTGATTTACTTTATGAAGTAAGCATGTAAATTAGATGCAGTTTCAACAATCACAAGTGTAAAAAGTAGTGAAGCCAAATTAGTATGATTTGCTTTTTCTTAGTTCTTTTTTCCCTAAGTGGCGAAGAAGATAAAATGATGAGTTTAATACGTATGGTATAATCTCTTCAATATTGTTCACATCTTTTTCAAAGCAATTGGACTACGATTTTGTTAATAGTCTAAATTACGAATCAAAATCTTCTATCCCACTTTTTGTGTTCCACATTATATTCCACCAACTGTAATATACGTGTCAAATTGTGTTTGATTTTTTTTTTTTTTTCCATTTTAAATCTTAGTTATTTTATAAGAAAAGAAAGAAAAAAAAATCAATATTAATTGGGCATAGAAAATAAAAACTCAAAATATGGTTTATTTTATTATTATTATTATTTTTTTTTCCATTTACTTGACAAAAGTAACTCACCCACCCAATAAAACAACAGTTTTTTCAAGTACGTTTTGTTTCTCTTACAAATAATTTAGAGAAACATCATCTACTTTCTTTTTCTTTTTTTTGATAATTATAGGTGTCCAAGCCAGTGTTTCGTAGATAAGCGCACCTTAACTAATCTCAGGAAGACACGCAACACCTTACTAGTACATATATTACGATAGGTGCTAGACTTTGCCTTGGATTTCTTTTTCTTTTTATAGAAAAACATCTACCTTTGAGCCAAGCTTAAGTAGTAGTAATGAGTAATGAAAAATGAGTAAAAAATATAATTGAACCAAGTGGTAATTTTTCAATTTAAATTTTCAAGCCAATTAAGCAAGTCTATCTCAAGCAAAACCTGAAGGATTTTTTTTATTTTTGAGTCAAGTTTAAATGGTATAGATAAAACTTTGTTATCTCTTGTACTAGAATCTTTAGTTATTTACTTATTAAATATTTAAAATTGGTCTAAACTCTAAAGTCTTCATTTTTCACAGATGAAAATATATTATCCTATATGTTTAAGAAATCGAATAAAATTTGACTTCTTGTGTAAATTTTTTTTTTTTTTTTTCCTGTTGAAATTTTTACATAAAACACAAGATAATATGAAATTTAATTTGAGCTTGTGATTATATCACTTAATTATAATGAAGTAGTAATTTGTAAAAAAATCTCCAATTTGGCCTTTAAATGATATTGAGCTTGCACTTAATTTCTTATGCCTATAAAGAAGAATGTACCAATGACTCTCACTGTCATACTGGGGTGTAACTACATGTATCATGGCCCCTAAACTGAAAAAGAAAAAAATTAGTATAGGTAATTATTATGCATTTGAAAGGTTTGGGCCTACAAACATATATAAGAGCTCCCTCCTCCACTTTCACCCCACCCCCCCCAAAAAAAGAAAGAAAAAAGAGTCCAATAATCCTCTTAAAAAAAAATAATTAAGCTATATATATATGTACATGTGTGTGCATGCATGTAGGATTTGTCTTAATTATTGTATTAGTGCCATAACTTGGTCTCCCAAACAAAAATTTCTGGTTCCACCCCTACTTCCAATAGGTATTAGGAGTCAAAGGACTATAAACAATATTTCACTTTAATAGCTAAATCATTTGGTTTATTGCACTCAGCTTTTAATTTTTTGGTACATCAAGAGGTAATTATTGGGTCCAATTCACCTAAAATTAAAATTTATCGGCTTAAGACTCTTTCATTATTCATGGAAACAAACAACAAAGTGCTAGTCCCAAAACTTTGGGATTGTTTCTGGATCGTCTAGAGGTCAATCACGTGTATTCTTCTTCACCATATTCTATCATATAAAAAAATTATACTCATTGTCATCTCTTTGCTTAACGTGTCATTTTTTACTATTGTGAGTGTTATTTTAGGCCTTGCTCTAACTCTTTTCATTCTTTATACTTGAATCAAATCTATTTTCCTTATGGGTGCTTAATGGATCTCCTTTGCACATGAACAAACCGTTTCAAGAGACTCTCTTCATTGTTTCATCAATAAGAGATACCTCTATCTTTAAAAAAATATATTCATTTCACATCTTATTTTTCCTTACATTTTCATTTATTTATTTTAACATTCTCATTTTATAAACATGTTGTGTCTTGATAAACCAACATTCAATATCATATAACATGATTGGTCTTATAGCACAATACTCTTGACGTATTTCTCCACTTCATTCACTTTATTCTTATCGTATTGTTCACATCCTCTTCGCTCTCTATATCTTTAGAAATTATTTAAGATATTAACAACATAAAAATACTCATTCGTTTTTTTTGCTAAATAACAACACTCATTCTTTGTTACCTTTCTGACCATCAAAGTTTTATAACTCATTCATCTTTATCTCTCTTGGTTTTTACAAATTTTGTTAGATCCTTTAAATTTTAAAGAAATCCCTCCAAGTTTTCAACTCTGCATTGATGCCACGAGCTCACATTCAGTTTCATCAATCAAAAGTTAAAACTATATCCTATACCAACCAACAACAAAAAAAACATTTAAGGCACCACTTATTCGCTGCATTTCAAATGCAGATTTTTCTTAGGCGAATTGCTGACACACTAGCTTGGACTCTAGCGTAAGAACGTGTAGCAGTGACGGTTACGACACGGCAGTAATGGTCCAAATGGTCCGAATTCCGTACCGTACTATGCGTACTCCTCCGTATACCTCGTGCTAAACTAAAACACCCATGGGGCCCATCTGAAGCCAATCATATCTGACATTTTGCAAAATGGTGGGCCCCAGTGGCTCTCATGGGCAAATCAATCAGTCACGCGTGCGTTATTCTAAAGTAGTGGGCCCGGCGTTGAAGATTACCTAGCCGAAAAGGTCACCCTTACGCAACCCTTTTTTCCATGGAGGCTGTGTTTGTTTCCGTAAAACATTACGTAAAATGTTTGTAAATGAAAATGATTTCAGAGAAAATGATTGTTTTTCCAATGTTTGTTTGCACTTAGGAAAATCGAAAAATATTTTACAGTGTTTGGTACCGTAAAATGAAAAAAACATACAATCGGAAACTTGCAAACCACCATAAACCACCGGAAACCACCGTTTCCACCGTAAAGCCACCACAAACCCACACAATGACAGCAAATTGAAGCCACAAACCCAGCAATTGCCACAAACCCAGCAAATAAAATTGAAGCACAAACCCAGCAAATTAAAGCCAAAACCCAGAAAAGACAAAATAACAAGAAGAGCAGGCTCGGCGGCGACAGGATTCGACGGCGAGAGAGATTCCAGTATTTGACCAGATGAGCTAGTTGATCCTCGGCGACGGTGCGAGAGTCCACCCTTCCCGGGATCTTCTCTTTCCGGTGGTCGTTAGCAGCAGTCAACGGTATAACTCCTCGGGCATCCGTCCGTTTGCAAGCTTTTTGGGCTCGAGGTGGGTCACGGCTTGCGATCTCCAGATCGGCGACCGTGAGATCTCCAGACCGGCTCGAGGTGGGGGGGTTGTGCGAGGAGAGGCCGGCTCGGGTGGCTGGGGGTAGCAGAGCAGAGAGTGAGAGAGCAGTTCGGTTTACAAAATTTTTCTAAACCGTTTCATTTTTTTTCCGGTCAAAGAAACAAATGTTTTCCGTTGATCAATTTTACGTAACGTGTTTTATAAACAAACGGAGCCTAAAAAAAATAAAAATCAAAGTGAAGAAAAGACAAAATAGGACAGGATTTTGTATTTTGAGCTAGTTGAGTTATCTTCTAGAAAGACTATAAATAAAAATCTAGTGGGTTTCATTTCCAACTTTTCATTTTTTTAATGGTATCGTAACGTTAATTAACTTATCTTTGGGTGTAACTAGGGAGCGGTTGGGGTCCATTATTCTAACTAAATTGAGAAAGACACATAATAATGATAGTTGAAAACACCGAAATTACAAGTACATCATTCGTATAGTTTAGTACTCACTTAAATATGAACATTTGACCTAAGTGAGTTTTTGACTACGCTGAAAACTACATGAATTTCAAACATTGCTGAAACTTAAGCAATATTGTGATAATTACCCAATAACACTTTCCTTTTCCCTTCCACCAACCCCTTCCTTTTGCTAAGCAAATTCAAAATAATTTTTTTTTAATATAAGTAATGATTTTTATTTTTATTTTTGCAATATTTTGAGGATGATCCCAACTGCACAAAATGCACACACTAATGCTCAACAACGGTGGATAAATTATTCTTCTCAAAGGTCATAACTTCATCTACATATCAAATTTCACTTGACTTCAGGCACAAATTTTATTGATACTTTAAGATAAAATATCTTTTATCACAAACAAATTTATCAAAGAATTATCTTTTTTTTTTATTAGATGGATTTTTATTGAAACAGAAAGATAAAATTTGAGAAGAGAAAGAAACCCATTTCAAAAACTAGGAAGAGAGAGAAGGGTAGCTACTTTTCATAGAAGAGAGAGAAAAAAAAACCCTGGAGAAAAGGAGAGAGGGGCCTTGGAGAGCGAGAATGTGGGAAAGGAGATAAAAACAAAAAATATTATATAGAAGAGAAATTCGGGCCTTTCACTTCTTTGACAAAAAAAAAATAGAAATCAAAACAAAAGTAGAATTGCTGGGAATTGTAAAACAAAGAAAGGAAGAGAACACGTTAGGGGGATTTTAACCCCTTACCTAACTTAAAATAAAAATGAGGCCTTACTCTGGGTTGGGACCTCAAGCAATGGCTTATCTTGCTTCAAGGTAAAGCCGGGCATGCCACCAACCCCTTCCTTTTGCTATTCATTTATCTTGCTTTATAGATTTTTTTTGACATCGAAAGAGTTGATAAGGTGGTAGGTAGGATACTTTTCTTTTTGTAAAATAAAAATATTGAATGCCACTTGAAAATCTCAATTGTGTAGCCCTATTGTTATCCCTTTCTCAACTTCTCCATCTTAGATTTGCAAAAACTAGCTTGTAATAAGAGGCAAGGTCAAGATTTGATTTCAAGGGACACAATTTATAACTACTATACATATGTTCCCATACACCTGCAGGCATACATAGATACATCCATTATATATATAATACTTAATATATAATACTTAAGTATTAAGATCAATCCGGTTCTCCAAAGTACAAATCCTCCATTCTCTAACTATCGAATTATTAAAAAAAAAAAATCAATTTGGACAATAAATGCCACTCATATGAATATTAAATAGTATTTTGATGTTATTTGGGCTATCTTTGATGTTACTTGGGCGGCTTTTATTTTTGTTTAAAGGAAGCTAAAAATGATTTGATGATACTTTTAGTAATATTGACTCAAATTTTAGTGTTATACTAGTCACTAACCCATGCGATACACGAGAAAATTTTATAAAAAGGCATGAATTGTTCATTTATAAAAGCTTTTGTGTGAAGTAAGGAAAATTTGTATAAATGCATGAAAATGTTCATTTATATTAACTTTGATATGAATAGTGTTGACGCAAAAACCATACTTATTGAGTAGTAATATTAATGAGCTTGCTAATCGGCCGTGGTTAGTAATATTGCAAGAGCCTTATAACCCTTTTTTTTTTAATCTGATGTAGAGAAATCCACAGGGTCAATATAGCTCAATGACAGACTATGAACTGAACAACGCAAGATGAGATAGGATCATAGCGCTCTATATTTTCAACAATAGAACATGCCTCACAAAATTCAATATTAGCTCTCTCTAAACAAAAATAAAAGCACAAGTAACACCAAAGATAGCCCAAATAACATCAACAAAAATTATCCCAAAATATTTTCTTAGCCTCCATACTCTCACAAAAATTACAAATGGACCCATAAATCCATAAAATAAAATAAAACATTTCTAATATGGCCCATCACACAACCAGTAGTCTAAAAAAAAAAAAGCCTTTAATGTTTTAGCAAAACATATTTCTAACTATTCTTTTTTTAATTAGCAACATTAATGAATTTTTAATTTATGCTTTGGCCCCCTTTAAGTTTAAATCTTGATTCTGTCCCGACATATGAATTGAATAACCTTACTAAAAGAATTTTCTGACTACGCCTAGACTGGCTAGCACATGTGTCGCATTTTGATACATCCTTAGTTAAACCCATGCATGGTGATTGGGGGAGTTGAGTCCAGAACTATTTCCAATGGATCATCTTTTGGCTTCTAATGTTCTGTTTCCTTTATGATAAAATATCGTAATGACTATTTGAAATAGGATAATTAACGGTTTGGATCAAATTTTTCCTTCATAAAGATAAGTAAGCAAGGAATGATAATGTTCATAATATAAAAGAGAGTTGAAATAATAATGCACAAGATATATCTAATTCCTTCGGTTGCTTTTGTATTAGAGGCCCATATTAGGCATAGAATAAAGGAATCAATAGGATGATAGTTAGCTGTTAGCCATGCATGAAGCGTTCAACATTGGCAACTTGATATTGAAATGAGCTATGTGACTGATGGAAGTGAGATTGCAAGTGTGAGATACCCAACAGTGATGAAAAGCATTCGTCGGCAGCATATGCTGAGATATTCAACCTCAGTGAATATCTTATCAAAAGTTTCAAAATTCAATAATATTGTCTAATTTAAGGTTTTCGATGAGGAGATAGGCAAGAGTAGTTTGTAACTAAGTATATATCATTAATTTTTTTTAGCTAAAAAAAAAACCATGTACACCATTTTTATTAGGACAAAATTTTATCCAAACTAAATTGGAAGAATCTCCTCCAATCTATTACCATATGTTCAAAAGTAAACATAGATGCTCATTTCCTTTAAATCGGTTTGAAAAAAAAAAAAAAAGGGTGGGATAATTTTTTATTAGGAGTATTAACTATCACAGACAGTACAAATTGTTTCTCACAGACAGTCCAAAAAATATATATATATATATATTGTTTCTCATTAATACTAAAACACAAGTGGCTTGTGCATAGAGACAAATTATATGGGTTCACCCTAAGAAGATCATAGAATTATGAAAAAAGACAATTCTTTAACTGGGAAGGAACAGAAAACATGTGTGCGCTACGAACAAAAGCGTCAAATTAAGAGAAGCTTATCTAGCTAAGGCAATTTATTATTTCTTGTTTTAGTGGGACACAACGATTTGTTTGGCTGTTTGCCATCAAACAGCAGAAAACTTGTTGCGTCTCTCTCTCTCAGTCTTTTGTATGTGGGGACGTGCACACATCAAAGTAGTTCCAGTTTTGTTTTTAGCTAATAGAATAATCTTTAAACCTAATTCATGATTGATTGTATCATAGATCTTCACAAATCTTCCTTCCTACCTAAACAAATTAAAAATATTCACTTGAGGGGATAAAAAAAAGGAGAAATGATATCACCAAACTACGAAATAATTAATAGTTTAATTAGCTCATTAACGTATTTGGTATGTGTTTTAAAAAAACTTAAAATCTGGTTTTATGTATAATTTTTAAAACCTCATATGTTTAAGTATAATTGTATTTTATTCAATTTATTTTTTAAACAAAATAAGTCAATTAAAATTAGCTACCCCAAAACGTACCATCAAAACTTTTGAAATATTTTTAGCAAATTATTATTTTTTAAATAAACCACGCTAGGATTAAATATGATACT
>OU015762.1:14156684-14453696 GCA_907173295.1 Fagus sylvatica | reverse complement strand
TAGAGCAGCAATGGCAATTGCATTGGTTTTTCCCACATTGAATTGGAAATGAATGAGACCAACTGGAAAGACAAACACATCTCCCTTGTTTAGAACCTTGGTGAAGAGGCGGTTATCGGTGTTTGATGTTACAAAACCAACATTAAGAGTACCCTCTAAGACTACAAGAATTTCAGTGGCACGGGGATGAGTGTGAGGAGGATTTAGGCCATATGGTGCAAAGTCAATACGAGCCAAGGATATGCCTAGAGTGTTGAGGCCTGGTATTTGGTCTACATTCACAGTAGTGACATTTGATCGAACTCGATTATCTGTATTCCCAGGCTTGTTCAATCCCTTAAAGTAAAAATCATCAGCTTTGGCTTGCTTTGGATCTTTGCAGAACTTTCCATTAACAAATACTGCATAAAATAAATAAATAAATTTGTTATGGACACTTCAAAAAGAATGATTAACATGACAAAAATAAAGCAGAAGCTTTAAAAAAGAAAAAGAAAAGTGTGTACCAGCTGAGTTGGAGTAGTCCTTAGCCTTAAGTGCAACACAGAAGTCCTGCAGGGGATCAGGGTCAGAGGCATTGGCAAGAGAGAATGCCAAAGCGAAGAGGGCAAACGTTACAAGGTAAGCTTTCATCATATTTTTATTCTGTATATTTTTGCTTCGGTTGAGGGATGAGAAATGTTGCATGGGAAGCATTTCTATATATAGATATGGAGAAATTGAAAAGGTCTATGGTTTTCCTTACGTGAATTATATAAAGACTTGTTCAGTCTTGGACTCTTACCAATTCTCTTTTTGTTGGGCCAAATGTTCTTTAAGAACTCCCACATGTCCTAAATTTCAACATACTGGACCAGTTCAATTGGATAAGATTAGAGTTCTATTGTTACTTGGGCCAATCAATGATAAACACGGGCAGATTGTATCCCATCTCTCTTATGTTACCCAATTGTTAGTCTTACTGGTTTTTTTAGATCTGACAACTAGAAACACATTTGACATTTTGTGTTTTACTTTTCTCTTGGAATTTTAAATTCTCAAAAACCATGTTATTGTTAGAATATATCATAGGCCAAGGTCCAAGTCATATTCAGATTTGATCGATGTTCTAATATGGCTATATTAGTTTATGTATTACACCTTTGTACTTATAAAATACGACTGTATTATATATGTACCTGCACTTTGTGACTTTATCACCGCTCTCTTCTACCTCCAAATTCATCGCTCACGTCATGATCACACCGTCTTAGACACACCATCCCAGCATTGGATGTATCTGGATTTCAAGAATTCAAGGGTTGTTAACATTTTGGTGGAAAGTTTCTTTGTGACTTTATTCTAAGGTCAAATTACATAATCACCCCTTGGAGGATTCGGTCATTTGCAAACTGACCCAAACTTTCAATTTTGCAATATAACCATTGAGCTTTTAAAATTGATTAAATTGACGACTTTATAATAAAAAAATTCATTATTATAAACCCATGTGTAATGCACATGACTAATTTTTGTTAGCAAAATTGACCCAAAAAAATGTACCTAGAGAGGTCAATTTCACCAATTTAAAAACCTCTAATGGTTATATTGCAAAATTAAAACCCCAAGAAATCAGTTTGCAAATGACCCAAACCCCATGGGGTGATTATGCAGCTTAGCCTTATTCTAAATATAAATAGAATGGCTTGAGAATTACTATCGTAGAACCCTTAATTAGAAGGTTTCAAAGCTTCTAGTGTATCACTTAATTGCAACAAAGACTAAATAACCACCAATTGTAGATCCATTGACAAAGTCCTCGTCTAAATGGATTTTGAAAAATTGTATTTATAGGAAGTGTAGGTAGCTATCTTTAAGCCAAAATAAAAGTGGAGCCCACACGTAATTTGAGGTGGGTCCGAGTTGGGTATTGTTATTATGTGGAGAATAACAACATATGATCACTTGCTCAAAACCATTAAGGATTGAATGTGAAATTAACTTCTAAAGTGCCTACTTGAATATGAGTTTATGTAGTGTAAAATTTGTGTCTCACATTGGAAAGAATGAAATATTATTTATTATTTGTTATTTATAGTGTTAGTAATTTATCAAAATAGTATGTCTGTTCATTTGCACTAGTTAGATACTGGTACGTATAAATTTATAAATAAAAGTCTCATTTTTTTTAGTCACTTTTTCCATACACATTCTGCATCATAATCAGAGAGAGAAAAAAAAATAGTTATGTTTATGCACGGAGATTGCATGTACTTCTTCTACGTATGAAGATCATTTTATCCTGGGAGATGGACGTCAAAGAGACTCAAAGCACTGTTGTGAGGGGCGAAATTTGCTTTAAGGAGATAGCGTCAAACGCTAAACTTGATCAATTCATTTTTCTACATTCACTGTGAATTTGATTATTTATTAACTATGACAGATTTCTTATTGTTGTTGTTTATTTTATAGAATCACACAATATATATCTAACAATCTTAAGACAGATTCTTGTCTTCACAAGGTAAAAATTTTCAGATATAAGTGTTATATTGATAAGTTATGGTTTACCTTAGAATATTGTAGGGGAAGCTATTATTTCTACCAATTTTATTCTCAACAAGTTGCTAAAAAAAGAAAACCAATGAGACAAACTATGAATCTTGGAAATGTCGTATGCCTTCCTAGGAATTAAAAGTGTGGGGGTGTTTGGTTTAAGAGGTAGTCCTTATTCCTAAAAGGATAAAGCTAGGGTAAAAAACAGTTGATTGTGTTTTTCATTTTGAGGATATATTTCCATATATATCTATACAAGAATCAAATCCTTTTATAAGGATTTTGGAGTCGACATCTAGTACCTCTCATCATCAAGAGTTGATAGAAGAGAGGAATGAGGTTGAGTCTAGATGTAGTAAGAGGACATAAACATCAAATTCATTTGGTATGGTTTTCCTAACTTATATGTTCGAAGATGAACTTTATACTTTTAAGGAAACAATATCCAAACCTGATATATCTTTCTATAAAGATGTTTTCAATTAATCCATTTTACAAATCCATGCATGGTAACTCGTGGCCACCTAGTTGTGAACCTTTGGAATTCAAGAGGAAATGAAAGATGGATCTTTTTTTAAGTACAAGGTAAGACTTGTTGTAGAAGCTACAAACAAAAGAGAGGTATGGATGACCTTGAGACATATTCACTAGAATGTGATAGCTATTGTATCAGTGTATAACCTAGAGATACATCAAATGGATGATTAAACTGTTTTTTTTTTTTTTTTAATGGTGATGTATTACGATAAGTCTCTTCATATACGACGTAGACATAATATTGTGAGGCGGCAGTTGCTCTCAAATGACATTATCTCCATTGACTACATAAAATCAAAAGATAATATAGCGGATCCGTTAACCAAAATTTTGAGTGGAGAGCAAGTAAACTGCTCATCAAGGGGAATGGGTTCAAAGTCTATAGTTTAAGTTCCATGATGGCAGCCCTACCTAGCTGATTGGAAATCCCAAGATCTAGGTTCAAAGGAACAGTCGAATTGTGTTGGACTTGGTAGTATCACTATGGAGAAAATATCTCATGTCCATTCTTATGATGAAATAGTAATGCCTGTAAAAGTTTAGGATCGACTATGCTTTTACTGATTCTTATAACTTGGAAATCCAAGTGGGGTAAAGCAAGATACTCTAAATAAAAAATCACCTATGTGAGTGTGTAATGTGGCCACTACAACAAGAATTCTAAGGTTGAATTCTCAAAAACACTCATGAAACCAAAGTGTTAAGGGCCAAAATGAACACAATAATGAGAAATTTTTTTTTTTTTTGAAAATGAGCTGTGTGGATTCTATTGTCTTGTTATACACAAACGCCTAACAGTTGAAGACTTCATGTTCACCTGTTAGCCAGTATATCTGATAGTCTTTCACAAAGAAATGTTCAAAGCCAAAAGCTACCTTTCCCGATACCATAATTTTTTTACTCTACTCTCTGTGTCTGCATTTTCATTTGCATTGATTTTTTTTTTTTTTTAATTTCAATTTCCATTCATGTAGGGGAAATGTTGAAAAAATGGTCTTTATAGCAAGTGTATCTTTGAGCCAAAATAAAAGTGGACCTCACACGTACTTTGAGGTGGGTCGGAGTTTGGTCGTGTTCTCCTTCATACGGAGAATAACAACATGTGGTCACTTGCTCAAAACCATTAAAGAGTAAGTGTGAAATTGACTCCTGAAGTTCCAACTTGAATATGAGTTTAAGTAGTGTAAAATTTGTGTGTACCACATAGGAAATAATTAAATGTTAACTATTATTGTTATATATAGTGTTGGTTATTTATTAGAACAATATGTCTGTTCATTTGCATTGTTTCGGTATTGGTATGTATAACTTTATAAATAAGAGTCCCTTATTTGTTTTGAGTCACTTTTTGTCCATACACATTTTGCATCATAATCAGAGAGAGATAGAGAGAAAAACATAGTTTTGTTTGTGGTGTACGGAGATAGCTTGTGCTTCTTTTACGTGCACAGATCATTTTATCCTGGAGACAAACGTCCAAGAAACTCAAAACACCGTTATGAAGGGCAAAATATGTCTTAAAGAGACTTGATCAATTCATTTTTTTTTTTTTTTTTTGCATTCACTATGAGTTTTATTATTTATTAATTGTGACAGATTTCTTATTATTGTTGTTTATTTTATAGAATCACATAATATATATCCAACACTGGAAAGCATCATAAATTTCAAATTGGTTTAGAAAAATCCTATGCACTTGTATATATAACTTTGATTTCATTTTTTTTACCAGTAAAAAAAAAAAAAAAAACGTTACAACTTTCAATTTTCAAGCTCCTATATTCACAAAAGTGCCAAACTCTCCAATTTAGGCCAATTAAATCACTTAAACTCGATTTAATAAACCAATAATAAAAAATGGGGAGTCTGAACATGTCATTTTCGTGATCAAAGAAAAGCACCTCATATCAATTTGGTGGATTTTATTTATATTTATAACCAATCTTCAAGTGTCAGCCAACAAATTGTGAAGGGAAAATATTAAACTCCATTAGAAAATAAACAAAAATATGATACGTTTAAGATACAAAGCAACAAAAATATGATACGTTTAATATGATATTACACTGCAACACCAATAGCCCTCTCCTTCAGGGGTTCATTCGCTGGTATGACACAAGAATATCTCTAGATGTGGCTTTTCCATATAATGTCTTGTCCTCATTTTCTTCTTCATATATAGCTACGTTTTCCAACTTCAAATTACATAGCTACTTTTTTTTTTTTTTTTTTTTTTTGATAATTAGCAAACTTTTATTGAAATAAAGCAAATTACACAACCCTACAAGAGGGATACAAAACCCTACATAGAGGGCAGAGAAAGTGACATTCGTCACGGCAAAAAACCCTACACAGAGGGCAGCAATACAGAACAAGAAAAGAAAAAAGACTCCAACAACAACAACAACTACATCACAACAACAACACACGGCACAGAGCTTGACCAAAATCCAGCAGATTGCAAGAACAACCACAGCAGCCAATGTCCAGACCAGCAGAAGGTTTAGATCCTTGATCCCAGCCAAGTAAACCACAGAAAGGTCAAATCGAATTTGCCATTCGATTCGGGTGTGGTAGGGGCTCTTCAAAAAGAGTTTTGAATAATCTACCCTAAGAGTAGGGTAATTGATGGAAACAAGAGCTGAAATAAATCTCCAAACCCGATGCCCATCTAGCATCCACCGCCGGAGAAGATCTCGTCGCCCACCGGAAAGGTCAAATCTTGCCGACAAAAGAGAAGGAATTTGTTGGAGGCTCGAGCCACCCAAAGACTCCATCAAATCTCCCTCATGCAAGACCAGATCGGGTGATTGAGGGGTGGAACGGAAGGTTGTAGAAGAGAGGGATGGTGGTGGCGGCGGCTCGGAGCCGTCTGGTCTTGGTGCCAAAATAAGAAATAAACTAAAAAGGAAAGGGAAAGACGAAAGGGAAAAGGCCACACGGCCAAGATTGGACCATCTCTGGTCACGATCTCCCTCACACGGAGGTGAGGGGCGGCCGCGCAGCCTTAAGCAGAGCGGAAAATGGGTAGGTGGGTTCAAGAGGGGTTTTCTCTGGAAGCTTCGGGTTCTTTTTACTTGCGCCTTAATTACATAGCTACTTATCTTCACGTGATTTACTAACCACTAAATTCCAAAGTGTGGGCTGGACTTAGGGGTGGGCTCGGGTCGGGTTGGTCGGGTTTGGGGGTAATATTTCACCCTACCCGACCAAGTCGGGTTTAGAGATATAATATCCGTTAACCATCCGAAGTGCCAATCGGTTCGGACTGTTCGGGTGATCGGGTTGGTCGGGTGGATACGGTCGGGTTGGTCGGGTTTACACAATCAAATAATCCTATAAACCCAACCAAAAATCTCACACCAAAAACAACACAAACAACCAGCAACCAAACACAAGATTATGCAGCAAAAAATAAAAGAAAAAATCAAAACACAGCCCCAACACAAACACGATTGAACATCAAAAAATCCATTCAGCCAACACAAATTTCAATTAACATCACAAGTCACAACAAACACCAGGAAAAAAAATTCACAACAAACCAACGCAAACGGCGAGATCTTGACATCCACGGTGAGATCTTGACATCCACGGGTAGATCTTGATATTTACGGGCAGATCTTGACATATATGGCCAGATCTTGACATTTACGACCAGATCTGTACATTTACGACCAGATCTGTACATTTGCAGCTTTGAGAGAGATCTGAGAGTGACGGAGGTGTGGCAATGCTGCGGCGTGGAGGTGTGGCGGTGCTGTGGCGTGGAGGTGTAGCGGCGTGGAGGTGTGGCGGTGCTGCGGAGTGGAGGTGTGGCGCTAGTGGCGGTGCTGCGGCGTGGAGGGTGTTACGGCGTGGAGGTTTCGCTGGCGGGGAGAGGGAGAAGAAAATGAGGTGAAGGAGAATGGAATGAGAGAGAGATCAGACTAGGAAGTGGAGATTTGGGGATGGGTCAGGTAGATTAGGGGTTTTTTTTTTCTTTAAATATTAATGGTTGGGCGGGCGGGTATCCACCCTGACAAAAAACACAAAACCCGCGGCCCGCCCGAAACCCTAATAAGAAAAATAATAAAATCTAGTATTCGTCCATGCACAACTCACGGGCGGGCGGCCGGACGAACGGGTCGGGCAGTTTTGTCGGGCGAGTCGGTTTTCACGGGTTTTTGCCCACCCTGGACTATTCTGGTGCCGTACATTAAGTTTCTTGCGTGATTTACTTATCTTCACGTGATTTACCCCAATCATGCCAAAATAAAAACTGTTACAATTTGTTGCGTGTCGTACATTAAGTTTTTTAATTAATTATGTAGTTCATTTGACCAACGATTCACACAGTTTATTTTAATTAGCACTGGAAAAAGATAAAATATTTTTTTTGTATTGCATTAGTCAATGTAGCAACATATTTAAATTTAATTGAAACCCTAAAATGCAACATCTAAAAAATTACATCTAATTTTTATCACCAAATCATATACTATATAATAAAAATTGAATTTTAAGAATTGTGGTTGTGAGAAGTGGATAACTTCCTGGCCCTAGTACAACATGTATAACAAAAGATTACTCTTGAATAATAAAAAATAAATGGTTGAATTTAATGTATTTGAATTCAACTAGGAACCTAATGTACTTTACCTAAAGAACTGTATCTAAATTTTACCTTATTAAAATTCACTTAGGTTAGAATTCTATTGGACTTAACTAACCTAAATGAACTAATTACATTTGGTTTTCTTAAAATAAATTTTAATTTAAATTGGGTTTTAATTATTTATTTATATATAAATATTTTCAATAAGATTTTCTTATGCAAGGTACGAGTTACAAACTATTCTATTTATTTTATATATATATATATATATATAGTTGAGCTTGAGTCATCCTTACCTAATCTCTAATTACATTATTATGGAATTTTCTTATTAGTAAATAGTGGTTTTGCCACATGAATTAATCGACAAGAGGAAGAGGTGTTTAACAAACGTCAACATTTTATTCATCCAAAATCCTCCAAAAAAGAGTTACATAAGCCATCCTTATTCTAGAAGTAATGATTGCATTGAGATAAACATATAAAAAATGTCTAGTGCTTAATGACACTTTCAAATATTTTCCTAATTGTGAACTTAGAATAATTTCTGAAGATGTTCAACCACATTCTTGTCGAGTTGGAAGGCCTTGGTGAGAACATCAGGATTAATGGGAGGATCGGATCCAAAAACAGCATCTGCTATTGTGATTACGCCTGCATTTTGGCTGCTTAGAGCAACAATGGCAATTGCATTGGCTTTTCCCATATTGAATTGGAAGTGAATGAGACCAACTGGAAAGACAAACACATCCCCCTTGTTTAGAACCTTGGTGAAGAGGCGGTTATCAGTGTTTGATGTTACAAAACCAACATAGAGAGTACCCTCTAAGACTACAAGAATTTCAGTGGCACGAGGATGAGTGTGTGGAGGATTTTGACCATATGGTGCAAAGTCAATACGAGCCAAGGATATGCCTAAAGTGTTGAGGCCTGGTATTTGGTCTACATTCACAGTAGTGACATTTGACCCAACTCGATTATTTGTATTCCCAGGCTTGTTCAATCCCTTAAAGTAGAAATCATCAGCTTTAGCTTGCTCTGGATCCTTGCAGAACTTTCCATTAACAAATACTACATAAAAAAAAAAAATGTTAAGTACACTTCAAAAAGAATATGATTAACATGACAAAAATAATGTAGAAACTCTAAGAAAAGAAAAAAGAAAAGTGTGTACCAGCTGAGTGAGAGTAGTCCTTAGCCTTAAGTGCAACACAAAAGTCCTGTAGGGGGGCAGGGTCAGAGGCATTGGCAAGAGAGAATGCCAAAGCGCAGAGGGCAACAGTTACAAGATAAGCTCTCATCATATTTCAGGCTTAGTCTGTCTTCTATTCTGTATATTTTTGTTTCGGTTGAGGGATGAGAAATGTTGCATGGGATGCATGACTATATATAGATAAGGAGTAATTGAAAAGGTCTATGGTTTTCCTTACGTGAATTATATAAAGACTTGTTCAGTCTTTGACTCTTACCAATTTTCTTTTTGATGGGCCAAATATTCTTTAATTAACAATTCCCACATGTCCTAAATTTCAACAAACTGGACTAGTTCAATTGGATAAGTTTAGGGTTCTATTGTTACTTGGGCCCATTAATGATAAACACGGGCAGATTGTATCCCATATCTTATTCACTGAATTGTTAATTAAGTCTTAGTGGTTTTTTAGAACTAACAACAAGAAATACATTTGACATATTCTGTTTTCTCTTGGAATTTTAAATTCTCAAGTGTGATTATTAGAAAATATCATAGGCCAAGTTCCAAGCCCAGTATTCAGATTTGATGTTCAAATATAGTCGCTGTTCTAATATGACTTTTCAGTATTAGTATATGTATTACACCTTTGTGCTTATAAAATACGGCTGTATTAGTATATGTACTACACCTACACGTTTTACTTATAATGTACTTCACCGCTCTCTTCTACCACCAAATTCATTGTTCACGCATGATCACACCGTCTTGAACACACCATCCCAGCATATTCAACTTGGATGTATCAGGATTTCAAGGGGTTGTTAACATTTTGGTGGAAAGTTTCTTTGTGACTTTATTCTAAATATAAATAGAATGGCTTGAGAATTTCTATCGTAGAACCCTTAATTAGAAGGTTTCAAAGCTTCTAGTGTATCACATTATTGCAGCAAAAGACTAAAGAAACACAAATTGTAGATCCATTGACAAAGTCCTTGTAAATGAGAAGCACCATAAACTTTCAAATTTAATTAAGTTTCGGCATTCAATTATATTTCAAATTGGCTTAGAAAAATCCTATGTGCTTGTATATATAACCTCGATTTCATTTTTTTCTACCAATAATAAAAAAAATAAAATAAAATAAAAATTCAATTTTCAAGCTCCTATATTCACAAATGTGCCAAACTCTCTAATTTAGGCCAATTAAATTACTTGAACTCGATTTAATAAACCAATAATTAAAAATGGGAAGTCTGTACATGTCAATTTCATTATCAAAGAAAAGCACCTCATATCAATTTGGTGGATTTTATTTATATTTATAATCAATCTTCAAGTGTCATAAAGCCAACAAATTGTGAAGGGAAATTATTAAACTCCATTAGAAAATATACAAAAACATGACATGTATAAGATACAAAGTAACTCAACCCTGCACAACCCTACATGCATCATGTGGACATAGTTATATTTCATTTTAAGAACCAGAGATATTACATTGCAACACCAATAGCCCTCTCCTTCAGGGGTTTATTCGCTGGTTAGACACAAGAAGATCTAGATTTGGCTTTTCCATAATGCCTTGCCCTCAATTTCTTCTTCTTAGCCAATTTTTTCTCCAAGTCTTTTACTCTTCCAGTCAGGTTGGATATAACAGTCAATTGCTCTTTTCCTGCGGCAATCAACTTCTCCATCATCTCCCTCAATTTCTCATTCTCTTCAATAAGCTTTTTATCACTTTCCATACCTAAGTTGCATTCATTAACGGATACTTGGCCAGCAGCTGGTGATAAAGGTAATGGCTCTCCTTGCCCTTCAACTTTCTCAAAATACAGTGGAACCTCCTCCTCCTTAGTTTCAGTCCCAATAGCCTGATCAATCACCACTTCTTCATCCTGGCTTTTGTGTTCATCTTCCTCTTGTGCCTCTTTCATTGCATCTTTCTTCTCCTCTCCAAGTGATACGCGAGGCTCTACATTATCTTTATTCTCCCAAAATGGCACTTCCATCTCTGGAGTGGTAACCCCAGCATCTTCCAGTACCGGAGAGCAAGTATAATTAGCATCATTTACTCCCTCATATACATCTCCATGCACTTCACTGTGGCCTTCTGTCTTCACAACTGGGATAGTGGGTTGGGGATCTACTAACTCAGAGGCAACCTGAAGCTCATTGCTGTCTATTTGTCTTGGAGGTGGCTCAACTGCCAGAGTTGCATTGCCAACTCCAGGAAGTTCCTCATACTTCTGATTGCCAATGTTTACACAATCTATTGATTCAGCAATAGACTTCTCCTCTTCGGGGATGTCCAGTGGCTGCTGCACCAATTGAGTTAGTGTTTGATTTTCATCATCTGGTGAGATCACATCAACTGTGACATTAAATTTCCCATCTCCATCAGTTTCAACTTGTTCATGCTTCTCGAATTTAGAAAAAGCAGGGCCATCATTGGTTACTCCAAGTGGCAATTCTTCCAACCAATTCTGTTGTACTTCATTCTTTGCCATTGAAATTTGATCATCCTTTTGAGACTCGAGAACAGTTGGCTCCTCATCAGTTACTCCTGTAAATTCTGTCTCAGATTTGATCTTCTCTTCTCCAACCAAAGGAAGTTCACTGGATTGTTCAAGCTCAGGATATACAATATTTTCATTTTCAACACCCTTCACTGCTTCTTGACAAAAATCTAGCTCACCATTAAGAACCTCTACTTTTTGTTCCATAATTTGTTGTGGCTCAGCTTCTTTAAGTACAGCACCACTTGCCACTGGTAATATGCTATTTTCATCTTCGGGTTTTTCGTGCCCTTCCTTGTCATTAAAGGTAGATCCTAAAGTTTCCTCAGTTTGGCAGCTGGATACAACCGGAAGCATACTTTTATGTGCCTCTACCAATCCAAGACTACTATTGCAGTTTCTCTCAGGAGAGCTTTTGCCAAGTCCCTCTACTTCCTCTGCTCGCTCCTCTGCTTTTTCAGGCTTCTTGATCATCAAAGAATCCAGCTTCTCCTGTAGGGTTACAAGTTCCCTAACCAAGGATTTTCTTATATCTCTAACAATTGGGTGCAAGCCCTGAAACATGTAAAAGAAACAAACAATAAACTACTATGCCAAACAAATAGTATAGCAAGAGAGGAAAACAAAAAAATGGCATTAAGTTGATAAAATATTCTGTATCATTCAAATCCACTAAATATAATTGTTCCTCTAAAGTTCATTCACAACCTAACATAATACAAAAAATAATAAAGGACTAAAATACACAAACCTGAATTGTGTCCAGTTCTAGCAGAAGCCTCATTATGGTTTCTCCAATTACTAATTTCTGCTTGTCATCTCTTTGAAGATCAGAAGAAGACTCCAGGTTCTGAATACGATTCCGAACATCAGTTACCTGCTGATGAACTTCCGCTATTTTCTTCAGTTTCTTCAGTGGTTCCCATTTCCTCACCTCATACCCATGGTAGGCAGACTGGATAAGCACAGCAGCTTCTTCATCTGACAGGGTCTTTTTCTTGAATTTACCTTCATCACCGACTATTTTAGCTGAATCCATCCCTTTCTTCGCTTCAATTTGTTCCTCAGTTGACTTTGTGGAGACCTCTTGAGAATCAATCAAAGGATCAACAAGAAACTGAGTCTGAGACCCATCTCTTAAATCTTTATCCTTGTCTTCACTGGTTTTCCTTTCCACCACCTCAATAACATTCTCCTTTTTGCCTGGCTGCACCTCCTTGTTGCTGTCCTGAGATTTTGAAACTTGAAGTGTCTTATTTTTCAAGCTTGATGCTGCAGTGGAAGTGGAAGAGACATTTGATGTCTCTTTTGAATGTCCTTTGGGAGCCGGAGGACTAGAAGACCGTGACCTGCCATTTCCATTTTTGTTCCTAAACAAAGGATCAACTCTCAAACAAACAGGAGGTAACCTAGATGTCTTTGGGGGGGATGAGGATTGCCTTTTATTAATGGTATTGACACTTCTTCCTCTGCTTTGAGTGTCCTCAGAACTGTCATCCTTATGCAATTCCATTTGCTTCACTGGAATGCTTTTTGGATTAGCACCTTTCTCCCCCATTGACACCTCAGAATCAGCCTGACTCTCAGAATTCTTTTCATTTTCTGTAGGTTCATTTGTGAAATCATGGCTTTGAGGAGGATTTAATGGAATGAACTTGAAAGTATAAGGTGTCTCTTTGTCTTTGGCTGTTTCTGGGGTATGTCCCATCTCCCTGTTGTCCTTCTTTCCAGTCTCCCCCTTCTTATCATAAGAAGAAGGCATCCAGATAATTGGAAATGGGAATTGCGTCCTCTTGTCCTCATTTTGCTGATTTTGATTTCTCTTTTCATCAGCACCCTGCAGCAAAGATCCAATGTCAAGAGGGAACCATCCATTAGATTCCAAACTCTCATGAGGCTTCATTGTAGTTGCAAGTGGAGCCTGAACCTGATCAGTCTCCGATTCGAAAGGCTTTCTATGCTCTTTGCCTTTCATGTACTCTGGTGGAATCCACACAAATGGATAGGGGTAATTCTTCTCTTGAATTGGCTCTAAAGATTCACTTCCTTTCATTTCAAAATCCTCCGGCACCTGCTCCTCAATCTTCACACTTTTATCTTCCTTCTGGCTGTGCACCGCGTGATTAGGACACGCACAACAATTATAGTTTCCGGGCATATACTGCTCCATCGAGTAGTGTGGTGGGGGTATATAATGAACAGGATAGGCTTCGTGATATGCAGGATGAGGATGACCCCCACAACAAGGCATTGGTGAAGGTGGTGGAAAATGAGGATAAGGAGGTCTAAAACTATAATAACCAGTGAAGCTGTTATGATTGCAGCAGGAATGCCATGGCATCGAATTACTGCCATAGTTGCCACCATAAGGCCAAGGCCTACATTCATATGCAAGGTGAGGATTGGCTGCATCACTCTTCATAACTTCCATGCCAGGATGATGAAATTGAGTGAAATTCATTTGGTTGCTCTGGTGGGGGTATGAGTCCATGTATTTGTAAATAGGAATCATTTTTTCCCAACCTTTATCAAGGAGTTTATAACCAAAACTAAAACGCAAACTCTGATCAACAAAACAAGGAGAAATTAGCCCCCAGAACTACATGAAACTAACTGAAAAGGAAATCAACTAAGAAAAAAAATAAATAAATAAGCAGTAAACAAAATCACATCAACTTAATAATAACCATATATGGTACATTGTATACAAAAATTTCAACAAATGGAGGATATTTATGACAAAAGTAGCTGTCTAATTTCTATGCCAAAAAACAGAAAAACAACGTTACAATTTACAAAGCACTGGCAGTATATGCTTGTATAAGAGAAATCCAAGTCCAGATTACTTAATACTCTTCCTTCTTCTTTTCTTTTTCTTTTTTTTTTCATCTAAGGTAGAAATCCTACTCTAAAAACACATTATATATCCTCTTCCAGAACACAAGAAAATGGTAAAAATCTCTGAATTTTGACCCCCCAAAAAAAATTTCAAAACGGATGGTCCCTAACAACTCTTTCGCAGCAATTCAAGTCGTCACTGTTCTTTTAAATAAATAAATAAAATAAAAAGCCTCTTAATTTTCATTAAACGCTGCTGCAATTAGCACTAGTATAGAGAACATAGTACATAACATAACAGCACTAAACTAAGCTTAATTCGATTGCTACATTTTCATACCGACCAAGCACAGAGATTCGAATGTAGGGAAGGAATAGAAATTCAGACTTCCAAACCCAATTCCCAGCTTCGTCCTTTCCTTTCCTTTCCTACATAGGCTACATACATTACTTCAATAAAATAAACAGAACATCTTAACGTCCTGCTATCCCATTATATCTTGCATTCTTGCTCTTATTATAAGCAAAGCAACAAAAACAACCAATGAAAAGAGAAGAGAAATCAAGCACTTACAGTTACAAGTTTATTTCCCCGACTGAAAAAAGAAACGAATTCCACCCAAACGGTTCCACACAATCCGAATGACTAAAGTTATCGACACGAATCAGTCCACCAACCCAGAAAATTGCTAAATTCTTGTGCTTTCTCTCTTTCTCACTCTCTTATACGTGCTTCGAGTTTTTTTCTCTGAGATCACAATGTGTCAGATAATTAGCCTTATATAATACATAGTATTTTAGAGAAAAAAAAAAAAAGTATTTTCTCTTCGAGATCTTTCGCGCGTCTCCTTCAGTTGAACTGTCTAGAATTGTCAGGCCACGTGTAAGTTGCTTTGCTCCTCCACGTGTATGGAACTAGAGGGTTCTTTTGTGTTGGGTCCACGGATGGAGTTCTGAATACTCTGCGGTTGTTTATATCGTAAAGTTAGGAAAATGTCATTGTTTCTTAAAATAAAATATAGTTGGGAGTACATCAACATAGCGTGGCGCTCTGTGATTCGGGAATGGTCCCGAATGTGCTAGGGATGTAGAAAGAGTTGGTTGGAGGTAGGGGTGTAAGTTTCACTGATACAACCGACACAACCGTAAGAATTGTACCGCATCTCACTACACCAAAATCGATTTTAATAGGTGTGGGTGCAAATGCAAGTGCGTGTAATAGGAAAACCGCACTATAAGGTATAGGTGCATGCATAAATCAGGAGAAAACCGCACCGCACCTCACCAATTACACCTTCTAGTATATTATACTTATATGCTAATGGAATATGCAGGTGATGTTATGTGAAGGTTAAGATAGTGTTATATTTGTATAAGGATGACATATATGTGCAAGTTGAGATTGTAAATTATAATTCATTCTATGAGATATGTATGTTATAATTTTTTTCTTCTAAATCTTCAGATTGAGATTGGAAACTATGATTTATATTTGTATGCTATAGTTAGCCAAATTTTTTTAGTTGTTGTAAATGTGAATTTTTTAGATTAAAATTGACATTTGGGCTAGTCCAATCCGACCCAAATGAGTCCAGCCCAAACCGCAAGACTGCACCTACACCGTACCGCATCAAACCGAACCACACCGCATCAAAACCAATCTTAATAGATGCAAGTGCAGGTGCGTGTAATAGGAAAACCACACTATAAGGTGTAGATGCATAAATCCAGAGAAAACCGCACCGCACCTCACCGATTACACCCTTAGTTGGAGGGAAGTTCGACTTTGCATGTTTAGGGTAGAATTGAACATTCGAAAATCAAAGTTGACTCTCTGTCTAGATATTTCTCGTCTTATGTAGTGGTTTTCAATTTCAATTTCTTCCACAATTTTCCTATCCAATTAGGTTAAAAATAAATATTCCCAATGAAATCTTGCCACATCACGATTTAGTATAAGTCTATCATGGGCCGAGCAGTCCAAGAATACAATAGCTCGTGAGGGATAATTCTTCGTTACCCACATTTTTTTTCGTTTTTTATTTGTGGGTAACATAACCTAAAATTTTAAGTTTTCACCTATTCATTTTAAGTGTTTTAGTCGTGAACGTCCATTCAGGATTAAAACCTGTTACCGTGTATTCCAGATATTTATTTTCTTTTTTAATTCAAACCTCACAGTTGAGTGGATCGTTCTCTAGCTTTCTCTCTCAATCTCAATCACCCCCTATCGATTACTCCCTGTTTTCCATCCCGTCGTCAAGTGCAGCCACGCCGACGCAGCCGGATCTACTTTGTCATGGTTTTCATCAAGGGCGGAGAGTTGTTCACCAAGGTCACTAAGGGCCGCTTCACCGAAGATCTCAGTCACAAGTACTTCCAGCAGCGATACTGCAATTCTCGTGGTCCTTCCACCGACCAGCCCTTCTCTTTTCAACAATAATCTAACCCGCAAAGATCCTATGCAGAGAAATGTCCAATGTGTATTCCTATTTCTTTAGTTTTTTTTTTTTTTTTTTTTTTTTATGAATCAGCATGAATTTTATTAAAGAAAACAAAGATGTTAAACAGGGCCCCAAATGGCTCTAAGCAAAGGACCCCTCTGCAAACCAAGAAACTACAATACAGTAGCACCTAAACACCTAGCATTGGGTTCCACCAGCCTAAAACAATTAAAAACTCTGTTACAAATGAAAAACTCCAACCAAGCAGTAGCTTAGTGGTGAATTGGCTTCCTAATTATGTCTTTTACTTAGAACAATTAAATTAACCCCCCATTTACAACACAAAATCCTATTAAGAACCGAATCATGAGCTTTGCTGAAGCTCTCTAATCGAGCACTTGAGATCCTTTCTAACATCTTTGACAATTTGTTCTTCAGTCCTTATTTGTCTTTAGTGCATGATAGCATTTCTTTGTTTCCAAATGTGATACATAGCAGCCTACCAAGCTAGCTTACAAACAGTCACTCTAAAACTACTACCTTTGAGATTATTGGTACCCATTCAACTAGTTTCAACCAACAGTAGTCTATATCTGATATTAAATTGACTCATGATATTCTTCCAGATTCGTTTGGTGAAGGAGCAAAGAAAAAAGAGATGGTCTCAATTTTATACATAAGTATTACACAAAACAGCAGGAGCAAAGAAAAAAGAGATGGTCTCGATTTTCTACATAAATATTACACAAAACACATTTACTATCTCCATTAAAACCCCAATGTATCATCCTTTCCTTGGTTGGAAGCTTATTTTTCATTTCTAACCACCCAATGAAAGAGTGCCTGGGAATGGTAAGATCAAACCATAGTAGTCTCCACCAAGATACAACCTGTCCCTTCATTCTGATTTCCTCCCAAGTATTTGCACAACTAAATTTAGGTGAAGATGCCCATAAAACTCTATCTGCATCCCTCAATTGAATAAGGTTGAGTTTGCTTTGAAATCAACAAGTTGTTCAAATCTGACAGCCTGCCACACCCACTGCTTCTCTAGAGGACACATGCAACATTTGATTCAAGGCCATATTTTTGGAATAAAATGTCATTAGGATGCCAGTGGTCATGCCAAAGAAAAATATTTTTCCCATCCCCAACCTCAAAGCTCAGAAAATTCCTAGCTTCTTGACTTAGTTTAAGAAGGGACCTCCATCCCCAAGTGCAATCCTAAGGGATTTTAATTTTTCCAAAGGCATTTGCCTTTTAGTAGACAATGTTGCACCCAAGCTACCCATAGGGAATCAGCTTGTGTAAAAATATTCAAATTAGCTTCATAATTGCTGCTTTGTTCCAATCCTCCAATCATTTCAATCCAAGGCCTCATTCTTTCTTTGGAAGACAAACTTATAAAATCAAACTTATTCAAAGTTTGTTACAAACCTTGAATTAGAATTGCTAATCTAACTTCGAACTTCAAAATGGTGTGCTTGGTCCGAATTATGCCTTAATGATAAAGGACTTTTTTCTTATGGCACCAAACAAAGTATGAAGAATGAAGCAGAATTGTAGATCCAACAAGATAAATACATAGATATTTTGCATTAAAACTTACAAAGTACAAATACAATAAGAACAATTAATGAACACACTTGAATACACTTGAACACACTTTGAACACACTTATAACACACTTTAGATCACAATGAATCTCTTGCACATGGGTTGTGGAAGTTGAGTTGTCCAAAGAGTCTTTAAAAAATAAACCTTCTTATTAATAGTCAAAAGGGTGGTTATTTCCATGAAATAATTACCCATCAATAACTACTTTGGGTGATTTATTTTTAGGAAAATAACTACTCCCAATAGCTTGGAGATCATAACACATGTCATCCACATCATGGAAGTTATTGGTGGTTACATCCTACTATTAACTTCCTCCATAAAAATTGTAAATAATGACACATATAAATGAAAGTTATAAATAATTTTATTTCTATATAAATTACACATATAATATGGCTACCAATTTAATATATTATGGTGGTCAATATTATATATATAACAATATATAATAAAATTATTTTTATGTGTAAACACATACCCCCTCGTCCATTTAGATGACGCTTAGAGCATTCTCAACCCATTTTGCATCTATTCTCTATTTTACATCTTCAAAAAGCCACTTTTCTATTTTAACTACCCACTTTTAGAAAACACCTCACATCCCATTCTCTATTTTACAATACATCATATTAAAATATTATAAAATAATTCTTTTTTTATATATTTTTTTTCGCACTCCAACCAAGCCCACGACAACCATCAAAACCTCAGGAGCCGATCAACCACAACCTCAACAACCCAATCAACAGCCCAGATCAACAACCCAGCACCAAGAAACTACCCAGGCCAGATCGGCCACCACAGGAGCCACCGCCACCACAAGAGCCACCACTCACGGCAACCACCCAAAACCCACTCACGCCTCCTTAACCACGGCAACCACCCAAAACCCACTCACGCCTTCTCAACCACGGCAACCACCCATAACCCCCACACCCACGCCGGCAAACCCAAACCCACAACCACCATACCCATGCCGGTAAATCCAAACCCACCACAACCCATTTTGTCTGCAACCACGGCAGAGAAGGGGGAGAGAAACCAGCCACCGAATCCCATGGCAACCACCCAAACACAAATCCCAAGCAACAAGGTACCAACAAGCCGATTCAACCCTTACCACCACAAGCCGATTCAACTCCTTCGTTTGCCATTAACGAGGACGCCCAACAACTCATGGCCCAGCAACCCAATCGGAGAGAGAGCCATTGACTGAGCCTGAGCCGAGCCGATGAGAATGGGAGTGCAAGTGCGAGACTGAGCCTGAGCCGATGCCAATGAGAGTGGGAGTGCGAGTGCGAGTGAGAGAAAGAGAGTTTGAGAGAGATTGAGTGAAGAATTTGGGAGAGCAAAGCAGAGAGAGTGAGCGGTGGGGCAAAGTGAGAGAAGAAAAAAAAAGAGGAGAGAGAAAAATCGAATAAAAAAGCATAAAATAATAAATACAAGTTGCTACAGTAACTTGTATTTTTACAAGTTATTGTAGCAATTTGTAAAACCATCCCCTATTATACAGGTCCAATTGTGAGGTGTTTTGAAGCAATTTGGTGAACAATATTCTCTATTTTACATAAAAAGGGGCATTTAGATGTTGGGCTGGGAATGCTCTTCTTAGAAATCTAAAGTGGACGATAGATAATTCAATTCAAAATAATATTTTGGCCAAAAATATTAAGACTATTTAATTCTAATATTTGAGTTTGCTAAAAATAAGATAACCACTTTAAATGGCTGATTTTATTTTTCCAGCCCAAAGTTCAGACCAATTTCATTAACAAAATTATGGCCTATCAGCCACTTACAAACCAAGTGTAGCAATTATCCACCAAAATTTCTGCCCAAAACGATTTCAGAACCAAAACAAATAAATGCCTCGAATTACTGTTAGTTTCGGAGTTTGAACTTACTAGTTTTGGACTTCGGACTTTGGATTTTGAATTACTTAGAGGTTATCAAACATTTCTTTAATTGTTTGGCATTTGACAAAGACCTATATACGGCCTTAAATAAAGAAGACCTTGTTAACACGTGGCCTTTGCAAAGCCAGATATATTAGAAGTTACTAACTGTAAAGGCCCATTTTTTCTACCTACGACAGACCAAAACCAAAGCCTCAGGAGTCTGCTCTAAAGGCCCAAAACCCATTAGACCCAGTGATCTGTGGTAATAAGAAAGTAAAAAGGAATGGCTTTAAGCCATTGATCAAGCCCAAGACCCAAAGACCAGCCCACTCAATCCCCAAGCTCATGTCTGCTGCAATGACACCAGAACATTTAAAATAGTTCAAAGAAAGGAAAGGGAAAAGTTCCCACGTGAAGCTCCATCTTTCCCTCCATTTTGGTGCGCTGCTCGAGGAACTAAAATCAAAAAGAGCATATTTCCAAGAAACGGATTTCCAGGCTTCATTATGGAAGGAAGAAGGTTGATCCTTCTCATTGTCCACTGGTCACAGTAGACATCTCCAGAAAAACGTCTGCGGGAGCAACAACTGAAACAAGAAATGATGAAGAAGAAAGCTGGTCCTTCTCATTGCCCACTGGTCTACGATAGACACCATCACAAGATCATCTATAGCAACACCAGCTGAAAGAAGAAGTGATGGAGAAGATGGGACAAGAGTTGAAAAGGCCAAGAAGTCTGCCATGGCCGCCCAAGCCAACACCACTCTAGGGGCAACGACCACCGTAGCCCAGCACTCCGGTGGTCCTTGCTCATCCTCATCATGGAGCTTAGGAAGAACGGTTTGGAGGTAGGGGAATCAATTTACTGAATTTTTATTTGATCTGCCGCAACATAAAAGACATTAATCTGCTGGGGAATAATGTCAAAAATGGTAAGATTAAATTTTAATTAATGCAAAACGTATATGAGTCAAGTCAGTTAATTACTTTAGCCTATTGTCAAGCATTTAATGCTCATCACCTCCAACGCCATAAATGAGCTGAAAATCAGCCATCTGCTGCAGACCAAGTCAAGTTTGCAATAGATGAGAATCCTCACTTTTGATCTCAAACTGATCTTTTTATCAAATCCCGCCCCTTTATTTCTCGGATAAACAGTAATGCTCATAATAAAGAAGACAATGAGTAAAACCACAAGACAATAACACCACTATAAAGATGGGTGAGAAAGAGGAAGAAGGGGTTGGTTGGCTTTAATCTGAAATTAAGTCTCCATGAAAGTTGATTTCAAAAGCTTAAGAAGAAGGAGTAAAACAACCAAAAAGCCAGTAGGATACTTCCTACAGATCTACGGTAGACTGAACACTTTCAGTCTACCACAACCAAAAAGACCAACTCATACTCACTAAACACTTACCTAAGTAATTATACTGACTCATATACATTTGCACAGTGAATGATTCTCTTCCTACTCCCCAAATCTCCTAAATTCCATGTTTTACAATGCTTTGCAAATTTTGTTACATGTCTTTGCAAGTTATGCTAAAGGCTAACTATTTTGATGTTCGGTTTATTAGTCCACGATACAAGAATTGATTCCTGAATTTTGGCTCCCCATTATACATATTCCATTGTGTGTTGTGGTTACTGAATATCTTGGTAAAGGCAAAATTTACGTTTATTGGCTTATTTAAATCTGCGGTGCTGATTTCATTTGTCTACCGCAACTGTCTGCGTGAATATTGTGGTCTGGTAGATCAAGAGGCACTAGAGGGAAGTTAGAGGGAAGCACCATCAGCCATCAAGCGATCTACCAAGCTTGATGTAGAGTTTTGGGCTCAACACCCTTTATACAAATCCAGCCCGTGTCCAGCCCACCTATGGATTGATACACGCCCATCAAAGCAGAAATTTTGAGCATCTACACTAACTAACAGAAAACATATCACTTTTGGTAAGCAATCATAAACCCCATATTAAGATTTTTCGCATCTATCAGTGAAGACAAAGAGGACGAAACCAACCTTGAGTGATACATTCTGCTAGTGCTTCAATTCGAACTTCTGGACTTTGATTTGGGGCCATCAATTGGTTCATTGATTCGTGGTTGCTAAGATCTCGAGGTGGGTTTCAAAGATCTCGAAGTGGCTGGGTTTGGACTTCGAGTTTTCTGGTTTCAGAAACTTGAAGTGGGTACTCGAGGTGGCTGGAGAGATCTCGAAGTGGGTCTCAAGGACCTCGAGGTTAACCTGGTTGGTTCAGATTTGAGGCTTCGAATTTTTTGCTAAAAGCTTCGAGTCTTTGCTGGGATTTCATCACCCTCTTCGCCTTTCTCTGAAACTCGAGGTGGCTGACTGAAGTTCCTCGAAGGGCTGGTTTGGGATACTGCAAACTCTTTACTCGAAGCACTTGCTGGTAACTTCGTCCTTCATGGGACGATGTGGATTGAGGAGTTTGTTTGGTTGATGGCATTGAAGAGTAAATCTTCGCACCATACAAACGAGACCGTGAAAGATTTTGCCAAGGCGCTGGCTTTTCTTCCTTCTTTGGCCACGTATAACTAATACATTGCTGAGAATTAACCACGTGTAACTTGTTGACTATTATGCACATTTTGTTAGCCATATGTTCCCACATTCATATTATAGTAAATTTTGTTTGTCTGTATTTTATCATTCATTTTGGCCTGCCTTCCTAATGGAATGCTTTGGTTTTCGAAACATCCTTTGGTCTTTAGTTTAAGACCAAATTGTTTAAGGCCAGATTTATAATGTAACAGATTTTCACGAAATGGTTTATATTAGTCATTTTAATGGCACTTTAGTATTTCTAGGATTCTTGAATTCTACTAACCATTTAGAAAAAATCTGTAAATCATGGGAGCCAAGTAACCAATGTGGATACTCAATTTCAAAGACATTCATAGAAAATTGGTTTGTCATCCACCATTTTTCATATACTTTGTCTTCGAATAAAAAACTCAATGATTCCTTAACACTTTCTTGTCATTCTCCAAAAATAAAATCATAAGACATTTGTTACCCCACAAGTTTTAATTCTTAAGTTAAATCATTAGTGAATTTTTTATCACTAATCACTTCATCTTTGGCAAGTTGATCATTATTTTCTATAGAAATATAATTTTTCTCAAGATTAAATTCACAAGGCACTTCATGCCCCCCTAGTATTAATTCTTGAGTTGATTTTTCCTCAATCAATGTTTCATCTTTGGAAAATTGATCAGTATTTTCTATGGATTCCACCTTTGATGCAAAAACTTTTCTTTCAGATACTCTTATAGCTTCATTCCAATCAAGAGAAGAATCATTGGACATTTCATGTCTATTAAAATCTATTACTTGATTATTAATGGATTGACCATATTGATTATTCTTTACAAGATGATCATAGTCATATTGATCATTCTCTACGAGATGATCATAACCATATTGATCATTCTCTATGAGATGATCATAGCTATATTGTTGTGGGGAGACGTGTTTTGGTGAATTTTCATAATGACGATAATATATCTCATGGTAATCACTCCATAATTCATCATTTTGTTTATACAACTTTTGAATGATGAAATTTCTTTCTTCCTAAACTTCATCTGATGCATAGTAATAATCCCACCAAATATCTTCAAGTTGATCCAATTTGGCCTCATTTGCTTTAATTTGGCCATAAATTTCATCAAGTAAAAATCTTTCACCCTTATAATACTTTATTGGCATGTAATGATTAATATCTCCCACTGTGGTCACCAATTTGTTTGATATAAAATCAAACTTATTTAAAGTTTGTTACAAACCTTGAATTAGAATTGCTAATCTAACTTCAAACTTCAAAAGGGTGTGCTTGGTCCGAATTATACCTTAATGATAAAGGACTTTTTTCGTATGGCACCAAACAAAGTATGAAAGATAAAATAGAATTGTAGATCCAATAAGATAAATACATAGATATTTTGCATTAAAACTTACAAAGTACAAGTATAATAAGAACAACTAATGAATACACTTGAATACACTTGAAGAACATTTGAAGAACACACTTAGAACACACTTTAGATCACAATGGATCTCTTGCACATGAGTTGTGAAAGTTGAGTTGTCCAGAGAGTTTTTGAAGAATAAACCTTCTTATTAATAGTCAAAAAGGTGGTTATTTCCATCAAATAACTACCCATCAATAACTACTTTTGGTGATTTATTTTTAGGAAAATAACTACTCCTAATAGTTTGGAGATCATGACACATGTCATCCACATCATGGAAGTTATTGGTGGTTACATCCTACCATTAACTTCCTCCATGAAAGTTGTAAATAATGACACATGTAAATGGAAGTTACAAATAATTTTATTTCTATATAAATTACACATATAATATGGCTACCAATTTAATATATTATGGTGGTCAATATTATATATATAACATTATAAAATAAAATTATTTTTATGTGTAAACACTTTCTTCCATGCAACTCTTATCCCGCCTCTGCCACTCCTCTTCCTTTCCACAGAAATTGGTTGGAAGTGTGTTCTATGGTAGCAATGACCATCTTAGGGAGAATAAAGATGCTTTACCAAAATCTTTGAATGCTGTAAAGGATAGATTGCAGTAATTGGAGCGTACTAGCAAAGGATAGTCTCCTAGAAGACCATGCATTGATCCTAGCCAAGATTTTATCTAGCATAGGCGAGCAATCCTTAAGACTCAGCTTGCCCGATATAAGAGGCATGTCAAGATATTTGACAGGAAGTTTACCCTCTTTTAATTAGAGGATTTCCAATATATCTTGCTTCAAAGAATTTTATATAGCAGCACAAAACACCTCGCTTTTGCTTAGTTTGAGGCCTCTGCTTTATATATATATATATATATATATGGGTAATTCTACAGTACCCGTGTGGGTACCGTACCTCTAATAAATAAAATCTCACATTAATGGTACCAATGTCACATATTATAGTACTACCTCACATATGATGGTACCTATCATTTTTATTTATTATTTAAATTAATATATATAAAAAATCAGATAGTACCAATATCACATTGGATAGTACCAACATCACATATGATGGTACTTATATCACATTTAATGGTACCAATTGAGTGGATACCATACCCACAAAAAGAGTGTGGGCATTGTAGAATGACCCATATATATATATATATAATCGCGGACTCATATAATAGATTTTATCAATTTATATTTGTAATTTTTTTCATTTGAAGTTTTCATTATTTTATTGGTTGAGTTAGTGAAACTTTCATTTAATTAAAAGAAAAACAAGAAGAAAAAAAATGTACGGTTTAATAACTTTACAGTCAAGTTTCGCAACTAAGACTCTTCATAAAGAACATGTTCAACAATGATAACAACCAAGTTATGATATGGGAAAAGAGAAAAGAGAAAGAAACAATGATGAACTTTTCATGTTAATCATACTTATAGATCGAAGGAACAAAGAAAAGAGAAAGACCACAAGATAATGTACCACAAGTTTCTTTGAGTACAGTGACCATATGCATTTCTGAAAATTAGTTTCATTCTCTAGTGTATCATGTTTTAAGTCTTTCAATAAAATAAAAATAAATAAAAACCCCAAGATTTGTCTCATTCTCAACTGTTTAGACGTAAGGGTGGCAATATTTGACACGACCCGCGAACCCGACACGAAATTCACAGGTTTGGGTTGGGGCTTAATGGGTTCGGGTCATATTCGGGTCGAACCCATATAGGCTTGTTTAATAAACGGGTTATTGGGGTCAACCCGTATAACCCGTCTAACCCTTATAAACCCGATTAAATTAATTTAAATTTACTAAAATGCCCATACAAACCCTAGGTATAAATACTAAATTTACATTTCCCATTTGCCCATTTTCCCATTTCCCATTTCTACCACCTCTCTCTCTCCGTGACAGCCTCCAGCAGCCCAGCTCCAAGCCTCCATTTTCGCCTCCTCTCTCTCTCTCTCTCTCCGTGACACCGTGACAGATAGCCTCCAAGTCACCGTGAGTCCGTGACAGCCCAACTCAACACTCAATCAACCCTTGGTCCGACCTCTCAACCACTCTCACTCCCTTGCTGAGCTATCGTGCTCTCAACCTCCCTCACTCTCTCGCCAGCCTCGATCTTCTCAGCTTCTCTCACTTCCTCGCTAGTCTTCCTCTCACCGCGCTAGCAGCGCCACCCAAGGTACAAATCTCATCAATCTTTGCTCAAATCGTCTTCGATTCAAGGTATTTGTTCTCATCTACCAATAGATCTGATTGATCTGTTATACTGTTATATATTTTCAAATCTAGTTTTATAATTGCTATTCTGCCTATAGATCTTTTAGTTTTTTTTTGGCTAATTTAGGTGCTTTGTGGTTTTTGCATTGTCTTTTTTAATTTCTTTGTTGGAGTGGTTTTTGGTTGTAGTTTGAATATAAGACTAAACTTGTTCTTCTTGAAGTAATGTTTTTTTTTTGTTGTTGTTGTTGGGATTATGAGGAAATAAAGCTGATCTTGAAATTTTTTTATACTAAACCTTAGTTGTTGTGAATTGTGATTACAAGGAAATCAGATGTTAGTATTTTCTGGGACTAAAGCATACTTGTTCTTTTGAGTGTTAACAACAGTAGAAATTTTAATTGTTACAATGCAGAAAAAAGGTATTGAGTCTATTATCAACAGAAAATTAGGTACGTTTGAGCTGGTTTTGAAAGTTCTTTCAATAACCCCGTTAAGATCTCAATTTCAAAGAATGCCAACTTAGCTGCATCTCTTCAATCTTCATTGTTAAAATTTGATTGTGCTATTAATGCAGAAGTAAGCATTTGATATAGGAATAACACAAAAAAAATTTGGACCTATACACACGTACATTGAAAATACTTATAGAGTTCTTTGCATAAAAATTTCCTTACATTTTTATGTTGTTGTAAATCCTAATACAAATGCTGCTACTATTTTTGTTCCATGCCATGGTCCACTCCACTACAGAAATGGTTTTAGCAAATTCATTTTAGTTTCAAAATTAGGTTATGAGAAATATAAATAACTTTATTACTGATAGGCTTCCCAGTATAAAATAGCTCACACACAGAGTGTAGTTTGTGCATTTGTATAGTAATAGAGAGAGAACTTTCAACATATCTCCAAAGATCTAACTAAAGAGGAGTGGAAGATAGTACAATTTTGAAATCATTTCTCTGTCTATTCATACCAATTAAAGACTTAGAATTGTTGAATGACATGCATTGTGACAACTGTGAATCAGTTGCAAACTAAAAGGAAAAATAAACATAATAATATATTCTCTCTAGGAATCAACACTCAACAAACTATCCTAAAGAAAACCTCAAATATTCTTCCCATGTGTATGTTTGGTTGTTGGGCAAGTATTACATTATAATCAATGTTTTCATTTTTGTATTTTAGATTCAATGATCTTTTTTTTGTTCCTTTCTTTGTCACCTGAATTTTAGTGATTGATTTTATATGTTTCTAGATGGAAAATCGTAGGAATACTTCAGCTGTTTGGGCTTTCTTTGAGATGCTTCCAGCTAAGGGTGATGATGATAGGCCCTATTGCAAATGCAAGAAGTGCGGAGCTGAATATTTGAGTTCAAGTTCCTATGGTATTGGAAATCTAAATCGGCATATTAAAAGTTGTTATAAATTATTTGGGGAATATGAGTATTTGAAGGTTCGTGACAAATTATTTGCTCTCTTTGGGGAATATGCGATTAATATTTAGCTTAATATTTTGGTTCCCCCTATGTAATTTTTCCTTTACACCAAGACTTTATGGGTGTATTTTTAGCTTAATATTTTGGTTCTCCTATGTTATTTTGCCTTTACACCAAGACTTTATAGGTGTATATTTATGTATTTTGCTTAATATTTGGACTTGTAATATTTTTATTATTGTTCTAATTTGGAACTTGGCTTGTTATTTTATTTTTTGAAAGTAATTTTAGTCTTTATCATTATTTCTAAATGTATGATTATAATTATTATATTTAAATAGCTGTGCATGATTTATTAAACAAGTCAATTTGTGTAATTCGGGTCAAATGGGTTGTATAGGTCAATTTGTGTAATTCGGGTCAAATGGGTTGTATAAGTCAATTTGTGTAATTCGAGTCAAATGGGTCGTGTCGGGTTGTGTCAACCCAACCCGACTCGTTTATTAAATGAGTTATGTGAGTCGTGTCGTGTCAACCCGTTTAATAAATGAGTTGTGTTAGGGTTGACATATCATGACACAATTAATAAATGAGTCGTGTTCGAGTTGACCCATATAGTCGAATTATGTCAGTCAACCCGACATGAACCCGCCCCGTGAACACAAATTGCCACCCCTATTTAGACGTCACATTGTTCAAAGAATTTCTTCTTGCCGAATTGACATCCCAATTTGACCAATTAGTGTGCACATTTGATTTCTTCTTCATTACGATAGGAGCTACCGAAAAGATTAAAAATTTAATATACACTTTTTCAAGAGAATCAAGAACATATCCTTAAAGTTGACAATTCATATATATAATTTTTCTTGCTAAATAACCTCAAATTACTAAGCAAATTGGATGTATAATATGAAATAATAATAATAATAATATTTTGAGGGGGGTTAAGTGTCATTTTCAAAAATACGATAGGGTTTTTGGCATTTCCTCAAACCTCAAGGAAGTCGGTATAATTTACACTATACAAATAAAATAACAACTCTAAGTAACACCTTTTATGCTAAGTGTAAAATATAAAAACATCACAAATGAGACACTTCATCAAGAACTTGTTCAACAATGATAACAACCAGGGAAAAATATGATTATGAACTTTTCATGTTCATCTTAACTATAGATCAGAGGAAAAAAAAAAGACCCAAGTTAATATATCACATGTTTCTTTGAATACAGTGACTATAAGCATCTCTGAAATTAATGTCATTCTCTAGTGTAGCATGCTTTAAGTCTTTCATCCAAAAAAAATCTTTAATGGTGTGTTTGAAAGTTTGGAGGGGGAGGAGAATAGAGGGTAAGGGGGGAAGGAGGTTTCCCCTTGTTTGGATGTTTCAAAAATTAAGAAGAGGGGAGGCAAATGGATATCTCTCCCCCTTTTTTTTTTTCATATTGTAGAGAGAGGAGAGAGGAATGACATGATCATATAAATTCACTATTAGTCTATTATGGTCATCTTTTACTAATATCAAAAAATAAGTATAAATTGACATTATAAGGATAAACTTGACAATTTAATGAATTTATATCTTTTAGAATAATTGAAACCACTCCCCTCCCCTCCCCCTCCAAATGACCCCAATTTGGTGGAATTAAAAATGAGAGGTTTGGAAGGGTATCTTACCCTTCTATCCCCTCCCATTTAAAAAAACTCTCAAAAGGTTCATTAAACTTCCCCTCTCTCCTTCCCCTACTCCCCCCTCATTCTACCTTCATCCAAACATAGCATAAAGATATTCATTAATAAAAAATAAAATAAAAAGTCTTTAAGATTTTCAACCGTTAAAAAAAAAATCCCAAGATTTTGTCTCTTTCTCCACAGTTTAGAGGTCACATTGTTCAAATAATTTCACCTTGCCAAATTGACACCCCAATTTGACCAATCAATATGCGCGTTTCATAACTTATATATATATATATATATATATATATATATATATATATATATATATATATATATATATATATATATATATATTGTTGAATTGTCAACCTTAAGGATATGTTTTGATTCTTTGAAAAAGTGATTCTTTTAATCTTGCTCCTAAAAAGTGGATATTAATCTTTTAATCTTTTCAGTAGCTCCTATCTTAATAACGTGGATATTAATCTTTTAATCTTTTCAGTGGCTCCTATCCTTAATAACGTGGATATTAATCTTTTAATCTTTTCAGTAGCTCCTATCGAGAATCAAAACATATCTTTAAGGTTGACAATTCAACAAAATATATATATATATATATATATATATATATATATATATATATAATTTTTCTTACAAAATAACCTCAAAATAATGATTACTAACCAAATTGGATGTATAATAATAATAATAATAATAATAATAATAATAATAATAATTTAAGGGGGTTAAGTGTCATTTTTAAAAATAGAATGAGGTTTATGGAATTTCCCCAAAACTCTTGAAAGTTGGTGTAATTTACACTATAAAATAAAATAACAACTCTAAGTAACACCTTTTATGCCAAGTGTAAAATATAAAAACACTACAAATGAGACACTTCATAAAGAACTTGTTCAACAATCATAACAACCAAGTTATGATATGGGAAAAATATAATGATGAACTTTTCATGTTGATCTTACTTATAGATCAAAAGAAAAAAGAGAAAGCTAATATATCACATGTTTCTTTAAATATAGCGACTATATGCATCTCTTAAATTAATGTCATTCTCTAGTATAGCATGATTTAAGTCTTTCATAAAAATAAAATAAAATAAAAAAGGTCTTTAAGATTTTCAGCCATTAAAAAAAATCCCAAGATTTTGTCTCATTCTCAACAATTTAGAGTTCACATTGTTCAAAGAATTTCTCCTTGCCAAATTGACACCCCAATTTTGACAATTCAATCATTATATTTAATTTCTTACAAAATAACCTCAAAATTATGCTTACTAACCAAATTGGATGTATAATAAGAAAAATAATAATAATAATAATATTTTGACGGGGCTAAGTGTCATTTTCAAAAATAGGATAAGGTTTCTGGCATTTCTCCAAACCTTAGGGAAGTTGGTGTAATTTACAACTATAAAATAAAATAACAACTCTAAGTAACACCTTTTATGAAATTAGAATCCTCTCAATTTCACTTTAAAATGAAGAGTCTTCCATTTTATGGTTATAGATTCATTTTAAATAAATGAAGGGTTAGAATGTACTAGCTCATTAAAATACAATAATTAATGCTAAAAAAGATTAAACGGAGAGTTATTTTCTAAAGTGTCGTTAGAGAGAGAGAAACCCAATTAAATCAAAACACGCAGGTGAGGATGGAGGTATAAAAATTGTCTATAAAAATACCAGACATGAGAAACCCACTTTTAATGAAAAGTTGAATTTCATTCACTTTTGACAAGGTGCCAAAGGTGCTCCACGAAGTTCCTTGTTGTTACTTGTTAGCATAGTTGTTGGCTGTAAATGTAATAGTGGAATTGGCAAAGTTAGGGACCGACCCTATAAATGAATTGTTAGAAACACTGAAGACTTTTGGTTTTTTTATACAAAAGTTTATTTCTAACTTTCGTCATCAAGTTGAAGACTTTTGGTATTTTTATACGAAACAAATTTTTTTCCCAATCTGGTATTGTGGTTGAGAACTCTGGTTTGTTACACAGAACGACTGGAGAAACACCATCACCAACAAGCAGATCCACCACCGCCGCCGCCGCTACCATCCGCCTCTTCTTCAACTCTTGTTCATACCTTCATCCTCATCTTCTATACCTCCCTCAACTCTGTTAACACTCTGCCTTTGTCCTCATATCCTCCACCCGTTTACGGAATCGGCGTCGGAGAGCCCAGCCAGAGAAGCCTCCATCCTCACTTGCGTGTTTTGATTTAATTGGGTTTCTCTCTCTTTAACGACAGTTTAGAAAATAACTCTCCGTTTAATCTTTTTTAGCATTAATTATTGTATTTTAATGAGTTCGTACATCCTAACCCTTCATTTATTTAAAATGAATCTCAACCATAAAATGGAGACTCTGCATTTCACTTAGGATCCTTATTCCCTTTTATGCCAAGTGTAAAATATAAAAACAGGATAAGGATCCTCTCCATTTGGAAATCTCTCCATTTGTCCATTTCATGGTTCAGATTTTATTTCATAAATCTAACGATATATAAACTGCCTTGTCATTTAAAATTTTAAATGACATGATAATCTGTACACTGTTAGATCTGTGATATTTAATCTAAACCATGAAATTGAGACTCTCTATTTTATTTCAAATAGAGAGAATCCTTATCCATAAAAACATGTTTATAATAATGTACTCATTTTGCATTTCCCATATCTAAAAGTTTGTAATAATTTCAAAGTACTTTTATAAATTAATGTAATTGGTATAATGCTCTAAACACTAAAGAGCTTTTCGATTACAAAACTCAACAGCACAAACTCAGCAATTTTTTGGTAAATAATATTATTTGTCAAAATAGTAGCATTGAAATTTATTTTGGAAAATAGCTTTTTTTGAGTCTCATCTTGATCTTGAAAAGGCGAGTTCGCACTAAACTTGTCTCTTAAGAGACGAGTTCCATGTTTCATTGAAAGTTTTATGTTTTTAGTGAGAGAGATTCTACAAATATTATTTCCCCAAATACTCTTAAAACAATCATAATTAACAAAATAATTTTTTAAATTATATTATTAAGCAAAAAATAAAAACTAGACTTTCAATTATAATCCTAAACATGTTTAATTAAAAAGAACTCTTAAATTAATTAAAATGAAAGCGATCTAGCAGCCAATGTATACATTTTTGGCTAGTAAAATGTGGAAAATAAGATGTACTAATTTAATTTTCATCCAACAAATATATCCCGAAAAATAAACAATCTGATTTTCATACCAAACGCATTTTTTGGTCTGTCGTAACTCGTAACGTATTTGACATGCATCCTACAGAGACTCGACTAAAAAATACAAAGAAAGACAGAGACTTTTTAGAAACCTTCCAGAGCTGCCCAGAGTCGAAGTACTGTCACTATGTCAGTTGCTAATAGTCAAATTGTGTCATTTATTCCTTTTGAAACGTGGCCACTCGACAGAGTTGTTTAGACTTCTTCAACATGGTATTAGAATATTGAATGTAGTTCATATTTTCTCCTGCCTCCATAGAAGTTCACGGTGAAGTGAAGTACACGGTATAGTCTTAGCAATTCATTCCCGACTTAAATTGACCGACAACGACAAATGTGTCTGAAATTTAGGCCATATTGCTGGCGACTCCCAAAATTCAATTGCCGTGAAGGATCGGATATAATTTTGTAAAGTCCATATACTTTCGTCATACCGTGAAGGATTGCATAACAAGTTGGACACGGTTGTTATAATGTTGTTCTTACATGAAAGTATGGACTGGATTAGTAAGAAAAATCAACTTTCACACATATGCCTAGCCTATAAATTGATGTCCCTCCACCATTAATTATCAAGCTAAGTAGCAACCAGCAAGTAAAGTTGGCAAAACACAATAATGGCTCGACAATTACTTACTCCTTTAGCTTTGTTTTTCGTTTTGCTCATTGCCCTGATCAATGACTCACAGGCGGGTGTGATCACAGTGTACTGGGGCCAGAATGGCCCGAGTGGAGACGAGGGCACATTGGCTGAAGCTTGCGCCACAGGCAATTATGGTATTGTGAACATAGCTTTTCTATCCACATTCGGCAATGGTCAGACCCCCCAGCTCAACCTTGCTAATCATTGTGACCCAGCCAGTAATGGGTGCACCGGTTTGAGCAGTGACATTACAACTTGCCAAAATCAGGGCATCAAGGTTCTGCTTTCTATTGGAGGCGCTACTAATACCTACTCCCTTGCGTCCGCTGATGAGGCCAGGCAAGCATTATTTTATTACATGCATTAATCTTTTAATTTTCATGAATATTTGTTAAAATTACTATCGATTTAACCTTACAAATTGTTAATAATATAATAAATAATGATCTCAAATACTTAATATGCAGCACTCTAGCAAACTACTTGTGGAACAATTTTCTTGGGGGCCAATCTGACTCCCGTCCATTTGGTGCTGCGGTTCTAGATGGCATTGACTTTGATATTGAAGTAGGCACAAACGAACACTGGGACGAGCTCGCAAGGACCCTATCAGGATTTAGTCAAGAGAAGAAGATATACTTAACAGCAGCTCCACAATGTCCTTTCCCAGATGCTAAGCTAGGAACTGCCCTAGACACTGGCCTATTTGACTACGTTTGGGTCCAATTTTATAACAATGCACCCTGTCAATATGATGGCAATGCAGACAACCTCAAGAATTATTGGGGTCAATGGAACAATATTCAAGCTGACCAAATATTTTTGGGAGTGCCTGCGTCTACAGAAGCAGCTTCGAGTGGCTACATCCCTCCCGATGTGCTTAATAATGACGTGTTACCTTTTATTAAGGGTTCTGCAAAATATGGAGGTGTTATGCTTTGGTCTAGATTTTATGATCAGACTTATAGCTCAGCCATTAAGCCCAATGTTTAAATGACTGCGTTTAAACATTTTGCTTATTTATAAGATGTAATGTGTACTACTCGTAAAATAAAATTACATCATAGAAATAAAAAATTACATCATAGAAATAAATTTTATAAGATTATCTTTCCACCGCTTTGTCAATGAATGATTGGAGAAGAAACGAAAAGGAGTAAAGAAAATGAGGAAATTACAACAATTATCCAAAAATTTAGAAGCATGTATTGAAAATTGCTTGTGACTTTGAGAGTGTCTCTTTTATTTTTTCTTTTTTTTTATTTTTTTTATTTTTATTTTTGATAAATTAAGGTGTATTAGGAAAACAAACTTAGACCGTCTTTACATAAACAACATCAAAAGCGTTGAAGATAAAAGATTCTCCATCAAAACAGGAGAAGAATAAAAAACAACTATGAGAACCCCACGATCCGACAGACCGTGATTATTCGTATTTTTTCAATTTTAGATATATCCCCTAAATTGAACGAAATACAAATGGAATCGCCATTGAATATAGGGAAAAAAAAAATCTCAACTACATTAATTAATAAGAATAGTATCGTAATTGAAATAAGAAGAAGAAAATTGCAATGCTTTACATCCCAGGTACAATCTAGAAAAAAGAAAATTTCAAAGTCTGTCATATTTACAATCTAAAGACAAAATTACAAAGAAACTTGTGTAATAGTTACAAATGCAAAACATCCAATCTATGTTCGAAGGTTAAGTTACGGGATAGGAATGTATTAAGCATCCACACATCTGATTTTAGACCCAATCTCTTAGGGTATAAAAATTAATATAAACAAGTCAACCCATTTATCACTCAATTAATTAAAACATCCATTGAATGAGTTGCATTTTGCTCAAAATTCATTTTCCAAATTCTAAAATTCTATTTTCTAGAGAAGATGTCAAAATATACAAAAAATGAGGATTCTATTTATGCATTTTTTTTTTTCTAATTTGATGAGGAAAACTCTACAAACACACCTAAATTTACACACATTTTCATAACCTGTTGAAATAACATGTTCTGATTGGTTGAAAAATTCACAAAATCAAGACAATACCAACAGTGAACTCCTGTAACAATGATGTTTCATCAATCATAACTTGTAGCTTCAATAGATTGTGGAAAAGTGTGAATTTAAGTATGTCCATAGACGGATTGGTTTATTAAAGCACATGGGACCCACCAATTTTTTTTTTATAACGGGTGTTTGTCCAGCACAATCGTGGGGCCAAACAGAATTTTTGTCTCTTTGATATAAAGAATCAAAGTTAAAAGACAACAAATTAAAGTAGTTTTGTACTAATGCACATTGCAGAACACAACACAGTATGCAGTAGCCACTAGTTCACCCACACACGTTCTTTCTATTGCCAATGCCAGCCACTTAAATTGCTCACATTTATTCAAAAATAAATAAAACTCTTCCATACAAAAATTGCAACAAAAAAAAAAAAAAAGAAGCATTTTTTTTATAGTTTTTTGATCAAACATGCCTATGTTGATATAAATTTCAAATCTGGACTCTTTGAAAATTGTCTATCCAAACAACGTTTTCTCCGTGAAAATCTTCTTTTTGAAAAGACAATTTTTGGGTGCTGAAGCATCAAGAATCAATTGCATGTATTTAAAAAACTTCAAATTTTTAAGTGAAAGTCGTATTTTGAAAAGACGATTTTTGGGCATTGAATCATCAAGATCAACTACACGTATTTAAAAAACTTCAAATTTTTAAGTGAAACTCGTTTTTTGAACAAACGATATTTGAACAATATTTCGAAATTTTCAAAATTTTAAATGAAAGTCGTCTTTTGAAAACACGACATTAACAAGTTTTTTTTTTTTTTTTTTTTTTTTTTTTTTTAAGTGAAAGTTGCCTTTTGAAAAAATGACATTTGCATTTAAATTATTTTTTTTAAAAAAAAAACAAAATTTTAGGTCCCAAAAATCATCTTTTCTCAAAGAAAAAGGTTTTTTGAAAAGACGATTTTCAATCAGTCTAAATTTCAAATTAATATTAGTAGAAGTATGTTTGGCCGAAAAACTTTAAAAAAATAAATACATTTTTTTAGCAAATTTGGCCCTTAACTCACCCAGTACCATTTCAGGATTAAATATAAATAAATAAATAAATATATATTAATTAATTAATAAAAAAATGTTATTACTTTTTTTCTTTGATAATTAAAATGCTATTACTTATTACAATTATTAATCCAAATGATTTAAATTAATGAATGTGTTTTTTAAAAAAAAATGTTGAATAAGGTGATCAGCTTGGTTATTTAAAAAAAAAAAATCAAATGTGGTATTTTGTAAATAAGTAAACATGTAGTGGTATTTGTAAACTAAGAACCTTCCAAGAAGGTTTCTTTCAATTCAAATTTCGTTTTGTACTGTTCTGTAAGTAAGAAAGTAATCATTTAAATATATATATATATATATATTCCTAAAGTAGTAAAAAAGAATTTATATATTCCTAGTACTTTATATATTCCTAGAGAATTCTAATTCTACCTATGTATCTTCCTTTTTTTCTTTTTCTTTTTTGTGTGAAATCAAACAATTCATTCCTAGTACTTTATATCATAAGACCCTCAAAAAATCAAGTAATTGAAGAATTGAGGGAGGCAGGGCCAAATTTGCAAAAAAAAATGCATTTTTTATAGTTTTTCGGCCAAACATGTCCCTATTGATGTTAATTTGAAAAATAGGTTAATTGAAAATCGTGTTTAGGAAAAACAACTTTCAACAAAACTTTTGGACGAAAGTCATCTTTACAACGACAACTTTCACATATTTTTCAAATTTAAAAAAAAAATTAGGTGAAAGTTGTCTTTTTGTAAAGACGACTTTCATATAATATTTTTTTGAAAAAACACTTGAAAAGTTATAAATGAAAAAGGTAATAAAAAATCGTCTTTCTTAAAGACGACTTTCACGCGAAAAATCGATTTTCACAAAGACGATTTGCAATCAGTTTATTTTTCAAATTAATATCAAAAGAGGCATGTTTAGCCAAAAAAACATAGAAAAATGCATTTTTTGGCAAAATTGGCCAAGGAGGCAGCCCCTCCTCTATAACGGATATAAGTATTTTAGCAACAACAAAAATATATATATTTTATGGAAACCAGAATTCCAGATTTAGAGTGAGTTTCTGAAACCCATGGGAATTGGTAGGGCCGGTTTTGGGGTAAGCCCAGCAAGCCCCTGGCTAGGGCAACCCCCCTCCTAGGGCAACCAAAAAAAAATTTAATAGTATATATAAAAAATAAAAATAAAAAAATAATAATAATAATAATTAGTATACATGAAAAAAAATTAGTGTACATAATTTTTTTTTAACTAGTAACATAATAAAAAATAAAATAAAATAAAATAAAAAGTAAAAATTGAGGGCAACACAACAACAACAAAAACAATCAACAATAACAAAAAAAAAAAAAAAAAAAAATTTAGTGTACATAATTTTTTTTAACTAGTATACATATAAAAAAAATAAAAAATAAAAAGTAAAAATTAAGAGGGCAACATAACAACCAACAGATCAAAGGCAGCAGACCAACTAACAGATCAAAGGCAACAGACCAACAGATAAAAGAATTAAACCTAACAAAAAATTACAAATAAATAATCCCTAATTTCTCACAAACAAAACACAAGATTTTCCACAAAATATCAAAACGCCTACTGCTTAGTGCTTACTGCCGAAAAAAAATCCCCAATCCAAAAACCCCTAATCCCTAATCCTACACAATCTTGCTCTGCCACCAGAAAGCCACCACTCAAGGACTTGCCACTCACCAAAACCATGGAGACGGAATCACGATCTACAGTCCACCGTCCACGATCCACGATCCACGCACGCAGGGAGCCCGAGCCACCACAGCACCACCATCGGTCCACCAAGCACCAAGCACTAGCCATCAATCCATGGGAGCACGGAGGCCGAAGCATGATATTTTCGTTTCTCTCTCTCTCTTGATTTTGTTTTGAATTAATGTTGCTGCTCTCAATGTTCTACCTTGCCTTAATGCCTTGACCAAATCTATATAATATATATATATATATATATATATATATATATGAAACCAGAAGACATTGCCAATTATCTGCCATGTGGCATATATGGCAATGTCTCCAGATCAATATGTGTCATCCTATTTGGACAAACAACACCACGTGCCACAATTTTATTGGTAAACTAATTGTCACCTGTCAAGCTATTTAATTTTTATGAAATATTTTATGTCATTCTTAATTATTCCTAAATTATATTAATGGGAATATAAATGTTAGTATTAATTTGCCACATTAACTTACTCCTTATATCCATTTTTCTCTTACTATGGAAAGCAGCCTTGACGTTCCAATTTTTCCATATACCAAAAATCTGGCTTCCTTTTTCTATTAACAGAATTATTCACAGATCCTTTCCAAAACGACGTCGTTTTGAGAATTTTAACTTTTCCCAAAACGGCATCGTTTTGGTTATTTTCACATTTGAATTTTTTTTTTTTTTAAATGTCAGATACACCATATATTTTCTTCTTCATTATCGCTTCAACCTTCTTAGCCTTCTCCCATTATTTCAGCTTACGGTTACTTTATCTCCAGCGTTTTTAGGCTTCTAGATTTCTCCACCATATTCAGTTATCTGACTCATTTAAAATGATTGTTCTACTCATTTAAATGTGCCGATCCAAGTAATTTGTTCTCTTTTATTACCAAAACGACGTCGTTTTGGTTGTTTTACAAAAAAAAAAAAAAAAAAAGGGCCAAATAGATTTTCTTCTTTGTTTAACGCTTCCTCTTCTCTGAATTCTCCCACCTCTTTCTGCTTCCCCATTTTACTCTACCTCTGATTGCTCTCTCTTCCTCCCTAGAATTAAAGTCTTCTTATTTAGATAAATTTCCAATCTCTCTCTCTCTTCTCTCACATTGTTTTGTTGGTAGCAACCAAGGTCAGGTTTTTCTCTTTCTTTCATTTTCCCCCGATTTTCTTTGTTTCTTTTGTTTATTTTTTATTATTTGTGGCTAATCTGCTTTCGATTTGTGCGTTTATGTGTGCATTTGATGTGAACTGGTCTTTGGTGCTCATGAGTGATTGAGGTTTTTTCAACCACCTGAAACCATCGCCATTTTTGGACAGAACCTTTTCTTCCTTTCTCTCTCTTGCTTTTTTCTTATCATTGTTTTCAATTCAGGAGAAGAAGCACGCAAGGCCTCATATGACAAACTTCTTGCACGTGGACGGTGTGGTGTGGAGCATACGCTGCTTGGTGTGCTTGCGAGTAATAATCGGAATCACAAGACTTTACTAGAAGATTGCCCAAGTTGCATGCACGATTGAGACAGAACCAGTGTTCTAAATTAAGGTTATTGTCGTGAATCTATAATTAGTTTGGGATTCTCTATTGTCTAAATGCATAGGAAAATTTCTAATATCAATTTTTTTCTAAATTAAGGCTGGGTTTTTAGTTTTGTCGCTCAAGTTTTCCATCACCCTCAAAGTGTTCGAGAAAATGTCTGACCTAAACTGAAAAGGGGCTTGCGCTAAATTTTAGCCTTTAGAACTAGGTCTTTATTTTTTTTCCTCATGTATTTGATTGTTGTGAACTCTGTGATGTTTTGCTTTATAATTTGAATAATGGTGGAATAATTTCATCATGAAGCTCTTTAAGTCATGAAGATTATAGAATGTAGTGCAACTTTCAAGGTTAGAATACCCTGAGCCCTTTAAATCTCCAACATTCTAATTTGTTGTTGAAACATAGATTAGATAAAATCTAAGAAATTCAATTAAGAAGTTTTTAGTTCTTTTCCTGAGAAGGGGAACCATGTCTTTTGGTAGTTTGTATTACCAAAGAATTAAAGTTGATTTTGTGCTGTTCTCACCATAAGAAGTGGTTGTCTTTTGATTTATCCGTCAAAATTACACTTACAACAGTAGCTAGAATCTATGAAAAAGAATGTATACTCGGTTTGATATATGTATCAAGCAGAATTTTTATCCACTCAAAGTTGAGTTGCTCAAGTAGCTGGATAATTGCCATTGATATAGTCCCAATTCTGCTTGAAAATCCTACCATAAGACATGGGGTAATAGTCATAATTTATTTATTTGTTAATATTATCATTATTCAAATGCAACAATTTTTTAAACTGTTAATTTTCCAACTTCTGAAAATATAGAGCTTGCATAAAATGCAACTGCGTTGACCCCTCCAAACTGTTGCTGTAACATCAGCCCAAGTCCAACCTAAATGAATTCAAATAAAACATATATAAAGATTGGAAAAGCCATAAAATGTAAAAGTGCCACAATGAGTGATGCTTACAATGAGGGAATGAACATATCACGGCTGGAACAAGCCTAGAATTCTAGATTTCGAGTTCTGTAGAAAGGTTTTTGTATAATCCTATGAAAAGGCAGGAGCAGGTCTCATTTTGTGCCAAAGAAGTAGAACATGCAGGTAGAATTGATCTGAGTTAAATCTGCATTAGCATATCTTCACCATGCTCTTTTTGTGTTGAATCTTTTGAGTCCCCTTCTTTCTTTTGAATTATATTTTTTGTTTACATCATCTATAACCTATGTGTTTTGGAGTAATTGGTAGTTTTATTTGAGGACCTAAAATACGCTTCAGAAAAGTCTGATTACCAGTTAGTTACATTTAATAAATAACTAATAAGTATAGTGGCAAAAGTTGGGTGTTTTCTTGATAAATAATTGTTATCTACAATATGTATCAAAATCTTTTCTTTGTATTTGGCAGGCACTTGACCAACTCTCCTTCAGAGGAAGTTGCATTAAGGAGAAGGAGATAGCTCAGAGTAGGATACTGTTGTTTTGATATTCCACGACTTACCTTTTCCTTGAGAAGAACAAGCCCAAATACCAACGGCTTGAACCACCCCCTCTTGACCAAACCCAACCAGAGTAACAACTTGAGACTTTTAATACTGACAAAGTTGAAAAATACACCCCACATGAACCTCTTCTGCTCAACCAAGCAATTTGAATCATTAAGGTTGGGCTTTTGGCTTTGTCACTCAATGATTCTCATCACCCTCAAATTGTTTGAGAAACTGTTTGAGCCAAACTGAAAAGGGACTTGAGCTGAAGTTAATTTTCCAACTAAATTAAATCTAGGTAGTATCTATTATGCATTACGTACTCCACTTTAAGTGGTGAAAGACAATTATGATGTATGATATTAACCACAAAATTAATGATATGATTTACTATGGATTGAATTCTTTTGTGTTATATTTGCTAGGCAGTCTTTATTATATGGAAAGTGATCATGATTCCAGCAATTGTGTAAATTTACACTCTTTTGCCTTTTCAATCGCATGGAGGTCTAACATCTTTGTTTATTGGCTATGTGAGAATTTAGATACATCTAAGACATCAAGAATGATTAAAGTAACTTATGAAAGAATATTTTATCCATCAAGTAGATACATTGGCATTGTTGCTCTTTTACATAGTTTATCTTGCATTTTGCATGTGTAATCATTTATGCTTCATTTGCATTTTTTAGAATCTCTATTGGTCCATGGATATAAAATCTATACAGATTTCATCGGGTTTCCTGTCTTATTCAAATGGCACAAGAAAATTGATTGAATGAAGTGCTGCCTTGGGGTCACATAAGAGAGAAGAAAAGGGAGAATTTTGTGTTGTTTAGATACTGTGAATAGTATTATGAACAATGACGGTGCAGAATAATGGGTGAGAGAGAGAGAGAGAGAGAGAGAGTTTCCAAAGATTACATTGAAATTTCATTGTCTATTAGATTGGGGTAATTATATTTGGAACTAATTTTATTTATGTAAGTAATTGTATTGGAGGGTACTTATATTAGTTATGTATTTTCTAAATATGACTTATAAGAATTGCGTCATTGAAGCTTTTCAAGCTCTTGGTTATCATGACATCTGATTTTTTGTGATACATTTTATTGCTTTGGTAAATAATTTGTATATATCTTGATCTTTATTTATTTATTTCATTTTTATTAAGGAAGTTATGAATCAATTTTTTGACCCAAGAGAGCTTCTTTTCCTTTGTGGGGTTATTGAATCATGATCTATATACAAACAATAATAAAAATGTTATTGTTGTAGGAACCGTGGAATTGAAAGGAAATGGAAGAGTATAGATGTTAAATATTTTATCCCATTAAATCTTGATCTCTATTTATTTAAATATTATCTTGCAAAATGACACTTCATTTCCTGTTTATATGCATATTATGCTTTTACGATATAATGATTGAAGCAATCTCTAACTTAAAACAATAACATTAAACAAAAGAAGAAAAATAAACCAAAATTTCTTTTTATCTCATTTTCAATGGGTTCCCGTGCATTGCATGGGTTTGCGACTAGTAATATATAAAAGTAGAAGACGTTAGCATATATTTGCCATTTGCCATATATGGCAAATGACAATTAGCATCTTAAGTGGCATATATGTTAATAATAGCAGTTTAAGTGGCAAAAATGCTGCCACTCACTTGCCATGTGTCATTATGTGAAAAAAATTAAAAAAATACACCATTAATGCCAAATAATCAAGTTACAATTAAATGATCATATTTAATATTTCGAAAAAAAAAAAAAAAAAAGTTAAATTTTCCATTTTTGGGACTTCAAAAAGGACATGATTGATACATATTACAATGAATAAATAAATAAATAAAAACTCATTATCCTCATCATTATTTGATACATATTATTTCTTGCCATAAGTATACAACTTTTACAATGAATATTTTTTTTTTTTTAAGGCATTTACAATGACTTTTTTTTTTTTGAGAAAAGATAAGTGGAATGTATTAATGAGAAATATCATATCGTAACAATGGTTCAAGCTCCGGAGGATAGGAGTCCCTCCAGACTTTATGAGTATTACAATGTTTAGCTCGGCGAGCTAGTGCATGGGCTACCATATTACCATTACGTTTTACATGATGAAAAGAGTGGTTGGGGAGACTGAGAGCAAGATTTTTAGCATCATCTAAGATCAGGCCAAAGGCTGCCTGGGAAAAGTCGTTGCCATTGAGGGCGTCCGTGATGCATGTCGAGTCCCCTTCAAATTCAACGGAATGTAGCCCCAGTTCACGGGCAAATTGTACTGCTCGTCTCGCTGCTAGAGCCTCAGTGATGTCAACCGATTGTGGATATCTGATTTTTTGAGAGAGAGTGGCGATGCACAAACCGTCATGGTCCCGTACTACCACCCCTATCCCAGCTTCATTCAAGTCGTTGAAGATTGCTCCGTCATAGTTGATCTTGTGGAACCCCTGGCGAGGTTTCTCCCACTTAACTTGAGGATTCGAAGAAGGCTTCTGGTTGGATGAAGGGATGATCTGGCAGGCTCTAAATTCCTTTAGGTATCCCTTGGCAACAGAGGCAATTCGCTCGGGCTTTTCCGTTGGCTTTCGCACCCTGAGTTTGTTCCTCCTATTCCAGAGAGCCCAACATATTGTACTGAACAGAGCTGGAGCGTCTGGATATGAGAGCTTCGAGACTTGGCCCCAGACATCGAGAAACTCTGAAGCTTCCAAGTGAGGGATGTCTTCCAACCAATCCTCTTTGGACCAGGCAGTTTGGACTTCTGGGCACCTCCAGACCGCATGAAGAGTGTCTTCAGTGGTTGATTGGCATTGCTCGTAAACCGGGTCCGTTAGGATGTGTCTTCTCGTCAGGTTGAGTTTCGTTGGTAGGGAGTCCTTGAGAGCTCTCCATATAAACAGCTGAATCTTCCTTGGAACCTGTAATTCCCAAACCGATTTCCAGATAGAGTTCATGTGCACCGTGTTTGAGCTGCATAATGACTAATTGACTATTCGAATAGGTGCATAAAGTCATAAATTCACACACCTCAATCTACGAGTAATTAGAATTAGTAATTAGTGCATTAATTATTGTTATTTGTTATCTTTTTTCTTTTAGAATTTAACCAATAATCGTGCTATAATAAAGGATCTTATTCATAAATTCAAAAAAAAAAATATTGCCTTAAATGTCCACTATTAACTCTTTTAAATGTTCCACAAATTTAACTTCTTTTTTTTTTTTTTCATTTATTGTTTTACACGGGTGACATTTTACTCTTTTAAAAATATCTCACCAATCATCCATAAATAGAATGCCTTAAATGTGCACTCAATTAAATATTACCATTTGTTTCGGTTACATTATTCTCAATTGATTTTTTTTTTTTTTTTGCATTAAACAAAATTTTTCCATACACAGAGCTACAATTTTTTTTCAGTTACATTATTCTCAAATGATATTGCTTTTTGCATTAAACAAAATTTTTCCATACACAAAGTAGCTCCAAAACGACATCGTTTTGAAACTAAAATACCAATTATCCATAAATAGATTGCATTAGATGTGCACTCAATTAAATTTTACATTTTTTTCGGTTTCATTATTCTCAGTTAATATTGTTTTTCTCATTAAACAAAATCTTTTCATACACCACCTTTTGGAGCTGATCGTTTTCTTCTTCAAACCAAATAATAATTTAAAAGAAAAACTAATCGTTTTCTCAACTGACTTTTTAGTTCCCCTTTCTTTTATTTGTTATGTAACCATAGGAATATAGGATAACCCTTAAACTACCTACTCACCCTTCATCTCCCACATCAATTACATTATATATTTATATTCTAATAAGTAATTTCTTTACACACACTGCGTACTTTCGCTCACCAACAGGTACATCTCTTTTCCTCTCTCTCTAACATTTTTTTTAGATTGATTTTATTTTGAAACTTTGGTTTAATTGTTCACCCCCAGTCCTGAATAGAAATTTGTTTGCCCAATTGTTTCAGAATGCAACAGTAAGTGCTTTTTTTATTTTTTTTTTTTAGATGTTTATGTTGGGCTTTAAAAATTAGATTGCATAGCAGATTGTGACTAAGATGTTGGTTATAATTTACTATGGATTTGTTATGATTTTACTTTTAGTGGGAGTGACAACGCTTGCGGTTGTGACTCAAAGAAAAGACCTCTTAATCGAGCTTTATTAGGGGTACTCACAATGTAATGGACACTCGCTCCTCACTGCAATGGTCATAAATGATTGGGGTTGAAAGCTTTTACATTTTTTTTTTTTGTTTAAGTGCATCCTTGGTAGCACATGTTAGAATATTCAATATTTTATGAGATATTGATAAGAGTAAAAATATATTGGTTTATTAAAAAAAAAATTAAGAGTAAAAATGTATTGATCTATTTTTTTAGTTTGTATAATTATGGAATTGATATTGATCTTCACAGTTGAGAAATATTCAATAATTTAATTTTTTTTTTATTTTTTAATTCTAAATTGGTTTCTATATATATTTTTTTTACAATCCATATTGAAATATAATACATTTTATATAATAAAAATAGTTCATATGTATATATAGCTGCACAATGCGCGGGTTATGACCTAGTATATTGAAAAATGAAAACTGTTTGTGACTTTTGTGTTGGCTTGCACTTTTCTTTTATTTTTTTGATAATTGTGACTTTTATTTGACTGAATATAATTGTGTGGCTTAGTGCTTTTATTTGACTAAAAATATTGAAAAATTGTGTGACTTTTGTACTTTTATTTTACTGAATTTATTGAAAAATTTTGTGACTTTGTATAGAGTACTGTACTGACTACTGAGTGAGTTTAGTAAATGGCCAAATGATTATTTTATATTTATTTGAGACTTCACTTTGATGGTTGTATAGTGTTGTGTTTGTTGTGCTGTGCATAAGTCATAAGTGCATGTGTTGTGGGCCTGTGTCTATTGAACATAAATTATAGTATAACGTTACTTTGTTTTATTTTTATTTTTTTAATGAGAGTGTAATAGTGTAATAGTTTAATAGTGTTAATGTGTTATTATTTATTAACACTAATGAATTTTTTAATTAAAAAACTACTAGGCATATAATAATGTTAAATAGGTATAGTTTTAGATTTTTAGGATTGTAATGTAATTTTTTATTATTTGAACGAGATTATAATATCATATAGGTTGTAGGTACTATGACGAAGAGTGATAATGACAAGAACCGAGTGAAGTTTCGAAAACAAAACTCAAGATCTTATAATAGAAAAAGCCAAGCAACGAAAAGATGAAATGGCAAAATCATTAGCAGGTTCGATTTCTAGCCTATTTAATGCAAGAATTCAAAAATCCCTACCTTCTAGTCAAGTTGAAGAAGCTAGTGGTGAAGATAATGAAGGTGTTGATGTAACAAATGAAGAATCTAGTGAGGAAGAAGTTAGTGGTGAAGATATTGATGAGGTCCGTAAGGAGCGTATGAGTGAAGGTTGTGTTGGTGTAGGAAATGATAAATTTAGGGGGGAGCATAATGAAGACCCTATTCCTATGAATGATAATCTTGAGGATGGAGGTGTCAATGAAGAGGCTAGTTCAAGTATGCTTAACCTTGATAAAGATGTTGATGTGAACTACGATCCAAGGTTGTGGGGAAGTATTAATGACACTAAGAGAGTGATGTTAGTTAAAAAATGTCTCATTTAGATCTTGAAAGAAAATGATGAGTTTCCAAAAGAACCAAAGCGTTTGAGACACTTTTCTTCTAAAAATTACATTGGTGGTCTTCCAAATGGTGAGAAGTAAGAAAGGAAATGGCTTGTGTATTCAAATGAGTTGGATATGATCTTTTGTTTTTATTGCAAGTTATTCAAGCATAAACCAATGATAACTAGTTTGGCCAAAAAGGGAACTAATGATTGGCATAACCTTCCTACAAAGCTTAGAGAACATGAAAGGAATCCGGAATACAACCACATTGTCGTGAAGTGGGTGGACTTGCAAACGAAACTTAAACAAGAAGCAACAATTGACAAAGAAATGGAAGCGCTAATCAACAAAGAGAGAATTCGTTGGATGTTGATACTAGGTCGAATAATTGGGGTTGTGAAAAGTCTTTCTCGAAATAGTTTGCCATTTTCGTGGAACTAGTGAGAAGATTTATGAGAAGAATAACGGGCTTTTTTGTCAATTTATTGAATTTCTTGTGGAATTTGATCATATTATGAAAGATCACCTGCGACGTGTGGTAGATAAAGAAATTCAAAATCATTATCTTAGTCACGATATTCAAAATGAATTGATAAGCTTGTTGGACAATGAGATTAAAGAAGAAATTCTCAAAAAGATTTTAAAAGCAAGTACTTTTCGGTTATCGTTGATTGTACTCCGGATCTAAGTCATAAAGAACAAATGTTGATTGTTATAAGATGTGTGGATTTTGAGGATGCAAGTGAAGTCAAGGTGGAGGAATTCTTTCTTGGGTTTATAAAGGTTGATGACACGTCGGGGCTTGGGCTTTTCAAGCGACTTGAAGATGTTTTGGTGGATCTTAAACTCAACATTAATGATATAAGAGGAAAACGTTATGACAATGGCTCAAATATGAAAGGTAAACATCACGGTGTATAAAAAAAGTTACTTGATGTAAATCCTAGAGCATTTTATATTCCATGTGGAAGTCATATATTAAACCTTGCACTATGTGATATGGCAAAATCTTGTGTGAAAGCAAGAAATTTTTTTGCATATGTACAAAAGGTTTATACTTTGTTTTTGGGTTCAACACATCGGTGGGATAGTCAAAGGGAATATGTGAAGGGCTTGTCACGAAAGGCATTGTTGCCAACTCGTTGGGAAAGTCATATTGAGAGTGTTAAAACAATAAAAAATCAAGCACCGGACTTTAGAGATACCTTGATTGAAATTGCAAATAGTTCTAAAGAGGATGTTGTGATGGTGAAAGCTAAAGGCTTATGCAAAAATGCTTTCAAGGATTTTGAGTTCTTGATTAGCTTATGTATTTGGTACAAAATCTTAAACAAAGTTAATTGGGCTAGCAAAGAACTTCAAAAAGAAGAGATGAATCTTGAGAAAGCAATTACAAATATAAAGGAGCTCATTTTATTCTTTGAGAAGCTTAGAGAAGATGGTTTTCAAGACTTGATAGAGGAAGGCAAAAAGCTTGCAGAAGAAGTTGGTATTGATTCGGTATTTGCGCCAAAAAGAGTAGTTCGTAGAAAGAAGCAATTTGATGAGGATGTGGGAGAGGATGCCAATGGAAGTCAATCGCAGGAAGATAATTTTAAAGTTACCTACTTCCTCCACATTATAGATCAAGCTCTTACATCACTTAAGGATCGGTGTGAGCAATTTCAACTTTATGAAGAAACTTTTGGATTTTTGTTAAATGGAAAGTTCAAAAGTATTGGTGATGAGGAATTGCTTAAACATTGCAATCAATTACAAAGTTTCGTGGAATATAACGATCATTATGATGTTTATGGGAACGAGTTATTCCAAGAACTTAGATATTTGAAAACATTACTATGGATGGAAGTAACAAAATCGATTGACATCCTTAATTTTATAAAGTCTTATAGAGAAGAGGGTGGTTTCCAAGCCATTTGGGTTACATATCGAATTTTGTTAATTATACCGGTTACAGTTGCTTTAGCGGAAATGAGTTTCTCTAAGTTGAAATTAATAAAAACTTATCTTTGGACTACAATGTCACAAAAGAGATTAAATGGATTAGCTATGATCTCAATTGAGAATAAGTATTTGGATAAGCTAAATTTCAATAACTTAATTGAAGAATTTGCTTTAAAAAATGCAAGGAGAAGTAATTTTCTTCGAGTCAGATCGTGCTAATTATAAAGCACCATAACTGAGGTTACATTTTTTTTAATGTAATTTAAGCTAAGCTAAAAAGCACAATGTAACCTTGATTTTGCATAAAAAAAAATAAAATAAAATAAAAAATGGACTTTATGTTATTTTTTTAATATTTAATAAATAGGTGGGCAACCAAATTCAGGACTGAGCTTGGACAACCCAAATCTCGGAACCGTTCTTGCATACAGTCATACTGAAAATTTAGAGAGAGAGTTTGTTAGCCAAAATTCCAATACCAATATAAATCTTCTTCTTTTTCTTCTTCGATCTTAAGCAGGTAAGGAAATGCCCAAATTTCCGCTCTCCCCTCACTTGCAGCTTTTTTCAGTTTTTTTATTTTTTTCATGGGAGTAATTTTTTTAAGCTAAATATCTCTTCTCTATCAGGGAATACGGAATACTGGAATAGTGGTAAGGTAAGGTCTTTAAGGAAGTCAAGGTGGCAAGGTACATATCCCATTTAAATAGATAAGAGAGATTCTCATGAGATAGAAAACGAAAAAAAAAAAAAAAAAAAGTAATTAAGAGCATTCCCATCCGGAAATGCATCAACATATCTATTTTAGCTCTCCAAAAAGCACTTTATCTATTTTACAAATCCATTTTTACATAACACCTCACATCCCAATCTCTATTTTACAAAATATCTCATTAAAATAATCTTATAATTTTTTTAAATAACTTAAATAACTTAAAAAAAAAAAACCATTTATCTCTCTCCTCTCAGTCTCCCTCTCTCACGCCTCTTCTCAATCTCACGCCTCCTCGACCCACGGCAACCATCAACCCACGAAAACCCAAAACCCAGATCGGCTCCCCACCCACAAAATCAAATCCCACCCACAGGCATAACCACAAACCATAGCCAAACCGCGTCGGAAACCCCAACCACCATCGCCATCAAGCCGCGCCGGAAATAGCAATGACCATTGCCATCAAGCCGCGCCACACCAGATTTGGCCTTACCCAGTTTTGACCCAGAAACCCCAACCATCAACCCACGTCGCCGCAACCCCCAAAACCCAGATCGGCTCCCCCACCTATAAAATCAAATCCCACCCACAGGCATAACCACAAACAAACCCAAACCCAATAATCAAGAACAACCACCCATCCAAGGCCAAAATCGGCCACCCAAAACCAAGAACCAACCACTCTTAGCCGAGAACCAACCACCCACCGCCGAAAACCAAAGACCCACCGTCGAAAACCCAGAATTGACCACACACACCCATCGCGAGAGAGATATGTGAGAAAGATGAAACAAATGAGAGAGAAGCCAGAGGAGGGAGATGCGAGAGAAAAAGGGGCAAGTCTGAGTGAGAGTGAGAAGAGAGAGATGTAATAAACAAATAAAAAATAATAAATACAGGATGCTACAGTAACATGTATTTTTACATGTTACTGTAGCTTTTTGTAAAATAAATTGTTAGGATACAAGACCAGTTGGGGAGGAGTTTTTGTGATTTTTTATGAACAGTAGTCTCTATTGTAGCTTTTTATGGGTTTTAAAGGGTGGGCTAAGAATGCTCTTAGAGCAACTTCAGCAGTTGTTTAAACTTATCTCTATTTTATCTCTATATTTACACTATTCAGCAACTCTCTATTTATTTTTTCAGACAAACTCTCCAACAGTACTCTCTATTTCACTCTCTACTCTATTTAAATATACTTTTTTATTCTTTTATCTCATTTAAATATTATATTTTTTATTCATTCTTTATTATTATTTCCCGCCAACAATTAACTGAAATAACCAACAGCGATAACCAAATCCTTCCCACCCACCGCCGCCGTCACCACCACCACCGTAAATCAACCCAGAGCAACCAAAACCCACCGCGACCACCACCGTGAATCAACTGTCAACCACCACAAACCCAAAAAAATAAACCCAGATTCGGCACGGCTCCACCACGTCGTTAACCACCACCACGCCGTGAACCCAAGCCCAAGCCCAAGCCACCACCACGCCATGAACCCAAACCCAAGTGGCAAAACCCTATCAAACCCAACCGGCAAAACCCAAGCCCAAGCCGAAAATCAACAGAAAACCCAACCGGCAAAACCCAACCACCACGCCGGCAAGCCCAAGCCCAAGCCATCAACCACCACCACACCGTGAACCCAAACCTAAGCGGCAAAACCCTATCAAACCCAACCAGCAAAACCCACGCCGTGAACCCAAACCCAAGCCATCAACCACCACACCGGCAAGCCCAAGCCAAAGAGAAGAGAGAGCACAGAGAAAGAAAGGAAAAGAGAAGAAGAGAGAGAGAAAAAATCGGATGAAATGAGAGGAAAGGAAAAAAAAAGATCTCATATAGTCGGTGGTCCCACGGTCTAGAAATGATTTTTTAATCGGATACAGAGTGTTTACAAATGTACAGTAGCTTTTCATTTGTGAAAAGCTACTGTACACTTTGTAAAAAAATTTGGAGATAGAGAGTTGTTTTAGAGCAATGCTGGAGCACAAAAATCTGTTTTATTCTCTGTTTGTAGAGATAGAAAGCAGTTTTAAACTGCTGCTGGAGTTGCTCTTATGCTCAGTAAAACAAAACAAAACAAAGTGAAAAAGAAAAAAGCACTATTCAAAGCTGCATTCACTCTTTTTATAAAAGTTAAAGAAAAAAAAAAAAGGAATTAAATTGAGACAATTAGTATTTCAAAAATAAAATTGAAAAGTTGATCATAGTTTATAAACTAAAATGTTTTATTTTTATTGTGGAATGTGGAGACACATGGGAAGAGATACTATTCAAAAAGTACGGTTTAATTTTATTGTTCACTTTTACTATTTACCAAATTATTGTAAATTACTGGTTGCTATAGCTCTATGTAAACTATATATCATCATGCCATTTATAAGTTTTTCCAATTTGCAAAAATTTGTTTTAAAGTCAATATAAGTTACTACTAATGGTATGTTATGGTTGCCCTGTCTACTAAAATTATGTTATTGTTACCATAATTCTTTATCAACTTAGCATTCTCAACCAGTTAGACAAAATACCATTTAAACCAAAATATGATTTATGAACCCCAAAACTAATGCCCAAGCACTATAGCTTAAAGTTATTTTGCCTAACATGTTGCTAGTCTAATAAGAGTAGTTTTGGGGTTCATAAGCCATATTTTGGTTTAAATGGTATTTTGCCTAACCGGTTGAGAATGCTAAGTTGATAAGGAATTATGGTAACCATAACATAATTTTAGTAGACAAAGCAAAACAATATTTTATTATATCCTTTATTTTTAATTAGTTCTCTCTTTTTCTCTCTTTTCTTTTATTGGGTTGTGTGTTTGAAAGTTTTGAATGATATAATAAAAAATAAGTAAAGAAATAATATTATAATAAAATAGAGTTGAAAATAAAGAATCGGTTGAGGGTGTTTTAAAAAGTGATTAGGCAAAATTGAAAAAGTAGTTCCTAAAGTTAAAATTTGGTTTAAATTTTAGACAACCCATTGGAATGCTCTAAATCATTATCAGAAAGTCTATAGTCAAGATACATGCACAACAAAGTCTTTCGTCTATACAGTAAAAAAAAAGAGTCTATGATCTATAGGCACTATCATTTTATGCACCACAACCTCACGTACTATACTATAGATGATACATCATCCTTTTGGTTCCTTGGTCGTTTCCTACCTCTGTAATGGAGGCTTTGGAAAAGGACTTTAATTTGTTTCCTAGTCTGTATTTGTTCATCTATTGTAGCAAAAAAAAATACTATGCATCATCTATTTTATGCACCACAACCTCACGTCCTATACTATACATCATCCATTTTATGCACCACCACCCCAGTCCTATTCTATACATCATCCTTTCAACAGCAAGCCAGTACGCCAGAACCCCATGTTTTTTATGATAGCCATCAGGAGGTACCGAGGTACCACCACTAATTCCAAATATAAAAACATTGTTAGGTAGTACAGTCTTTTGATGGGTAGTGGGTTATTGGGTAAAGGTAAACACAGATCGAAGGATCTTCATTCGTGGAAAGTTATTCTATTTTCATGGTTTCGATTAAACATCTAGAATAATTAGCCTTCGCCAGTTTATTTCACGTACTTTAGATTTTTTTTGGTAAATCACGTACTTTAGATATAGTTCTTCTACATGCATTGAACAATGGTTCAACAACAATTGCCTAACCCACACCGCCACAAATACTTTTAATCATGACTGGATTTATTTGGTTGGTTGGTTAGTAAATCATATTATAGTCTAGTTGATATATAAAAATATAAAATATCGGAGAAGGGTTATGTTATGTTATGTTAAAAATATAAAATATTATATATATATATATATATATAATATATAATATACATATATATATATATATATCTATATAATATATAATAGCAGAAGACATGAGCGTTAAAACCTAGAATGTCTCACATCATGACAAGTGGCATGTCTATCTATCGTTTAAATTTCTGAAGTGATACGTTGTTTAGATTTCCTAAGTGGTTTGCATGTCTATCTATCATTTAAATTTCTGAAGTGATACGTTGTTTAAATTTCCTAAGTGATTTGATTTAATAACTGCCAAACACTTTTAAATAAAAATAGATAATAACAAATTCTTGATAATAAGTCTCCTACTACTAAAAAGATATCTTAATAAAATATCATAATAAAAATCTTTAAAATAAAAACATATAATAACAAATTCTTTAGAATAAGTCTCCTACTACTAAAAGACATCTTAATAAAATATCATATTAAAAATCTTATAATTATGACAATCTTCCTAATACTAGAAGACTTCTTAAAGATTGAAAAAAAAAAAAAATTCATACGTTGTTTAAATTTCCTAAATGATTTGATTTAATAACTACGAAACACTTTTAAATAAAAATTGATAATAACAAATTCTCTATGTTAGGAATACTCTTTTAGTGAAAAGATATTGATTGGTGAACAATCACTTAAGATATCATTTGGTGAACAGACATACTCCTTAATAGAAGGAATATAAATAGAACACGTTAAATTGAAGGTTCTTTATTCTTCCATAATCTACTTACGTAACATCTAAACATTGGTAATCTGATACAAGTTTTGATCTTCTACTTCTTTTTCTTTTTTATTTATTTATTTTTCTATCATGATCTATTTTTATTTTTGTATTTTTGTACGTTTATATGACTGCAAGGAGATTTAAAACGCAATTAAAATAATTAAGGTAATCTTTTATTTTTGCTTAATTCTAACTTATTTTTTGCTTTATCAATTAAAGATAATTATTTTTTCTCAATTATTATACACTATCTAATTCCTTTTATTTTTCTGTTGTTGGTGCAATTCCATCTATTTGTTATTATCAGTTTTATTTTTTTTATGGAACATATTTTCCATAAAATAATTCTAAATATATTTGATCATATACACATTATGTTTTTATATAAAGTTTTTTCCGTGCTTTGCACGGGTTATATGCTAGTATATATAAAAGCAGAAGACATGAGCGTTAAAACCTAGAATGTCTCAAATCATGACAAGTGGCATATCTATCTATCGTTTAAATTTCTGAAGTGATACGTTGTTTAGATTTTCTAAGTAGTTTGCATGTCTATCTATCGTTTAAATTTCTGAAGTGATACGTTGTTTAAATTTCCTAAGTGGTTTGATTTAATAACTGCCAAACTCTTTTAAATAAAAATAGATAATAACAAATTTTTGATAATAAGTCTCCTACTACTAAAAAATATCATAATAAAAATCTTTAAAATAAAAACAAATAATAACAAATTCTTTAAAATAAGTCTCCTACTACTAAAAGACATCTTAATAAAATATCATATTAAAAATCTTACAATTATGACAATCTCCTAATACTAGAAGACTTCTTAAAGATTATAAAAAAAAAAAATTCATACATTGTTTAAATTTCCTAAGTGGTTTGATTTAATAACTGCCAAACACTTTTAAATAAAAATAGATAATAACAAATTCTTGATAATAAGTCTCCTACTACTAAAAAAATATCTTAATAAAATATCATAATAAAAATCTTTAAAATAAAAACAGATAATAACAAATTCTTTAAAATAAGTCTCCTACTACTAAAAGACATCTTAATAAAATATCATATTAAAAATCTTACAATTATGACAATCTCCTAATACTAGAAGACTTCTTAAAGATTATAAAAAAAAAAATTCATACGTTGTTTAAATTTCCTAAGTGATTTGATTTAATAACTGCCAAACATTTTTAAATAAAAATAGATAATAACAAATTCTTGATAATAAATCTATTATTGTATAACTGTGTTAGGAGTACTCTTTTAGTGAAAAGGTATTGATTAGTGAACAATCACTTAAGATATCATTTGGTGAACAGACATACTCCTTGATAGAAGGAAAATAAATAGAGCACGTTAAATTAAAAGTTCGTCATTCTTGCATAATCTTCTTACATAACATCTAAACAATGGTAATCTGGTACAAGTTTTGTTCTTCTACTTCTTTTTCTTTTTTATTTATTTATTTATTTTTATATCATGATCTATTTTTATTTTTGATGTTTTGTAGGTTTATATGACTGCAAAGGGTTTTAAACAATTGTAATTTGGTACAAGTTTTGTTCTTCTTCTTTTTCCTTTTTATTTATTTATTTTTTCAAACATGATTTTTCTTTTCTTTCCTTTTTTTGTGTTTTTATACATTTATATGACTACAAGAGGATCTAAGAGGCAATTGAACTAAAGTAATCTTTTATTTTTTGCTTAATTCTAACTTATTTTCTGTTTTATCAATTAAAGATAACTATTTTTTCTCAATTATTATACACTATCTAATTCCTTTTATTTTTCTGTTTTTTTTTTTTTTTTTTTTTTTTTTTTTTATGGAACATATTTTCCATAAAATAATTCTGAATATATATTTTGATCATATACACATTATGTGTTTATATAGAGTTTTTTCCGTGCATTGCAGGGGTTATATACTAGTATATATAAAAGTAGAAGTTGGACAATCTAAAAACCATCTTACACATTCACATGAGAAAGTCAAAAGGTATAATGGTAATTGGCAAAAAAAGAAGCCACGTGGGAAGGGTGGGTGGGTGGAGAAACCTGAAGTAAAAAAGCAAAAGAAAAAAAAAAAGGTGGAGAAGAGTACTAACCTACCTACTATTTGCTCTTTTTTGAGAGCTGGTAGGGGGCCAGGCCCCCCCTTGGTCCCCATATAGCTCCATCTCTACCGATTTAGTAATCATTATATATTAAATGAAAACCTAGCTAGGTGGCTTTGAATTGAATTTAATTTAGGTTTATAATCCACTAGATTGACCACATCAAAATTCACACATTCTATCAATATTCAAAATTAGAGTCATAAACCTAATCATAAACCTAATGAGGTGAGACTTAAGAGTCTTCGTGGAATTCCCTAGGAAATCTCAAAGCAAAATACTTATTGTTGTTGATATGACGAGGTCACCCAAACCAACTATATATAATTCCTAGATAAGATCCAACGTATGTAAGCTAGCCCTTTTTTCTTTTCTTTTTTGTGTGTGTGTGTGTTGTCTCCGAGCCCGATTTAGTAATCATTAAATATATATATATATATATATATATATATATATATATATATATATATATATTTAGTTTAATTGATACTTAAATAAATAAATAAAAATATCAACTAAAACTATTATTTTGGGCCTCAAATTGCTGAACTTGAATTTAATGAAGACTAGATAATGAAACTTATATAATGTATATATGAATATAAAACCAATAGTTTTAAAAACCGGATGGAATATAAAGGTGTAAAACCAAGAAAATGAGTGGATTTCGATTTTATGGAAATACTTAGTTTCAAGTGGTGGTCAAATCTTAAAAGATTTAATTAATAATTTTTGGAAATATAGTCTATAAAGTAATTGAGAAGAAAAAAAAAAGAAGAAACTTAATTGGACTTTCTTCTCAAAAGCTAATAATCTTTCCTATATTAACCAATTCTAAATCAATAATAAATAAAACGTGGCAACTAAAGGTTGAATTCAACATCTAATTAAGGTTCAACGCCTAACAAGAGCACCTAAAGGTTTTTTCTCCCTCAAAAAGAAAAAATGAAGCAACTAATTAAGGTTCAATGTCTTTAAAAAAAAAACATTTCTTAGTTAAAATGTAACTAAAGGTTCGAAGAGAAAGTGAGTTACAACTCATAGTCAATCTTGGTCCCCACAATTTCACCAATTCAGTTTCTCTTTTCACCAACTCATATTCAAGATCTTTGCTTGATGGCTGATCTCGGCTTGGATTGGTCGGATCATGGCTCAATGGCTTGATCTCAACTCAGTAGCTCAAAGGCTCAAATCTTGAATGTCTTGACTCGGAATCTCAGCTCAGTGGCTCGATAGCTTGACTCGATCTCAACTTAGGAAGACAGAGGATAAAAAAGTATCCCACGATTTTTTTTTTCTTTTAATTTTTTTGGAGTTTTGGAAGAAAAAAGAAAGGATAGATTTTTAATATGCGGAAGTGGAAGGATCAAAGAGCACTCATGAGAGCTTTAGAGCTCTGATACCATGTGAAAATTTATAAACTAATAATAATCTAAAAGAAATAATAATGAAGAGAAATATAAAAGAGAGAGAATAGATTGAAGGGCTACATTGTAGTTTCAGAGCCACCCCTTGAGTGTTAGGCAGATCTTCCCCCTATTATGGTTCACGTGTTTGGTTGGTCCCTCACACATGAGGGAGCATATTAAAGAGAGAGTCCCACATTGACCAAATATTATTAGGTTGTGCAATTTATGAGTTATGGAAATCCTCATCTCTCAAGACGTCTTTTGAGATTGAGTTAGGCTCATTGGACTTTCACATGGTATCAAAACCCTAAAGCTCTCATGAGCAATCTTGATCCATAACTTCCACATTTTTTGTCACAATAGTCACAACAACCCTTTGTCATCACAAAATCTCACGTTTTTGCCAAACTGATTACACTGATCAATGACTGATCTCAAGATCGGAAAAACCCAGTTTCCCGATCATTTTCCGCGTTCTCATGCGCCTCCACGCGTGACACAAAGTTTCGAATCTCCTCCACACGCCACCACATCCCATGTCTCAAATCTGTCGCCTTCAATCACCAAATCAAGCACCAGGCACCTTAGATCGATAGATCGACCATTGATCTATCAAACACCACAAAAATCGGGCCTATCTGCTTCTTCACACGTCGCCACACTCCGGTCTAAATTTCGGCCATCCGATCCATGCGAAGAACCTCTCTCACGGTCAGCGTATCACACTCATGTGCCACGTTAGCCCTAATGACATCATCATAATGATGTTATCATGTTTGACTCGCTCGGCTTGCTAACCCGATCCAATCCTTTGATTTTTTTTTATTTTTATTTAAAAAAAATAGAAGAAGAAAACTGGCATTGACCAGTAAGGAAAAAGAAATTTTCAAAATTCGAAAAAAGAAGAAAAAAAAACATTTGTGGGATATATTTTTTTATTTTATCTTTATAAGCCAAGATCGAGCCAAGCCATTGAGCCACTGAGCTGAGATCTCGAGCCAAGACCATTTCAAGATCCGAGCCTCTGAGCCACTGAGCCACGATTCAAGCCATTGAGCCATGATCCAACCAAGCCAAGCCGAGATCTAAGTTATCAAGCCAAAATCCAAGCCAACGAACCTCTGAGCCGAGATCCGAGCCATCGAGCCGAGATACAAGCCAACAACCGAGTTAAGCCAAGATATTTGAGCTATTCTTTTGTTACCAAACTCAAAAGTTTCATTAAAATTACACCTTGCATTTGAGGGAGAATGTTAAGGAATCCCACATTGTTTAGATATCATAGTTGTGTTAGTATTCTTATGTATAAATAGGACACCTCACAACACTTTGTAAATTATCCAAAAATATCACTCAATGAATTAATAAAGATGCAGCCTATTGGCTTCATCTTGTGGACGTAGGCTCACATAGCCGAACCACGTGAAAAACCCTAGCCTCCATTCTCTTTCTCCATTGTCATTAGATTTAGGTTTTCTACAATTTGAACATATAAAAGTTGAGTAATGTTACAGACACAACAAATGTTCCCAATATTTTCACAATAGTTGAGTTGACAAGTTTTTATTAATTCTCGTCTATATCCACCACCAACATTACTTTATTACGTACAACTAATAACTTTTCCCATCGACAATTGTGAAAATATTGAGATCATTTGTTATATCTTTAGCTTTCCTTATAAAAGTTACTTAGACCTAGCTAGTTTAGTTTAGGTATTTTGTATGCAAATTATTCGAAAATATTTGTGACTTTGTGATTGTGCGATTCCATATAATCGAAAGCCACCAAATTCATTGACAAATAATAAATCAAATCTGCAAGAACATGTAAGTGTGAGGACCCATTCTCTTTCTTTTTCTTATTTTGATCTTTAAATTTTTATCGATGTGTAATGTGTGACACGTGAGTGTGTGTGTTTTTTCAAAAAACTGACAAATGTACATGAACATATTCCAGTACAGCTAATGATGCCCTTTAAAAGGAATACTCTATCTTTAAGATTTGATGATGGGCGTCATAGTAACTGAGGAAGATGAGGCAACATTAGACAATGGGTCCAATCAAAATCATAGTTTTACATACCCTCTCACCTTTACCTTCACGTTTAGGTTATTTTTTACCAGTATCTGACTATCAGCTAATAAAAGTAATTAAGGTTGGTTCATTATATGGCAAAATATTATAACTTAGACCTATAATTTTATTTTACAAATCTGTAAATGTACTCAAACAGCGCTCTTAAAAATGTGCACTAGATTCTACAATATTAAAAAAAAAAAATGAAGGCTAAAGTTAAGTGGACCAGATTCAGATACACACACCTTGTGAACCTAGATGGCTTCGTCCTCCATTTTATTTGTCCTTTGTGACTTGCTGTTTAATAAAAGGGTTAACTAGTAACTACATTCACTGTCTCTAAGCTCTAGCAAGTACCAAATAAGTCTCGGACCATGTTAAAGGTTATGCTAAGGCCTAAGTGGGCTGAAGCTCAAGCTATTTTGATGGTGGGTAGAGAAGCATTGAGGTTGACAGGGCCGGCCCAGGGAATTATGAGGCCTGGGGTGGTGCAAAAAAATGAGGCCTTCTATCTTTAAAAAAAAAAAAAAATTGAAAAATTACTCTACATATACGGTTTCTGCTATAAAATTACTAATTAAACTTTTATATTCAATATTTTCTAACAAATATTATTCAATAGATAATATGGCTAATCCATTTAATCTTTCTTGTGACATAATTGATCGCAAGTAAGATTTTTATAATTTTAACTTTGAAAAATTTCTTTCAACGGATGCGACTGGAACAAGTATAGTCAATAATATTCTGTATGCAATAGATGCATTTGGAACAATTCAATTCCTTGATAAAATTAAGTATACTTGTCACTGTCTTTTTTTCTTTTGATGGTAAAATCTCTTGTAAGACTATTAAGTCTAAAAATAAATCAATACCATCAAGATCAAAAAAAAATTATCAGGTTTTAAAAAACCTTCAAGATTAACATAATATTTTTTCAAATTATCATAATTTAGTGAAGTTAGCTTCTTTACATCAAATAAATCCAAAAAATTGTTCTCATACATACTTGGGTTAGAGAAATAAATTATTATTATTATGCTTAATTTAAAGACTTGTTTTAAATATATGGGCCTTTTTAATTTTTGTATATATAAATATATTGAAGCCTTTCAATAAGGGCCTTAAAAAATTTTTGGATGAGGCCTAATTTTAAGGTGAGGCTTAGGGTGGTCACTCACCACGTCCTTCCCAGGGCCACCCCTGGAGGTTGAATCTCATCAGCTACATTTTTTCTTTTTTGGAAAGTGACTCCCTATATATAATCAATGGTTTAAACCAGGGCCCGAATCTTATGATTGGAAATTGAAGGAAATTGTAAAGGAAGCCAAATCTGTACTAAACTTTTCTTGTTTTGTTTGGGTAGCTGCTTTTGTTCCTAGGCAAGCAAATCTGTTGGTCCATAATGTGGCTGCATGCCTGCTCTTTGCTCTATCTAAGGGCCTATCCCCATCTCTACCCTCCCTGATTGGGTTTTTTGTAACAATAGAGATGAGTAAGGCCGGCCTTACATGTTCTTTTTGTAATTAATCATTTACTCAACAAAAAAACAAAAATAAAAAAGTCTCGGACCAAGTGAGTGTGAGGAACCCATTGTCTTTCTCTTTCTTATTTTCTTTAATTTTTATCCATACATGACAATGCAAGTTTGTGCTTTGTGGATGCTCAAAATTCAATGAGTGCCATGTGTCACCTCGTGGTTGGTTGAGGATGGGCCGAGCTTATATTGATGGGTTGTTGAGCCCAAAACTCCAAACCAGGCCTTCGAGCTTGCCTGATGGCTGATGGTGCACTTCTCTTGATCTGCTGCTATGCTGGGCCTTTATACAGTGGGGATAAGGATCTGCCGTAGAAGCCCTCCTTTCAATGAAGTGACTATGGCAGACACCCTTCCATCAAACCAAATAATCACTGCAGACCGTAAGCGTGAGCACCACAGAATAACATAAAATATGAACTCTAATGAACTCAATAAACTGAAAAGACTAAGGAAGATTTGATGAGTGATAGGGGAGGGTTATCCCTTGAAGACACGTGACAATGGAATGGAATTGATTAGATGCTTGTGGAGTTTTTAGCAGAGGGTGTTTTTGTACGGGTATTGATCTTTTTCTTCTTCTTATCCCTTGACTTGGGTTTCTTGGCTTTTTGATGGAGACTAAAGGTCGTTTATGGGCTGGAGGAGATTGCCTTGACATGACTGTGTTTCCTTCTTTTATAATGGTCTGCGGTGATCCATGGGGTTCATGGTTTTGACCTGGTCACTCCTTTAGCTTTTGGGTAATGGGCTTATTCATTGGGGTCAAGCTGACAATGTTTCCTGATAACATAAAATATTGCCGCAGACCAAATTGGTGAAAGAAATTGGCTCCATGGTGAAAGCTTTGTCTGCACGTGTCTTCATTAGGGTGTTTGAGGTTTGCTGGTCATTTGTGCTCATACCCCCCAACGGGTGTGATACACTTGAGCCGCAGACTTCAATACCCTTTTAAGAAATAACCCCCCTACCTCCAAACCAAATCCCCTTAGCCTTTTAATGAAAACTTACTGGCAGTCACCATAGGTTTGGGCTTTGGTGACTGCATTACCTTTATTTGTGTTCTCATGGAAGCATCTTTCATCTTCTTGTTGAGCTCCTTCCTTTTTTCATGAATCTGCCGTTGTTTGACTGTTGTCTGCCGTGCAGAGGGAGTAGGGACCATAGGCCGGTCTGTATTTACTCCCCTCATATCGCTTCCAGGTTCCCTTTCTGCCTTTGGTTGTGTTCTTTCCGTTTCTGTGATTCGGCTGCCCATCTTCTAGTCTGCTGTGCCCCTTTCCCTCGTCTGCTGTGCAGAAAAGCCTTGGCAACGGTAGGCGTGAGTCTGCCGTCTGAGGAAACGGTGAACATGGCTTTTCTTCAGTTCAGAGGACTTTCCCCTCTTTGATTTTTCTGGAGTGTTCTGCTTTTTTAAGGAATGTAGTAGTAGGGCTCCATCTGAAATTACCCTTTACTCCCTGACTTCCCCGTGGGCTGGGCTTCATTATTTGGAGGACTTATGGCAGATTGCTCCCAATAGGCTTTGGGCTTTACAGCAGATTGATTTCTCTTGCAGTGACACAGTGCCTTCTGGGCCCGTTGTGGGCTGTTGTGCTTTGGGCTTCTCTTGATCATGTCACCTGCCTTCCTTTGGGCTTACTGCAGATGGCTCTTGTGGACTGCCTCTGGTCTGCCATAACTTAGGCAAAAAGTGGGCATCTACATTAGCCCCCCGAGCCCATGCCTCAAAGTGCATTCACGTGAGGCATGGGTGAGTGTTTGTGTGGAGCATGTGTGCAGACATAACCTTCAATTCAAAATTTCTCTTTTTTTTTTTTTTTTTTTTTTTTTGAATCGTGATGTTCCTATTCTGAAGGAAGTGGCGGCAGTTTTGGTAACTACCTCTTCACACTCCTTCTTGGCATCAGTTACTGCCAATTCCTATACACACCTTTTCAAATATCAACTTAATGAAACACGATTTACTAAATCCCAACCACCAGCCTCCGTAATTAACTTCCCTCATTAAGGACTTTGGTTTTGCAAAACGAGAGAGAAATAAGAGGAGAAAGGAGAGTTTTTTTTTTTCTTTTGTGTTGTTCTGTTTAGGAGAGAAAGAAAAGAGAGAGAATAGTGCAGAAAACTTCCCCACCGCCGATTCCCCTCTTCTACCCATGGCTTCATCTTCCTCTCATCCCCCTCCTGGCACTGCGAAGGCCAGTGGTGACGATTCCGAAGTTCCTACGGCAGACGCTGGGACCATGGATACGGGCTCCGTTGGCGACGAGAGCGTGGACGGCTCTAGGTTTTCCCCTGTGCCTGAAGATGACAGGGACGATTTCGCCTTCCCTCTTCTGGACCCCTGGTACGATAACGGTGGAAATTTTCCAAACATTCCCGGCAAAGTCTCCCTTCCTCCTTCTAACTGGGAATGGATGCTGAGGAGGCCAAGAAGCTACTGCAGATCGGGTCTGGGACTCCTCCCCTTTCTAGTATTTCTGACCTTAGGATTCCAGAGAGGAGATATGCAACCGGTGCCCATCGATTTCGAGTTTCCCTGCTCCGCTGCCGCAGACTGGTTTCACTGGGTGGCAGACGAGTTTATGGATGCTGAGTTCTGTGCTCTCCTGGAACGAGCGGGTGTGGCTGAGGCAATACTCCTTTCGCGGAGTTGCAATATGTATCGGAACACCGAGGCGTTGCGGCAGATTCTGCGGAGATGGTGTGCCTCTACACACACGTTCTTCTTCTCATGGGGTGAACTCACTATCACTTTGGAAGACGTGGAGAACCACTGGCTGCTCCCTGTGTTGGGCGACATGGACCCATTTGCCGTTGAGATGTCTGAGGAAGAAACCGTGGTGGAACAAGCATTGATGGCTCGGGCCAGTACTAGAATCAATGCTTGGTCTGTCTACTTTGCCAAAGCGACTGAGCCCACTATCCGCCGTGCTGCCTTCGTCGCGTACTGGCTCTGTAAGTGTTTGTTTGGTGATGCTCCCTATTATTCTATGAAACCTTTGTACTTTCGCTTAGCTGTAAAGATTTCTTTTGGTCATCGTTTTCCGCTTGCCGCTATGTTTTTGGGTTATTTATATCTGCAACTAGATTCTGTTTGCCTTGACGAGATCCGCGGTGGGTCTTGTCATTTTATTACTACCTGCTTCAATACTTCCGCACTGCAGACCTTCCTTTGGGAACGCTCTCTGAACTACCAGGAAGTTGGCAATGACAATAGCCAAATAAGGGCAAAGTTCAAGAACATGTCCCGCCAAATTTTGAGAAGGTACCCGGATTTAAGGACCAATCTGCCGCTTGTCTATCGCTGGGTTAGTCTGCGAGGGAGGGATCCTGATTTGGTCCCCTCCATGGACTTTGAGGAGTGTGTTTTATGGCGTCCCTATTCTTACCGTTACGCAGACTTCTCCTGCCATTCTGTGATGTACTGGTTTAGTGACATTGCTAGTCAGAGCTTTGAATTATCTCCAGATGACACCAGAAGCTTAACCTATTTGTCTGCGGTGAATCCGGGTTGGTTGCCTGTGTGGAGTGACGAGGGTGTGAAGTACACCCATTATTGTCCTAACAGGGTGCGTAGGCAGTTTGGTTTGGATCAGAGTGTGCCAGGCAGCCCCAGTGAGACCCTTCCTCGAACTCCTAATATGGCTCCTTTCTTGAACGACCATGCATTTGATTATTGGAGCGCATCTGTATCGCGCATGGTTATTCCTTGTGGGGGAAGGCTGGGCATATGCACTGTGGCAATGCAGGAGTATTGGCTGAGGGTGGCTGCTGCTATGGCAGACTATGTCAGACAAGGCAGAGGGACCAAGGTTCCTTTGCCCAATCACCATGCACATCCTATGGAGACCACGACTCTGTCTCCCCCTACCCAAACCGCAATTTCTTATGCCGAGAGGCAGGGCTTGGGCTTCGCAGAATGGGATGGTCCACGAGATGGGTGGATCCTGTATAGCACTGCGATCCCTTCGAGTTGGAAAGAATCCGTGAAGGTGGTGGAGGAACGGTTAAGGTTGGATTCGAAAAGGGGAAAAGGGAGTAAGAAGACCGATTCTGGCAAAGGTGCTTCTTCTCCTGCAGCTTCAAAACAAAAGCCTAAGTCTGCGGCTAAGGCTTCTTCAAAACGCCCCAAGGTGGCTATGGATATGTCTATGATTCCTCCCTCAGAATTGGGAGATAGGGCCCTGATGGCTCCTGGTACTTCAAAGAAGAAGCAGTCTGCTGCAGGGGCCTCTAAGTCTCAAAAGAAATCTGCTGTTGATCCGCCCGCGGATCCTACTGAGGACACTTCTCTTCCTTCAAAAGAGACAGAGTCTTCTGCCATTCAGGAGGAATCTGCCTCCTACTCCTACCAAGGCCAAAAGCCAGCCTAGAAGTAAGAGCGTGGCAGTGAAGAAAGCTAAGAGCAAGCCTACCCGGAAATCTGCGGTTGCCCCTCCTTCTTCAAGTGAAGAGCCTGCAGCAGAGTCTGCCACTCCGGTTGAGAAAGAGTCTGCTATTCCTACTCCCCCTAGCACCATATATGACCGTACAAGGAGTAAAAGGAAAGCTGTTGCAGAGCAAGTTAGATCTCAGGTAAATGCTCATTTGCCCTTTCACATTATTGATTGGTCACATATTGCTTACTATCTTCGGACTCATACATATTCTCTTCGTATTTTTGCTCAGGCTAAGCGGAAAGTGGGTGACAAGGGTGAGGGTTCTGATCGAGTTCCCATTGTTATTGAGGTAATATTAACATTTCTTAACTCTTACTGTGTCTGCCTTCAAGGGGACTGAACTTCTTTCTTTTCTTCTTTGGCAGGAGGTTAGCGGTGGTGATGATGTTGTAGATGCCGGTGCAGGGACGACTGAGGTGAATGAAAGCATTACTGAGAGGCAAGAAGTGGCATTAGAGCCTACTGATGGTGTGGCTGCGAAGGACAGTCCCATTGATTGGACTGATTCTGATGATGCCATGGCAGACGAGGCTTTGGGAGTTACTGTATCAGATGAAGCTGTTCTTGTTATGGCAGACGAGGCCGTCCAGTCAACTACTTCGATCATGGCAGAAGAAGCTCCTGGTGAAACTCCCGTCAGTATGGCAGATGTGGTTCCTGAAGCACGCGAAGTTACCCCTGTTATGGCAGATGTGACCCTCGTAAGCATGGCAGACGAGACTCTTGTTGACGTAGCACATGAAACTGCCCCAGTTACAGTAGACGAGACCCTTGCAGGTATGGCAGACAGAACCCCTGTTAGTATAGCATATGGAATTATTCCTGTTGTTGCGAATTTTAACACAGGTATTATTGTAGGGTCTGCTGCTGAGGAGGATTATGACCCAGGCACTGATTCTGTTGATTCAGAAGAGGCGATTGCAGATGAGCCTCAACCACTTCAGATCATTCCATTTGCTGACCAGCCTGATGAGCCTCGTGCCAATGATCCGATTGAATTTCATTTGAATCCTCCTTTTGCTAGAATGACTTCAGTTGTGGAGGGGGTCTCATTGTTTGGGGTCGCTCCTCATTTTGGGAGGATCCTTAGGGAGGAGGGCTCCCCTATGGTGGTTATTGATCACCCTTCGTCAGGGGCTTTCACTGGTGGCCAAGTCCCTGCTCTTGAGGGGATTCCAATTCAAGGTGCTGATGGTGGTGGCACGGCAGACACAGAGGTCCGTGGTGTAGGTGTAGTCCCAGAAGGTAATATCTCTTTGGTGAAAGAAAGCAATCTACTTTTCTTATGCTTATTACCTCTGTTTGTTACATTCTTTTTTTTTTGTTTTGGTCAGATGTTGAGGCACCTGTTCTTGTGGAGAAGGAGAGCGTTGCTCATGTAGTGTCTGCGGCTCCCAGCTCTTCTCAGACACGGTCTGCAGTAGAGGTGATTATCCCTGGGAGGGTTGCTGCGTTTTTTGCAAGTTTTGAGGAGAGAGCCCCCAATCCTTATCCTGATTGGCACTTCTGGAGATTCGAAGGCCCGTTGGTTGCTTATGGCAACTTTTGGGTGTATCAAGATGCTGTGCCTCTTTTGCAGGGATTGTCTGCGAAGTTTGGGGACTTCACTACCCATTTCAAGTTTGGTGCCGGGTTTGGCGGACCAATGATTTCTCTGTTGGGCAGTGTCTTAGCTGACATGAGGAGGACCAGTTTTAAGACTTTGAGTGAGTCCAAGATTTTGTCATGGAGGAGTGTGGTGCAAGACCTCATAGCCGTTGGCTTTGATCTTGACTTCCTGCTTGAGCATCTGCGGAAGGTAGCCCGCAAGTTCTTTGGCGAAGCAATTGCCAGTGAGATGAAGGTTGTGCAGGAGCAAATTTCCTCTTTGCAGAGTACTCTTGCTGTTTTGGTTTCTTATCAAGGGGAGTTGATGTCTGCTGCTGCAGCATCCCCCACGACTGTTGAAGTTGCATCGCCGATTGACGGCTTATTCGATTGAGTATAGAGCGCTTGTGAGCTTTTGTTATGACCATGTTGGTCTAAGTGTTTCAAACTTTGTGTGTTATTATTACTATGGACAAGTGTGTACCTGTGACTTTTGATGGTATCAATCTAATATATATATATGCTTTGTTTAAAATGCTTGTTAGTTGTAAAATACTTATTGTTTAGATATATTCTCTTGTTATTATTCCTTTTTCTTGTAATGTTTTGTGGAGTGGAATAAGATAACCATATTAAAGCATAAATGGTGATCATCATTCCACTTTTTTTTTAAAAGCAACACACAGTAGTTGGATTTGGTTCTAAGGCAAAATCAAACAAAGATGCTTAATAATAACAATATTGTTGCTTAATCTGTGCTAAGGCAACAGACACAAAAGAGTAGTATGGCAGATTGATTTTGTGCTAAGGCAAAAGGCACAAAAGGTAACATGGCAGATTGCTTCGTGCTAAGGCAAAAGGCACGAAAGATAACATGGCAGATTGATTGGTGCTAAGGCAAAGGGCACGAAAAACTTACTAGCACTGATATGTTCATGAGTAATATTCCTTCAACCATTTCCCATTAATTGGGTCTGCCAAGATAGTTCCATCCGCTTTAGATAGCCTATAGTATCCGCTGTCATGTGCTTCGCGGATCACGTAAGGCCCTTCCCAATTTGGTGTAAACTTGGATGGTGATGGCAGACCCCTTCTCACATGGTCTGCCGTCTTCAAGACCATTTGACCTTGGGAAAATATTCTGGTGTGTACTGTCTTTCCGTAAGCATTTGCCAACTTCTGATGGTATCGCAGACTGCGAGCTAAGGCTAGCTCTCTTGCTTCATCCAGGCTTTCCAGATCTGCCACTCTGGCTTCCGCGCATATTTCAACATCAGCTTCTATTTCCAGTTCCTTGTAGAATTCGAGGGCTTGGTACGAGTAATTCAGGTGGTGAGATAACATCAGTCCCATATACAAGTGAAGAATGGGGTGAAACCAGTGGCTGTCTTGGGTGATCCGCGGTAAGCCCATAACACATCCGCCAAGTGGGAATTCCAGCCCTTACCATAATCAAAAACCATTTTACTCAGAATTCTCAGCAAGCATGCGGTTGGTAGCCTCCGCTTGTCCATTACCTTGAGGGTAATAAGGTGTAGACCGCCGGTGCTTGATCCGGTAATGCTCCAACACCTCTCGCACATCTTTGTTAACAAAAGGAGTACCGTTGTCGCTGATGATTTTGTGGGGAATGCCAAATCTAGTGATGATGTGTTCCCGAATGAAATTGGCCACGGCTGCTCCGGTGGCCTTGCGAAGTGGGATGGCTTCAACCCATTTTGTAAAGTACTCCGTGGCCGCCAATATCCAAATATATCCACCGGATGGCGGATTAATAGGACCAATGAGGTCCAGCCCCCAAGTGTGGAAAGGCCATGGTGTGGCCATGTTCTGCAGATTGGTGGGGTGTGTATGGATCAGATTGGCTTGCATTTGGCAGGTGTGGCATGCTTTAACGAAGTCTGCCGTATCCCTCTTCATTGTTGGCCAGTAGTAGCCAAGTGTTCAACAGCAATTGATACAACCTTTTCTTCCCCTGATGCTCCCCACATTCTCCTGAATGGGCCTCCTTCATCACTGTTTGAGATTCTGACAGACTTAGACACCTCAAAGGATCCCCATGGAACCCCTTTCGGAATAGAATACCACTTTCCACGAAATATCTAGTGGATAACTTTTTGATGCGGGCTGCTTCTTTACCGGTCCGAGGTAGGATACCCTCTATGAAATATTCCAGGAAAGGAGTTCGCCAATCACTCGAAAGGAAGGTAGCACATACCTGCTCGTTTTCATGTTGATGTTGGCAAGTTGGGCAACGTCTCTGCAAGTCTGCCGCTTCCTTGCTCATTTCTGGCCAAAAATAACCCAAGCGCTGGAGTCTGCGATAGAGGCTTACCCCTCCTTCCAGCTCGCATGACTTCTCATGAACTTCCTGTAGCTTCTTTGTCCCTTCCTGATGGCTCACACACCTCGCTAGAATTCCCCCAGGTAGTCTGCGGTACAGGTCTCCAGAAATTAGCACAAAATCCTTCAACGCTTTTAGGTCTGCCACGTCTTTTGGAGACATGAGTTTGCTCTTCAGAGGAGCTCTCCAATCTTCTTTGTCAGGGCCCCCTTCTTCGTATTCTTCCCTCAGCAGCTCAGTGATTGGGATGCTTCTTTTATTGATTGTGACATCTGCCGTAGGTCCTTCAAATGCTACTTGTGATCCTAGAGCTGCCAACGCATCTGCGTAACGGTTCTCGCTCCTCAAAGCATGTGTAACTTCGAAAGTGGAAAACTTTCCCTCCAACCTTCTGGGCAAGTGCACGATAGGGTGCCAGAGAAGGTTCCTTTCAATGAGAATTCCCCTTTAGCTTGGCAGACTATGAGATTTGAGTCACCAATCACCCTTAAGTGCTTTATCCCCATTTCGTGTGCTATGGCTAGCCCTGTGATGTAAGCTTCGTACTCTGAGGCATTGTTGGAACAAGGAAAATTCAGCTTGAAAGACTTAGCAATGGTCTCGCCATCCTCTCTAGTGAGTACAACACCGGCTCCGCTTGACACAGATGTGGAAGAGCCGTCGAAGTTCAAGGTCCATATTGAGTCTGCCATTCCGACCAACAGTGCTCCTCCAACTTCCCCAGGAACCTCTTGTGAAATTACTGAGCCATCTTCCCCAGGGAATTGAGCCAATAAGTCTGCGATAGCCTGACTCTTAATTGCTGTTGGAGTTTCAGTGGATATCTCATATTGCGATAACTGCAATAGCCATTGAGCAAGTCTGCCTGAGAGAACTGGTCGTTGCAGCAGACTCCTAATTGGGTGAGACTTGGTCATCAACTGAATTTTGTGGGCCAAGAAGTAGTGCCGCAGACGCTGAGAAGCATACACAAGGGCTAAACATGCTCTTTCTGCCACTGAATACCGTGTTTCAGTGTCTTTTAGTCCGCGACTGACATAGTACACAGGCTGTTCAACACCATGGCCATTTTCTTGTGCTACCAGTGCTCCTATTGCTTGGCTGTTGGAAGCCAAATAGAGCCGGAGGGGCTTTCCAGCAATCGGAGCACACACGGTGGGGAGTTTTGTCATAATTGCTTGGATTCTTTCAAAAGCTTCTTGACACTCCGCAGACCAATTGAAGGAGACTCCCTTTTTTAGGAGGTGTGAAAAGGTGGAAGTTACTGCTGCCAAATCCTGGTATAAATCTTCTGATATACGATAACCTTCCCAGGAAGCTCTTCAATTCTTTGTGAGACGTTGGTGGCCTCATGGTGGCTATGGCAGAAGCTTTGGCTGGATCTACATCGATTCCGCGGTTATGCACCAGGAAACCCAGAAATTTCCCCGCAGACACTCCGAAGGCACACTTGAGAGGATTCATTTTCAGCTTGTACAGGCGACACCTTTCAAAAACTTTTCTCAAGACTTCAACATGGTCTTCTCTTTTCTTAGACTTTACTACAATGTCATCAACGTAGTCTTCAATTTCTTGATGGATCATATCGTGAAACATGGCCGTCATTGTCCTTTGATAAGTAGCACCGGCGTTTTTGAGGCCAAACGGCATAACAGTGTAATAGAAGTTACCTATGGGCGTGCGGAAGGCAGTTTTTCTCAGCATCCCTTGGCGACATCCGAATTTGGTTGTACCCGCTAAATCCATCCATGAAGGAAAACATAGCGCTGCCCGCGGCGGAATCAATTAACAAGTCCATGTTTGGCAATGGGAATTCGTCTTTCGGGCATGCCTTGTTGAGGTTGCGAAAGTCTACACAGCACCTGATCTGCCCATTTTTCTTCTTCACTGGTACTATATTTGACAGCCACCGCGTGGATGTTGAATTGGCTTGATGAAACCGGCAGCAAGCAATTTCTTCACTTCTTGGAGTGATTTGAGCTTCCACTTCAGTATGGAAGGTCCTTGCGGGCTGCACAACTGGCTTCGTACCAGGTTCTACATTCAAGGAGTGAGCCACAAGCCCCGGATCTATCCCGGGCATTTCGTCGTATTTCCATGCAAACACATCTTGGTACTCCTTCAACATCTTGGACTCCTTCAACAATAAAGCAGGCCCTCTCTACAGCAGACAGCGAGGTGCTAATTGAAACAGGTTTATCAATACCAGGATCATGACTCAAGTTGATTACCTCCAGGTCTTCCTTGGGAGTTATCTTTGAATTCTCTGCCGCAGACTTCCTCTAATTTTGCTTCTTCCTTCTCATCTGCCAAGCTTTTGTAACTTTCAGCTTCTTTCTGTATCAGATAACACGAGGGCCGCAGATTACCCTCTTCCGGCGTGGGACCCTCTTGCGGTGAGCAATCAGGTCCCGCGCACCTTCACAAACGGTAGACTATGCGTCCATCAGGCATTTGGACGCGTACGCATCGTGGTGCATCTTCCTCTTCTGCCATGCGTTCCTTCCTCTTTTTCTTTCGTTCCAGGACTTCTCGCAGATCAACATCTGGGTCATTTCTTATATCTTCCCAGTCTGGCAAGGGTGTTCCAGATGGCTTGATGATTGGTGGTTCTTCGGTAGATAGCTCGTCATACAGGGCTGCTTCAATGAAATGTGCCTCAGTTTGGTCAAATGGTGAGGGATTTGCTGCTATACGGATTGGCTTCCCATTGAGCCTCCCTTTGATACACTGATGATAGGTGGACGAAATCAAGCTTATGCTTGTGCAACCATGGTCTGCCAAGCAGCACGTGGTATGGGACTTCTGAATTCACAACGTGAAACCGCGTAAGAGCCACAATGGGCCCAACTCTTAAGACTAACTGTATGTGCCCCATAGTGTATTCTGCTGCTCCTCCAAATCCTGTTACTTCAATAGGAGCGCCTTGGATCTTATGTTGTGGAATGTTGGCTGCTTTAAGAGTGCTCAAAGGAATCAGATTCAAACAGGAGCCCGTGTCCACCAAAGCTCTCCTAACTTGTACATCTTTTATTACGGCAGACACATAAAGGGGTCGACGGTGGTCTGGATATTGGACCTCGGTGGTCTGGATATGTCTTCATCCGTGAAGGTTACTGCATTGGTGGTTTCTAGGAAGGCACGACTGGCATGAGCTTCTGCGGTAAAACAGGTTGCTCCTGAGTCTGCTGCTATTGCGATAATGGCCTCTGTAGCAGCGTTCCTGGCTTCTGGTCCCAATCCCAATTGGTTAAACAAAGACTTGAACTTTGGACTTTTCTGCAAGGTTCTCACGGCTGCTGGTGTTAGAGTGGTGTCAGCTACGGCAGATTCTTCTACCTCCATATCACTGGTGCTGCCTTGTATTACCACAGACACCACTGCTTTGCCCTTGTCTTTCCTGTGATTCGGAAAAGGATTCTTGTGCACTCTCTGCTGCTCCGGTGAGAGTTGCAAAGTACCGTCCTTGGATTTTCCGGTTAAGCTCCCATCGTAGTGACCGGCAGTCTGCGGTTAGGATGGTGAACATATCTGTGATAGCGGCAGAACTTGGGATCTCTCTTTTCTTCCTCGGTGGGAGGCTTGTTGATCTGCGGCAGCTTGATAACTTCATCTTTCACCCACTTGTCAAAGATCACCATCATTTCTTCTACGGTGAAGGGCAAAGGGGGTGGTTCTTCGAAAACCTTTTCTGTCGGTCTTTTCCTCTTGTTTCCGGTTGGCGCGGCTGTAGTCGACACAGTGAGTGCTTGGGGTTGGCTCTTCTTTTCTCTAGCCTTTTCTGAATGGGGCTTGACTGACAAAGCCGTCTTCCTAGCCTTCTGGAGCAGTGGTGCAAATTGTGAAATATCTAAGTTCTCGAGGTGAGCTCTAAATTCGGGAAGCATGTTGTCTATGCATACTTCAACCAGCTCGCTTTCTTCATACTTCACGTGGCAATCCAAAGAAATATCCCGGAAACGATGAATATACTTCAAAAGATCCTCGCCGGGTAACTGCTTCGTGCTGTGCAAGTTGAGCAGAGTAATCTTTTCCTCCACATGGAAGTATTTACTGCAGAAACTTTCCACCATATCTTCCCAATCTCTAATAGACCCTTCGGGCAGCATGGCGTACCAGGTATATGCTCTGTCAACAAGGGACTTTGAGAATTCCCGCAGACAGAGTCCCCCATTTCCAGCGAATGGACCCATGGAGTCCAGGAACTTGCTGATGTGCTCCACTGCACTACCCTTTCCGGCCGTCGAAGAGGGAGAAGTTCGGAGTATCGTATTTTTCAGGGTACGGTTCCTTTCAGCAGCTCCTTAGGATAGGGCGGCTTTCTCACAAAATGCCTGGGTTCCTTAGGTGGTCGTTCCCTTTCTTGTTTGAGGAGGTCCGCCACGTCTGACATGGTAACGAACGGTGCATCATTCTTGTTGTTGGAATCCCTTTCATCATGGTGGTCCCTTTCTTCGTGGTTTCTGCCATTACCTCCATGTGCTTCCCTATTATTGCTGGATTCTTTCAACTGCCTTATGGACTCAGCTAGTTCTCCTTGGTTCTGCTGTAGGCCCTGAATCAGCTCATATATCAAGGTTAAAGGTGGCTGTCCTCCTGGGTTGCCTCCTCCTTGATTACCTTCTGGGATACCACCTCCTCCCACGTTTCCTCCATTGTTCTGCTGCATCTCCCCTTCGGCTCGATTTTGTGCGTTTGACTCTGTGTCAGGATGGGAGTTTACCACTGAGTTTTGTCTTCTGGACCTTGGTGGCATTACTGCAGATCTGGTTTTTTTGCTGAAGTGCTGCTCAACTCCCCAGTGGAGTCGCCAAAATGTGGATGCTCAAAATTCAATGAGTGCCATGTGTCACCTTCGTGGTTGGTTGAGGATGGGCCGAGCTTATGTTGATGGGTTGTTGAGCCCAAAACTCCAAACCAGGCCTTCGAGCTTGCCTGATGGCTGATGGTGCACTTCTCTTGATCTGCTGCTATGCTGGGCCTTTATACAGTGGGGATAAGGATCTGCCGTAGAAGCCCTCCTTTCAATGAAGTGACTATGGCAGACACCCTTCCATCAAACCAAATAATCACTGCAGACCGTAAGCGTGAGTACCACAGAATAACATAAAATATGAACTCTAATGAACTCAATAAACTGAAAAGACTAAGGAAGATTTGATGAGTGATAGGGGAGGGTTATCCCTTGAAGACACGTGACAATGGAATGGAATTGATTAGATGCTTGTGGAGTTTTTAGCAGAGGGTGTTTTTGTACGGGTATTGATCTTTTTCTTCTTCTTATCCCTTGACTTGGGTTTCTTGGCTTTTTTGATGGAGACTAAAGGTCGTTTTTCTGGGCTGGAGGAGATTGCCTTGACATGACTGTGTTTCCTTCTTTTATAATGGTCTGCGGTGATCCATGGGGTTCATGGTTTTGACCTGGTCACTCCTTTAGCTTTTGGGTAATGGGCTTATTCATTGGGGTCAAGCTGACAATGTTTCCTGATAACATAAAATATTGCCGCAGACCAAATTGGTGAAAGAAATTGGCTCCATGGTGAAAGCTTTGTCTGCACGTGTCTTCATTAGGGTGTTTGAGGTTTGCTGGTCATTTGTGCTCATACCCCCCAACGGGTGTGATACACTTGAGCCGCAGACTTCAATACCCTTTTAAGAAATAACCCCCCTACCTCCAAACCAAATCCCCTTAGCCTTTTAATGAAAACTTACTGGCAGTCACCATAGGTTTGGGCTTTGGTGACTGCATTACCTTTATTTGTGTTCTCATGGAAGCATCTTTCATCTTCTTGTTGAGCTCCTTCCTTTTTTGTGAATCTGCCGTTGTTTGACTGTTGTCTGCCGTGCAGAGGGAGTAGGGACCATAGGCCGGTCTGTATTTACTCCCCTCATATCGCTTCCAGGTTCCCTTTCTGCCTTTGGTTGTGTTCTTTCCGTTTCTGTGATTCGGCTGCCCATCTTCTAGTCTGCTGTGCCCCTTTCCCTCGTCTGCTGTGCAGAAAAGCCTTGGCAACGGTAGGCGTGAGTCTGCCGTCTGAGGAAACGGTGAACATGGCTTTTCTTCAGTTCAGAGGACTTTCCCCTCTTTGATTTTTCTGGAGTGTTCTGCTTTTTTAAGGAATGTAGTAGTAGGGCTCCATCTGAAATTACCCTTTACTCCCTGACTTCCCCGTGGGCTGGGCTTATTATTTGAGGACTTATGGCAGATCGCTCCCAATAGGTTTTGGGCTTTACAGCAGATTGATTTCTCTTGCAGTGACACAGTGCCTTCTGGGCTCGTTGTGGGCTGTTGTGCTTTGGGCTTCTCTTGATCATGTCACCTGCCTCCCTTTGGGCTTACTGCAGATGGCTCTTGTGGACTGCCTCTGGTCTGCCATAACTTAGGCAAAAAGTGGGCATCTACACAAACTTAATCGCTTTCTTAAAGGTTTTGCTTGAGTTATCGCTATCTCGATTAGGTTTGTATGAAGCGTGACTTTATAGATGATAGCATGTTTTTGACATCTGGTTGCCCCAGCTATTAAAATTAATCTTTATGTTTTTCACCTTTAATAATTCTGTTGAAACTCTATCATATATCCTCATTTCACTTTTGGAATGTTCAGCATTAAAGATCTAGCTTGCTCATGGAGGAACAGCTTGGCATGCGCGGATGATTAAAATCACTTCCAAGTGAAGGGTTCTATTTTCCTTCTTCTTGGGTTTATTAGATTTTCAGACCCAACTGACCCTAGTACAGTAATACTAAATCTTTGAATTTTTTTTTTTTTTTTTTATACGAGTTTAGGTGGGGTTGGATTGAAATTTTTAAATCCTTTAGAGTTTAAGAAAGGTTTGGGTTTTATCAAGGTTGTTAAAATCGGGATCCAGATTGTAGGATCATAAGAGCCGGATCGGAGTAGGATCGCACACCCCAATAGGATCGACGGTAGGATCGGTAGGATCATCCGATCCTACGATCTTACTCCGATCCCACTAAACATGTTATTTTAGACCAATTTATACTATGGGTTGATGAGAAGTACATGAGTCTAATAGATAAAAATAGCCCAAATGATTAAAACCAGTCTTTTAGCCTAAAAAACTTGAGAAATGACAAAGAAATCTCTCTCTATTCTCAATTAAAAAGGAAAAGACGTGACAGTTCATCAAGTTAGTGATGAATCTGATGATGACAGTGGTCCATCGCCTGGATTTGAGAGATATAAGGATTTTGATGATTTACCTATAGATGCTGATGCTAGCCAAGACAATGATGATGAAATGGATTCTGTAGATTTAGATTATGATGATAGGAATCTTAGAATGGATGATTGAATGTTTCCCAGTACCCTTATGACTTATGTCCCACTGTTGATACTTAATGTAGTTATTCACTATTTCACTTATTTCGTACTTAATTGCTAACTAATTAGTAATGGTACTTATCCTAAATTTTTGGATAAATTGTGTTGAGAATTAAGCATATCTCTTTGGTGTCAATATAGACCCATGTAGTGAATAGTTTAATGTATCAACCTCATGTATGGTACGAATTACATTAGGTCTTGGGAAGACCAATTTGGGTCTTCTTGGTTGAATTCTAGCAGATTTGATTGTTGGCTAGGTGTTATTTTTTATGGATATGTATATCATAATGGCTCAAAGATAATGAACATTTAACATACAAAGTCATTATTAATGTGTTTTTACACTTTTTCAGACAAATAAGAAGGATCTTACGATCTATGATCCGATCCACGAATTCCCTTCACCGATCTTACGTAGGATCTCGATGTTAACAACCTTACCACCTTAGTTATCCAAATTGATCCCAAAATGTATTTAAATTGTTAAAATATCCCATTATTAATTTTATATACAAAAATCTTAGTTTAAACTAAAATTTCTACACTAAAAATGAGTGTCTTTCATTCTCTCTTTAAATATTGTTTAATTTAGTATAAAACATTTTATTTAATGAATAACACTATAAAAGTATTCAATAATACTTAAATCTCGATCAATAATATATTTTAGATGTTATATATCGATCCAATCCCGATCAAACTCATGAATAGATAATTAAACGGATGAGTTGGGCCGGATTTAAGTTTTTCACATATAAATGAGGTAGATTTCAGGTAGGATTTCTAAAATTTAATAAGGCTAGTAATGCTTTGGAAAGACATTTTCATCCAAAACGTGAAACCGTTGCCATTTCTATGCAGTGGTTGTAAACATTGAATTCCAAAATTGAGATTTGAGATCACCCATATATTGGGAATCCACTACATAGACTGCATACTTGTGGTTTACCCTATAGCTAGTTCCCACCTCCATCAAAAGAATGGTCATCCTGCATAAAATGGATTCAAAGCCTGGCGAAGGGTTCTACAATTTTGGCTCCTACAAAAAGTGCATGCGTGTAACATGTCACTCAACTCACATTTTGAGGTCACCAAGCTCCTATGTTAGGCATCCACGTACCATCATGCCAAAACATTAGCCTCACATGGCTCTTCAACATTCTTTGTTGCTCCATATAAATAAACCCCTAGAAAATGAACCCAATCCACTCGTCTCAAAATATCAATCTTCCTTGTGATTGGAAAATATGGCTTTCAGGGCAAATGTAAGTACTTCATTCTCATTTTTCTTCTTCTTCCTTCTTAATTAATGTTGATTTTTATTGCTTATAATACGAGTCAAATTCATTATTTATGGGGGTTTGGTGTAGAGCTATTGGAAATCAATGCTGACCCGACTAGGTGGAAACCGATCATTTGCATCCTCAACTACTCCCAAAATGAAACCATTTGCACCAACTATTGATGCTGCTCATGCTGATCGCCATAGATCCAAGTTAGTCAATTATTATTCTTATTTGCGGGACGTGCATTGCATATTTTTCTTTTTGATGGCATATATCCATGTGTAACAATTAATGTTATAAATGTTACCAACCACATTCTATCAGATTTTTTTTTCTTTCTTTTATTATTATCAAAAGAAAAATAGTAAATCTACCATCAATTTTGTTATAAAAACATTACAAACTGACGTTATAACTTATGTGATTAATTAAAAAAATTTCTTAATTCACATTGTAGTATCTTAAGTAATTTCTATTCCTTAATTGGTTTTTTATTTTGTATTTAAAAATTGACATATTTATAAGGTTTATATAGTAAAATTTGTAATAATCACTAACATCACACTTTATGAATGCCTTATGAGATATCGATCATGACTTATTAAACCCTTGTCATGCATCATCTTCATTTTTTGTCTGCAGGCTGGCTATGAGGGGGGAGTTTGCACCAATATTTGTGGTGCTGGGAATGCTTATGGTAGCTATGACTATAGGGGCTCATACGGCAAAGCAGCACCTCATGCATTCCCCAGGGGTTCGTGTCAGTAAGAAGAAGAGAGAATCCTTCCCGGAGGTAGAGGATCCTGACAATGTGATTAGTTCTGCCGATAAGTTTGTGAACAAATCTTTCCTCAGGAAGGTGGCTCACATCCAAGACCACAAACGTGTCATCCCTGATCCCACCCGACCTAACCCATTTACTCGGTGTGTTTGCTTCATTCATATAACTTCGCTTTTGTATTACACTTTTTTTACATTACAAATATTAAAGTTATTATTAATTTTATTATAATTTTTTTATAAATTGACGTGATAATGAATGTGATTGATATATAAATTATTTTTTTGTATTGATTACACGTCAATGTATAAAACTTTTTAGGGGTAGAGTTTAACATTTGGTGCGGTCTTGTCCTTTTCAGCATTGATTTACTTACAAAATTTCTTTTCCAAATTCGCAGGCCTCGGCATGCAGAGACCCTTAAATCAGTTGGAGTGGACCCTGCTCGTCACTGACTTATCTCAACAAGCTGAATCAAAATCTTCAGTTGCCAAATATTTGTTTCTCTCATCTTTAATCTTGTGAAAATATGATGGTGTCACATTTGTACATAGAAATTTTTTCAGTTTTGTTTTTCTTCGTTCATTAATTCAATTGTGAATGCTATACGAGCCCTCCCTCACTGAAGACTGTTTCTTGTGAGTGGAAAGAGGCCTCTCATTTCTTGTTTTTCCTTCGTTTTTTGAATAAAACAACGACACCTGTTAGAATATAAGTTGAATGCTTGTACGCCTAATAGGGTCAAATTGATACGTTCACAATTTTTGGATAAAGAAGGAAAATAGAATTGGTGCAAAACAAGGAATTAAAAAAATATATATATGGATTTAATTAAGAAAATCTTGACCTCAAATGGATTTAACTGAGGAAATCCTGACTTCTAGATATAAGTTTTTCAACCATTAACTACCCACTAATCAAATGTAACACAGAAATGTGGCAAGTGGCTTTAGTGCTACCACATGACACGTTGTTTTTTTTTTTTTTTTTTTTTTTGTTTGGGGGAGGGGGGTATAGGAGTTTTTCTGAAAAGATGAGCCTATATTTATGGAGTAGGGTTTCAACTCTTAATGTCCAAAATTCGAGTGAGTGGGTTAATCTTTTGTTGAATGCAGGTACAAAGCTTTCCATTAAGAAATAGGACCTATAAAACTTATTTATTTTATGCTTCTATTTTTTTGTGAAGGGATTTGAATGGCTCGTAAGGTGATTCGTGGCTTAGGGCCCTATTGATCGAACTCTATTGGCTAAAAATATCAACCTCTCCTTTAATAATAATAAGATGGCATGGGAATCGTAGTGTGAAAATCAAGGCATAGTGTTGGGAAGCTCCTCCCCTTGGTTTGGTAAAGGTTAATTTTGATACGGCTATCAAAATCAACGTTGTGACGGCCTGCTATTTGGATGAAGTCTTTTGATCCTGGTGACTCTTTGGGCTGAAGCAAAATCAGCACTTTTGCAATGGAAAACATGTTGGCAGCTGGTGGATATACTGATTTCTTGTTGGAGGGTGATGCTCTAAATGTCATCAACTCGATTGATTGCTCTCTAGCGGTTCCCCCATTGGTTATTGCCTCTATCATTGTGAACATTAGGGAGGCACTTAACATTGTTAAATTTTGGTCGGTACGTATCTCATATTAGGGGGACCAATTCTTTGGCCCATAACTTGGTTTATTGGGCCGCCTCTAGTCTTTTTAAGGGAAGGATCTCTATCTCCTCGGTGTCCACTTTTGTTTTCCAAAGTTCGTTGGGTGAGGGAGATGGCTTTCTGTCCTTGTGTGGCTGTATATGTTTTTTTTCTCCTTTATAAAGTAATGTTATTTCGAGAGAGAGAGAGAATATATCCATGACAATGCAATTAAAATAATCCAAGGCCATACTGAGTTTCTGGCCAAAATCAAATGTAGTGATGGTTTGTGATCTTTATGACAATTATCGTGACAAAGTAGAATGTTTAGAAAAGATGCTATAACAATGTATACAACAAGTAGGCCCCTAAAGAGCAAATGGGGGCCTTTTCTTAATAGGAGAGGCTGCACAGAAGAATTCGATAAAGACCAAAAAGCATCCACTCTCTTATTCTCTCATCGTCATACACCACCAAAGCACAAAACAAAAAAACAATAGAAAGGAAAGCCAAATTGAAAAACGAAAAAAAAAAAAAATGTTGAGAAGCCTTCAATTACACTCCACTCACCAAACAACAATCTTAGTTCTGACACTTTCTTCTCTATTCTTTCTCTTCTCTTCTCTTATTACTAGCCATGGATACCCTGCCAAAGCTCACATATTCATCTATGCAGGCTGCTCCCAAGAAAAATACCAACCCAATTCACCCTTTGAAGGAAACCTCAACTCTTTTCTATCTACGGTTGTAAGCTCATCTTCTCAAATGTCTTACAATAGCTTAGCTATAGGAAATGGAAGCTCTACACCAGCTGAGGGCTCTATATATGGGCTATATCAGTGCAGGGGTGATTTGAAGATTTTTGACTGCTCCAAATGCATTGAAAGTGCGGTGAATCAAATAGGTTTGGTTTGTCCCTACTCTTTGGGGGCTTCTTTACAACTCGAAGGGTGTTACATAAGATACGAGCATGCTGATTTCATAGGAAAGCTTGACACAAGTCTTAGGCATTCAAAGTGTAGTAAGAGTGTTAGTAATGATGTTGACTTCTTTAAACGTAGAGATGATGTTCTTGCTGACTTGCAAGGGACTATTGGGTTTAGAGTGAGTAGTTCAGGTTTGGTTCAAGGCTTTGCGCAGTGTATGGGGGATTTAAACCCAACTGATTGCTCTTCTTGCCTTGCGGATGCTGTTGGAAAGTTGAAGACTGTTTGTGGATCAGCTGCTGCTTCGGACGTGTATTTGGCGCAGTGTTATGCTCGGTACTGGGCATCTGGCTACTATGATTCCTCTTCAGGTACAACTCCTCTCTCTTGTTCTCCTATTTTTCTCACCATACAATATTTTTTTTCAATCTTTCGCACAATTGCTGACATGGTAGAAATACAATAACAAAATACTTTCTACTCTCATATAATAGTAATTCTCATTAATTAAATTTATGGAGAGATTTATCATTCATGTGAAATGATAATACTATATCGTTTTACTTCGAAAATTTTTAATAATATTCTCATATTAACTGTTGTAAAAAAATATTGAATCTCTAATATTACTTCTTTTCTTTTTCTTTTTTTTTTTCCCTAGAGAAGAACTATACTAATTTATCATAAAAAGAAGAGCAAATATTTTGATTAATTTTTCCTCTTTAATTAGTGCCAATAATTAGGTCAGTGGCTCATTGCAAACCTTGTGCCACAATGTGAAATAGTAAAATATATTGTACTTTCTTAAAATTATATTGATTACTTTAGTTTTTTCCAGAGAGAGAGAGAGAGAGAGAGAGAGGATTTGAAATTTTTTGTTTCTAAAGCCAATGGTCAACAAGTGATATTTTATAAAGTAAAGCATAAGGGGCACTGGAATACTTTAGCTACTGCTTTTGGGAACCTCCATTATAAGTGCCATTCCTCTCTTTCATCTTTTATCTCTTTAAACAATTTCTTTTATTCTTTTTGCTTTCAATTAAAGTTAGTCATTGTTTATGGATTGGATGCAAAAGTTGTTGTTACTTCATTATTAAACAATCAATGAGCCAATTTGAGCCTTTAACAGTATTATTAGCCCTAATGTCTCATTCAAATAAGTGCCAAAAATTTTCTTAAAACCTTATTATTATAGAAAAAGATGAGCTACAATTTCAAGACAATCATTCCAACCCAAATCTGAAACATTTTATATTCTCCCTCCACTTCTCAGTGACCAAATGGATCAAATAAAATAATAGTGTCTAATCTTCTCAAAATTTAAAAACATGCCAACTTATATATAAATAGCACTAATTAATTAAAAAAATTGTTTGAAAGAAAGCCTTATGTGGCTGCCAAGCTTGCTCAATCTCCTATCATATCCTTATGTACTATAGTACTAATTCCACCTACCTTTTCCTTTGGGGTATTTGTCTAGATTCCTCTACTAGCGAGGACCAAGTGGGAAAAACGGTAGCAATTATCGTTGGTGTACTAGCAGGTGTAGCCATTTTGATCGTTTTTCTCTCGTTTTGCCGGAAAACAATGGGTAAATTTTCCTTTCCATGGATAAGAAGTATTGAGTAATAATTTTATTATTAACCTAGTTATTGATGACATAAGGAAATAAAATAAAATAAATAAACCTTGTTTTTTATGAAATAATGGTGATAATTTTAACAATTATATCTCACATACAGGTTAAGAAGATTGAAGATGTCCTTGGTTTCTTTTAGGCCATTGGAAGCTCATCATTGTCCAAGGTTTGCAGATGATTGTACTTTTTTGTGATATTCTTGTTACAACTTTGTTCTCTACCCATTTCCCATTTTAATATAATATGGTTTTGCACAATAGAAGGTGGATCGATGTTTTCTTATGGTATAAAGTAACATTCTTGATCTCTATCAACTTCAATTTGCTGCTGATTCCATTCCTTTCATGCATGTTGTACAACAACATCGATCCCATCACTAGTCCTCAATATATATATATATATTTTTTTTCTTGGACATAATTTTCCTCCAACTCGGTCTGGACGAATTCTTCTTCAACCCACTATGTGTCAATTAAATAGACCATCTACATGTATTATTTGAAAAAGTCACATGACTCATTAAAAAAGTCATGTGACTAAAAGTACATATGGATGGTTTATTTACTTGTCACGTAGTGGATTAGAGAAATCAACCGGGTTGGAGGAAAACTATTTTCTTTTTTCTTAAACCACCTTTATTTTCTAAAGCTTTATTACTTTCAGGCCTTGTTAATCTTTGATTCAGTTCATAGAAATTGGTTTATTTACTATCCAGCTAGTATAATCGGGCTCATGTCTACCACAAAAATAAAAACCACATGTAAGAATTTTACTTCAAATGTTTGTGTAAGACAAAAAGACTAAAGTTTATACTACACAAACTGTAATTCTACTGCGTCAATTGTATAAGAGAAGCCCTGTATAGTACACACTGAGCAAAGTATAGGTCAGGGTCGGCAATGGCTCATTTTTACTCGGCCCATGGGCAAACCCATTGGACAATGCCCATTGGGCCTTAAGCGGGCTAATGAACAGATAGGCCGTGACTAATGGGCTACCTATGGGCTTTTAATAGGCCTTTATTAGGCTTTTAATGGGTCTTTTAATGGGCTTCAAACTTCAAAGTAACTACAAAATATATTTGAATTACATAACCTTTTTTTTAAAATTTTTTTTTATGATAGAAATTCTAATCTAAACTACACATGTGTATATTTTGAAGATTCTGGAAATCGAATCCATGTCCTCATAGAGGGATGTAGAGTTTTTTAGGGAAGGGGATTACCACTGGACCGAATGTCCAAATGACTTAATTACATAACTTAACACAACCACTTAGATATCCTAATGGTTAATTAGGCACGCAATGTCACCCCTCCTAATCATATTCAAGACATCTCTTAATTTATTTTACTTATCAATTCGTAGTTTAGGATTCAATGTAAGCATTAATGTGTACAAGTAGTTTCCTTTGTATCATTACTCTTTTATTTATGCAACATTGATTTGATAATTTGTTTTTTGTCATAAATTTAATTTAAAAAATTCTACTTTTTGTCACAAATTTAATTATTTTCCATTGATTTAATGGTTACTTTTCATTTTCTTTGAGAATTGACGTAGCATAGTTCAATATCATTAGCATTGATAAAATCAAATTACTCATCATTGAGACAATACCGAACCAATATCCTTTTGAAACGAAATCAAATTACAAAACATAAGCCTTAAATCTTAATAAAAGTCATCCACCCTTGAAAAAGGCCATCAACGCACCTTATATTCATATCGACACCTACACCAATACTAAAAGTAAAAGAATACAAATAATACTTTGACCAACTTTTTTCTCTTTAATCCAATCCGTTGAAATAGATTTATAAATTATAAATGTCAAAACACTGTCCACTTTCCATAAAATAATTATGGTGGAATGGCTAAAAGCCTAAAACATGTTGCTTACCTTTGAATGGCATGCAACATTGCATATACACGCCGCAAAAGCATGCAATTTTTATTTTATTTTTATTTTTTTTGGGTGCAAGAAGAACCAAGTTCAACATTAATATTTTCTTTCATGCGGCCAGAACTATAACAACGGTACTAAGGTAATGAAATTCCTTGTGGGGTAAGTTTCGACCCTATGAAAAGTGTAATGATCTGAGTAATGTTTCGAAGATAGACTCAGTAAACTATAAAATAGACATGTCGATAAAAATGTGAATTAACGCTTAATGGTTATATTTTGGTTTAACATTATTTTATATCCAAAAAGAAAGGAGTTATGTCTAGGTTAAATTTATAGATGGAAGTCTTCTTTCATTTGTCGGTGAAGGAAGCCTAAGCTAAATAGCTTATTTTCAATAAGATTATAACAAAGAGTACGGCCCTATAAATATATATACACAAAGCTACAAACATATATATGAATGAGGGGGAAAAAACTAACTTTATGAGCTGATTTTGAAGATTGTCTCAAATAATTGGAAACCAATTTAAGAAGATCGCCGAAGAGTTTTAGTTGGCCTTAGATTATACACAAACAAACTATTGCTACTTTTCGTCAGATAATCTGAGATATATGAACTAGTTCCTCCAGTTCCTATGACGTTATATACCCAAAACCTTGCAACTATCTCTAGAAAGTTGGCAAGTAGTTTTCAGTAGGTTTGAATGTTATCCCTTCTAATATTAATTACATATATATCATTTGTCAGCAACCTTGTGCCTCAATTAATTGGTACCTCTTGGTGTTTTTTAAAGAAGATATACACTGTTCAAATCTCCTTTCCCTAACTAAAAAAAAAAAAAAAAAAACCTACTTTGTTTTCAAAGATTTGATTGTTTAGTCCATATATGATGTTGATGCCTAACTATGGGCAAAAAATTCTCAGCCACTAGATTTGAGCAAATTGATCATATAACTAAAAACGGGGTCACCATCAAATTAAATTTGGGTATACTTTGTTAGTATTACATTACTTTTTGTAGAACTCATCCTTGAGTAAATCCATCACATACACGTTTTTGCACACCGAATATTACAGAATCTGGTATCTTTACTATTTGATATATAAAGTTTTAGTTTATTTTAAACTCATAAAATAAGTTTTTTTTTTTTTAAATGATATTGAATGATGAGAAATGAATAACAGTATTATTCCAAGTATATAATTTTTACATATTAATTAAAAAAACATAATTGTTAGGGATAGTTAAATTTGTATCTTAATTTCATTAATGAAAAGGTTTTGACTTTTGACACAGTGAATGTTATCTTTGTGACTTGTTCAAAAAATTGAATCTCCAATCTGTTTATCTATCTACACATATGCATAGAAAGTATAAACCTCTTTATGTACCCTAAATCAACCTAATAGCCAAAAGATCCGTGCAGCACAATCATAAAAGATATTTAAATAATCAATTTATTTATATTGATTACAATTCCACAAAGAATGATAACTACAACACAATGATACATGAAATTAAATGCCTTATTTCCTTCTTCTTATTCTTTTGGCAACAAATCAACTTATTTTTTTTTGCCACTAGGAACTCAAATCAATTAGTACCTTACTAGTCACACCAAACGTACAAATTGAATGCATGCATGTAACAAATTCCTTGAATGAAATTAAAGGCCAGCCGTGTAAGGCACATTGGTAGCCGGCAACCATGAACCACCAGCGATGAAGTTTGCGACGGTGTATTGGGAAGCCACCGATGCACTAGTAACGACGTGGATAGCCAGGCCACTTGACCCTGTTAGCAGTCGATGAGCCAGATCCTGTATTGGCATACTCCGCATAATACAAGGTACTAAGGGCAAAATTACCACTCCACTCCATCCATCCTGCTGGATCAATCAAGCTATCTAGGTATGTTTTCATAAAAATCGTTCGTGAGTACTGCTTCCATGGCCTCCCTAGGTATGTCCGAACCGAGCTTTGGGACTGCTTTAAATCCGAAGCAGCCTTGACTGTACAATCATGAATGGAAATCCCAGTGTTTTGGTTGGGGTCAGTCCTACCTTGGGCAGTGAGAGTGTTGGTCTTGTTAGGAGGGTAACGTGCATAAATGTTACAATTTTGTAAAACAACCGCGGCATTTCCAAAAATAAAATCCACTGTGCCATATATGTCACATTCCCTATAGAATTGCCTTTGGGAATGGACATAGAGGGTGTCTTGGTACCCTTCAAAGCTGCACCTATAAAATACTGAGAGATCGGAACCAGAACGTAGGGCCACAGCTTGATGATTTGCTGCTCCGGCAGTGTTTCTTATAGTGATGTCACGAGCAATGAATCCATCTCCCACAGCAGCTGAAAATTCAAAATTACAAAATATTTTTGTCAAATTATAGATTAGCATTCATTATGTTGGTAAAAGTCTAATTAACTGTACTTAATTATAAGATAATTTTTGGGGCATGCCTCATCGTGGCAATTTGGGACCACAAGCTTAATTATATATGAATTTTAGCATAAAATCTTAACTATATACACAAGCAATCTCTTGTTGGCCACCTTTCAATAAAACTTAATTAAGCAAACAAATCCTATCCAATGAAAAAAAAAACTTAAGCAAATAAATAAGATTATCAAAATTTCACGTAGTGGGCCATGGCCTAAGAATTGTACGAATTTATAATTATTATTGTATTTAAGACACAGAGCCCACCAGAATTATAGATGCAAAGGACCATCCAAGTTTTTTAGTTGCAAACCGTTTGGTCCCAAACTACAGACAGGTTCAAAATTCAAACCTAGTTTAATCTTGTCATTTTCTATAACTTGACATATGCAAAGCTAAGCTAAACACGCATTGAAATAATTAAACCGCTTAAAAGTCAATAGACTCTTAATTTCCTCTCTTTAATTAAACTTGGTGATCCATGATCTTTAAACCTTGTATGTTGTTCATCTATTCAATTTTCTTTTGAATAATTATAATACTTACGTAACAGGCCTTCATTCATTTAACATGGTTAAAATTGAGATGTTATTTAATTGTAATTAATGACAAGCTGTTGTATTTTAGCTATTAGAATAGTAAGTAAAGCAACTGCTGCTGGCACAAGTAACTTTGTATAATTCCAGGAAAAAAAAAAAAAAAACTTTGCATATAAATTGCCTATATTTGATGTGACAACCTTTATATCATGGCAAGTTTCACACATGATCACGATATATTTGACCCATAAAATTAACTATTTAATGCAAACTTATAAAGATAAAAGTCATAACTAGATCAGTACCTGATCACCCCTTAAGTCTTATTAGCTAAACTTCACTTTCATGGTGATGTTAAATCAAAGTTTGCAATGTGTAAAATTCTTTTGTGCGTAAACTGCAGATAAATTTTCTTCTAGATCAAAAAGTCAGGTGGAGTTGCGTAACATGTATTAGAATAATTTGTAAATTCATAAATCTTGTACGACTATGCATGGTCACTTCATCTAGAAGTTCTGGATGATGGTCCTTTTCGGCCTATTCCTTGCAAAAACTTCCATTGAAAATCCGATACCCCAATTTGACAAAAAGAAACTCCTTCCAAAAAAACATTTTTTCAAACTTCATGCCTTATGATTCTTAATATTGAAAATGTCTTAAAGTAATTAATAACCACAATTGGGTTTCTTAAAAAAAATAAAAGTATATCATGCATCCTATATACAATGTATCCTGCTTAATGAGTTCACACACACATATCAGACCCACATATGGTGAGAAATCTGTCCACCCCTTACATCAATTTTTTCATACCACTGTATAATTTCATTTCTTGAGAGGACTCTGATGATGAATTCACATCCTTACATTACTTTTTTCACACCACTTAAATATTGTGGACATCGATGTCCACAATTTGAGGACATATTCACAATTTGTGAACATTGATATCCACAATTTATAGAAGTTGATGCTCACATTTAGGTGGTGTGTGGTGTAATTGGTGTGAACAAATAATTATTCTATTGGTATGCTTGAAAGGCCGGCTCAAGGCCTCGTCCTAAGGTCCCCACTTTAAAGCCAAAAAATTAATAAGGTCTTGAGGTCATATTATATAAACAAAAGTCCTCCAAAATTATGCAAAAAAAAAAAGTTTCAAAAACTATAAGATGAAAAGTTATTTTAAATATATATATATAGATGATTTTTTCATTTATTTTTCCTCTAGCTCTAAGAAAACCCTCAAAATATTTAGTTTATTAAAACCTAACCCAATTGAAACCCTAAATATTTGTTTCACTTTTAAAAAGAAAGTCTAAAAAAGTATTAAGCCTACCCTGTATGCTGGCCACGGCTAGACTAAATTACAAACAAACTAATAAGGCATGCATATTATGAAATATAACACCTTTTAAACTCAGAGTTTGATAAATAATCTTACTAAACAATTTAAATTATCCTTTAAATTAATAACTCAATAACTCACTTGAATTTCATACCAAGAAATTCAATTACGTCTTTTTTTTTAAAAAAAAAAAAATTTATTATCTGATAGTTGGAAGAGGGAGTTTAAATTTGATTCTTTATTTTGAGAACACCATGAAGTGCCAGCCAAGATCAATTAATGCAACAAGGTGCACTTTTTTTTCCATTGGTCAGAAGTTTCTTGCATTACTTGCTTTCATCTTTTCAAAGGTATGCATGCACTTGCATTTCTTAATCTCTTCTCTCACAGATATATTAAACTAATATATATATATATAGTAGGGAACCGATTAACTACAAGTTCTTGGCACTAAAATTTAGAAGTTAATTGAATTGACTTACCAACAGTAGCTGAATTGAAGGTTGTAGAACCTCCTCCAACACTTTTGCTCCCAGTGACAATGGTCTTTCCTATACCATCTCCCACCAACATAATATTTTTCAACTTTATCTCAACGTTTTCTTTGTAAGTCCCAGCCTTCACGTATATCACATACCTCCCACTTCCTGATCGCTTCGATGCTGCACTTATTGCATCCTTTATCGTCTTATAATTCCCTGAACCATCTTGTGCCACCACAATATTGGCCTGAGAAGCTGGTGAAGAAGACTGCAAGAGCTTCCGGTCCCCGGGCTTGACCCAAGTTGGGAAACCATGTTTATAATTCGGTTTATCAGTGTATGGAACTTTGTTAAGAGCCAAAGTGTTGCTAATTAACTTAGAAACATTGTTTGACATCAAGGGCAAGATATAGTCCGTGACCCCCAGGTCAATAAACCCAGCTCGACACGTCTCAAGGTTGGTTAGAGCCGTGCTGAGCCATGTTTGAGCATCGGTTTGGCTGCACTTGACATTAGGATCAATGGTTTTGTTAAGCCTGAGGTTGGTATACTCATAGAGCTCAAGACAATCCGCCCATGCAGCCTTTTCATGAGCATTCCGGCACTTGGAGCCTAGTGAAAACAAATTACTTTGTGCTTTTAGGGCACGTTCTAGTGCAATTTGCTTTGAAATCTTGAAAAAATCTGACTTTTGCTTGATGGGGGTGTGGTATTTAGGGTTATGGCTCAAAAAATACTCACATGGCTCAGGGTTTGGGGTTTGGCTACACCATATTTTCACATCTTCTTTAGAGTAGCCAAAAATGGTTGGAGAGAGAAAAAGTGGCACAATTAGAAGTGTTACCAATGCTCGAAGTGCCATGTTGGCCTTTCAATTGGGTTATTGGAAATGTTGGAGGGACAAGGGACAATTGATAGATATGATTGAGAGGGTCTTTGGGATTTGTATGGGACTTCATGCTCACATTTAGTACTTTATATAGAAGAGGAAACAATAAGAGTCCTTTCAATGTGGGACGCACAACTTTCTTTTTGCCCCTATTTTCCTTATTCTTTATAATAATTAATTAAACTTTTTTTCTTTCTAAATTGAGGTACATATGTAATCCCTATAAAATAACATTTTAAAGCAGCTAACAGCTTTTCTAATATTACTATACCGTTAGCAGTGGTTTGGAATATAGTTGATGGTATATTTTGTGAATAAAAAGCAATAAAGAAAGACAAATAAAATTGACTAACTTTTGTAGGTTGACCTGAGATGAAGGATGTGCTTGGAGGCAAGAAACGCGTCGTTGACACATTCATATATGCATGCAATTAATATGGTATGAATTGGAATCTTAATGGCCGAGTTCTAATCGTATAGGCAACTAAGACAGCCTACCTATGTTGAAACTGCTTTGGGCCTTTGGATTGAGCATGCTATGCCCAGTTTATGGTCAAGTAATTACTATCGGATGCAATTATATTTTCTATTGGATGGACTAAACGACAATGGGTTTTCCTCTCTCTTTCACTCTCCACAATATTCTCTTGTCATGAACTTTTAATTTGTCAATCGTGACACTTGCATGCATGCTCACCGTATATAATTACTTGGTTTGTTTCAAACTAAAGTTTTTAATTTCACCCCTAAGTACCCGCCCCAATCTTAATTATTAAGTTTTCTCTCCCTTTTGGATTAAACATATATACCCGAATAATACTTTTCTTAAAATTAATATTCTTACAAAACTTTTTTATCAAAAGATATTCTATTTCTAATATACATGATGATGTGTAAAATCAGCACGGTCGTCCGACGGATGTTCTCTCTGATGGAAGACCTTGACGACGGTAGGAAAACACCGGTGGGGTGCCGGCCAAAATTCCTCCGATGCCTTTGTCAGAGGTTTCGAGGAGGGTGATTAACAGGTAAGTAAAAGTGTTTAGGCTAATAGTGTGCGTACCTTGTGCTTTTTTGTCTGGAGGTTTATATAGATGCTCTAGAAAAGTAGCCGTTGAACCCTCCTTAATTCCCAACTTTATTGGATTTAAATGAGAGTCATTATGAAGACGGTTACAGTATCTCAGGGATACTGTCATTAATGGGATCGTAACGCTTTTGGTACTTAATTATGCGTACGGTGATTACTCTTTAATGAGACAAGGGAACACCTGTAAAATTAATATTAAAGGCGGACGATTTTACAGTCCTTCGATGGGCATGGTACGGGTTAAAGTCGTCCATCCGTAGAAGGGTGAACCCATCAGTCCCGTTAGGGTGACAGTGTGATGCAAGACTCGTTTATCGCGGTTTAACCGTTGTTGGGCCCAAGTCGTCCATCTGTTGGACGATGGTCCTATCAATACATAAAACGAGTACAATCCCATTTTTCACATTTGATAGCATATCTTCAAATAATTTTTTATAATTCATTTGTATATCCCTCAAATAAATTTTGAACACCCTCAAATAAATTTTGAACATCCTAATCCTAATAAACTCAATCCACTTAACCCAACAAAAAAAAGAAAAAAACAAAAGCTCAAATAACAACAAAAAATTAACTCAAACAACAACCACAATAACAAAATAAGCTCAAATAACAACAACTAGTGATGGTTTAATATGCGATAATTTGTTTGTTTCACAGGTTTACTATGTCTACTATGTGAGTTTGTGCTTTGATTTATGGTTTATTTATTTGGTTATTTGTGTTTTGTCACTTTGTGGCTTGTGGCTTTGTAATTAATATTAACAACTTAAATAATAGTATTTAATTAATAATTTAATTAATCATATAACTTAATTAAATTAAATTCTTTTTGTCTATTTATCCGCACATCACGTGTTGAATGCCTTATAGTTTATTTTTTATTCTTTTGCTAATACTGTGGAGAAATTTCTGATAAATAAATCACTTATACCGAAAGATTCATCTTCTACCCAAGATAAACACGATGATTATAATAGCAGACCAAATTCTTCTATACCACAAGATTCATGTATTATTATTATTATTTTTTTTTTTTGTGATGTTATATTCAAGTTTTGTAATGAACACCTGGAAAAATTTTCTGGAGTCACCATGATGGTACCTACCATCACATTGCTTTATTATTTAAATTTAAATTTAATATATATAAAAAATCAGATAGTACTAACATCACATATAATGGTACTTATATCACATTTGATGATACCAATTGAGTGGGTATTATATCCACAAAAAGAGTGTGAGTATTGTAGAATGACCCATATATATATATATATATATATATATATATATATATATATATATATAAATCTCACTTGGATAGGAAAATTTATGAGTAGAAGCGCAACACTTGCATAAAGTATTTCTTTATCAAACCAAAAAGAGTTTACCACATTCGTCTAACTAATTACGCATCTAGAAAAGGCCAAAAGTACCCATTATTGTGTATTGTCAATCAAACAAAACTTTGTGGTACGAAGGTACATGTAAAAATGCATAAAAAAATTACAAACATATGATGAGAACTAGACTCATGTGAAAATTACAAAGTTTAATTTTATTTTAGGTCTAAGGTAAATCCATAATAGAGTTCATAAGATTTTATTCATTCATTATAAAATGAATGAGTTGATTTTTGTCACATTGTTAACATTAAACAAACATTAATTTTATCATAATTTTATATTTATTTAAATTATTGATGACGTGATAAAATCAATCCACTCATTTTACAATTAGTAGATAGTATTTTATGAATTCTACAATAGAATTACCCTACAAACCCTTAACTATCTTAATCCAAAAATTACAAACATATATACGATAGAAGGACGTGGATTTTTACATTATTCCAACAATTAATGTGGACTGACTCCTGAGTGTTTAATTGTTGCGAAAGTGAAAGAAAAATAGTTTTAAAGTTGAAATTTTCTGAATATTTTTGCTTTTACTGAAACTTTGTATTAGTTTGGCCAAAAGAAAATCTCGAAAATATGGTTAGATTGCCTCTTTGTTTGTATTGGTTATTTGGTTTTTCAATAATATTCTTACTGATTCATATATAAATAAATATATATATATATATATATATATATATATATATAATATATATATATATATATATATATATATATATATATATATATATATATATGTGGTTAGATTAGATTTTTTTTCTTGTTACTTATATGGTTAGGAATTATTATATTGAACTGGATGGTTAGGGTCATGACGAAGAAGTACTCCTAATGTCCTTGGATTAAAGATTCATAGACGGAAGCACCAATCAAAGGTTGTGCATGATCAATTATTAATTACCTTGATTAATATAGGATAAGTCCTACATAGCATCGCTAATCTACCTGCCTAATTTTATTATTTGTTTTGTCCGAGAGTCTCCTTCCAATAACCTGTTCACATGCACCAATACATGTGAACATTCATTGTCCTTTCCTTCATTATGATTACAGATTATAATCAGGGTATAAAATGCCTTGCACAGATAAAGACCAAGTCTTAGGAGAGTTCATGTACTGAGTGTCTGACAACCTCAACAATGTCTTCTTTGTTCAAACGAATTTGAGACTAAACAATTAGATGATTATTCCCCAGAAAAATCATTCAGGTACGTACGTACGTACTACCAACCCCCAGTTTCTTAATAATGTCCAAACAAGTTGTTCTACAATATATTTTTTTTCACATGTAGACTAAAAGTCATATGGGATACTATATTACTTGTTTGATTGACAATTAAATGCAAGCAAGCTTTCTTAGCCCAAACGTAAAACTTATTATACTTATAGGAAAAATGCAAGTGGGCATTTACTTTCTTTTTTCTTCTGTATTCTTTATCAACTTGAATGAGATAGAGATGTGACTCAGTTAGTGGTCTTTAATTAATACATATTTAGGTGAGATAATACTGAACATATCATCCACGATGTTCCATGTTGTAGTCACGAAATACTGTCTAGGCAACAATATTGGTCGGTCCCTACTAATTCAAAATTTGAATAATTTCGCTGAACAACCAATAATGAGTTGCCAACTTCCAATTATCTTGCATTTATTCATTGTCTGAGAAAAAAATCAAAAAATAAAAGTTGTCAATATGCCTCCCATTTTTTTTATTTTTTTGAGAACATATGCCTTCCATTTGGATTAAGATTTGGATTAAGGGCTAATAATGGTGGAAAGAATGTAGTTCGCTACATGATCGAAGACATTGCTATATCCTATGTTATATAACAAAGAGTTAATTTAATATTAAACACAGATATCCTTAGATGTGAAAGGGAACATTTATATTGATTTTCTTTAGAGATATATTAAACAAAACTATCTGCTTCATATATTCAATTAGCTTGAGCATCTTGAAACTAGCTAACTCGATAAGAATGGAGGCCTACCAGCTGCTCTTGCTAAATATATTACATATATTTACAATTCCACGCAAGAAGGCCGGCTTTGATACGTCATGTACCTGATGTACGTTACGTTATTATTTTGAGAATCAGGCGTGCTTTTGGTGACCATAACTGGTCATTGATTTGGTTGCAGTAATTCTATTCTAAATGATCACATCAGCAAACAAAGCAAAAATCGAGATGAGGTCTTTTGTTCTGTTAACACCTTATACTTGTTGTCAAGAGCATAGTAGCTTAAGTGACCCCTTTATGTCCAAGATTCAAATTATCAAAAATAATAATAATAATAATAATAACATCTCATTTGTTGTGAAATATTGTGAGAATTTGTTATATACGTAGAATTACTCAAATACAAAATAAATTTTTTGTGACATATGCTATTCATAATTGTTAGTTTATAAACTAGGTTTCATTGGGAAGCTAATACGGTTTTTAATTTATTTTAATTCCTTATAATAAGTGGAGAGGTGGAGAGAAAGGGATTTGAATCCAAGTTCTCGCCTTTAAGAATTAAGATTTTTGATTATGAAGTTGATATAATTGTATCACTTATTTGGTGTACTTGTTATTACTAATTAGTTTTTTTTTTTTCTAAAATATTGAAATTTTGGCTGAAATTCGTTTCTATAGAAGAATTTATTAACTGTATCTAAAAAAAATTATGAAGTATCGAATTTCACTTTACTTTGCGAATTATCCAAATAATTTAGATTGATTCACCATACCAACCAATACCAAATTCCATATTAACGCTAGTTGCTAGTCAAATAATCGATGCGATAAAATGTTGTCCAAGATTTAATTCAGAAACGGTGGATCGTGCCCCTGTGGATGTTTTTGCTCCGTGTCGGAGAAAAGATTCATATTATTCCCAAACAAAGAATTTTTGTTCTGGAACTTTCAAAGAAATCCCAATTCCATACCTACTTTATTTGAAAAATAATAGAAGCCGAAATGAAACTGTCAAACAATCAAATATATATACAATTAAATATAAGAACCAATTTAGAACTAAAGTTCAAATTAGAAAAGTCGGTTGGGAATAGAACTTGGAGATCATGAAGTACTAAATTTTGTTTAGGGCTAGGGCTAGCGAGTTATGTGTAATATTACAACCAATGAAAAGGATGTTTGACAAAATTATTTGTCTACTTGAACATTACTATTATTGCTGGTAGGGGAATCTACTTTGTTGAACAAGGAATTGTTTGCGTATTGTGGATAACAACTAATTTCATTGATAGATTTGACATTATGAGCACGATTACATTAAAATAGTAATCAGGAATTATTCGTGTCTATCTTTTTTTTTTTGGCTGGCTATAGTAATGACCACTAGTACGTAAATGTAATCCCATTTGATAACTAAAATAAACTTACACAAAGAACTAGAAAAATTGTTATAAAAAAAATAAAAATAAAATAAAAAAGTAGAAAAATTTATGATGTCAAATAATAACAATACTCATATATATAGGTAATTATGGTTATAGGAATATTGTGTTGTAAACGATTTTGAAATAGGACTGTAGATTAGTTTGCCCCCAAGAACCGGATTTTAGATTGTTTGATTAATTAATAATTACCCACCTTCCTACCATTACCATGTGTTGATGATTCTACATGCATATGTTTGGTTGGAAGACTTACCTCCCAGTTTTTTCAGCTGCATTGGCAGCTAATGTACTTCAATTTTCATTAATGATATTTCAAAAATTCACTAAACAGATTAAATAGAGTCACATGTGAAAAGAAATGAGCTGAGTATTGAATTAAAAGAGTACATTATCTTGGTTAAAAGTTTGAAAGTTAAAAATTGGTTTCTGATCAAAGAACAAATTAAAAATCTTGAATATATAAGCTAGACCATTGTTTTCAATCAGAATAAGTATTACAAATTCTCTCCAGAAAACATGATAGTCTCTCTCTTAATACTTTGTAGAACAATTCCTCTATGAACTTGTAGGTGGGATTTTTTATGATAGGAAAGGTTAATTAGTTCTAAAGCTTAACAGAATGACTAAGGGTCGAACACTCTTGAAACTTGTGATCCTAGGTGTCCAAACTGAACTAACTTCTTTGAACCTGCAATAAATGGCCAATAATTTCTCAGATGAACTTGATTAACCCAGTGGAGGTTGGCCTATAATTCTCCAATGCTCAAGTCAGTTAATGCTTAAGAACCAAAAGTTCTCTTAAATGTAATAAAAGCTGGAGATGTCAAAAGTCCCCTTACCTCTTGTCATTACTTCTCTTTTTATACTCCCCTTTTGTGATTCAGATATTTTCCCCAAATCTTCTCTGATTGTCTTCCAGCTTTGCCCCAACCATTAATGCCCTTCTTAATGGCAAGCCATCCCTTCTTACTGAAAGTTTACGTTGATTTAAATGACTCTGACAACCGCCAAATATTTCACGGGCATCAAATGCGCTCCTTGGACCGGTTTTCAACCATTCCTAATTGTCCGGTCAGACCGAATGGAACTCCGATCGGAGCCGACCAGAGGGAAGCATCCTACTTGCTCGGATAGGTCCGAACACGTGTCCCAAAAGTCATATCAAATTTCCCATAGATTTCTCCCCTCCAGAACTATATGTGTCTTGAAGCACATCATCATGCTTTAAAAGCTTTAGTTATTTCATATTTGTCCTTGGTATTTTGACAGTGGTTGTTCTAGACATATGACAATTGCTATGACATCATTCCCAATACAAAATTGCATTGCAATAGCGTGAGACTGAATAACATTTACGTTGCACCGGAGCAATGAACCAAAGCTCTTCCCCTCAAACAACTAGTTATTCTATGTGATTTATGTGCATTACTTTGCTTTTAACCCCATGCGCCTTTTTTTTTTTTTCCCCCTGAATCGGTTGTGCCATACATACGTCTTAAGCAAAAGTTTAAAAGAATTCATGGCTATTTTTCCCAATAAAGATACAAACATAATTCTTCAGTCCTTTTCAAATCCAAGATTAACATTTCTTTTCTGAGAATATGATAGATTTACATAATAATATAGGAAAAAAAAAAAGAAAAAGAAATTGCCGACATTACGTTTGACTCAATTACCCAAAGACTTTGACGTAATCAAAAGAGACACAATCATTAAAAGCAAGAGAGAGAGAGAGAGAGAGAGAGAGAGAGAGAGAGGAGCTTATTTGTATCAATATGATCATCATTATTAACATCGTAACTCTTTTTGACTTGTATTGAATCTAGGGATAGCTTTGGTTCTGATCATTCAAAACACGATAGCGGCTTTAGGCCAAAAGGCCCAAAACCGTGGATGGTATTGATCACCAATACTTAAATGATTGACTTTTGACTCCAATCTACGATGAAGTTCCATCCTTCACGTTTGTGATTGTAAACCTTTTTTCAAGAGCTTCCAAGTCATGACCCCTTAATTCCTATCCTATTCCTTTTTTCTTTTCTTTTTTTTGGGAGAAGGTATCCTTTTGAATTCTCTAATGTCACATAATTTTGCATAAACATGGAGAGGCCCCCAAATTACATGAGAAATAAGTTCCATAATTGACAATTAATTCGGTTGTAGAGAATTCTATAAATTAGGACAAAAATACATTTTTAGTGCTGAATCCTTATATGAATGGAATATTGATGGTATGTCACAATATGAAATTTTAAATGAATTACATGAAATGCTTATGGTTTCAAATGTCTACAAGGGTAATAATAAAACTAATCATCAAATTGCAAGTATAATTATTACAGGTTTCACTGGTCAATTAAAAGGATAGTGGGATAATACTTTAACAGATAATGATAGAAATTGGTTAGCTTATGCTTACAAAAGAACTCAAAATGGAACTCCCATAGTAGATGAAAATGGTTTACAAATTCAAGATGCTGTTAATGCTTTAGTTTTTGCCATAACAAAACATTTTGTAGGAGACCCAGCAGATTATAGAGAAAGTGCTTATGATAGTTTAGAAAATTTAAGATGTTATACTTTGTCAGATTTTAGGTGGTATAAAGATGTTTTCCTTTCAAAAGTTTTAATTAGACAAGATAATGCTGAAGCTTTTTGGAAAGAAAAATTTATAAGTGGATTGCCTCATTATTTTGCTTACAAGGTTAGAGAAAAATTATATGAAAAAGGTCACTCAGATTATGCACAAACTACTTATGGAGAAATTATTTGCACAATTCAAAAAGTAGGATTAAATTTATGCAATGATTTAAGAATGACTCATCAATTAGAAAAAGAGAAAAAATATGCAAAATTAGAATTAGGAAATTTTTGTGAACAATTTGGTTATTCTCCGTTAAAAACTATTGCTCCATCTAGACAAAGAAGAAAACAACAAAAGCTTTACAAGAATAGTTATAAAAATTACAATAGTAATAAAAGAAATAAACCTTACAAGTTTTATAATAATAAACCTACAAGAATTCTAATTTTAGGACACAAGCTAAAAATGTTGGAAAACAAAAAGATAGAACCCCTGTTTGTTATAGATGTGTTAAAACTGGTCATTTTCAAAAGAATTGCAAAGTCAAGAAAGAAATAAATAAGATAGACATTAGTAAATATAACACAGAACAATTAAAAGACAAGTTCTTACAAATTTTACAAACTGACTCAGAAAATGATTCAAATGACTCTTTAGATGATAATGCCTTAGATAATGAAATTTTTCAAATTGAAAATTCTTCTTATAGCTCTCTCTCAGAAAATTCTAGTGAAGAAAAGGCCCAAAACCGTGGATGGTATTGATCACCAATACTTGAATGATTGACTTTTGACTCCAATCTACGATGAAGTTCCATCCTTCACGTTTGTGATTGTAAACCTTTTTTCAAGAGCTTCCAAGTCATGACCCCTTAATTCCTATCCTATTCCTTTTTTCTTTTCTTTTTTTTGGTAGAAGGTATCCTTTTGAATTCTCTAATGTCACATAATTTTGCATAAACATGGAGAGGCCCCCAAATTACATGAGAAATAAGTTCCATAATTGACAATTAATTCGGTTGTAGAGAATTCTATAAATTAAGACAAAAATACATTTTTAGGCCCTATATTTCGAGGGTGTTTCTATTTTGATCTCTATATTTTATAATATTTTATTTTAGTCCTTGGATTGTTGTATATATATTATATTGGATGAAAAGATTTCAAAAAAATAATAAATATATATAAGAAAGTAAAAACTCAAATGAACCTATATCCAAAAATCAATAACTAAAATGAAACATTATAAAATAAAGGGACCAAAATAAAAACACCTTCAAAATATAAAGACTAAAAATATATTTTTGCCATATGACAAATAGAGAATGAAAGTAACAACTAAATAATGGTGTGAATGTAATTTCATCATTGATTTTTAGTTTTGTCTCTATACTCATTTCGCAGTCGATAGCGTTTATGGATTGAGATCATGTACAATTGTTAGGAGAATTGTCCATGCAATAGTTAGTACAAAATGTGCAAAAAATTCAAGGATAAAAAAGTATAAAAGCAAAAAGTGAAAAAGTTAGTTTAAATTTTTCTTATTTAAGGGTTGAGATTAAAAGTGAATGTTTTAACTTTTAATCTCAACCCTTCAAACCACCACTTGCATGGAATCTCAATTCCTGTATTCACATCTAAAACAAGGAACCAAACGTCCAAGTCAAAATTTGTTCATCGAATGTTAATTTTAGTGATGGAAGCCAAACACGTACACAAGCCAAATCACACGGAACTCACTAGTTCCTAAACACGTTGTTTGCATGTTAAGAGCCACCCAACTACATACTTCAGCTACCATCGGTGTCATTGTATTTCCATGACACCAAGAGTAGTTTTAATTGGAAGTAGGTTCTAAATTTTGATTGAAAACCTTTTTCTTATTGGATGAGTTTTTCTTTTTTTAAATGCCATAAATTTGAAAAGGGAACATTGTTAATTAGCTAGAGATATGGTGTTCAGCACGAGGGGAAAAAAAAAAGAAAAAAAAGAGAAGAAGTTGGACTTCAATGCTCTACAGGGTTTTAGTATTGTTTCTATATGCCTCTCCTAACCTAACCTTTTTTCTTTTTCCTCTTAATTACAATAAGTTGAAAGAGATGAATTTGAACTCAAATTCTCTAAATCAATACCAAACAATACCACTAAATCATATACTTTTTAGATCCTGCTTCACATAACTTAATCCATATCATTTACGCATCACAAGTCTTGACCACATAAAAATATGGAGAATGAGAGAAAACGGAAACAAGAGAAGAAGAAGTATCCTACTTATACGCTACATCTTTGCTATTCAAAACTGTGTATTACAATTGTTGGGGAATTTGCCAAGATCAGAAAATAAATGCGACTTTGAGGTGTGATAACACTATCTTTAAGGTGATAATTGCCCCCACTCTAAAAGAGTTTTGCTTTCAGATTAAAAGCAATTCACCTTCAGGATACAACAAAGTCACCAATTACAGAAAACAAATTTCGGTAATTCCTTTAAAGAGTATTCCTACGAAATTGTGTATTTGACAATGAATAGGCACTTTAATTTATAGACAATGAATAGGCACCATTCTAAAACAATATAACATTTCAGAAAATAACTTCCACCATTCTAGAACAATATGACATTTCAGAAAATAACTTCCATCATTCTAGAACAATATGACCTTTCAAAAATAACTTCCATGAGTTAGTTATTTTCTACATCAGAAAATAACTTCCATGAGTTAGTTATTTTCTACATGAGTTAGTTATTTTCTATATCAGAATCACGCGTGCACGTGCCACGTGTCCAAGTGCCAAATGTGTCACTAATGCCTTAAAGCATAAACCCACTTCTATATCACTATATGTATAACAAATATACAACAATCCCCCACTTAGTGATATGAAGTGTTTAGTCAAATACTGATTTCATCATGCATACAAGAAGGTATCTCTCGATTTAAACCTCAATTAGTGTAAGCATCTCAAATTTCTGACAAAGTCAATGGTGGCCTCAGCTTAAACTAAGACTTTTTGTGTCAGAAACGGAAAAAACCACACACATGTCAATGGTGGCCTCAGCTTAAACCAAGACTTTTTGTGTCAGAAACGGAAAATACCACACACATGAATCCATCCAATTTCAGCGAATAAACTCACAGTAATAATAAAAAATTTCACATAACCAAGTGCTCCATCCTGGCATTTCATGAACATTTCCAAAAGTAAACCTTAAACTTTTATTAGAAGTTATTTCACTTCTTATGTTCATATAGGTGAAGTTCTTTTTCATGTCTCTGTTACTTTAGACATTTAAAACAACATGAACTTCATTAAGAGTAAACACTCATCCTTAAATTACCGTAACAGTCTGCACTGAATATCCTAGAACGGGTTTATCATAATAAAACATACATGTTTCTGTGCTATCCCAGTCACATAACTGTAACTTGTTATTACCCATTAAACCTTAAAATTATTTATTCAATAATATAAGGTTGGGTTCCCATTACAGGTGACTTTTATACAAAAGGTTTCAAATCCATTCCACTAGATATTTCATTTCACCCAATATTTCTCGAGACACCTTAGGTAAAAGAATTTTATCAAGTTGTCACTTAATTTTACGTAAAAATAGTTATGAGCTCAACCAACTATTTATCGTCTTACGTACTCAAATCTTAGACTCAAATGTCTAGACTTCTCATTTCGCAAATTATGGTGGCTTCAATCTTACGGTGCAAGATATAACTATCATTGGATGTGGTCACATTTCTTTTATAACATCTCATGTTATCATTTTCCCTTGCTCGTTGCCAACCATACAATCTTTATGGTGGATTAAGAAACTTACTTCGTTTCTTCCATGCCTATGAACTGGCTCTTCCACCAAAAGTGACCATCCAACTAAACATGAATTTATCACTTACAATAATAACCATTATTGATATCCTATTTACTCTTGGATATCCAATGATGCAATGCTTTCTAATGATCTTAAGTTTGTTTACAAAACTTTGAAAGTCTATGTGAATACCATGTATATATAATACAACACATGACACAACATGCTATAATTGCACTAACACACTTAAATCATGCTTTCAATAACTTTACTAACTTTTAGATTGGAACAAAGATGAGTTAGCTTCTTTGTACTTTTGAAAAGTATTAAACCAAGAAGTTTCATTTCATACACAATGAAAAGCACCATCTCAATCTCAATGAAAACTTACATACTTTACACACTATGTTACTTCACCTTAATTTCTATTTCCAATAACTATAGACTTTCTTATGATTTTAGGAAATACAAACTCATGGGTTTATAAAATCATATTTCATTTCAAGATCATAACTCATAAAAGCATATAAGAGATATATGCAAATTGAGATCAAGTCACTTTCAATATTTTGACTCTTTCGTTGTTCATTTCGTGAACTCATTTCTATTTTCTTATTATCACAAATAGAAATTCTTGAATTACAGTCAAGATAAGTGTTTGATTAGGTTTTGAGATATTTATTGAATCATAGAATTTAACCTCAATAAATTCATCTCTTGATTCCAATATAATATCACACTTAAGTCATCAAGACTTTAAGATTCTCAACCTGATCCACAAACACATCTTTAGAGTCTTAGCTAAGTCTTTTTCCGAGTATGAAAACTCCTTTAAAGACCACCACATACTTGGATCTCAATACCCCACATTTTGGGTTTTAACATTCCATAGCTTATATGGAAACCCCCACACTTTGAAATAATCAAAGTTCAAATTTATTACTATTCAAAATTTCACATCCACTTAACTTTAGCCTTAATCCTCTCACCCCTCACCAAATCATTTCCAAAATGATCAATGATGCCTACCTTCACAACAAATGTGAATTCGAGTTTAAAACTTTGCTACATTCCATATAGCAATCGAATCAAAGTGATTCCACCACAATGCTTGTCATAGTGCATATTCAAACTGAAATCTTGCGCTCATGGACACATTTTTCAATTCAGTCACTTCCATGTAAATTTTCTTTACATGCGATCAAGTGGGATCATGCACTTATAATCCTTCCATTTTTCTTGCATTTTTGTGGTTACATTTAAGGCATCAAATTCATGAAGTTTAATCATGTGAGAGTATGGTGAGTCAATCCACATATGTACATTACTTTATATTTTACCATGTACAAATTAATGTAATTATTTTCACTCACCATTTTGCATATCATGTGGATTTTTCTCATAATTAATTTAATGAAATTTCTGTATTTTATCATATCACTAGAACAATAGAAAAAACAATTCATGTTGTTCTAACACAGAAATATCATCTAATAATTTAAAACCAAAGTACATTGAACATAAATTTAATCGTACCTATTTCAATCTTGTACTTTGCAATTTGGACTTTGGAACTCAACTTTATGCGTATCACCACTGTCTTATTCTTGATATGTGGGTTGGTTCTAAAACGTTGCCCATGGGTATATTTTCGTTGCAAACCTTCTCGCACGTCGCCTCCCAATGACACCCCAAAGCCAACACCACACAACACGATGGCATCAAAAAATCAATTAAACCTCATATTGATCTCAATCCGATTAACAATACAAACCATAAAATGGTATTTCAAAAAACAAGTGCAAGGAACCGTAAAATACTGACATGCATATCTGTCACACGCCACTTTTGATATACTAAACAATAACCATTTGATATGCATACGAATTAAATCTTGCACAAAGTCAAGAATTGCACAAGTAAACAATGCATCCGTGAATACCAATATAACTAGCCAACAATTAGAAGCATATGCAACCAAACTTATGCATTCGTAAAGTGAATATAAACACCACGTCAAATAACACCTCACGGTTGTCTTCGTGCATGCAAAAACTCACCGTCTTCGAGGCATATACCATAAAAGAGAAATAACATAGCAAACCGAAAATTTCCATCTATGAATTATAGTATTTCTCAAATCAATTTACTGAACAACATAACATGAACCTGGCTTCATCATTTTGAAGGTTGCCATTTCAAATTCTGATCCAATGAATTATCACCTTAAAATTGTTGGGGAATTTGCCAAGATCAGAAAATAAATGCGACTTTGAGGCGTGATAACACTATCTTTAAGGTGATAATTGCCCTCACTCTAAAAGAGTTTTGCTTCCGGGTTAAAAGCAATTAACCTCCAGGATACAACAAAGTCACCAATTACAGAAAGCAAATTTCGATAATTCCTTTAAAAAGTATTCCTACGAAATTGTGTATTTGACAATGAATAGGCACTTTAATTTATAGACAATGAATAGGCACCATTCTGAAATAATATAACCTTTCAGAAAATAACTTCCACCATTCTAGAACAATATGACCTTTCAGAAAATAACTTCCATCATTCTAGAACAATATGACCTTTCAAAAATAACTTCCATGAGTTAGTTATTTTCTACATCAGAAAATAACTTCCATGAGTTGGTTATTTTCTACATGAGTTAGTTATTTTCTATATCAGAATCACACGTGCACGTGCCACGTGTCCAAGTGCCAAATGTGTCACTAATGCCTTAAAGCATAAACCCACTTCTATATCACTATATGTATAACAAATATACAACAACAATGAATCAGGAGCGGAGCTAGATAAGGGCACCATAATTGTGAAGTTATGTGTGTATTTTTCATTCATATATATATAATTCATAGGGTTTTATCAAAAGAAATAAAATAAAATAAAATTGGAAAGGGATATTATTGCATGGCAATAAAATATAAGCTTTTAGACAATGATATGGACCACTTAATTTCAAAAATTGTACGTAAAAACAATAAAATTAATTCCTTAAAAATAAATTCATTTTGTAGGCGTCTGAAGCGTGTCTTGTGACTCAAGTGGTTAGCGCGCAGTTACTTATTAAGTTATTATTATTTGATAAATGGAAAATAGGCTGCCTAATTAAGGGAGGCGACGTGGCGACCCAAACCCTTATTAGATCATCTCTTTTGTTGCTACATGGCACAGCTTATCCATAATGCATGAACTTTTCAAGAGACCTTAAGTGACCACATACTCACAGTCTGTCACCCTTACTAACACTTGTCTGCAACCATGGTCCATGTGTTAATGTGCTTCTCTCACCTATGCATAAAAAATGACACATCCCAGATTAAGCTATGCACTTCATTTTCATCACTCTTCATAGGAAAAAAAAAAAAAAACAATGTCTTGTGCCACCACCTTACTTCTCCTCCTAGCCATGGCTACCACTATCTCTTGCCTCCAAGAGTTGGAGATGGTACAAAGGGCTCATTCCCAAGTTTTGCAAGCTAGAAATTGGGTCCAGGCCTTTATGGCATTACATGGGCACGATTGGAATCATGTCGGTATGTCTCTTAGTGATTGTGCTAAGCTCTACAATGAGAGCGAGTCCCGGCTTGCTTGCTTACTCTCCGATGACAATTACACACATGATGATGCGCACACTTGGCTAAGTGGTGTGCTGGCGAACCATAGGAGTTATGTTGATGGGTTGGGTGAGAAGGGTTTTGTTGAGGCTTGTAGGGGGAAAAATTGATTAAGACAAGTATAGGGCTACAAATAAAATAGGAAGCAAAGTTGGGTTTGGTTTTCACTTTACAGCTTGGATTAGTCCATAAAATATCTTATAAATATCTACAAAATATCACGTATATGTTCTGTGAGGTTCTACTGTATTCTAAAAAAAGAAGAATTCTATAAAAGGGAAGAAAAGAGCAACGTGAAAGAAGGCTGCAAAAAAGACGGAAAATAGGGCAGAGAGGCAAAAAATTGGGAAAGAGACTGGAGAGGGGTATTTCTCAGGGTGTTCGGTCAATATATTTTACTATATTTACAGTTATATTTCATATATTACAAATCTGGATGTGGACATAGGCAAATTGCTGAACCACCTAAAATCATGTGTGTTGTATCTTTTTAGTTCGGATCAATTCTTGTTCTATTTTATCATCCAACAGTCTCCAATGGACTGAGAATCTACGTGCTGTGAGGTTTGATGCGGTTCCATTATAACGTGAAAAAATCCCACCTTCAATTGGCGCCGTCTGTGGGGATTGCACTTCAAACTTCGGCGCTGTGATGTCTCAGTTCATCAGAAAGTTCAGAGATGAAGTGAGTTTATTACAGAGATTCAACCAGGAGCAACATATGATATTTCTGCTCATTACAGCAGGCTCAACAAAGGAAAGGAAACATACTAGTGCACATGTTGTCCGATCAAAGCTCAGTTTGGCCTGGGCTTCATGTGGTTTTTTTTTACTACAAGCTTTAATCTAGAGTCTAATTAAGCTTATAGCCCTCCTCGGCATATATCTAGTCTCACTGTGACCTTTCTCAACATGTTCGACACATGCATGGGAGGTCAAAGGCCACCTTAGCCTCGGTCTTTTTCTCCTCGGCATCGATATGAGCTTGCTCGGACTTTTGCCTTGGTTCTGTGGGACCTGTTCGGCATCGGTCTTTTCCTCCTCGGCATTGATATGAGCCTGCTCGGACTCTGCTTTGATTCCATAGGCCCTATTCGGCCTTGGTCTGGTTCTTTTCGGCCTTATTGAGTCCGACATACCTGTTCGGTCATTTTCAACATTGCGAGCCTTCTTCGTTCCCCTATGGTTTCTAGACCCATTTCGGCTCCTTCGAGCCTACATGGAATTGCTGCGAGCTGTTCGGTTCCTCGAGCCTCGGTCTCGTTTCTTTATAATCCTTAATGGCGTGCTCGGCACCTCCATGGCCAGTCAAGTTACTCCTTGGCCTTGGAGTGATCTTTCTCGGCTTCTTCAAGCCCGACTTGGACTCTCCACCAGCCATCTCAGCATGATTCCATCATTCTCGATCCTCACAAGTCACAACCGTACGGCTGTTGGTGCTTAAAGAGAGGTTGAGCAGAGAAGAAAGCTTCTTCTTGGTGTTGATTTTCAATGGGCTTCAGCCAAATGAAAGAAAAATAGAACAGAGCACTAAATGAACAGAAGACAAGTGCAGTGCAATTTAGGCGCAGAGCAGAACAGTTTCGGAGAAATGGGTGGCACGCCCACATAACTCTTTGGAAAAGAAAGAAGAGAAAATTACTGCGTGAAAGCTCCAACTTGCAGAAGAAATTCGCAGGTATGTTTTTAATTTTTGGGGAAGGCTTAGAAAGCCTGGATCTTCTGGCTCATCCCGGGATTTTGATCCCAAAAGCCAGCACAATATATATATATATTTTTTATTCCACTACACAGAGCCTTTGAGAAGTAGGCAATAGTGAGTCCCACGTTCATGAAAAGGGAAGTATAGTAGTTTTGAGGAAAAGACAAAGAAGGTTCACTTTCTTTTTTAACTTTCCAGCTAAGTCTAGTAAAAAAAACAAATATATATAGCTTGTATTTGTGGTGTCAGTAGATGGCATGTGTTGCCATGCTGGTAGTATTTTTGAAAGACAAAAAATCTTAAAAGAAGGGATGGAGATAGATGGTAATTTTCGGTCAAGTTTTCAGCTTTAATCTTCAGCTGTTCGGTCACTTCAGCTTTAGTCTTCAGCTGTTCGGTCAAGTTTTCAGCTCTAGTCTTCAGCTGTTCGGTCACTTCAGCTTTAGTCTTCAGCAGAGCAGCTCTAGTCTTCGGTCACTTCAGCTTTAGTCTTCAGCTGGAACCGTGAATCTAACTTGCTTGAGCTTTGTAATAGCAACTGATAAGAAAAGATAGAAAATATCTGCTAATCTTTGAGTAGTAAAAGGGAAGCTATAGTACTTTTGAGAAGATGACAAGAAACTTCCACTTTCTTTACTTTCCAACTAAGTTTAGTAAAGACAAATATATATGGTTTATATTTGTGGTGGCAGGAAGTGGTATGTGTTATTTTTGGAAAAGACAAAAAATCTTAAGGAAAAGATGGTAATTTTCGGTCAAGCCTTATGGCTTGTGCTGATAGTATTGTGGGAAAAGACAAAACAATCTTAAGAAGAAAATGACATGTTCGGTCAAGCCTTGATGGCTTGTGTTAGTAGTGTTTTTGGAAAAAACAAAAAAATCTTAGGAAAAATATGGATTTTCGGTCAAAGCTTTGATATAAAAAAAAAATCATTTGATAAAGAAAAGGTAAAAAATTGAAAGGTGATAAGCTGAGATGAGCTACCATTTAATTGCTTGAAGTGAGCAAATGGAAGAAAATAACTAACTTTCGGTCAATGCTCAGAATAGTCAAAACATTGTGTTTTGATATTTGAGAAAGTGGGATACAATATTCACATAATTCCTTAATTTGTTTAAAATTAAGTTAGATTACTTTTAGCAACTGATAAGAAAAAATAGATAATATTTGCTGATGTTTGAGACAGGGGGTGGTAGGTGCCTCATTTATTTTCTTTAACAGTTTTAGCAGTATAATTTTTATCTTGGGCCTATTATGGGCACGTGTGTCCTTCATGCCAATTTTCTTGGAAAGTCTTGCTTAGCTTATTTATTTTATATCTTAAGCTTAGTTTCTGCAACTGGATAACACTATCTGTCTAATTTATTGGGATCAATGTGAGCATCTCTTTCCATTTTTTGGAATTGAGTTTATACTGCTTACTATACTGAGGGGTTGTGATCAAATGGGAACATGATGGTTGAAAGAATTGAAGAAAGCAGTAGAAAAAAAACAAGATCTCTTGAGATCTATATTCTTTTTTCGGTCTCATATATTATCTACAACTTTTTGCACTTTCTATATTCTTTGGCATATGAAAATAGTCATTGAGTCTATAGTTCCAAATACTAATATTTGAGAACATGAGAAAGGGCACCACCATGTGGGATCAATTGATAGGATGTTCGGTTAAGTTATAATTATTTTATTATAATTGGGTAAAAAATGATGGCAACTGGAGTTCATTATTTTTATTATTGTCGTGTTGCTTGGCTGCCTATTATATAATTGATTTGCTCTTATTGGCTCGCTGCAATTGCAACATCAGCATCACATATGTTCATTAGTTTATTTTTGCAACTTGAGGTCGATATCTATTTCGATTTGTTGGACCAAATGTTCCCAAGTTTTATAAACTGTTTGGTTATACTTGATATGGCCATTATCTTAACCTGATAAAATAATTTGAGTGCACAGGGGGTGAACACTTATTAAGATTAAGCTAGTCATTTTTTATAAGACATCACGTGCAAATATCAGGAATGAGCTTTTCACCAAGGAAGAGATGTGTTCGGCCTTCTCCAGGCTTAATGGATATTCATCGCAGGATGGTAAGCATAATACTTCAATCAACTGATGTTTACTTACGTTCTCTCCTGGTTTATTTTTGTCTTCAGGAAACCAAAGTATTCAAAATTGACATCTTGGCAAAAATATCTCTTATCTGGAGCACAAAAATCCTAGTAGGGGGCATGCATGGTATCGTCAACTGGACAAAGAAGGCTCTAATGCCATCTTCAAGACAAGGATTAAAGGCAAAAAGTAACAAGCCTATCTCGTCCGGGGGCGAGATGAGGTCAAAGTAATTTGGATTCGCTTTTCACTTCTTCGGGAGTGTCGAAAGCGAAGTAATTTGGATTCGCTTTTCACTTCTTCGGGAGTGTCGAAAGCGAAGTAATTTGGATTCGCTTTTCACTTCTTCGGGAGTGTCGAAAGGGAAGTAATTTGGATTCGCTTTTCACTTCTTCGGGAGTGTCGAAAGCAAAGTAATTTGGATTGGCTTTTCACTTCTTCGGGAGTGTCGAAAGCAAAGTAATTTGGATTCGCTTATCACTTCTTCGGGAGTGTCATAAGTAAAAATTATTTGGATTCACTTACCACTTCTTCGGGAGTGTCGTAAGTTAAAGTAATTGGGATTCACTTATTACTTTTGCGGGAAGTGTCATAAGTATCCCATCTAAAAATTGTTCATTTGGAATCACTTATCACTTCTCAGGGAGTGTCATAAACATCCTATCTAAAAAATTATTGTTCGATACCATACCAACAAGACCGAGCAATTATCACCTAATTACTGGGGGGTTAAAATCAAGATCTCCTCGTGACTTAGGAGCATTTAGGTCTTAGCCAAGGTACAACAGTTCAATAATTCACCTTGGATTTGTCGTTCAAATTTGAAAGGACGATCCTGAATTCATTGGTATCATCTCTTGATTATTTATTATGCATTTCCTGATGAATATCTATGAGTTTTTTGGTCTCCTATTTTAGTAATAGGGAGGACACTTGATTTGGAATCATGGTCATTTTGGACTCCGTGGCCACACCTCGACCTCAAGGGTCTTATCTTAATTCGTTATTTTCATAACAGTGCGAGTCAGGCGGCGGTTCATTGAAATTATTCTTGGGGGTTGTGCTTATTGATTCCGACTCCCTCGGAAGTTACTTAAGGAAGCCGAAATCAGGGGGTAATTGTAGGGGGAAAAATTGATTAAGACAAGTATAGGGCTACAAATAAAATAGGAAGCAAAGTTGGGTTTGGTCTTTACTTTACAGCTTGGATTTGTCCATAAAATATCTTATAAATATCTACAAAATATCACGTATATGTTCTGTGAGGTTCTACTGTATTCTAAAAAAAGAAGAATTCTATAAAAGGGAAGAAAAGAGCAACGTGAAAGAGGGCTGCAAAAAAGACGGAAAATAGGGCAGAGAGGCAAAAAATTGGGAAAGAGACTGGAGAGGGGTATTTCTCAGGGTGTTCGGTCAATATATTTTACTATATTTACAGTTATATTTCATATATTACAAATCTGGATGTGGACGTAGGCAAATTGTTGAACCACCTAAAATCATGTGTGTTATATCTTTTTAGTTCGGATCAATTCTTGTTCTATTTTATCATCCAACAGTCTCCAATGGACTGAGAATCTACGTGCTGTGAGGTTTGATGCGGTTCCATTATAACGTGAAAAAATCCCACCTTCAAGGCTCATGAAGTGGGAAAAAATTTGACCTCGTTACTAAGTGAAGCTCTTGCTTTGTATGGGAAGAGTATGGGCAAGGGAAAGGGTAAGTGATATTATATATAGTTGCTCCCTTGGTCTTACTTGGTGGCAATATGCTAAATTAAAGGTTAAAATATGATTTTTTTTTTTTAATGAATAAAGGTTTAAAATATGATAGTCATTAAATGTTGCACCTTGAAGTATGATTATTATTTAGGAGTAACCTAAGGGCCAAAAAAAATTGAGTAACCTAATGATAAATTGAATCGAAATTTAGCCTATTTCTAAATAGTTAAAAGATTAACTCAACTATTACACTACGTGTGTATATATCATTCTATTATTCTTATTATGCTTATTATATGTACGTAGCAATGTTCAAAAGAGTTTTGAGTTATTGACTTTATCTAGGATAAGATGTATAGAAAGTTCAGGTAACATAATATACTTAATATACTGGAATCACATCTCATGAAATGAAACTGACTAATTTGAATCTTTTCATCCCTTTCAACCCTAATTGCCTTTATGCATTTCACGCACAAATATTAACGTAATTTTAGGTGCACATAAATATCACTATAACTTTATGATATTACATTCTTTAATTTTTACTCCCAAAATTTCGTTTTGCGTGCTAATTAAGGTAGTTAATAATTTATGTTAAAAACGAATCAAATTTATTACACTTAGAGAAGGGATAGATGTCATTGAGCTAGCTAGAAGTCCGTCAACCATTATATCCATCCATGCATATATTTAAATAGTAGAAATATACTCTACAACTGATAGCTTTTATTTGCCAACGGCCAAGTGTAGTTTAAATTTTCTATATGTATATTATAATAGTTTTCCATATATATTATTCTAGTATTTGTCCCTTGGGCAAATATGATAATAACGGGAATTAATTCATTTATTAGCCGGTTAAAATTCCAAATAAAAGTCCCAATCCTCAAACTTACCTGACTCATTTACCACAGAGGCAAAGCCCACTAGCCCAGTGTTCAAAAAGAAAACTCAGGCTGTACTCATGCATCTTCCCATGTTAAGCCCAAAACGCAAACAATTCTGTCACTCAGCATTTGAGTTCAAAACATAGATGGAGACAGGTCCATCTGAGATATTGTCCACAGCCCATTAGGCTAACCTATGTACCAAATCCCAATTGTCTTTTCCTTTCTTGAACTTATTCTTTTAATGTTGTTTTTCTAGGAAAGCCAGTTGGACAAAAAATCGACCAAAATGGGGGCAATTTAATATCATGGAATCCAGCAACTTCTAAGGCCAACTTCATAGTGGCGAAGGATGGGTCTGGCACTCACACAACAATCAATGATGCAGTTGCTGCTCTTTCCAGAATAGGTCACGATGGATCCCAAAGAATAATTATCTATGTGAAATCAGGGGTCTATAATGAAAACGTGGAAATTGAAAGGAACATGAAGAATGTCATGTTTGTAGGTGATGGCATGGACAAGACAATTGTTACTGGTAACCGAAATGTCCCAGATGGTTCTACCACTTTCAACTCAGCTGCATTTGGTAAGAATAAAAACCAGAAACTATGAGATACCAATTGGTTGCTAACCATTTAAAATATGAATTTCTGCCGATGATGGCCTATGCTAGGACAAATTTTGCATTAAATGGTACCAAGAAAATTTCTCTAAGGCTAAACATGGAAACAATGCTTAAGTAATTATTCACGACATGATACTCCATCCCCTCACATGAATGACGAGTCTTACTATTAAATTCATGGTGAGGATACCAAGAGTCTTGTAGCATAATACTATTCTCCAATTCTCTCATGCATTGAGGAGAGTTAACACTTGGAACTACCTTTGATTAATACAAATTTGAAACTATTAGGTACTAATAAATTATGACAAAACTTTCCTTGAAAACTATAACATAACTATTTGCCCTAAGCTAATAGGTTTGAACCATATCGTATTATATTCATCGGTCATTCTCATTGCCTCATATGAAACTTGACCAGTTAACGAATCACATCACTCACATATGAATATTCTAACAATTCTATATTTGACGAAATCAAATTTGCATTGACCAGGTGTATGGGGGGATGGTTTTTGGGCAAGGGATATGACATTTGAGAACACAGTCGGTCCCTAAAAGCAACAAGCGATGGCGTTAAGGGTGGGCTCGGACCGCGCTGTGTTCTATTGTTGTAGCTTCAAAGGATACCAAGACACTCTTTGTGTACACTCCCTAAGGCAATTTTATCGCAATTGTCACATATATGGCACGGTTGATTTCATATTCGGGGATGCCCCAGTAGTCTTCCAAAATTGTGACATCTTTGTTAGGAGGCCAATGGACCACCAAGCCAACATTATAACAGCACAAGGTAGAGATGATCCAAATGAAAATACAAGAATTTCAATTCAAGGTTCACGGGTTAGGCCAGCACTTGATTTTGTTGGTGTCAAAAATTCATTTAGAACTTACTTGGGTAGGCCATGGAAAAGATATTCTAGGACTGTGTTTATGAAGACAGATTTAGATGGAATAATTGATCCAAAGTGGTGGACAGAATATAGAGGAGCTTTTGCACTTTCTACGCTATTCTATGGCGAGTATATGAACGTTGGTGCCTCTATTGAAAGGAGGGTGGATTGGCCTGGTTTTCATGTGCTTACTAGTCCCCGGGAAGCTAGTGCTTTTACAGTGAGTAGTTTTATTCAGGGGGAGTCATGGATTCCAATGACTGGTGTGCCACTTGGGCTTGGAATTTAAGAGGGCCTCTCTCTTTATGATACTACTATAATGTAATATATATACTGTGCTTTACTAGCTTATTAACTACAATTGCAAAATATGTATTTATGCACTGGATAATATTAGCTCAAAATTTGATCCAATACAAACGTTTTAGCCCAAAAGCACTATCACGGTGAAAATGTCGTTTTTGTTTCTTTTTGGGCAAAAAACGAAGTTACCATTTAAAATTTGATCCTTATATGGAAATGCAATGCTAGAAAATTCATTTGTTAGAAAACTAGGTGACAATGTTGATGCAAATGAAATGAATTAGAAAATTGAGATCATATCTTATTTTAAATGGAAAATATATAGTTAATACAAGTGATTACCCAAAAATGATTTCCGATTGTAATCTCTTAGACCCTCAAACCAATACCCCATTTCTCCATAGCCCATACAAATCAGACACACAAACCAAATCCCCATTCAAGTCTCAAAAATCCAAAAAAGAACTAAAAAAAGCAACTACAAGATGCCCTCTCTCAAATTTCTGATGATTCTGATGATGAAGAAGTTCGAATAGCAATGGCAAAGAATCCGCATTTATTTCAAGACTCCCAAGATCCGTATGAATACTAATTTGCAAGATAAGTATTAGTGTCAAGCCAATGTAAAAGAAACTAAGACAAGTCAAGAGTTCAAGATTCTCTCCTACAAGATTCGTTCCAGAGTTACTCAAAGCTTGGTGATAAAAAATGACTAGAAGACAAAACTATTTTCAATGACAAGTGCAAAGATTAGTTCCTGATAGACAAGTGCATATTATTGGTGACAAGAGCAAAGCAAAAGCAAGTTGATAAGAAAAGCTGCCAAGATGAAAGTTGATAAGGTGACAAGTGCAAGACCAGAGACTCCGAAGAATTTTCAAAATGACAAGTTAGCCAAGATTCTCTTCAGTACAAAAGCAAAAGCAAGATAGTTCACATTTTCAAGATATTCCTGACAAAGGCCCCCTTGTGACAAGTCCAGAAACAAATTCACTTTCGGCGCATGTAAATCCAGACAAAGTTACTGCCAGATAAGTTCAAAGAAAGGTACCAAGATAAGATAATTGACAAGTTTAAAGTGACAAGATTCCTGACAAAGCAAGCTGCTTTCAACAAGAAAATCCGTCAGATTCCAAATTCAAGATTTCTTCAAGATTTCACTTTTCAAGTTACCAAGACCACTGTTCAAATACCCCAGTCAAATTATTGTTCAAGTTACTGTTCCTTTACTTTTCAAGCTCTATTTAAGCTATCCTTCTGGCTTGTAGAAGGCACGTCTAAATTTCACAACTCAAAATACAGTCCCTTTAGTTTATCAAAGCAAATCCCTTGTAAACACTTTCCTTCCTTTCCAGCAAACAAAACCTTCTCTTGTATTTCCCAAGCTATCTCAAAGTTATCTGTAAGTTTGTTTTCAAAGTTTATCAAATATATTTCAGTTGTTTAAATCATTGCTTCTTTCCAAGATTTTATTATTGTTACTGTAATTTTATTTGCAGCATATTTATTCCATACTGCCTTTACTCTGTCCATTTCTAGCAATTTCATCTTTATCTTACTGTTAATCTGTGCCTGGGTGTCATTATGGTATCAGAGCCAAGTGTCTTCGTAGGTATGTTCATTGTTAGATTTGCCTGTTCTAAGCTTCTTTGTGCTAGAGTAGTGACTGTGTGCAAGTCTTAAGTCCGAGAGCCGTCTGCGTTGGTCAGCGTAAAGCCGTTGGTAAGCCCGTGTTAGCTGTGGATAGGCGTTTGAGGGTGTTCCAGGTCGTGGTCCCGTAGAGCCTTTAGGACGAAAGAGAGTCTCACAATCCCTACAATAGCTCAGGAATCTTTAGAAGTTCTAGCTCTAGATCTCAGATGTCCTCCATGAGTGATAACACAGTTAATAAAGAAGAAGTTAGCTTAGTAAATGTTAGCTCAGAGAAAAATTGGCAGGATTGGAAATTACCTTTAGTTCCACAAGATAAAATCTACAAGAAAACAACTTTCTCAGGAGGTATTCTCAAGCAAAAAGTCTTAGAGTCAAGTCAGGAGCAAATTGTCCGTTTTTATTCTGGTGTATGGAATACTGCACAACAAAATTACAGCACAATCAAAAAAGAGATTTTATCAATAGTCTTATGTATTTCAAAATTTCAAGATGATCTTTTAAATCAAAAGTTTTTAGTCCGAGTTGATTGCAAAAGTGCAAAAGATGTTTTATTTAAAGATGTTGAAAATCTTGCTTCTAAACAAATATTTGCACGATGGCAAGCTATTTTAAGTATTTTTGATTTTAACATTGAATACATCAAAGGTGAGTCAAATTCTATTCCTGATTTTTTAACTCGTGAATTCTTACAGGGAACATGACTTCTCCATATCAAAATTACAAGTTAACAAGCCATTCAGATAGGTCTAAAATCCAAAATGCTTCAGATTATGCTAATAAGTCACCCCCAAAAACAAAAACAAGTACTCCTCCAAAGCCTCCAAGTCCAAAAACACAAACCTCCACAAATATTCCATTGTCCAATAAATTTACCCATTTAGCAGAATTTCCTCCTCTCCCCTCTCAATTACCTACTTATGCTCAAAAGCTTACTGCATCAAGCAACTTAAAACCACAATCAAAATCACATGAGTCCTCATCAAGCTCTCAAACCCAAACAAGTTCTTCATCACAAATTTCTCTGTCCCGAGCCTTTCCATCCCCTCACTCCGCAGATTCCCTTCAAATTAACAAGTCCCCTGAAATTAATCTCTTTCCAATAGACCAACAAATTGAGCATATCCAAAATCCAAGACACGTAGTATCTCACATGTTTCCCCCAGGATGGAACTTCCAGCCAGAACATCCTCACAAGTCACAAACTTTTTATGAATTCATTCTAGTTGACACAAATTCTATTCTCCTTACACATTGTAAATGCTCATTTGATACTACAGGATCCCGAACTGCTTACTCAAAGTGTCTCATTAAACAAGTTATCAGTCCTTTCCAATGGAATGGTCATCCATGCAATACAAGATCATTTAGTAAAAAATTTACTCCTCAAGAATATAATTATTATGATTATCAAAATGCTTGGTACAATGCCCTTTATTCTCAAAATGATAGGTTCCAGCACTCTTGGTTTTTCTATTTTGATAAATACCTAAATATTCAAAATCTTCCTGCTTGGTTTCTTCAATGGTGGGACCAATTTGGTCCAGAACCACCTATTTTACCTCCAGCAAGAATAGATTCAAGAACTCCAAAACAAATCGAAAGAGGTTATTCAAATGATCAAATTCATTTTCCTTTTTCTCTCCCCCAAATTTATGAAAATTACCAATCTCCACCAGCCCTTTGCAAGTTTCCCAAACTGTTAGTTTTTTATACAAGATATAACCTTTCCTGGATTATGGGATGGGATTTTGCTTTTTCTTCTTCCTCCCCAAAATTCCTTATCAGACAAATTTATGTTAGATGGTGGGAAAAATATATAGTTAATACAAGTGATTACCCAAAAATGATTTCCGATTGTAATCTCTTAGACCCTCAAACCAATACCCCATTTCTCCTCAGCCCATACAAATCAGACACACAAACCAAATCCCCATTCAAGTCTCAAAAATCCAAAAAAGAACTAAAAAAGCAACTACAAGATGCCCTCTCTCAAATTTCTGATGATTCTGATGATGAAGAAGTCCGAATAGCAATGGCAAAGAATCCGCATTTATTTCAAGACTCCCAAGATCCGTATGAATACTAATTTGCAAGATAAGTATTAGTGTCAAGCCAATGTAAAAGAAACTAAGACAAGTCAAGAGTTCAAGATTCTCTCCTACAAGATTCGTTCCAGAGTTACTCAAAGCTTGGTGATAAAAAATGACTAGAAGACAAAACTATTTTCAATGACAAGTGCAAAGATTAGTTCCTGATAGACAAGTGCATATTATTGGTGACAAGAGCAAAGCAAAAGCAAGTTGATAAGAAAAGCTGCCAAGATGAAAGTTGATAAGGTGACAAGTGCAAGACCAGAGACTCCGAAGAATTTTCAAAATGACAAGTTAGCCAAGATTCTCTTCAGTACAAAAGCAAAAGCAAGATAGTTCACATTTTCAAGATATTCCTGACAAAGGCCCCCTTGTGACAAGTCCAGAAACAAATTTCACTTTCGGCGCATGTAAATCCAGACAAAGTTACTGCCAGATAAGTTCAAAGAAAGGTACCAAGATAAGATAATTGACAAGTTTAAAGTGACAAGATTCCTGACAAAGCAAGCTGCTTTCAACAAGAAAATCCGTCAGATTCCAAATTCAAGATTTCTTCAAGATTTCACTTTTCAAGTTACCAAGACCACTGTTCAAATACCCCAGTCAAATTATTGTTCAAGTTACTGTTCCTTTACTTTTCAAGCTCTATTTAAGCTATCCTTCTGGCTTGTAGAAGGCACGTCTAAATTTCACAACTCAAAATACAGTCCCTTTAGTTTATCAAAGCAAATCCCTTGTAAACACTTTCCTTCCTTTCCAGCAAACAAAACCTTCTCTTGTATTTCCCAAGCTATCTCAAAGTTATCTGTAAGTTTGTTTTCAAAGTTTATCAAATATATTTCAGTTGTTTAAATCATTGCTTCTTTCCAAGATTTTATTATTGTTACTGTAATTTTATTTGCAGCATATTTATTCCATACTGCCTTTACTCTGTCCATTTCTAGCAATTTCATCTTTATCTTACTGTTAATCTGTGCCTGGGTGTCAATATGTTTGTTAGAAAACTAGGTGACAATGTTGATGCAAATGAAATGAATTAGAAAATTGAGATCATATCTTATTTTAAATGGAAATACTTCTTCTACAACAAGTATTCTAATTTCTATATCCTTGTACCTGGGATAGGTAATCTTCTATGGGGGTAATGCAATGTAAATAATAAAAAAAAAAGACCATATTTAAAAAATAAAACGAATAAATGAAGAACGCGCCAGGTAGGGGTCGAACCTACGACTTTCTGCTTAGGAAACAGACGCTCTATCCACTGAGCTACAGGCGCTCGCTGATGTCTCTCTTGCGTTCAAACAATGAGTAGATAAAAATAACTCACATTACATTCCAAAAAAATAAATGAAAAATATAAAGTAGAAAGTATACAAATATTAGAAAAGAAAAACCCCTCCTTTCCCTCCGTGTCTTCTTTCCTCTGCAACCCTAGTCCTCTCCTTTCTCAAATTCATATCAGACGGTCTCTGTTCTTCCTCAATCACATCTCATCCAACTTTCTCCTATTCTTTAAATCACTTCACTTCTCACTCCTCACTATTTGCACAACAATAATATTTTCATACAACATAACAACAACGATAAAATCGGCTTCGATGGCCGGTGTTTCCAATGTGCCCGAGACTATTTCCCTATCCTGTTCTCGATGTGGCAACCCTGCTAAACTTCAGTACGTATTATATTGTTTCACTTTTTTTTTTTTTAAATCGAATTTATTTTATTTATTCGGTAGTAGTAGCACAAAGAATTCAATTCTTAACAGTTTGTGTATTTTGCATTTCATAGTGAGAAATTTAGGTTCTAGCTGTTGTAAGTGCATGCGGTAATTATTTTTGCTGCATTATGAGCTTCATGACTGTTTTATGGTTTTCAGCTCAATTTTCATTGGTTTTAATGTTGAGATTTCGATTATGTGAATGAACGTATGATTTTAACTAGAAATGGAATTTGATAAAACTTGTAGGTGTCCCAAGTGCGTGGAATTAAAGCTTCCTCGTGACGGTGCTGCTTTCTGGTGTGTAATTTTTTTTTCCTGCTTTGTCTTATTAATATCAATATGTTTTATGCAATATACTTATTAAAAAAAAAAATATGTTTTATGCAATATGTGATTGGAATGGTTTTTGTGTGTGTGTGTGTGTGTGAAAGGAATAGAGATGTTAATGTCGTTGGGGTTATTGTCAGCCCTTGGTTACTGGCACAAGGACTGATTTCTTCAGTATTAATATTTTGCTTTGAAAGCAACCATGAAGGCTTCTCTTTGACCGTAAATTCAGATTTCTTGAATCAATTTTTGTGTGAAAATTGTGAGTAGAACTTGCCGAATGTAGCACTAAAATTAGATGAGATGGAGCCTCCGTAGGAACTTGACAGTTTTATGGGAACTTCATACTTCTCAGGTACCGAACAAGTCATCTAACAATATGCATATCTGCATGCGTCCAAGGCCTTATTGATCATTTGAAATTAATGGGTCATCATTAGATCTGAGTTTATTTTTGATTGCAAATTCCTGGGGATAGTTTAATTATTTTGTGTAATTCAACTTGGTTGCACTACATGCAGGCTGGCTGTAAAATCTATACAGCTTTCATTGAAACATTGTATTTATTGTGCCTGAAGGGATCCATTATTTGACATGGTGTATATCTCCTTGAAAATTTTACCGGGGGCATCTGGATATCTGATTGAAATTAACTTGTCCAGTTGCATTCAGCATAGGATTTGAAATGAGCTGTCCAGTTCTATGACACTATTTTAATATTTTTTGCTTTTCCTCTCTTCAGTTAAACATTGCTCCAAGTAAAACTTTTAAACATTGCATGCAAATGTTATGGGATGCCAACTTGGTCCATGATACTGAGTTGTGGAGATTATGCGTGAATTAAGCACGTTGAGTTAAAATGCGGGGAACAAGAGGTGTCTTGTCTTGGTGGTAATATACAACCACCATTGAACATATTTCAATGCCAAAGAGTTTATATGCAGACACTGTTATCTCTTACGTTTTAAGTATTAATATTGGACACAAGGAGAACGGCTTCTAATTAACTTTTGTCAATATAATTTGCACCTTGGCCCTTGACGACAACTAAAATTGTGTATGTTCCATCAAATTTGGACCGAACTAAGTTTTTTTTTTGGTTCTCATATTATGTTGTATTTCTTATCAGCACTCAGGATTGTTTCAAGGCTTCTTGGAGCTCTCATAAATCAGTGCATTTGACGGCAAAGCTGTCCTCACTTGGGACAGGTACTCCACGTGAACAAAATTCAGACTTACTTAATGAAGGTTGGCTATATTGCTTGAAGAAAGGCCAGGCTCGAACTCCAAAACTTCCCCATTTTGATTGGACGGGGTATTTCTCAAGGATTATGTCTGCCTTCATATTCTACATATCTTACTCTTCTTCTGTTTATTCTTGTCAGGCATTTGTCTGATGGTTCTGATGCTACATTTAAGTTGGTTAAGTTTTTATTGGTCACAACACTGCTTTCCAACTTCCGTGTTCTTTTATTCTCCTCCTTCTCTTCTTCTCTTTTAGATTTTTTTTTTTGGGGGGGTGGGGGTGGGGGGAGAGTATTGTTAGCTGGTGGTATTTGACTGAAGAATCTGGATGGTTCTAAATGGTCTTAGATATATATAAAATTTCCCAGATTGATGTGTAAATATTAGGACTTATGTAAACCAACTACCTGAATAATTATCACTAAGGAAAAAATTTAGAAAAATCTACCATTACGTGAAATAGAAAGAAGATAGAAAAAGTCTGCCAACAGTAGATTATCAAAATTTTGAATAGGGGTAAACCAGCTAGCAGCTAGTCTTTATTAAGGGCAGTGTCCTGAGTTTGGACCTTTATTGATATTCAGTGGGATTTCACCCTTTTATCTTTTATGATAATATGTTTTTCCTAACTTCTAGCATCTCCTTGATGTTTGTTGAAGTCTGCTTTACAGTATAATTTCTTTTTATTGTCAAAGCATGATTGCCGTCTGTTGTTGTGCAGGACGCTAAGGCCAGATCCTATATCTAGTAGACGTACTGTACCTGCTCATATTGAGCTACCTGACTGGGCAGTTGATGTGAGTTGTTTGACTCAATTTTTTTACACTCATAAGCATGTGTTCATGTGCTCACTAGAGGATTTTTTTGTCCACAAATATGGATTCAGTCAATGTTTTTAGATGGACTTTGTCCTTGCTGATTTGATTGTAATTGGGCTAATGCTGAAGCTGGATGTTGTCTTTTCTAGCCAGAGTGCTGTAGACACTGTCCTCTCTACCACACACACACACCCTTTATATTGTGTCAAATGTGGTTTTCATGCAGCTTTTCTTGCCTTTTAACTTGTAGGGTATCCCAAAAGCAGAGCCCAATAGTGATCTGCAGCATGTTGTTGAGGTACACTTGTACTCACCCTTTTGAGTGGCATTTAATATGTGTAAAACTAGGCTTTTTCTTTGTTTTAGTTTTCTTCTCTATTCCTATTTTTTAATTGATGTATTTGTTTTGAAGATCAAAACACTGGATCAAATTGAGAGAATGAGAGAGACTTGTAAAGTAAGTTCTGTTTGTAATTGTCTATATTCTTATGAAAGCATGTTCTTTCATTCATGCCAATATTGCATCATAGTCTCATCCTTGGTCTTCCTTAAAAAATGCATCATTTTCTGACAATATACATGTATAGGGACATTGTATGCTGCATGCATCCTAGGAAGACGGATTTTGCAGAATGATTTGAGTCTTCTTTATTGTTAAAATTTGCTAATTTTTTCACAGCTTTATATGAGCCTTTTTTCCCTTTGTTTTTCTTCTGATGCAAATTAATCCGTAACCGTAAGCATGCTAAATTAATTGTGTAATGCTCTTTAATGAGCCTACAATGATAATACATCTTCAATATTTTCTGAGCAAATAAGGACTCCATTTACCTGTTGTAGTTGTCTCTATTTTTTATTTTATTTTTGTGTACTGAGCTTCACAGTGTTTGAAGTTTGAACATGATATGAAACCTGGGCTAGTTTATATAGTCCTGTTCATTAAGATAGATTCTGAAGTTCCTTGTTTCATAATCATCATCCTTAGATTGCAAGGAAAGTTCTGGATGCAGCTGCTCGTGTAATTCGACCTGGTGTGACAACTGATGAGATTGACCGAGTGGTTCATGACGCAACTATTGAATATGGTATGAGCTTTTTCATTCTTCAGAATTTGTTAGTACTTATATTTTCTTTCTTTTAACCCTTGAATCAAACTTTCCTTTTAAGCACACCTTGAGGGTTCAGATATGACAGGTTGTCATTATTTTTGTTTAATTTACTTTTGTTTGAGTGGTATTTTAAATTTGTTTTTTGAAGAATGAAATGGAGTGGGGATTGATTTGTAATATCCTCCATCCTAGATGACAAGGGTGCTTCTATTTTACCTTTTTGTTGAATTAGACACTAATTTGTTTGTACCATAGTTGTCAGAGAGAGTACCCACTACCTAGAGGTTGATCCACACAGGGATTAGGTTATTGGTTAATCCATTCAGACCATTGATTATTTTTTTCAGAGTTAAAGAAAAAAAGAGAGATCACAGGTGTAAAAATGTTGGCAGAAAGGAAAAAAGGCCAAATGGCTTTAGCCTAATGGTATTGCACCCATTCCTCTAATAACAGGAATGGGTTCAATACATGGCAGCAGTGAAAGTTTGAATTTTAAAAAATATGTGGTGTGTAACTTGCTGACCAAACTTGGTTAAGCAGCGGGTCTTATATTGGCATTATGTTAAACCTGCCTGGTTTAACTGGATTTGATCAGGTTTTGATTGGTATTTCTTGCTTATTTGATCTTTTAATTGTAGCAAATCAGAAAAGTGTTCATTCACTGTCTCTTGGTCTGACCAGTGTGTTGGTCCATTTCTGGTAACTCTGGTTTTAATGGGGACAATGATACATGTTTGTATCCAACATCAAATTGAACTATACGATGCCATGTCATACCTTTGATCTGTGTTTGGCAATGCTGCCTGATTTGTGCCCTTGTCAGATGGCTAATGCTTCTGCTACATTCTTGTGAGTTTTCATCACTGTATTAAATATTGGAGCGCTAATTGGTTTTTTGACTGCATTCTTCAATTACATCATTGGAGCCACTCATGTAGACTGCCAAAATTTTGTGGGTGATAGTTTGTCCCAATGCTTTGATTACTAGGGTTATAGCTAAGACTGTAATGAACAGTGGCTTGTTGTGTAGTACTGTGGGGCTGTGCTTGTGCTAACTAGTGAGACAGATGTAATTGGAGTCATATGGTGATCTGAAACTTTTTTATATGCCTCTGAGGGTAATTGTCTTTTCTAATATTCATATTCATTGTAGATTTCAAATCTGTAATCATATAACTTGTAGTGTTTAGTTTACGTGTTAATGGCTGGTGATGTGTTTGTGAATTTGGTTTTTTTGGAGTTCTAGATATGGAAGTGTGAATTTTTAGCCATATGATTAGTAAATGGTCTGCTAAATATTCTTGAAATTTTGCTTTACTGCAGGAGGATACCCATCACCTCTCAATTATCATTTCTTCCCAAAGTCTTGCTGCACGTAGGTACTTCTTTGTGTACTCTCTTATGAAGATTCTTGTGATCTATGATATTGATCAAGTAAATCTACTTCAATTTGTCTATTTGTTGCAGGTCAGTTAATGAAGTAATTTGCCATGGAATTCCAGATGCGAGGTATGTGTGATATCAATCAGGTCAAATTTTGTTTTGTTTAGTCCTGAGTGAATTCTTGTGCATTTTCCTGTCTCACTTATTTTTCTCCCTCAGCAACCAATTTTTTGAAAAATAAACATATAAGGATCTTTTATTTTACCAAAGGTACGTCATAGTTTTGGGTTATGTGATAATTATACATTTTTAAATAGATCATTGGTAACTTTGTAAGCAAACTGACATGTATTGTTTTTAGTTACAAGGGACTACTTGTACTTAGGATTTCATGTTTGGACATTTGTGGTATAATTCATCCCATATTTCTATTGTATATAGAGTGATTCTAAGTGGGTTGCAGGACTGTGCCTTTGTGAGCTTTTGCAGTCAGCTCTGTATTTCTCATTGTTATTGTAATGAGTCCGGCAAGTGCTCAATATATTTGTATTTGGCATGTTTGTATTTGGCAAGTGCTCAATATCTTCTTCTTCTTTTTTTCTTCTTTTTTTAATATATAAATAATGAAACTGAGAAATTACTGATTATGCCAAAAGCTTAAGCTCTTAGGATATGGTGAATTTAATCATTTAACCAATATTCTAACACTCCCCCTCACGTGTGGACTTAGACTCCCCCTTAATGAATGGGGCCCAACACGTGGGATTTTTAATTTTTTAAATGGGAAATAGAGTGGAGTCAGGGTTCGAACTTGGGATCACTTGCTCTGATACCATGAGAAATTACCGATTATCCCAAAAGCTTAAGCTCTTAGGATATGGTGAATTTAATTATTTAACCAATATTCTAATAGAAACTTCATTAAAATAAAAAAGATCCAGTACACAAGGGCATTTTTGATTGTCTTAAGTTTACCTTAAGAAAACTTTCCTTAAGCAGATACTGTTTTATTTGCTGCAGGAAATTAGAGGATGGTGATATTGTAAATGTAGATGTGACTGTGTACTATAAAGGTGTCCATGGTATGAAACTTTATACCCATTCGACATTAATTCAAGTATTTCCAATGAAGCTTTGTATTTGACGGATAGTTCACTCACTATACAGGTGATCTCAATGACACGTATTTTGTGGGTAATGTTGATGAAGAGTCTCAACGGCTGGTCCGATGTACTTATGAGTGCTTGGAGAAAGCAATATCTATTGGTATGTGTTGGAAATATTAATAAAGTTCAATTTATAGGATCTCTCTCTCTGTGGTTAAGTGTTTTGGCTGGGACCTAGTTGAAATACTAATACTTAGAAGAGGCTTCAATGTTCTATTTTTCTAGTGTCTACTTGAGACCAACTTCAGTAAAGAACAATGTCTGACAGGATTATCCTGATGACCTGTTTCGTGTGCTTGTCATCCTTGATAACTTTAAAAATTCTTGTAATTAAAATTGCATTATGCTACATTTTTGAAAGACTGATAGAGTATTTTACATGAACTACAAGGTCATTTATCTGATGTAGTGTCCAGAATTTTAATTACCATGATAGTGGAATCAAGTATTCATTTTCAATGTTTTCTTTTTAAAGTTATACTGGCTTTTCTTGTCTGTAAAATTCAAATTGTATACTTATGGCCTGGCTTTTAAAAGAATTGAAAGACTTGTAAATTTTGGTTGAGTGATGTCAGCTGGGAAGAATGTGCATGGGATTATGCTTTTATGGAGGGGATAATGGAAATTGACATTGTTCTGGATATGTCTCTAGTATGCCAAATCTTATAGGGAATACCTAGATGTTTGTAGAGATCTACCTGTTTGATCTGAATTTACAGAATTTTTTGTGGTATAACAATTCTGGAAAGACTATCAGTCTTTTATGTGGTATAAGAATTTGAAATTAGATTTATGGTTCTTTTTTTGTTGGTTAATTCAGTGAAACCTGGGATGCGATTCCGTGAAATTGGGGAAGTTATTAATCGTCATGCTTCAATGTCGGGGTTCTCAGTGGTAATTTCTGGTCTGCAATTGTAAGCATTTCCCTTCTATTAAAATGACTGGCAGTATTTGATGATTTCTTACTTTTTCTGCTCCATGTGTAGGTAAAATCATATTGTGGTCATGGTATTGGAGAGCTTTTTCATTGTGCACCAAATATTCCCCATTATGGAAGTATCCTAAATTAAGCAGGCTTTTTAAGCTCACCACTTTCTATATTAGTAAAATACTTTCAATTTTATGAACTCTCTTTATAATACTGTGACAAAAAATGTTCTACTGCTTCTTGCTTGCCTCATTTATGCATGGGTAACCTTAACCCAAGCAGGAAATAAAGCAGTTGGTGTAATGAAGGCTGGACAGACCTTTACAATTGAACCAATGATCAATGCTGGTATTTTGCAAATTTATTAAATTTGTGAATGTACTAGTTGAATTGATTATTTATTGCTTGCTACATCTAAAGAAATGTTTTGAATAGGGGTTTGGCGTGATCGGATGTGGCCTGATGGATGGACTGCTGTCACTGCTGATGGCAAACGCAGTGCTCAGTTTGAGCACACTCTTCTGGTAACCATGCATTTCTATCTTCTTTCATAATTGCTTTTTATTTAATGTTTTGGTGGTAATTTGGCCCCAGTAATCATTAAAATTTTTTTTTTTTGTTTTAATAAGTAATAAAATTTTACCAAAGTGAGGATATACTGAGAGTTAGTCTACCACCCTTCGACAAGTATAACTTCTTCCACCCTATAGTCCTTACTTCATTTTCTTTAGTATGGGATTCCAAATTGAATGATGAACCTGAAGGCATTCCAAGGTAATTCATTGGCTGACAACCCACTTTACAACACAACATACCATTTAGATCATCAGCTTCCTCAACGGGAGCAATCACACTCTTCCACAAACACACTCTTCCCCAAATATTTCACATACATACATCGATTGTAAAAAAGAAAGCATGTTAATATGTATTTTCTGAAATATAGTGATCATTCCTGGTGGAATAAGGACAGTGCATCTAAATTGCCACAACTTAAATAAAAACTTTATAACTTAAACAACAGTCATGGATGTTAGATTATTATTTTTTATTATATTACACTTTGGTAACATACTTATGTTATCTTAGTATAATTTAATAAGCTATTGTCAATAACCAACTAATTTAGGATAGTAATTATATAATCAATATACTGAATATACTTATCAAAAAACAATTAATATACTGAATATAGATTTCTTCAATTTTTTGTTGTACTTTCAAGCTATGTAACAAACAAAGATACATTCTATTTATTTTCTCATATTATTATAATTTGAAATTAGTTAATTTTCATTTAATAAAAGCATATGCGTGTATTTTTGTATAGCTAAAGAGTAAATGTATTATATTGAAAAAATGTACAAAACGTTCAGGGGCGCAGGTTGAGCATATAGGCTATATACTCAATCGTCCCTACAAAGCAAATACATCAACGTAAAGATTCCAAAATATCACTATAGCAGAGCGTCTAAATTCATATAGTGACACCCAATAGAATAAAGTACTAACAAAACTAAACTTTATTCCCTTTAGAGAAAGTTCCTGCCCTTCAATTCCTAGCATGTTTCTCTCTTTCCAATTAATTTCAAGTTAGAAATTTGGAGAGATACTTTAGAATCTAAAGGATTTCAGCTAAGTAAGACTAAAATAGAGTACATGGAATGTAAGTTTAGTGAAAGTAGAAACAAATGAAGGGGTTGCAAGACTTGATATCAGGAGATACTAAATAGCGAGAAACATGCATAATAATTGACAACTATGTTTTTGAGTGCTGTGCATATTTTTATGAACCTTGTGATCATATTAAGTAACTCAACATTCAATACCATATATGCTATGTATGTTGGTAAATCAACATTGTGTCTCTTTTGTGTATTGTTTTATGACTCCTTTAATTTGGTTAAACGAGGTTAGAGATTGGAAATGCATAACTGCTTGTGTTGGATGTATCTATATAATACATCTATTCTTTTGTGTATTGTCATTTAGGTGACCGAGACTGGAGTCGAGGTTCTTACAGGGCGGCTGCCTTCCTCCCCAAATGTGTATCCTTGGCTAAATGCATAATAATTGGTGAACCTGGATGGTGGATGCAAGGGGGTCATTTACCAATGTTATAAATTATTGATTGAGTTTCTACCATTTCCATTTCTTTTTGATGCTTCGGTTTTGTTTGTGACTCAATAAATATCTCTACTTAATATAGAAGTACGGAAAGTGTGCTTTGGTGTTACACTACTTTTTATCAATCTTGTCCTTTTTTATTTTGAATATTTTTTGTAGTTTTTCACTGGTGTTAGTCTTGGCCCAACCGATTTTCCGAGTGTTTTTCTATATTAAACGTGCTAAGAACACATCTCATGCCTAACCACCAAAAAAACAAAAAACATTCAGTTCTTGTATTGACATGTTAAATATTAGAAAAGATTATACTAATCTCTCTTCAGATGGAAGGAAACAGATACTCGAAGGTATGAAAATGATAGATAATAAATACCACCAAATTTCTATTTGGCTCTTAAGTTATTTGAATAAGCGTTTCGTATGATAATTTATGGATGAATTGGGTATATCAAGAAATTCAATAGCAAAATAGATATTTTATCAAAAAGCCATAGACAAATTAAGAATGTCATTGTTTAACCAAGGGTAGATTTAGACACGGTAAAATTAGATTCAGACCCCCTTTTATTTTTTACCTGAATTAAAAAAAAAAGGAAAAAGAAAAGAGGGTTATTTGTAATAGGAATAGCAATCTATTTTAGTTTGATAAGTTTTTGACCCATTTGCAATGAATGTTAGTATGCTAAAATTAAATCAAATTCTCTATATTATAAATGAAAATACAAATGTCATTACTCGTCAATTTAACGAGCAATCCTCTCGGTGTTGGGCAAATAAATTGATATCGATAACCCAATTTTGGTTTTAGACGCGATTTTAATTCTCCACATAAATAGATAATCCTGATACTATCTTAGTTACCTTAGGTTTAAAATTAAAATTATATATATAAAAGTTGATAGTTTTGTATGTCATATATTCACGAATTATTAAAAAAAAAGTCTTTTTTTCATACGTGTGTTGCGTATGAGGGATTTTTCTTAACTAATATATTAATACGATAATTCGATCCTCTCAAACAAAAATTTCTAGTTCTTCCCCTGACCTTACCTAGTTAAAAAAATATTTTAAGCATTTTCATGAAAATTTGATATTTCACATCCGATTGGAGGGAATTGGCTTAGTTAACAACATGATTTCTAGTAACTCGTGCACAATCAAGGATTAAACAATGATGTTAGAAGTAACTGTGCTGCATAAAATTTGTCAATTAGCTAGGAAAAAATGGGAAATTATAAAGGTAGTACATTCAACCATAGAATAATGGTTTAAAATAAAAGAATGATATCCTTCTTATAGTACGTAACATCATAACCCATTGGATAAATAAAATAATCAAACACAAGTCAAATTAGACTTGAAATAGTTAATATCATATATAATATTATTACTAATTAACTTTTACATAACTTTTGTTTAAAAAAAAAAAAAAAAACTTTTACATAACTTTTAGGACAGCACCAAAAATTAAACGGCCAAATCGAATTTGGTAGAGAAAACGAAAAAGGTCTCTATTGTTGTCGTTTAACTTAACTTTGAACTCCCCTCACATTCTATCTATCCAGAAATCAAATAAGAGACACAAACACAGAGAGAGAGAGAGATGAGTGAGAAGGAGAAGCCTAAAGCAGTTGTGGTGGGAGGGAGCATAGCTGGGATTTCATGCGCACACACGCTTGCTTTAGCTGGATGGGATGTTGTTGTGCTTGAGAAATCGTGCGGGCCCACAACGGGAAGCCCAACCGGTGCTGGACTCGGCCTCGACCCATTGGCTCAGAGACTCATTCAATCGTGGCTCCATAACCCACAGCTTCTACACTCCTCAACCTTGCCTCTCACTATTGATCTGGTTCGTACTGCTTACTGTTTTATTATTTTGCCAACAATATTGTATAGACTATGAGATTTGACATGCTGAACAATAAAAAAAATAATCAATACATGAGTCCCATTCTTTTTTTAATTTATATGAACTTATGAAGCAATATGATTAATATTCCACGGAACCAAAACACTATTATATGAAGTATTGAGTTATGGTTTATTACATATCTACAACAGCAAGTTTTAGTCCCAAAATTGTGAGAGTGGATGGGATCAGAATTTCATTCAGGGTGGACACCTTTTGTCTTTTGATTTCAAACTTTAATACATATAATACAAAAAAAGGCCAAAAGCTGAAATACATTGTTTATATAAACAAAAAGTAACAAACAAGAGGCTTATCATAGTCTTTTACAATTGATTTCAAATGTCTTCATATTTTGATATCAATTAGTATCAAGATTCTTTAAATTATAAGCTCATATTTCATGTCAATCCTTCGTCTAAATGTTAGTCCCACTAATAATAATACACTTATATTATATAATGAAAAAATAGAAACACCAAAATTCATTTTAATATTTGAATAAATACTGCTAAAAACATTCAGAAAAATAAAATAAAAAGAAGAAGGGGGTACTTGAACAAAAACAAAAAATGAAGGGGTAAAAAAAAAAGTTTGTACTTTCAACTTTAACTTTTAACATTAACGTTTGAAGCGTCACACCTGACCACCTGGCAATTGGATAGACAAATTGCTTTGCTCTCAACTGTTTTAAATTTAATTAAGATGGATGAAGCGTCATTTTTTAAAATTAGAGAGGGCATACTCATTTCGCAAACATCAGTAGAAGTTGTTATAATTTACCTTTTATTTATTTATTTTTTTTCTTTTACAATAATCCAGCTAGTAGCTACACTTTAGAGGTTTAGATAGATTGGCATGTTTGGCTACACCTATGGAGTGAGCTCAGGTTCCAAACCTGCTGAACGAAATCTCAAAAAAAAAAAAAAATCTGTTTTGTTTTAAAGAAGTTACCGACCTCATATTAACAAATGAAAACCAATTCAATCAATCCAGTTCCATATATAATATGGGTAATAGTCTAGAGTTGCTTTCAAGTCTTGACTCTTGAGTCCCCATCGAAAATATCGCTTAAGAGGGTCTAGAATCTATAGACTAACAAAAGTCTAAATCAGTTTCACACACGTGGAGGGACAATAGCCACAAATAAATTAAAGAAGGCACATAAAACAAAGACAAATAAATAGAAAACAGTGGCTGGTTGGACAAAACCAAACATGAAAAGAAACATGAAAGAAGACAGAGAAGAAGTAGAATGGCCGAAGACGCAGAGGAGAAGAATGGGCGGAGACGGGAGGGAGCCGACTGATTTGTTGTTGTAATTTCATTTTTGGGCTTTTGAGGATATTATTGGGCCTTTTTCTTGTGTTATTTGATTTTTTTTGTGTTATTTGGGCTTTTTTTTTTATGTTATTTGGTTGTTTATTACGGGTGGTGAATGCTGTAATTTTGGATTGTTTGGGTTGTTTGCTGTAATTTTGATAGATTTATCTCTCTTAATTTTTTTTTTCTAAAACGAAAATGAGGATTTAAAACAAAAATGAGGGTGGGCACTTTAGCAAATTATATTTTTTGAATTTATATATACCTACTAATTTTTTTTTTTTTTAATTTGAGGGTGGGCACGTGCCCACCCTGGTCATACACTGGATCCGCCAGTGAGAGCGGGTATGGATCCGACTAATCATGTCGACCACATTTAGTTATGGTTTTGGTTCCGACACAAGATATAGGCCTCGAATTTAATTCCTTGTAGTAAAGTTATATACTTATATTCTCTTCCTACTAGTATAGTAAGTTTACAACTCTATTCTAAGGAATATAGGGTTTAGTATTGTCTCAAAGTTTGATTGATTAATAAAAATTTCCTTAGAATTTCTCCAATATCTGACTCCATCCAACCCTAGATGTTGATACCTAGGTTTGCTCTCTCTTGCTTAGTTGCTTGGTATTGACTCCTAGGATTTCTACCTTTATATTTTTTTGTTCTTCAATTTTGTTGTTGCATCCATTTTGGTTGTCCTACTTCAAATTTAATTAGAGTTTTACATCAATTTTGGTATCAAAGCTCAAGTTTACTAGTAATAATTTTTGCTAGGAAGTTGAAATTTGAAATAATTATTTCCAATAATACCATGACAAGAGTGACATTGCCATACATTGTGTCACAAGGTAAATTTAATAAACTTTCATTGCTAGTGTTCATTCAAGGACTTGTGATCAGAACAATAACCAACAGTAACTATAGTTAGGCTGTCTTAGTTAAAAAGCAAGTAAAAGAAAATCTGAAATGCCAACCACACAGTTACAATTAATTCTCTTGCCACCTTTTGATTATTTTGCTTTAGATTAAACCATGTAATTTTTTTATATAAGAATGTTCAGTAACTTATAAGTTAGTATTTGTGCCACCTTAAACTTATGGATTTTTGTTTGCAAACAGAACCAAGCAACAGATAGTGAGAAGAAGGTCAGTTGGACATTGACAAGAGATGAGAACTTCAATTGCAGAGCAGCATATTGGACTGATCTTCATAGCCTTCTTTACAATGCATTGCCCCCGAACATAGTTTTATGGGGTCACCTTTTCCTCTCTTTCTGCATTTCTGATGACAAGAAATCTGTTAAGATTAAGGTTAAGGTTGTACAAACTGATGAGGAAATCGAAATAGTGGGTAATTTACTTGTTGCAGCTGATGGGAGCCTCTCTTCTATCCGCCAGAGTTTTCTTCCTGGCCTTAAATTGAGGTTTCTAACTGAAAATGAATGAAAATTTGTTTATTTACTATTTTTATTCTTGATATCATGCTTATGATATTGAAGTTTGCCATGAAAATATTCCTTTGAAGGTATTCGGGTTATTGTGCATGGAGAGGGGTTTTTGATTTTTCGGGAAATGAGAATTCAGAAACTGTTGTGGGCATCCGGAGGGCATATCCCGAACTGGGGAAATCGTTGTACTTCAATTTAGGTTCTGGCACTCACAGTGTGTTTTATGAGCTTCAGAACAAAAGGCTTAATTGGATTTGGTATGTCAACCAACCTGAGCCTGAACTAAAGGTGATTGCATACTCTCATCCCATTCTAGACTAATTGCAAATTTTCTTTGGTGTTTACTGATAGAAGATTCATTGTATGGTTTAGTAGCTTCATTAGAATAGAGGCATACAAACTGAAAAAGAAAGCAAGGTTTATATTCATGAGTAAAGGAAAGCATTCATTTAGGCACATATAGGACACATGGTTTAAATAGTTCTTGACATAGTGTTCATTCCATGACATAGAGACTTGATAGATTTTGGTCTTAATCCATAGATATATGAAATCACAATGGAAGATTTCTTTTGCTTTGAGACTTTTTGGTGCTGCCAACTAGAGCTGATATATTAACTTGAATAAATTTAGAGAAACTCGGTAACCACTTAATTTCAAAAATTGTACGTAACAACAATAAAATTAATTCCTTAAAGATAAATTCATTTTGTAAGCGTCTAAGCGTGTCTTGTGACTCAAGTGGTTAACACGCAGTTACTTATTAAGTTATTATTATTTGATAGATAGAAAATAGGCTGCCTAATTAAGGGAGGCGACGTGGCGAACCAAACCCTTATTAGATCATCTCTTTTGTTGCTACATGGCACAGCTTATCCATAATACATGAACTTTTCAAGAGACCTTAAGTGACCACATACTCACAGTCTGTCACCCTTACTAACACTTGTCTGCAACCATGGTCCATGTGTTAATGTGCTTCTCTCACCTATGCATAAAAAATGACACATCCCAGATTAAGCTATGTACTTCATTTTCATCACTCTTCATAGGAAAAAAAAAAAAAACAATGTCTTGTGCCACCACCTTACTTCTCCTCCTAGCCATGGCTACCACTATCTCTTGCCTCCAAGAGTTGGAGATGGTACAAAGGGCTCATTCCCAAGTTTTGCAAGCTAGAAATTGGGTCCAGGCCTTTGTGGCATTACATGGGTACGATTGGAATCATGTCGGTATGTCTCTTAGTGATTGTGCTAAGCTCTACAATGAGAGCGAGTCCCGGCTTGCTCGCTTACTCTCCGATGAGAATTACACACATGATGATGCGCACACTTGGCTAAGTGGTGTGCTGGCGAACCATAGGAGTTGTGTTGATGGGTTGGGTGAGAAGGGTTTTGTTGAGGCTCATGAAGTGGGAAAAAATTTGACCTCGTTACTAAGTGAAGCTCTTGCTTTGTATGGGAAGAGTATGGGCAAGGGAAAGGGTAAGTGATATTATATATAGTTGCTCCCTTGGTCTTACTTGGTGGCAATATGCCAAATTAAAGGTTAAAATATGATTTTTTTTTTTTAATGAATAAAAGGTTAAAATATGATAGTCATTAAATGTTGCACCTTGAAGTATGATTATTATTTAGGAGTAACCTAAGGGCCAAAAAAAATTGAGTAACCTAATGATAAATTGAATCGAAATTTAGCCTATTTCTAAATAGTTAAAAGATTAACTCAACTATTACACTACGTGTGTATATATATATCATTCTATTATTCTTATTATGCTAATTATATGTACATAGCAATGTTCAAAAGAGTTTTGAGTTATTGACTTTATCTAGAATAAGATGTATATTCTTCTCAAAAAAAAAAGAATAAGATGTATAGAAAATTCAGGTAACATAATATACTTAATATACTGGAATCACATCTCATGAAATGAAACTGACTAATTTGAATCTTTTCATCCCTATCAACCCTAATTGCCTTTATGCATTTCACGCACAAATATTAACGTAATTTTAGGTGCACATAAATATCACTATAACTTTATGATATTACATTCTTTAATTTTTACTCCCTAAATTTCGTTTTGCGTGCTAATTAAGGTAGTTAATAATTTATGTTAAAAACAAATCAAATTTATTACATAGAAAATAGAGAAGGGATAGATGTCATCGAGCTAGCTAGAAGTCCGTCAACCATTATATCCATATATTTAAATAATAGAAATATTCTCTACAACTGATAGCTTTTATTTGCCAATGGCCAAGTGTAGTTTAAATTTTCCATATGTATATTATAATAGTTTTCCATATATATTATTCTAGTATTTGTCCCTTGGGGCAAATATGATAACAATGGGAATTAATTCATTTATTAGCCGGTTAAAATTCCAAATAAAAGTCTCAATCCTCAAACTTACCTGAATCATTTACCACAGAGGCAAAGCCCACTAGCCCAGTGTTCAAAAAGAAAACTCAGGCTGTACTCATGCATCTACCCATGTTAAGCCCAAAACGCACACAATTTCTGTCACTCAGCATTTGAGTTCAAAACATAGATGGAGATAGGTCCATCTGAGATATTGCCCACAGCCCATTAGGCTAACCTATGTACCAAATCCCAATTGTCTTTTCCTTTCTTGAACTTCTTCTTTTAATGTTGTTTTTCTAGGAAAGCCAGTTGGACAAAAAATCGACCAAAATGGGGGCAATTTAATATCATGGAATCCAGCAACTTCTAAGGCCAACTTCATAGTGGCGAAGGATGGGTCTGGCACTCACACGACAATCAACGATGCAGTTGCTGCTCTTTCCAGAATGGGTCACGATGGATCCCAAAGAATAATTATCTATGTGAAATCAGGGGTCTATAATGAAAACGTGGAAATTGAAAGGAACATGAAGAATGTCATGTTTGTAGGTGATGGCATGGACAAGACAATTGTTACTGGTAACCGAAATGTCCCAGATGGTTCTACCACTTTCAACTCAGCTACATTTGGTAAGAATAAAAAACAGAAACTATTAGGTACCAATTGGTTGCTTACCATTTAAAATATGATTTTCTGCTGATGATGGCCTATGCTAGGACAAATTTTGCATTAAATAGTACCAAGAAAATTTCTCTAAGGCTAAACATGGAAGTAATGCTCAAGTAATTATTCACGAGATGGTACTCTATCCCTTCACATAAATGACGAGTCTTACTATTAAATTCATGGTGGGGATACCAAGAGTCTTGTAGCATAATACTATTCTCCAATTCTCTCATGCATTGAGGAGAGTTAACACTTGGAACTACCTTTGATTAATACAAATTTGAAACTATTAGGTACTAATAAATTATGACAAAACTTTCCTTGAAAACTATAACATAACTATTTGCCCTAAGCTAATAGGTTTGGATCATATCGTATTATATTCATCGGTCATTCTCATTGCCTCATATGAAACTTGACCAGTTAACGAATCACATCACTCACATATGAATATTCTAACAATTCTATATTTGACGAAATCAAATTTGCATTGACCAGGTGTATGGGGGGATGGTTTTTGGGCAAGGGATATAACATTTGAGAACACAGCCGGTCCCCAAAAGCAACAAGCGGTGGCGTTAAGGGTGGGCTCGGACTGCGCTGTGTTCTATCGTTGCAGCTTCAAAGGGTACCAAGACACTCTTTGTGTACACTCCCTAAGGCAATTTTATCGCGATTGTCACATATATGGCACGATTGATTTCATATTCGGGGATGCCCCAGTAGTCTTCCAAAATTGTGACATCTTTGTTAGGAGGCCAATGGACCACCAAGCCAACATTATAACAGCACAAGGTAGAGATGATCCAAATGAAAATACAGGAATTTCAATTCAAGGTTCACGGGTTAGGCCAGCACTTGATTTTGTTGGTGTCAAAAATTCATTTAGAACTTACTTGGGTAGGCCGTAGGCCATGGAAAAGATATTCTAGGACTGTGTTTATGAAGACAGACTTAGATGGAATAATTGATCCAAAGGGGTGGACAGAATACAGAGGAGCTTTTGCACTTTCTACGCTATTCTATGGCGAGTATATGAATGTTGGTGCCTCTATTGAAAGGAGGGTGAATTGGCCTGGTTTTCATGTGCTTACTAGTCCCCGGGAAGCTAGTGCTTTTACAGCGAGTAGTTTTATTCAGGGGGAGTCATGGATTCCAATGACTGGGGTGCCACTTGGGCTTGGAATTTAAGAGGGCCTCTCTCTTTATGATACTACTATAATGTAATATATATACTGTGCTTTACTAGCTTATTAACTACAATTGCAAAATATGTATTTATGCACTAGATAATATTAGCTCAAAATTTGATCCAACACAAACGTTTTAGCCCAAAAGCATTATCACGGTGAAAATGTCGTTTTTGTTTCTTTTTGGGCAAAAAAGAAGTTACCGTTTAAAATTTGATCCTTATATGGAAATGCAATGCTAGAAAATTCATTTGTCAGAAAACTAGGTGACAATGTTGATGCAAATGAAATGAATTAGAAAATTGTGATCATATCCTATTTTAAATGGAAATACTTCTTCTACAACAAGTATTCTATTTTCTATATCCTTGTACCTGGGATAGGTAATCTTCTATGGGGGTAATGCATTGTAAATAATAAAAAAAAAAGACCATATTTAAAAAATGCATTGTAAATAATAAAAAAAAAAGACCATATTTAAAAAATAAAACGAATAAATGAAGAACGCGCCAGGTAGGGGTCGAACCTACGACTTTCTGCTTAGGAAACAGACGCTCTATCCACTGAGCTACAGGCGCTCGCTGATGTCTCTCTTGCGTTCAAACAATGAGTAGATAAAAATAACTCACATTACATTCCAAAAAAAAAAATTAAAAATATAAAGTAGAAAGAGTACAAATATTAAAAAAGAAAAACCCCTCCTTTCCCTCCGTGTCTTCTTTCCTGCAACCCTAGTCCTTCTTTCTCAAATTCATATCAGGCGGTCTCTGTTCTTCCTCAATCACATCTCATCCAACTTTCTCCTATTCTTTAAATCACTTCACTTCTCACTCCTCACTATTTGCACAACAATAATATTTTTATACAACATAACAACAACAATAAAATCGGCTTCGATGGCCGGTGTTTCCAATGTGCCCGAGACTATTTCCCTATCCTGTTCTCGATGTGGCAACCCTGCTAAACTTCAGTACGTATTATATTGTTTCACTTTTTTTTTTTTTAAATCGAATTTATTTTATTTATTCGGTAGTAGTAGCACAAAGAATTCACTTATCAAAAAAAAAAAGTAGTAGCACAAAGAATTCAATTCTTAACAGTTTGTGTATTTTGCATTTCATAGTGAGAAATTTAGGTTCTAGCTGTTGTAAGTGCATGCGGTAATTATTTTTGCTGCATTGTGAGCTTCATGACTGTTTTATGGTTTTCAGCTCAACTTTCATTGGTTTTAATGTTGAGATTTCAATTATGTGAATGAACGTATGATTTTAACTAGAAATGGAATTTGATAAAACTTGTAGGTGTCCCAAGTGCGTGGAATTAAAGCTTCCTCGTGACGGTGCTGCTTTCTGGTGTGTAATTTTTTTCCTGCTTTGTCTTATTAATATCAATATGTTTTATGCAATATGTGATTGTGTGTGTGTGTGTCTGTGAAAGGAATAGAGATGTTAATGTCGTTGGGGTTATTGTCGGCCCTTTGTTACTGTCACAAGGACTGATTTCTTCAGTATTAATATTTTGCTTTGAAAGCAACCATGAAGGCTTCTCTTTGACCGTAAATTCAGATTTCTTGAATCAATTTTTGTGTGAAAATTGTGAGTAGAACTTGCCAAATGTAGCATACAGTACTAAAATTAGATGAGATGGAGCCTCCGTAGGAACTTGACAGTTTTATGGGAACTTCATACTTCTCAGGTACCGAACAAGTCATCTAACAATATGCATATCTGCATGCGTCCAAGGCCTTATTGATCATTTGAAATTAATGGGTCATCATTACATCTGAGTTTATTTTTGATTGCAAAATCCTGGGGATAGGTTAATTATTTTGTGTAATTCAACTTGGTTGCACTACATGCAGGCTGGCTGTAAAATCTATACAGCTTTCATTGAAACATTGTATTTATTGTGCCTGAAGGGATCCATTATTTGACATGGTGTATATCTCCTTGAAAATTTTACCGGGGGCATCTGGATATCTGATTGAAATTAACTTGTCCAGTTGCATTCGGCATAGGATTTGAAATGAGCTGTCCAGTTCTATGACACTGTTTTAATATTTTTTGCTTTTCCTCTCTTCAGTTAAACATTGCTCCAAGTAAAACTTTCAAACATTGCATGCAAATGTTATGGGATGCCAACTTGGTCCATGATACTGAGTTGCAGAGATTATGCGTGAATTAAGCATGTTGAGTTAAAATGCGGGGAACAAAAGGTGTCTTGTCTTGGTGGTAATATACAACCACCATTGAACATATTTCAATGCCAAAGAGTTTATATGCAGACACTGTTATCTCTTACGTTTTAAGTATTAATATTGGACACAAGGAGAACGGCTTCTGATTAACTTTTGTCAATAAAATTTGCACCTTTGCCCCTTGACGACAACTAAAATTGTGTATGTTCCATCAAATTTGGACCGAACTAAGTTTTTTTTTGGTTGTTCTCATATTATGTTGTATTTCTTATCAGCACTCAGGATTGTTTCAAGGCTTCTTGGAGCTCTCATAAATCAGTGCATTTGACAGCAAAGCTGTCCTCACTTGGGACAGGTACTCCGCGTGAACAAAATTCAGACTTACTTAATGAAGGTTGGCTATATTACTTGAAGAAAGGCCAGGCTCGAACTCCAAAACTTCCCCATTTTGATTGGACGGGGTATTTCTCAAGGATTATGTCTGCCTTCATATTCTACATATCTTACTCTTCTTCTGTTTATTCTTGTCAGGCATTTGTCTGATGGTTCTGATGCTACATTTAAGTTGGTTAAGTTTTTATAGGTCACAACACTGATTTCCAACTTCTGTGTTCTTTTATTCTCCTCCTCCTCTTCTTCTCTTTTAGATTTTTTTTTTTTTTTGGGGGGGTGGGGGGAGAGTATTGTTAGCTGGTGGTATTTGACTGAAGAATCTGGATGGTTCTAAATGGTCTTAGATATATATAAAATTTCCCAGATTGATGTGTAAATATTAGGACTTATATAAACCAACTACCTGAATAATTATCACTAAGGAAAAAATTTAGTAAAATCTACCATTACGTGAAATAGAAAGAAGATAGAAAAGTCTGCCAACAGTAGATTATCAAAATTTTGAATAGGGGTAAACCAGCTAGCAGCTAGTCTTTATTAAGGGCAGTGTCCTGAGTTTGGACCTTTATTGATATTCAGTGGGATTTCACCCTTTTATCTTTTATGATAATATGTTTTTCCTAACTTCTAGCATCTCCTTGATGTTTGTTGAAGTCTGCTTTACAGTATAATTTCTTTTTATTGTCAAAGCATGATTGGCGTCTGTTATTGTGCAGGACGCTAAGGCCAGCTCCTATATCTAGTAGACGTACTGTACCTGCTCATATTGAGCTACCTGATTGGGCAGTTGATGTGAGTTGTTTGACTCAATTTTTTTACACTCATAAGCATGTGTTCATGTGCTCACTAGAGGATTTTTTTGTCCACAAATATGGATTCAGTCAATGTTTTTAGATGGACTTTGTCCTTGCTGATTTGATTGTAATTGGGCTAATGCTGAAGCTGGATGTTGTTGTCTTTTCTAGCCAGAGTGCTGTAGACACTGTCCTCTCTACCACACACACCCTTTATATTGTGTCAAATGTGGTTTTCATGCAGCTTTTCTTGCCATTTAACTTGTAGGGTATCCCAAAAGCAGAGCCCAATAGTGATCTGCAGCATGTTGTTGAGGTACACTTGTACTCACCCTTTTGAGTGGCATTTAATATGTGCAAAACTAGGCTTTTTCTTTGTTTTAGTTTTCTTCTCTATTCCTATTTTTTAATTGATGTATTTGTTTTGAAGATCAAAACACTGGATCAAATTGAGAGAATGAGAGAGACTTGTAAAGTAAGTTCTGTTTGTAATTGTCTATATTCTTATGAAAGCATGTTCTTTCATTCAAGCCAATATTGCATCATAGTCTCATCCTTGGTCTTCCTTAAAAAATGCATCATTTTCTGACAATATACATGTATAGGGACATTGTATGCTGCATGCATCCTAGGAAGACGAATTTTGCAGAATGATTTGAGTCTTCTTTATTGTTAAAATTTGCTAATTTTTTCACAGCTTTATATGAGCCTTTTTTCCCTTTGTTTTTCTTATGATGCAAATTAATCCGTAAGCATGCTAAATTAATTGTGTAATGCTCTTTAATGAGCCTACAATGATAATACAGCTTCAATATTTTCTGAGCAAATAAGGACTCCATTTACCTGTTGTAGTTGTCTCTATTTTTTATTTTATTTTTGTGTACTGAACTTCGCAGTGTTTGAAGTTTGAACATGATATGAAACCTTGGCTAGTTTATATAGTCCTGTTCATTAAGATAGATTCTGAAGTTCCTTGTTTCACAATCATCATCCTTAGATTGCAAGGAAAGTTCTGGATGCAGCTGCTCGTGTAATTCGACCTGGTGTGACAACTGATGAGATTGACAGAGTGGTTCATGATGCAACTATTGAATATGGTATGAGCTTTTTCATTCTTCAGAATTTGTTAGTACTTATATTTTCTTTCTTTTTTAACCCTTGAATCAAACTTTCCTTTTAAGCACACCTTGAGGGTTCAGATATGACAGGTTGTCATTATTTTTGTTTAATTTACTTTTGTTTGAGTGGTATTTTAAATTTGTTTTTTGAAGAATGAAATGGAGTGGGGATTGATTTGTAATATCCTCCATCCTAGATGACAAGGGTGCTTCTATTTTACCTTTTTGTTGAATTAGACACTAATTTGTTTGTACCATAGTTTTCAGAGAGAGTACCCACTACCCAGAGGTTGATACACACAGGGATTAGTTATTGGTTAATCCATTCAGACCATTGATTATTTTTTTCAAAGTTAAAGAAAAAAAGAGAGATCACAGGTGTAAAAATGTTGGCAGAAAGGAAAAAAGGCCAAATGACTTTAGCCTAATGGTATTGCACCCATTCCTCTAATAACAGGAATGGGTTCAATACATGGCAGCAGTGAAAGTTTGAATTTTAAAAAATATGTGGTGTGTAACTTGCTGACCAAACTTGGTTAAGCAGCGGGTCTTATATTGGCATTACGTTAAACCTGCTGGTTTAACTGGATTTGATCAGGTTTTGATTGGTATTTCTTGCTTATTTGATCTTTTAATTGTAGCAAATCAGAAAAGTGTTCATTCACTGTCTCTTGGTCTGACCAGTGTGTTGGTCCATTTCTGGTAACTCTGGTTTTAATGGGGACAATGATTCCATCATCAAATTGAACTGGACGATGCCATGTCATACCTTTGATCTGTGTTTGGCAATGCTGCCTGATTTGTGCCCTTGTCAGATGGCTAATGCTTCTGCTACATTCTTGTGAGTTTTCATCACTGTATTAAATATTGGTCTGACCAGTGTGTTGGTCCATTTCTGGTAACTCTGGTTTTAATGGGGACAATGATACATGTTTGTATCCATCATCAAATTGAACTGGACGATGCCATGTCATACCTTTGATCTGTGTTTGGCAATGCTGCCTGATTTGTGCCCTTGTCAGATGGCTAATGCTTCTGCTACATTCTTGTGAGTTTTCATCACTGTATTAAATATTGGAGCGCTAATTGGTTTTTTGACTGCATTCTTCAATTACATCATTGGAGCCACTCATGTAGACTGCCAAAATTTTGTGGGTGATAGTTTGTCCCAATGCTTTGATTACTAGGGTTATAGCTAAGACTGTAATGAACAGTGGCTTGTTGTGTAGTACTGTGGGGCTGTGCTTGTGCTAACTAGTGAGACAGATGTAATTGGAGTCATATGGTGATCTGAAACTTTTTTATATGCCTCTGAGGGTAATTGTCTTTTCTAATATTCATATTCATTGTAGATTTCAAATCTGTAATCATATAACTTGTAGTGTTTAGTTTACGTGTTAATGGCTGGTGATGTGTTTGTGAATTTGGTTTTTTTGGAGTTCTAGATATGGAAGTGTGAATTTTTAGCCATATGATTAGTAAATGGTCTGCTAAATATTCCTGAAATTTTACTTTACTGCAGGAGGATACCCATCACCTCTCAATTATCATTTTTTCCCAAAGTCTTGCTGCACGTAGGTACTTCTTTGTGTACTCTCTTATGAAGATTCTTGTGATCTATGATATTGATCAAGTAAATCTACTTCAATTTGTCTATTTGTTGCAGGTCAGTTAATGAAGTAATTTGCCATGGAATTCCAGATGCGAGGTATGTGTGATATCAATCAGGTCAAATTTTGTATTGTTTAGTCCTGAGTGAATTCTTGTGCATTTTCCTGTCTCCCTTATTTTTCTCCCTCTGCAACCAATTTTTTGAAAAATAAACATATAATGATCTTTTATTTTACCGAAGGTACGTCATAGTTTTGGGTTATGTGATAATTATACATTTTTAAATAGATCATTGGTAACTTTGTAAGCAGACTGACATGTATTGTTTTTAGTTACAAGGGACTACTTGTACTTAGGATTTCATGTCTGGACATTTGTGGTATAATTCATCCCATATTTTTATTGTATATAGAGTGATTCTAAGTGGGTTGCAGGACTGTGCCTTTGTGAGCTTTTGCAGTCAGCTCTGTATTTCTCATTGTTATTGTAATGAGTCCGGCAAGTGCTCAATATATTTGTATTTGGCATGTTTGTATTTGGCAAGTGCTCAATATCTTCTTCTTCTTTTTTTCTTCTTTTTTTAATATATAAATAATGAAACTGAGAAATTACTGATTATCCCAAAAGCTTAAGCTCTTAGGATATGGTGAATTTAATCATTTAACCAATATTCTAACAGAAACTTCATTAAAATAAAAAAGATCCAGTACACAAGGGCATTTTTGATTGTCTTAAGTTTACCTTAAGAAAACTTTCCTAAGCAGATACTGTTTTATTTGCTGCAGGAAATTAGAGGATGGTGATATTGTAAATGTAGACGTGACTGTGTACTATAAAGGTGTCCATGGTATGAAACTTTATACCCATTCGACATTAATTCAAGTATTTCCAATGAAGCTCTGTATTTGACGGATAGTTCACTCACTATACAGGTGATCTTAATGACACGTATTTTGTGGGTAATGTTGATGAAGAGTCTCAACGGCTGGTCCGATGTACTTATGAGTGCTTGGAGAAAGCAATATCTATTGGTACGTGTTGGAAATATTAATTAAGTGATATCTGAACTTTATAGGATCTCTCTCTCTGTGGTTAAGTGTTTTGGCTGGGACCTAGTTGAAATACTAATACTTAGAAGAGGCTTCAATGTTCTATTTTTCTAGTGTCTACTTGCAACCAACTTCAGTAAAGAACAATGTCTGACAGGATTATCCTGATGACCTGTTTCGTGTGCTTGTCATCCTTGATAACTTTAAAAATTCTTGTAATAAAAATTGCATTATGCTACATTTTTGAAAGACTGATAGAGTATTTTACATGAACTACAAGGTCATTTATCTGACGTAGTGTCCAGAATTTTAATTACCATGATAGTGGAATCAAGTATTCATTTTCAATGTTTTCTTTTTAAAGTTATACTGGCTTTTCTTGTCTGTAAAATTCAAATTGTATACTTATGGCCTGGCTTTTAAAAGAATTGAACGACTTGTAAATTTTGGTTGAGTGATGTCAGCTGGGAAGAATGTGCATGGGATTATGCTTTTATGGAGGGGATAATGGGAATTGACATTGTTCTGGATATGTCTCTAGTATGCAAAATCTTATAGGGAATACCTAGATGGTTGTAGAGATCTACCTGTTTGATCTGGATTTACAGAATTTTTTGTGGTATAACAATTCTGGAAAGACTATCAGTCTTTTACGTGGTGGTATAAGAATTTGAAATTAGATTTATGGTTCTTTTTTTGTTGGTTAATTCAGTGAAACCTGGGATGCGATTCCGTGAAATTGGGGAAGTTATTAATCGTCATGCTTCAATGTCGGGGTTCTCAGTGGTAATGTCTGGTCTGCAATTGTAAGCATTTCCCTTCTATTAAAATGACTGGCAGTATTTGATGATTTCTTACTTTTTCTGCTCCATGTGTAGGTAAAATCATATTGTGGTCATGGTATTGGAGAGCTTTTTCATTGTGCACCAGATATTCCCCATTATGGAAGTATCCTAAATTAAGCAGGCTTTTTAAGCTCACCACTTTCTATATTAGTAAAATACTTTCAATTTCATGGGAAATTAACACTAAAGTGTCATGAACTCTCTTTATAATACTGTGACAAAAAATGTTCTACTGCTTCTTGCTTGCCTCATTTATGCATGGGTAACCTTAACCCAAGCAGGAAATAAAGCAGTTGGTGTAATGAAGGCTGGACAGACCTTTACAATTGAACCAATGATCAATGCTGGTATTTTGCAAATTTATTAAATTTGTGAATGTACTAGTTGAATTGATTATTTATTGCTGGCTACATCTAAAAAAATGTTTTGAATAGGGGTTTGGCGTGATCGGATGTGGCCTGATGGATGGACTGATGTCACTGCTGATGGCAAACGCAGTGCTCAGTTTGAGCACACTCTTCTGGTAACTATGCATTTCTATCTTCTTTCATAATTGCTTTTTATTTAATGTTTTGGTGGTAATTTGGCCCCACTAATCATAATTTTTTTTTTTTTGTTTTTTGTTTTAGTAAGTAATAAAATTTTACCAAAGTGAGGATATACTGAGAGTTAGTCTACCACCCTTCGACAAGTATAACTTCTTCCACCCTATAGTCTTTACTTCATTTTCTTTAGTATGGGATTCCAAATTGAATGATGAACCCGAAGGCATTCCAAGGTAATTCATTGGCTGACAACCCACTTTACAACACAACATACCATCTAGATCATCAGCTTCCTCAACGGGAGCAGTCACACTCTTCCACAAACACACTCTTCCCCAAATATTTCACATACATACATAGATTGTAAAAAAGAAAGCATTTTAATGTGTATTTTCTGAAAGATAGTGATCATTCCTGGTGGAATAAGGACAGTGCATCTAAATTGCCACAACTTAAATAAAAACTTTATAACTAAAACAACAGTCATGGATGTTAGATTATTATTTTTTATTATATTACACTTTGGTAACATACTTATGTTATCTTAGTATAATTTAATAAGCTATTGCCAATAACCAACTAAAAATAACTTATTCAATCCATCTTTTTTTGTCCGTAACATGCGGAGCGAGTGAAACACGAGAGCGAGTGAAACACGAGAGTGCACTGCCGATCATGGCAGGGGTTCGGAGTGAGGCAGGCCACAAGCGTAGTTTCCGTATCGAGGCAAAGCGGTTCGACATAGAGTTGGAGGTGCGAGGCCCATCTTAGGTGAAGTTTTCAGAAAGTGGGAAACACCATCATTGTACAGTCCTTATGGGCAAGGATGGAGCACGGTGGTTGGGTCGATGTCTTGCGGAAAATATTACTAGAGAAAAGGAAAGAGCCTTTGTGCATACTTTCCTAGAAAATGGGAAAACTTATGTGAACCGTAGAGAGAGTAATAGTTTTGGGAGATTCATTGATGCTACAGAGTTGGCAGGGGCGGACGTAGGGGACGTATTGTGATACCAGAGGGACAGAAACAGAGTGGATGGCGGGGTTTTTTGAAGGAACTCCAATTGCTGTTGGATCCTACACAAAAAGACAAACCACCTGGGAGCAAGATGGTGGAATATGTAAACACACAGGGCAACCGTGGAGAAAAATCCTATGCTGCTACAGTCATTGAGGGTGGGGTGAGACAACCAGCAAAACCAGTAGAGAAACATGCCCAGAGGGAGGAGAGAGACAATGCCGAGCAGGCCGTGGTGCTCACCGCCGCAACATCCGACAAGAAAGGGAAGCAATCAACCGGCGAAAGATCCGATAAAATCCCACAAATTGTGCCGCCTATTAAGAGATCACCGTTACGATTTTTCCCAAACGTAGCATCAAGGCGTGATTATAGGGATGGTGGGCAAGGTTTAACTATTACTCTGAAGGAGAATGGTCAACGAGTGGTTTCTAGAAACAAATCTGCACAAGATTCATCTAATAATAAAGACGTGATGCGTATGGGGATAAGGCAGGATAAAAAGTTAGGGGGTGGGCCTAACAATAACAATTAGAATTTTAAGTGGGTACCACGTCAGGTGGAGACTCGGCCTTTACAAACAAATGGGCTTTTCACCGAGATAAGCCCAATTAAGGAAACGGCCAATAAGTCCGGGTTGAAATATCCAGTGGGTTCACGAAATAGGCCCACTTTTGAAGTGGGTGAGACGTCGGCTAAGGGGAGCATTGGGCTTGAGGATAGTCCAAATAGCTACTCTCCAGCCCAACCACTTTCGGAGACAGATGAGACCACTGACAGCTCTAGACTCATCTTCTGATACAGTAACCGAGACAAGCATCACATGTGAGAAGCTTCCAGGATCTTTCAACTTTTCGAATCGACAACTCTTGGGAAGGAAATGGGTTATACAACTATGGGATGGGGGTCGGTTGGAGATTGTGGGTCTCGAAACTTCTCCATGGGATTTTGTTCGAAGCAATCACGGCGGAGGACTTGGGAGATGGACGTCGGGGATACTCGAGCTCCGGTCCACTTTCTCGACGGTGAGTGAGGAGGATCGGGGGGTCTCGTGTGGGTCTCGTGTGGGGAAAACCGAGAGACGTTAGTGATGGTAGTGGAAGATTGCTCTGATGCTCTGGTGCTTGAACCATTGGCAGTGGATTTTTCGATGGCGGAGCAGGTGAGTTTTGATACTCCTCGGTTAGTCAATTCGAAAACCGGTCCAGATCATCCTTCGGATTGGGTCATGGGTCAGTTGAAAAAGGTTGGTAAAGCGTTGGGTGCTTCGTATGAAGGTAATGAGGAGGTGGTTATGCAGATGCTTCAAGATATTGAGGCTCGAAAGATTCGTAAGGGTGCGTTTGGGCAGAGATCAAAACGCAAGAGACAATCAGTTTCCAAAGGTCAGAGAAAGCTTCGTGGTCTCGTCAGTACTATCAATTATGAACCCAGGACTCCTGAGAGTTCGAGGTGTCCAAGGGAAAGGGCGTTGTTGATTGACCAATGAATTTAAAAATTGTGTCTTGGAATGTGAGAGGTCTGAATGACAGGGATAAATGTCTTCGTGTGAGAAATCTCCTCAGACTTTGGAAAGCAGACTTGATTTGCTTACAAGAAACTAAATTGGGGCAGTTGGATAGGAAGTTGATCAGAAGTCTTTGGGGAAGTCCACATGTAGATTGGGTTAGTTTGGGGTCTAATGGGGCCTCTGGTGGGATTCTCTTAATGTGGGATAAGAGGGTGCTGGAAAAAATAAAGGAGGCTCATGGCTATTATTCTCTATCGTGTAAGTTTCGTACTGTTTCCAGTCAATTTGAATGGGTCTTTACAGGGGTGTATGGCCCTAATTTAGACAGAGAGAGGGGTATTCTTTGGGAGGAACTAGTTGGGATAGTTAGCTGGTGGGGAGCTCCTTGGTGTATTGGAGGGGGTTTTAATGTGGTTAGGTTCCCTAGTGAGAAATCTGGTGTGTCGGCTTTCACCTCGTCTATGCATGATTTTTCTGATTTTATTGTGGAGTTTGGTTTACTGGACAATCCTCTTGAAGGCGGAAGGTTTACTTGGTCCAATAATAGGGAGAATGTGTCAATGTCTTGGATTGATCGTTTCTTGTTCTCTTCAGATTGGGCAGATCATTTTGGTTTGGTGACTCAACGGAGGCTCCCTCGAGTTTTGTCGGATCACTTTCCGGTTCTTTTAGATTGTGGTCGGATTATTGGGGGGAAGAGGCCCTTTCGGTTTGAGATGTGGTTGAAGGCAGATGGTTTTGTGGAAAGGGTGAGTGGGTGGTGGAATTCTTACTCGTTCTCTGGTTCAGCAAGTTCTATAATGGCAAACAAGTTAAAGGCTTTAAAGGCTGATTTGAAGCAGTGGAATTCTCAAGAGTTTGGTAATGTGACGGTGAAGTTGCAGGGGGTGCTGCACGCTATTCAGCGTTTGGAAGTTATGGCTGAAAATAGGGCCTTAACTGAGGAGGAAAAGGTAGAGAAATCAAACTTGAGTATTGAATGGGAAAAGTTGTCCTTATTGGAGGAAATCAGCTGGCGGCAAAAATCCCGGGTTACTTGGTTAAAGGAGAGGGATAAAAACACTAAGTATTTCCATAGTGTTGCTAATTCTCATCGTCGAAATAACTCTATCCGTCAGATTTCTATTGATGGAGAGCTCTCTTCAAACCAAGATGCTATTAAGGCTCACATATGCTCTTTCTATCGGAATCTTTATACGGAGGAATTTTACTATAGACCTTTGTTGGATGGGCTAAATTTTAATGTTATTCAAGGAGAAGATGCTTCTTGGCTGGAACGTCCTTTTGAGGAGGATGAGATAACCTTGGTGGTCCGAAACATGAATGGAGACAAAGCCCCTGGCCCCGATGGTTTTCCTATGTCATTTTTTCATGGTTGCTGGCAGGTGGTTAAGGGTGATATAATGGCTGTTTTTGTTGAGTTCTATGATACAGGAGCTTTTGCACGGAGCTTGAATGCTACTTTTCTCACCCTCATTCCAAAGAAAACAAATGCCTCTGAGGTAAGAGATTTTCGGCCTATTAGCTTGCTGGGCAGTGTTTACAAAATTGTGGCTAAGGTTTTAGCTAACAGATTAAGTACGGTGTTGGGGCATCTTGTCTCCTCTCCTCAAAATGCCTTCGTGAAGGGGAGACAAATTATAGATTCAGTTCTAATTGCAAATGAGATCTTGGATAGCCGTTTGAAGGACAAGCTGCCAGGGGTCATATGTAAATTAGATATAGAGAAGACTTATGACCATGTCAATTGGCAATTCCTCTTATATCTATTGGATCGATGTGGATTCCCAGGTAAATGGTGCCAATGGATTTATTATTGCATCTCTACCGTACGCTTTTCTATCCTCATTAATGGTAGTCCGGAAGGTTTCTTTGGAAGCACCCGTGGGATTCGCCAAGGTGATCCCCTATCCCCTCTTATCTTTGTGCTTATTATGGAGGCTCTTAGTAGGATGATGAATAAAGCTATGGAGGAAGGCTTATTATCAGGTTTCCAGGTTGGTGCGTTGGGTAGTGATGTGCTGTGCATTTCTCATCTATTATTTGCTGATGATACATTGATTTTTTCTGATGCCAACCCGAACCATATTCTCCATCTTCGGTTTTTGTTCACATGGTTTGAAGCAATTTTAGGTTTGAAAATAAATCTGTCAAAATCCGAAATGGTTCCAGTGGGTCAGGTGTCGGATATTGATGTTTTGGCGGATATTTTGGGCTGTAATATCACTCAGCTACCTATGAGTTACTTAGGCCTTCCTTTGGGTGCTAAGTTTAAGTCTAAACAAATATGGGATCCCATATTGGAGAAGATGGAACGGAAATTAGCTGGGTGGCAGCGTATGTATCTCTCTAAAGGGGGGCGAGTTACGTTGATTAAGAGTACCTTATCTAGTCTGCCTACGTACTTTTTGTCTCTTTTTCCTATTCCTATGTCGGTGGTAGCTCGGATTGATACAATTCAGAGAAATTTTCTATGGGGTGGCATAGGGGAGGGAAAGAAGTTTCATTTGATGAATTGGAGCCAGGTTTGTCAGCCATTACATTTAGGTGGGTTGGGGATTTGCAATGTAAGGCTGTTCAATAGAGCTCTGTTGGGGAAGTGGTTATGGCGATTTGGAACTGAAAGGGCGAGTCTCTGGAGACATGTTATCCATTCTAAATATGGGAGCTTGCCAGGAGGTTGGACTTCAGCCACAATTCCAGGACCTTATGGTGTTGGTCTTTGGAAAAATATCAGGAAGGATTGGGTCCATTTCGCTCGTTTCTTGAGATTTGAAGTGGGGGATGGGACTCAAATTAAGTTTTGGACTGATTCTTGGTGTGAGATAGGTCCTCTTAAGGAGGCTTTTCCTGAGTTATATAGTATTTCTCGAAACAAAGAGGCTTGGGTTGCGGATCATCTTAATTATCAAAATGAAGTAGTGACTTGGTCTTTGAACTTCATTCGGCCAGCTCATGATTGGGAGTTGGAGGCGATCTCTTCGTTTATGGATGTGTTATACCAGAGTGGTGTGAAGGGATGTGGTCCGGATAAGTTGTGGTGGCAAAGGTCTATGGGTAAAGGTTTTCAAGTAAAGCTTTTTTACAAAGCTTTGCTTCCTTCTAATGGTCTCTTGGTTCCTTGGAAAAGTATTTGGAAGACCAAAGTTCCCCCCCGGGTGAGTTTTTTTGTGTGGGCTGCAGCAATGGATAGAATTCTGACTATGCAGAACCTTAGAAGACGTCATGTGCTGGTGTTAGACTGGTGTTATATGTGTAAAGCAAGTGGGGAATCCACGGATCACCTTTTGTTACATTGTCCTATTGCTTCGGATCTTTGGAGCTGTATATTCACTCTTTTTGGGCTGCAGTGGGTTATGCCTAAAGGGGTGCTAGATCTCCTGGCTTGTTGGGGGGAAGGCAGGGGAAAATCAAAGATCCAGGATCTTTGGAATTCAATCCCCCATGGTATCTGTTGGGTGTTATGGTGGGAGCGTAATTCTAGAGCTTTTGAGGGCAAGGAAAGAAGTGTGTTGGAGCTCAAGTGGTTCCTTATTTGAACCTTGATGGATTGGTCTAATGCCTCAGGCTCTAATTCTTTTTCTTCTATTTTTGAATTTTTAGATTATTGTATGCTGTAACTTTGCGCTTTGTCCTAAGTATACTTCCTGTGTACCTGGGTCATTGCCTTTTTTGATGCAATAAAATTTTTATTACTTATAAAAAAAAAGTAACCAACTAATTTAGGATAGTAATTATATAATCAATATACTGAATATACTTATCAAAAAACAATTAATATACTGAATATAGATTTCTTCAATTTTTTGTTGTACTTTCAAGCTATGTAACAAACAAAGATACATTCTATTTATTTTCTCATATTATTAATTTTCATTTAATAAAAGCATATGCGTGTATTTTTGTATAGCTAAAGAGTAAATGTATTATATTGAAAAATGTACAAAACGTTCAGGGGCGCAGGTTGAGCATATAGGCTATATACTCAATCGTCCCTACAAAGCAAATACATCAACGTAAAGATTCCAAAATATCACAATAGCAGAGCGTCTAAATTCATATAGTGACACCCAATAGAATAAAGTACTAACAAAACTAAACTTTATTCCCCTTAGAGAAAGTTCCTGCCCTTCAATTCCTAGCATGTTTCTCTCTTTCCAATTAATGTCAAGTTAGAAATTTGGAGAGATACTTTAGAATCTAAAGGATTTCAGCTAAGTCGGACTAAAATAGAGTACATGGAATGTAAGTTTAGTGAAAGTAGAAACAAATGAAGGGGTTGCAAGACTTGATATCAGGAGATACTAAATAGCGAGAAACATGCATAATAATTGACAACTATGTTTTTGAGTGCTGTGCATATTTTTATGAACCTTGTGATCATATTAAGTAACTACATCAACATTCAATACCATATATGCTATGTATGTTGGTAAATCAACATTGTGTCTCTTTTGTGTATTGTTTTATGACTCCTTTAATTTGGTTAAACGAGGTTAGAGATTGGAAATGCATAACTGCTTGTGTTGGATGTATCTATATAATACATCTATTCTTTTGTGTATTGTCATTTAGGTGACCGAGACTGGAGTCGAGGTTCTTACAGGGCGGCTGCCTTCCTCCCCAAATGTGTATCCTTGGCTAAATGCATAATAATTGGTGAACCTGGATGGTGGATGCAAGGGGGTCATTTACCAATGTTATAAATTATTGATTGAGTTTCTACCATTTCCATTTCTTTTTGATGCTTCGGTTTTGTTTGTGACTCAATAAATATCTCTACTTAATATAGAAGTACGGAAAGTGTGCTTTGGTGTTACACTACTTTTTATCAATCTTGTCCTTTTTTATTTTGAATATTTTTTGTAGTTTTTCACTGGTGTTAGTCTTGGCCCAACCGATTTTCCGAGTGTTTTTCTATATTAAACGTGCTAAGAACACATCTCATGCCTAACCACCAAAAAAACAAAAAACATTCAGTTCTTGTATTGACATGTTAAATATTAGAAAAGATTATACTAATCTCTCTTCAGATGGAAGGAAACAGATACTCGAAGGTATGAAAATGATAGATAATAAATACCACCAAATTTCTATTTGGCTCTTAAGTTATTTGAATAAGCGTTTCGTATGATAATTTATGGATGAATTGGGTATATCAAGAAATTCAATAGCAAAATAGATATTTTATCAAAAAGCCATAGACAAATTAAGAATGTCATTGTTTAACCAAGGGTAGATTTAGACAGGGTAAAATTAGATTCAGACCCCCTTTTATTTTTTACCTGAATAAAAAAAAAAAGGAAAAAAAAAAGAGAGGATTAATTGTAATAGGAATAGCAATCTATTTTAGTTTGATAAGTTTTTGACCCATTTGCTATGAATGTTAGTATGCTAAAATTAAATCAAATTCTCTATATTATGAATGAAAATACAAATGTCATTACTCGTCAATTTAACGAGCAATCCTCTCGGTGTTGGGCAAATAAATTGATATCGATAACCTAATTTTGATTTTAGACGCGATTTTAATTCTCCACGTAAATAGATAATCCTGATACTATCTTATTTACCTTAGGTTTAAAATTAAAATTATATATATATATATATATATATATATATTCAATGCTGGAGCACCTTGTCTCTTAGTGCTAGTACTTGGGGCCAGTTCTACTTTGGTATCAGAGCCGTGTTCTTGCTCCTTCATACTGTACCCTCACCCAAACTGTAAGTCCCTTCCAAACAGTAAGTCCCGAGTGAAGGGCATGAGCGGACAGGATCAGGTGGAGGGTAAGGGATGGTGTTCAATGCTGGAATATCCTGTCTCTTAGTGCTAGTACTTGGGGCCAATTCTACTTTGGTATATATATATATATATATAAAAGTTGATAGTTTTGTATGTCATATATTCACGAATTATTAAAAAAAAAGTCTTTTTTTCATACGTGTGTTTGCGTATGAGGGATTTTTCTTAACTAATATATCAATACGATAATTCGATTCTCTCAAACAAAAATTTCTAGTTCTGCCCCTGACCTTACCTAGTTAAAAAAAATATTTTAAGCATTTTCATGAAAATTTGATATTTCACATCCGATTGGAGGGAATTGGCTTAGTTAACAACATGATTTCTAGTAACTCGTGCACAACCAAGGATTAAACAATGATGTTAGAAGTAACTGTGCTGCATAAAATTTGTCAATTAGCTAGGAAAAAATGGGAAATTATAAAGGTAGTACATTCAACCATAGAATAATGGTTTAAAATAAAAGAATGATATCCTTCTTATAGTACGTAACATCATAACCCATTGGATAAATAAAATAATCAAACACAAGTCAAATTAGACTTGAAATAGTTAATATCATATATAATATTATTACTAATTAACTTTTACATAACTTTTGTTTAAAAAAAAAAAAAAAAAAAAAAACTAATTTTACATAACTTTTAGAACAGCACCAAAAATTAAACGGCCAAATCGAATTTGGTAGAGAAAACGAAAAAGGTCTCTATTGTTGTCGTTTAACTTAACTTTGAACTCCCCTCACATTCTATCTATCCAGAAATCAAATAAGAGACACAAACAGAGAGAGAGAGAGAGAGAGATGAGTGAGAAGGAGAAGCCTAAAGCAGTTGTGGTGGGAGGGAGCATAGCTGGGATTTCATGCGCACACACGCTTGCTTTAGCTGGATGGGACGTAGTTGTGCTTGAGAAATCGTGCGGGCCCACAACGGGAAGCCCAACCGGTGCTGGACTCGGCCTCGACCCATTGGCTCAGAGACTCATTCAATCGTGGCTCCATAACCCACAGCTTCTACACTCCTCAACCTTGCCTCTCACTATTGATCTGGTTCGTACTGCTTACTGTTTTATTATTTTGCCAACAATATTGTATAGACTATGAGATTTGACATGCTGAACAATAAAAAAAATAATCAATACATGAGTCCCATTCTTTTTTTAATTTATATGAACTTATGAAGCAATATGATTAATATTCCACGGAACCAAAACACTATTATATGAAGTATTGAGTTATGGTTTATTACATATCTACAACAACAAAGTTTTAGTCCCAAAATTATGAGAGTGGGTATGGATCCGACTAATCATGTCGACCACATTTAGTTATGGTTTTGGTTCCGACACAAGATGTAGGCCTCCAATTTAATTCCTTGTAGTAAAGTTATATACTTATATTCTCTTCCTTTTTTTTTGATAAGTTACTTATATTCTCTTCCTACTAGTATAGTAAGTTTACAACTCTATTTAAGGAACATAGCGTTTAGTATTGTTTGAAAGTTTGATTGATTAATAAAAATTTCCTTAGAATTTCTCCAATATCTGACTCCATCCAACCCTAGATGTTGATACCTGGGTTTGCTCTCTCTTGCTTAGTTGCTTGGTATTGACTCCTAGGATTTCTACCTTTTTATTTTTTTGTTCTTCAATTTTGTTGTTGCATCCATTTTGGTTGTCCTACTTCAAATTTAATTAGAGTTTTACATCAATTTTGGTATCAAAGCTCAAGTTTACTAGTAATAATTTTTGCTAGGAAGTTGAAATTTGAAATAATTATTTCCAATAATACCATGACAAGAGTGACATTGCCATACATTGTGTCACAAGGTAAATTTAATAAACTTTCATTGCTAGTGTTCATTCAAGGACTTGTGATCAGAACAATAACCAACAGTAACTATAGTTAGGCTGTCTTACTTAAAAAGCAAGTAAAAGAAAATCTGAAATGCCAACCACACAGTTACAATTAATTCTCTTGCCACCTTTTGATTATTTTGCTTTAGATTAAACCATGTAATTTTTTATATAAGAATGTTCAGTAACTTATAAGTTAGTATTTGTGCCACCTTAAACTTATGGATTTTTGTTTGCAAACAGAACCAAGCAACAGATAGTGAGAAGAAGGTCAGTTGGACATTGACAAGAGATGAGAACTTCAATTTCAGAGCAGCATATTGGACTGATCTTCATAGCCTTCTTTACAACGCATTGCCCCCAAACATAGTTTTATGGGGTCATCTTTTCCTCTCTTTCAGCATTTCTGATGACAAGAAATCTGTTAAGATTAAGGTTAAGGTTGTACAAACTGATGAGGAAATCGAAATAGTGGGTAATTTACTTGTTGCAGCAGATGGGAGCCTCTCTTCTATCCGCCAGAGTTTTCTTCCTGGCCATAAATTGAGGTTTCTAACTGAAAATGAATGAAAATTTCTTTATTTACTATTTTTATTCTTGATATCATGCTTATGATATTGAAGTTTGTCATGAAAATATTCCTTTGAAGGTATTCGGGTTATTGTGCATGGAGAGGGGTTTTTGATTTTTCGGGAAATGAGAATTCAGAAACTGTTGTGGGCATCCGGAGGGCTTATACCGAACTGGGGAAATCGTTGTACTTCAATTTAGGTTCTGGCACTCACAGTGTGTTTTATGAGCTTCAGAACAAAAGGCTTAATTGGATTTGGTATGTCAACCAACCTGAGCCTGAACTAAAGGTGATTGCATACTCTCATCCCATTCTAGACTAATTGCAAATTTTCTTTGGTGTTTACTGATAGAAGATTCATTGTATGGTTTAGTAGCTTCATTAGAATAGTGGCATACAAACTGATAAAGAAAGCAAGGTTTATATTCATGAGTAAAGGAAAGCATTCATTTAGGCACATATAGGACACATGGTTTAAATAGTTCTTGACATAGTGTTCATTCCATGACATAGAGACTTGATAGATTTTGGTCTTAATCCATAGATATATGAAATCAAATGGAAGATTTCTTTTGCTTTGAGACTTTTTGGTGATGCCAACTAGAGCTGATATATTAACTTGAATAAATTTAGAGAAACTCGGTAACCATGAAAGTAAGCAGTGAGATGGTCCAGAAGATGCATCGAGAAGTAGAGAAGGTTTGGGTTCCTGAGTTGGTGAGAGTCATGAAAGAAACAAAGGATCCCTTTTTAAATTTCATATATGATAGTGATCCCTTGGAACAAATCTTTTGGGACAATGTGGTATTAGTTGGAGACGCGGCTCACCCCACAACTCCTCACGGCCTAAGAAGCACGAACATGTCTGTGCTGGATGCAGCAATTTTAGGCAAATGCCTTGCAAAGAGTGGAGCAGAAAATTTACAATCAGCTCTAAGAGAATATCAGTCCACTCGGCTTCCAGTTGTTTCCAAGCAAGTCTTACATGCTAGGCGAATGGGTCGCATAAAACAAGGTTTAGTTCTTCCTGATCGTGAGCCTTTTGATCCAAAGTATGCTAGATCAGAGGATTATCAAGAGCTACAACAGAAGAACATGCCTTTCTTTGATGATGTTCCTTTGCTATTGATATGATCTTCTTCTCTGTTTGCTTTCAAATAACATCATATCTCTGCAACTAAAAGGAGCATAGGGTTACTATCCTTGTAATACTTTGTTCATCATTTGATATTAGTTTTAGTTACATCAGATCCTGCTTTTAGCTGGAATTGCTTTGTTTGTATAGTAAGATACTATTTATTGACCAAACAAAAGGCCCTGATTGTGAAGAACATAAAGAGGTCATACCCACTTTTACTGGGTCTGGGAGAGGTGATTGGTGTGTAGCCTTAACCCCCAATATTTTTTGGAGAGGTTGATTCCTGGACTCACAATTGGAATAAGTTTCTTGCTTATTATTCATTAGTCACTAAAGTCTCCATTTATGTTAAATGCTTCATTTCCATCTTGGTCAACATCTTAGGAACCAATTCTGGTTGTCATCATGCATATTATTTGATAGAGGTGTATTTTACAAACTGTTGGTTAATTTAAACATGGTTGCTTTCTTGGTAATGTGTTAGTAATGACATGATTTTGTAGTATTTGAAGATCATATTGTAGGTATGAATGTTACTGTGCTTGGACATGTGTTCATGATTTTCAGGAAATGAGAATTTGGAAAATATCATGCTCTGAAAGTGTAACTTGAACTTGGGAAATGCTTGTAGTTAGACTTTAGCTCTGCAGGCATAGTGTGCCTTATGAGCTTCTAAACAAAAGGCTCAAAAGGATTTGATACGTGAACCGACCAAAATCTGATTTACATAATCCAAAGTTGAGAGAACTTGATGGAACGAAAAGGGCAGTTTTTAGCCCTCTAACCATCCATAATTGATGAACAAAGAGCACAAAGATTTCTCCATAAAAAAAACAAGGAAGATAAACAGTAATTCCATGCTAAAGTTATATCAGTAATTTAGGCAAGTATTGCATTTAAAAGGTTCAGTCTAGCTATGCTTTCTTTTCTTTCAATTACATTAGGATATTTGGAATCCATTTGAATTGGGACTAATCACCACGGATGCATGCAATCATCCACAAACTAAGTGCATTGCAACAACCCAAGGGAATTGAATTTATAAACCTTTTGAGATAACAAAGTAGAAAATGTTAGGATGCATGCAAATTAGAAAAATCTTAAAAATGATAAATGTTGAAAACAGCACTTTATATAAACTCAAATTAGTGTTTCAAATGTAAATAAGGCTGCTGGTAAGACTATTCAATAGTAACGTTTGCCAAGAGGAATAAAATTGAAAATTATCATTCATATTTCTTGTTAAATGTTGATCCCCAAACATGTATAAAAGCATAGCTAACAAGGAACCAAAATTATATAAACTCAAATTATCTGGTTTGTGGAATGTTTCAAATGTAAATAAGCAAATCTATAAGACCATTTCCTGGCAGAAACCCTGTTTGTAAGCCTGGTCCAAAAAACTCCTTTTAAGACTATTCAATAGCAATAACCCTAGAGCGTTTGCAGTAAAAAAAAAAAAAGAAGAGAGAAACATGAGAGTTTCAATAAAAAATAAAATAGAATAACAAAAAAAAATATTGAAAATTATCACACATAGAGGAACTCATAATTCTTACACTGACTTTTTTTTTTTTTATTTCCAATACCTTATTTGATACTACCACCCTTAGTTTTATCATCCTTACCACCATTGCCACCTTGTTTAACCTCGCCACCTAAATTTATAGTCTTTACCTTGAACCTCTCAAGCTTCAAGTCATCTTGGGATAGCTCACGTGGGGATCCAACGCTCAAACTCCTTTGCACAGTTTGAACTTTCATTCGTCCCGATTTGACTTGGGATAACTTTGCACCATCCTTCTTAAACAATTCACTAAACTCATCGTGAAGGTCTGGGAAACTTTTCTTGAACACTTCTTGTCTTCGAACGTAGAGTTGCCTGAAAAATTCTAGTAAGGTCAGCAACCGTGGATCAATTCCTTTCCCCGCTGCCTTCTGATGAATTACATAACAATTATCACACATGTCACCAGCATTTTTTTGAAGCACACCACTTTTTGTGTTTTGTAGCGACGTATTATTCTCAATGTTTGATGGAATAACCATTTGTTCATTGGATGGATTCTTCTTGTATTGGTGTTTTTCGGGTACATGAGACTCCGGCTGCAGCGTGTGCTCGCTATCAACGGTAGATACATCGTTGTTCTTGTTAAGAAGGTTACCCATGGATCGAGAAGATATGTTATTGTTGAGATGGTTGAGAAAAAAATTGAAAAATGAGATTGAGGTAGATGACAATGAATAAGGTTTGGCCTGTCAGCTGTGGCTGGTGGATGATAATGAATTGTTTATAAAGTGGTTTGGTGTTTTATTTTGGATTAAATCAAACATGTTAGAATAATTAACAATTATACTTTGAGATTTGCCAACTAAAAATTAGACCAAAAGAAAATACTATAAGATTGTCAAACCATGACTTGGTGATTCCAATTAATTTCTTATATTTTTCTGAATTATTCCAGCTAGAGTGACAGCTTAATGAGTAATGATAGCCAAATCATAGAGCAGGTTTTGGATATGATGAAAATTAAAAGTTGGTCATCTTCTTAATCTTGTGGCTGTGATAGGGCTGTCTTATCATTTGCAAGGAATTAAAATATTACGATAGAACTTCCTTTGTTTCTTGAAGATTTGGGTCGCTTGCACGTTAGGACTCAGGCTAGAAGGACCTCCCTCAGATTGACAATATTGGTATGATGGCATGGCGTACACCCCTTGGTGTTGAAAAATAAATAATAAACTAGTACAATTAATAAACTAAAGAAACAAAATCTTTACAACATTGTTTTGGATTTGCGGTGTTGTCCTTTGAATAACAGTAAATCTATGCGGAAACTATATCTCATATTTCTTCACAATTTGTTTACATGGGTGGATAAAAAGGTAGTGATGATTCACTTTGTGACCTTAATAAGTTGTAAGATATTTTGTCCCAAACATTACTCTCTTGAAAAAATAGCCTTCAAAATAATATTTATGTCTTAGAATGAGTAATAATATGAGTGTTGTCTCCTATTACATAATGGAAAATAGCGAATCTCACTATTAATTTTTTTGTTAAAATCTACTATTTATGTGAGAGGAAATAACAATACTTTCGAAGTATTGAATAATTTTCTCTAACTTCCTCGCTTATATGCTACAAGCGTGCTCAAAGACTCTTTCTCTTATTTTTTTATTTTTTCCTTAAAAAATAAAAATAAAGGACATAGACAAAAGAAGAAGAAGGAGTGAAGTTTGCATTATGATACGAGAACAGATGAATAACATGATAACTACCCAAGAATAAGTAGAAAAAATATAAAAAATTTAGAAAAGTAAATCATGCAGGAAAAATCGCTTGTAACCGCAAGTAATTATACTCTTGGTAGAGATGATGTGTTAATATTAAAGAAATGAAGTGTGACATCAGTTTAAGGAATTTTAATGGTCTTTTATTATTATTATTATTTTATTAACTTTACTTCTTGTCTTTTACTAGTTGTCATAATTTCTTATCTTTTGATAAGAGTAATGTTAGATTGTTAATTAGGTCATATTAAAGGTATTTTGGAGATTTCAACAAATAGACATGAAAGAGTCTTATTCTAATTTTTTATAGCAAGAAAATAATAATCATCACTCTCTCAATTTTAGCCTTAAATCAAAGACACCCTTGTACTTTCAATTTGAAAAATTAAACCCTTGAACCCCATAAATATCTCAATTTCTCATTCTATCCACATTCCGTCTGTTGAGTTAATAAATCTCACGTGACCCACTCAAAAAACACACCTTCTCGAATCAAACACTCCCCTCAACCCAAAGAGCTTTTTCACATTCACATACACAGAAAATTGCACAACCAATCATTTATTATGCGCAAAATCTATCAAATTATATAATTAAAGGGAAAGATCGAGAATGATTGTATGAGAGATAGAGTGAAGATAGGGTTTGAATTTAAGATCATTTGCCTTGATACAATAATAAATGATCATTTATCCTAAAGTTTTAAGATGTTATTTTAATACTTCCCATCATGTGTGGTCATATTCTAATACTCCATATCACTTGTAACCCATTAAGTGGGATCAAACATGTAATTTTTTAAACATTTTAAATAAGTCGTAGAACCGGTACATGATTCGAACTCAAAACACCTACATTAATGCCATGATAAACTATGACGTATCTTAAAAAGCTTAAACAATTATTCTTACACGAAATAGAAGAATAAGTACTTTTCATTCATCAATACAACTGTCCTTCAGCATAATTACACTGTACAATATATGCACAAAATTGAGGCGATCGAGTCCTACAATATAATGTGAAATCTTTTTTTTTAGTACTAAAATTGCATAACTAGAGTCAAGAGAAAAAAAGATCATTTGAGGATACAAAAAGAGACATCAAAAATAGAAACACACATAGAAGACTAAGACAACCATCTTCTCTCAAGGCAACCACCGGACCTGGAGGGATTGAATGTGAGACCCATCTTAAGGTTTACCAAGTGACTGATGATTGGTGAAAATATAAACCTTATCCTTTTCTTTTCTTTTCTGTGATGAAAATACAAGGCTTAACTAGCAAGTTTGGATAAATTCCAATGGAACAAAGAATATTCTTTTAATAATTGTCGAGAAAAAAAAAAATCCCCATAAATCCTTTTTTGTTTTCTATTACCTTACTTTGGACTTGGAACCACCGGACTTGGTGTTAACTCCTTGACCGCCTTGACTTCCTTGGCCACCTTGTTGAACACCACCACCACCACCACCTAGCTTTACAGTACGTACCTTGAACCGATAGAGCTTCAATGGCGATTCCCCTCCTTTACTAGACGGTGTTCTTGGTGAGCCAGAGCTCAGACTTCTTCGCATGGTTGGAGCTGATCCCATTCTAACCTCGTTAACTTGAGCCACAATCCCACCATATTTCTTAGGCAACTCAACAAACTCATCGTGAAGTCTTGGAAAGACTTTCTTGAACAAATCCCGTCTTCGAACATAGAGCTCCTTAAAAAATTTTAACAATGGCAACAACCTTGGATCAACTGGTTTCCCCAACTTGGCTTGAAAATATTCATGGTAATAATCACCATAATATTGTTCCTGATACTGACCACTTTCAAATTGTGCCATATCATCTACCGTGCCCAAAATTGGGGAATTCCAAGACCTTGATGCCATGTTGTTTGTAGGAATATTGATCATTCTCTCATCCCATGGATATCCAATTGGAATTGGATATGTTTCTTGTTTCCGATAAAGACCACTTTCAAGTTGTGACATATCATCTAACGTGCCCAAATTTGGAGAATTCCAAGAGCTTGATGCCATGTTGTTCGTAGGATTATTTCTCATTAGCTCATCCCAAGGATACACAAGTGGATACGTTTCTTGTGCATGAGGTTGCCTCCGTGGTGCATCATGTAGGTCATCCATGGACGTAATTAGGTTTTTTATTATAATAAGATTGAGATTGGACTACGAGATGTCTGGATAAGGTTTGGTGAAAGTATAGCAAATTAATTGCTCACTGGGTTTAATTTCTGGTTCTGGTTAATTTGTCTGGTCGGAATCTGTATTTATAAGAGACCATTTGTGTGCCTATTTTGTAGACATATATTAGAGGATAGAGACCATTTGTTTTTCAAGTGTTCTTTTACCAAACGGATATGGAATTTCATCATGGCTTTATGTTTAGTTTTTGATGCTCCTGATGACTGGAGTCTGCAGATTGCTTGGGGGATTCAGAATCTCAAAGGGAAAAGTTTTCGAGCTTCCATTTGTAAAGTGGCTTCGTGGACTACGGTATATCACTTGTGGCTTCAAAGGAATTCTAAAGTTTATGGTGGGGTTATTAAAACTGAGGAGCAGATAGTTCAAGATATTCGTAGAGTCAAATGTCAAGGCTAGAATGGACTCCTTTAAAGTCAAGAGTTCTATTCTGAATAAAACACTCTCTAATAACTGGAAACTTCATCTATGCCCCATTTAGTTTCTATGTTTTGCGTGTAAAATGTAGTTTGTGACTCTATTCCTGGTAGTTGGTTGGGATTTGGTCTCTTGTTGTTTACCCTTTCTAAGTTCATTTGTTGTAAGGCTGTTGTCGTGAGGTTGTCGAGTTCTAATAAATTCTGATTTACCAAAAAATAAAAAGAGATGTTAGAAAACTTGTTGGATTGGATAAGAAAAAATCATACTTCAAATTTTCTATGTCATAGCGTGCTCATTAGTCATTTCTCCAAATTAACAACGTGTTTTAGACCGACCAATTAGAGGATAACTTTTGCTAGAGTGGCAGCTTATTATAATGGAACTTATGATTATGGCAACCTAATCATTGTGGCCTCGTTAATTCAGGGGTTCCGTGAAAAAGAAAAGAAAGAAAAACACATGATGATATGTATTTTAAATTGCCGTAATGATAAGTTTATTGGAGAGAGGATTTTTTTTGGCTAAAGATGGAGGAAATTTCTTACGTACGTCCGTACGTTGCATAGGCAATTTCGCGTAAAATAAAATGTTAGGTCAACGTCCGTGTGATCATGAAGAAACTTCGTAGAACAAAATTTGGAATAACCATAACCCCTCTCTGAGATCAAATTCCGTGTACCGAATAATGAGTCCAACCTGGTTAATAATAATGATAAGTTGAACCATGAATCCTCTCGTCAATGGTACAAAAAGAGTAAGTTAATGTTCAAACTAAAAGTTCAAACTACATTAAAATACAAATTGGTCTCATGCTGTCAATTTGAACATTCTTTTCTTACTTTACTCCCTCAACTTTTAAGTTATATTTAATGCGGTGCTTCTATTTATACATGGTAATTAAATTTTAACTTGTTAACTCATCCAAACAAGAATGATTAAAATGGATATATATATATATATATATTTTAATAATAATAAAAAAAAAACTTGTGAAAAAAATGGTAAAGTCAAACCCAACCTATTAAAACAGAGGGTTGGGTCGGGTAGATCCAAAAAATCCCATGTTCTCATGTGGTTCTAATTATATTTCTTTCATTGTTTCAAACTCAAATCTTTTTCTCTTTGATTCTCACATAACGTTTTTAATACGTATTTCGAGGGTTTTGAGCCTTGCAAAAGTCTTTTTTTTTTTTTTTTTTTGTGTAGTGACTCTTGCTATTTTTTAGAGTCCGGTGAGGGTCGATCTCCCTTCAGCATCATCGTGTTCGCGGCTTATCTTTGCTATTTTGGTTTTATACTCTCACTTAGCAGCCGTCAATTCGTTAATCTCCAATCTTCCGCTACTAGGACCACCACCAACTAACCATCGATTGTTTATAGTGATATAGAAGTTGGGGTTTATGCACTTGTCCTACATTGGAAACATACAAAACCTTGAAGGTGTTTATAAGGTAGTACACACACCAACACTTTAAATGAATAAAGTGGACTTATGGACATGTGGCTTTACTATTTGTATACGTGCACGCGCGCGTGTCGTGTTGAATACTCTTTAAGGGATTATCGAAATTTATTTTCTGTAATTGATGACTTTGTTGTATCCTGTCTCAAAAGCAACTGTCTTTTCTTTTTCCTTTTTGGAAAAGTAGAAATGAAATATTTGACACGGGAAACATCCAAAAAAAAAAAAAAAAAAAAACTTTACTATTTTGTTTTTAGTGTTGCAAAAGTCAAATCTAAAACGTATATCCCATTTCACAAAAGTCTCTTTCTGGGGTCACCAAACTATTACTGTTAATTATAATACATGCATTATTATTTTTTTGATCAATTATAATTCATGCATTATCCTGTCTCAAAAGTTCAATACATTACCCGGTTCTGTTGGTATATAGGCATATAGCAACTGAATGCATTTTTAAGGTGACAATAAGAAGACTCCATTCTCTTGAAGATTAAGTCTGGTTCTGAGTACTGCTATTGCTAACTGGCAACAGGAGGGATGAATGGTTATGCAGCTTCTAAATAATGATAAGTCACATTGATGCTATTAGTGCTGTAGGGAGGGTATTGGCAGCAACTGTCTTTTCTTTTTCCTTTTTGGAAAAGTAGAAATGAAATATTTGACACGGGAAACATCCAAAAAAAAAAAAAAAAAACTTTACTATTTTGTTTTTAGTGTTGCAAAAGTCAGATCTAAAACGTATATCCCATTTCACAAAAGTCTCTTTCTGGGGTCACCAAACTATTACTGTTAATTATAATACATGCATTATTATTTTTTTGATCAATTATAATTCATGCATTATCCTGTCTCAAAAGTTCAATACATTACCCGGTTCTGTTGGTATATATATATACATATTTTTTTTTTGATATAAAATATATATATATATATATATATATATATATATATATATATATATATATATATATTATATATATATTAGTCAGTCTTAGCCAACACTTAACACGAATATATTAGTACATACATTTGTGTTAGGTAAAATGCAAAAATCATCACTGAGGTTGAGATTTGAACTAATGACAAAAACTATCAAAACGTTTTGAAAATATCAAATTTTCCTTGAATGCAAATAATACTTAACACTGTTTGTGTACTTTTCCCCCAAACTTAAATTTTGATTTTAAATAAACCAAAATGTGGATGGAGAGTTTTACTTCTACAACAATATAGACACTACAAATTTCATATATATAGTTGTTGAGATGATAGATTTTGATTAGTACAACATAACTTTCACACTAACATCACTTATTATACACCAATCACAATTCACTATCTTAGTAATTGTGAAATTTGTAGTTTTTGAACAAAAGTACATGAACACTAGTGTTAAGTATTGTTTGTAGTTAGGGTATATACTAAATATTTTGAGAAGTTTTGATAGTTTCTATTATTAGCTCAAACTACGTACTTGTGAATTTTGTATTTTATCCTATTAACTTTGATACTAGGATATGCTAAAGAACCGTAAAGAGCCACAATCAATTATATTGTCTTCAGATGACACCATTACGTGGTGAGAATATAATAGCTCAATTGGTATTATAATATGATGTTCAGAAAATTAGGTAGATAGTAACTCTCACACCCATTTATTACACGGTGAAAATTGACAATTTGGTTCTATGAAGAAACATATTTTCAAAACCTAATTAAATTCCAAATTCACCATGGTTTAAAATATCAGTTGTGTACTAAAGCTGGTATTATTCAGCATTTGTACTACATTTAAGAACAAAATTGTTAGGTTGTAAAGCAAACCCATAAAACTGCATTTTTGTGAAATATCATAAGTTTTCGTTGTCATTTAGGGTGTCAAAGACTAACCGAATTAAGATTGATTGCTGTAAAGTACAGTCTGAGAACACTAAATTGAACTCTTTATAACTTGATTTAGGAGTTGAATTTTGGTGCCAAATTTGGGATATAATATAGTTTGACATGTAAAATTTTATTATGGAAATTTTTTGGATTTTTTGAATTCTTTTGGCATGTTACATTTTGGGTAGAAGTGAGCTTGGTTTGCTTCACAGACACTCTAGAACACACAGATTTGAACTCTAATAAAAAACCTGACCAAGATTGATTTATATTTACAAAAATACTATGAAATGGTATAGAATTTGGTTTTGTATTAATTGCATGTGTCTGGCTACTTCGTTTTGGAGCTACCAACTGCATTGAGTTTACAGTAGGGTCCCCAAAAATAAATTGACATAACCACTTGCTCAAGAGGTTGGCAAGCCTACTTGCACCACTAGCAATTTATTCATAGTTCATAACATCCAATTGTACAGGAAAGCAAGTTTGGATGCCCACACAGGACCCAGAAATAACTTGGATTATTGGTGTAAAGCAAGGAAGAAGGAAGGAATTACAAAGCCATATCTATCTTCAAATTTAGCATCCACATAGTATCAATTTGGATGAACTTATTTTCATTAACTATACCTTGAGAATGAAATACATTTTATTTAATAAATTAATCTAGAAGAGAAGCCAAATTAAACAAATTAAAGCTGCAAAGTCATTTTCATGATCTTCCTTTTCTTTCCAATGCTTTATGTGGAGGTAGAGGATTTAGTATTACCACCTTGACCGTCTTTGGTGCCTTGGTCAGTTTGTTCAGCACTGGAATTTATGACTATAGTCCGTACCTTGAATCGCTCAAGTTTTAGTTGCACTTCTTCTCCCTTTTTAAACGGAGGTGTTCGTGGGGAGCCAATGCTCAAACTCCTTTGGATGCTTCGAACTTTCGTTTGATGCAAGTTCACCTGGGGTGCCACTTGATTTACTTTCTTAAGCAACCTTGGACGAACTAATTTTCCCACCTTCCCTTCAAATCTATAATAGTTGCTACTGCCAGCCATGTCGATCTTCATTCTTGGAAGCACACCTTTTCCTAATAATGACATATCATTATTACTCGTGCCCAATAATGGTGAATTCGTGGTGCTTGATGCCGGAGTGGACGTTAAGACTACCATTCCATCATCTGAGAGATACCCTTCAGGCAGCGGCACCTCATGATCAAGATTAGCCATGGAGATATATATGATATTGAGCTGCTATACAAGTCTTGGTGGAGGATACAATTATGTGTTTGATAAATTGAGGATTGTATATATATATATATATATATATGGACTTTGATTCAGCTTGCAGTGTAAGGGATTTGTGGAAAGGATAACAATGATATTCTTAGAAAAGGATAAGAGAATGGAGAGAAATGAAGTTGAATTGTAGCTGTTGGTCGATTGATGGTGTTATTACTACAGGAAGTTGGAACTTGGCAATTTATATAGGGGCCGAGAGCTAGGAGACGTGTTGAAAAATTAAAAATCAAACGACAAATTTTTCAAGCCATGACTTGGTCTTTGCAATTAAGCTACTTGCATGTCTCATATTCATTGAATTATTAGTAAGCTACAAACAACTTTTTTCTCGTTCCAAGGGTAAAATCATAATTTTGCCTGTTAGATTGTCATGATCATAATTCAAATTAAATCTAGACATTATGACGATCAAATTCACCTATCCTTGAAATATGATTGGTTCCATAAGGAATTAATTAATCATTAAATAGATGTAAAAATTGATGATGTGTAAAATCAGCACGGTCGTCCTTCGTAGGATTTCTCTGATGGAAGACCTGAAACAAAGAAGAATAATGACGACGGTAGGAGAGCACCGGTGGGGTGCCGGCCAAAGTTCCTCCGATGCCTTTGTCAGAGATTTTGAGGAGAGTGATTAACAGGTAAGTAAAAGTGTTTAGGCTAATAGTGTGCGTACCTGGTGTCTTTCTGATGTGAGGTTTATATACCCCCTCAGGGATTAGCCGTTGAGCCTTTTAATTCTTTCCTTAATGGGACTTGAATGGGGGTTTTTATGAAGACCAGTTACAATATCTCGGGGATATTGTCATTAATGGGAACATAACGCTTCTGGCATTTAATTACGTTCATGGAGTGTGGTCTTCAATAGGCCGAGGGGGGAACGTGTCAAGGACGATGCATAAGGTCGTCCCCGCATAGGCTTGTTGTAGAGTAAGGCGTGTGTATATTCGTCTGTTGGTTTGGTGGTATACCCGCACGCATCATTCTTTTAATGAACGAAGGACGAAGTTGTATGGTCGTCGTTGTATCAAGGTCGTCGAAACAGTCGTGGGAGATAGAGTCGTCCATCGCTTTGGACGTTGACTCATCAGATGCCCCCTATTCCGTTGTGGTTCCATCATGGACGACGGGCGGAATATCTAGGGTTTTCGTCTTTATTGTTTTTTGGCGCGTTTTTAGGGCGCGTCTTTTTCGAGAAGCGCGCAGCCGAAAAGAAATCAAGGCATTAAATGCTGAAGTGACCGAGTGAACTCCCCTTTCGACACGTGTTCTCCATTCGTTGGGCGCGTCTCACGAAGCGACGATTCGCTTCGTATGCTCGGGGATTTGGCTATTTAATTTCGAAAACGACCCTTTTTCCCTCTATTTTGCTTTTTTTTTCCCTTTCCTGTTCTTTGCTCCGCCGTGTGGCTCTCGTTTTCTTGTTCTTCTCCGGTGAGCTCTCGTCTTTTTCTCCGATTTGAGTTTAGTTGTTAAGGCTGGATCATTCGTTTAGGAACTTTTTTGTGGGGGTGTGTCGGGTAGCAGAGAGCGAAGGTAGGGCTATAGATTTTGGGGATTTGGTCCCACACGATTGTGTGCTCCATCGCGTGTCGGAGGAGCTCTTTAACTTGAGTTTTCCGGCATTGACTACCTGGAGAGCGTTGAGGGATAGGATGGCCGATGAGGGGAGTGGTTGGTCCCCGGTCCGTTCTGAGGACCTCCCCGAGGGACTCTCTGATAGGGACGAGGGTATTCGTTCCCTAGAAGAAACCCCGTCCATCTCAGGCTCGTCAGAGGGTACTGGGCCTGAGGCTAAGTGGACCGCGAGGTTTTATCTGTCCAAAGTAGTGGACGCGGACGGTGTAGACGGGTATAGGCGTAAATATCAGATACCCGAGGACGTCGTCCTTAGGATCCCAGAGTCGGACGAGGTAGCATGCTCGTCCAGATATGGTGACGTGGCATTCTATGAGGCCGACTTTAATGCCGGTGTGAGGTTTCCCCTGCAGCCCCTGATGAGGGAGCTGTTGGATCATCTCAACCTAACGCCAGGTCAGTTGGCCCCAAATGCCTGGAGGTCGGTGGTTGGGTCCATGGTTATGTGGAAGGTTCTGAGCAACGGGAAGGACGACCTTACCCTAGACGAGTTGCTTTTCTGTTACAAGCCGTGCCAGATACCGGCATCTCCGGGGCTTCTGGTCTTCTGAAGTATGCGTCAAAGGGGTTTGAAGTTGATAGTGGGGAACCCATCGTCCAACAGGGAATGGAAAGGACAATTATGTCTTTGTCTGTGGAGACAATTGGGAGGGTCTCCAATGTGAGAAGGACGACAACTTCATCCCCGTTCGTCGAGTGTGGGGCGTGCCCTCGTCCTCTGGTGTGTGTGTGTTTCTTCGCGTGCCTTTATTTTTCTAAGGTGTTTTCATAATCTGCTACTGACGTCTTTCTTTTTTCTTTTCGACAGCGCTCAGACGACCGAGGTTAGGCGAAGACGGTCACAATAGAGTGCTCCGAGCGTTGCATCACGACGAACATCACTTCAAGCATTTTATTCGTCCCGAGCTCCTTGCTTCGTATTCGTTCGGCCCCGAGCCAAGTGAGGCAGTATTGTCGTTACAAGAGATTAATCGGAAGAGTAAGTGTCTTAACGTTAGTTTACTTCGTCAGTCGGACGACACTTTTCTGACAGTGCTTGTGTTTTGCAGGGATGGCAACTGCCAAGCTTAACCGGGAGAAGCTCAAGAAAATGATGGCGAGCCAACAGGACGAGGCAACGTTGGTTATAGGGAAGAAAAGGAAAGCCGATACGTCGTCCAAGAAGGCGATGGATGAAAGAAGTCTTCTTCCACCTCCTCCTCCTGCCCCGAAGCCATCCTATTACCAGAGCCCGTCCAAACCTCGTTGGTTGAGGTAATCGAGATTTCCGCTGAACCTTCGTCCAGCAGGCTTGTGGAGAAAGTGCCGACGCTACCTCGAGATGCTTCCTTGGCCTGCCGTAGGGCCAAGTCCTGTAGTGACGAAGGACGATCGTTGGTGAATATGAGAAAGGTCAATACCGACGTCATCAAGGTGGCCTGGCGTTCCACTCCCTTCATGAAGGTATGATCATTCTTCGGTCGTCCTTTCGTTGCGTTTCTTTGGGAACTAAATGAGTGTTGTTCTTTTTCTTTGTGAAGGGCCTGACTGAGCTTACAGTGATAGCCAACCGTTGCGTGCAATGGGAGGAAGCACTGTTGAAGCAGAAAGTTCAAGCTGTCTGAGGCTGCCCAAGGCTAATCAAAGGCTTGACTACCCTCGTCAACGAACTAACTCTTCGACAGGGATAGGGTCGTTGGCGAGATGTCGACGCTTAAGGCGGACCTGTCGAAGAAGGACGAAGATTTGAAGAGGGCGTTGGACGAATCCAGGAAATCTGATGAGCATGCTAGAATGTTGGCTTCGCAGCTGGAGGGAGCGAAGGTCTCAGCCGTGGACGAATTTAAGTCGTCAGAGGCTTATGGCGACGTCAACACCAAATATTTCCTTTCTGGTTTCAACCTTTTGAAGAAGCAAGCCAAAGAGAAGTTTCCAGAGCTTGACTTTGATGGGTTCCAGCCTTTTGATGATGACGAGTCAACGATGCCTGCTGGCGAGGAGAATGTCGAGAATTTGGCTAGCGATCCACAAATGGACGACGATGCCACTTCATAATTTTTCGTTTATCTTTGTAACTTTTTTAGACACATGTTGTTGATGGGGCCCGTTTTGGGGCTATTTATATTTTTTGAAACAATGTTAGGATGCTACAATACCCTGGTTTTGGGGGAATTTCGATGCCATTGGGCTTTTCTTAATATGATCTAATTGTTTTTTGATCGTATCTATCTGAGTACATTTATCTGAATGTTTTTCACTGTTCCCGTTTGTGGGTGTGATTGTTGTTTGGTTGGTATACATGCATTGATGACTGTGGCATGTGTTGTTTTTTGTTCAAGTGTCTAGAGTCGTCCATGCATAAGCGTTTGTACATATGCATGGGGGTTGAGACACTTCTTGTTTTGTCTAAGTGCCTGGAGTCGTCCATGCAGAAGCGTTGTTTATATGAATGGGGGTTGAGACACTTGTCGTTTTGTCCAAGTGCCTGGAGTCGTCCATGCATAAGCGTTTGTACACATGCTCAGGGACTGTGACACTTGTTGTTTTGTTCAAGTGTTTAGAGTCGTCCATGCATGTGCGTTTGTATACATGCTTAGGGACTGTGACACTAGTTGTTTTCTTCAAGTGTTTAGAGTCGTCCATGCATGTGCGTTTGTACACATGCTTAGGGACTGTGACACTTGTTGTTTTGTTCAAGTGTTTAGAGTCGTCCATGCATGTGCGTTTGTACACATGCTCAGGGACTGTGACACTTGTTGTTTTGTTCAAGTGTTTAGAGTCGTCCATGCATGTGCGTTTGTACACATGCTCAGGGACTGTGACACTTGTTGTTTTGTTCAAGTGTTTAGAGTCGTCCATGCATGTGCGTTTGTACACATGCTTAGGGACTGTGACACTTGTTGTTTTGTTCAAGTGTTTAGAGTTGTTTCGTGGACCTTTGGCTTGTTGTTTTGTTCAAGCGCTTAAGGTCGTCCTTATGCTTGTTGTTTTATTCAAGCAGTTAAGGTTGTTATGTGAACCTTTGGCTTGTTGTTTTAGTTCAAGCGCTTAAGGTCGTCCTTATGCTTGTTGTTTTATTCAAGCAGTTAAGGTTGTTATGTGGACCTTTGGCTTGTTGTTTTGTTCAAGCGCTTAAGGTCGTCCTTATGCTTGTTGTTTTATTCAAGCGATTAAGGTTGTTATGTGGACCTTTGGCTTGTTGTTTTGTTCAAGCGCTTAAGGTCGTCCTTATGCTTGTTGTTTTATTCAAGCGATTAAGGTTGTTTGAGCTTTCGGGAAGTAGAGACGGAGTCATGATGTTTGGATGACTTTGTATTCCGCTAGTTTATTTAAAAAAAATACACTGGAGATTTCGAATCATATGAGCAAAAAGCAAGAATACATATGAATGTCGTTGTCTTACTGGTAATATTTCTTTAGATGCTCGGCGTTCCAGGGGTGAGGTAGTGCGTCCCCGTCTAACTTCTCCAGGTGGTAGGTGCCTCTCCTGTGGAACTTGACGACCCTGTATGGTCCTTCCCATGTGGGACCCAGTTTTCCCTGTGTTGGGTCCTTTGTTGCGAGGGTCACTTTTCTCAGCACTAAGTCTCCAACTTTGAATTCTCTGTGCTTCACTCGTCTATCGTAGTAGCGGGCCATCCTCTGTTGGTAGACCCTGGTTCTGGCTTCAGCTTGATCCCGAACTTCGTCCACCAGATCTAGGTTTGATCGTAGTTGAGCATCGTTGCTTTCCTCGTCATAGTTGTTCGTCCTCCATGTAGTGAGGCCGACTTCCACGGGTATGACGGCTTCGGTGCCATACGTCAGTCGAAAGGGGGTTTCTCCTGTGGGAGTTCTTGCTGTTGTCCTGTATGCCCACAAGATATTTGGGAGCTCTTCAGGCCATAGTCCCTTTGCCCCCTCAAGTCGAGTCTTGATCATCTTGAGCAAGGATCGATTTGTAACTTCCACCTGTCCGTTGGCCTGTGGGTGACCGGGGGACGAATAGTGGTTGTGTATGCCAAGCTCTTCACAAAATTCTCGGAAAGGCGAGTTGTCGAACTGTCGTCCGTTGTCCGATATAAAGGCTCTGGGTATCCCAAACCTGCATATGATTGCCTTCCATACGAATCCTCTTATGTTCTTCTCTGTGATCGTAGCAAGTGGTTCAGCTTCTACCCACTTTGTGAAATAGTCTATTCCCACTACTAGGAATTTTAGCTGTCTTCGTCCGACAGGGAGGAGGTCCCATGATGTCCAGTCCCCATTGGGCGAACGGCCAAGGTGCCGTCATTGGGGTCAGTGTCTCCGGTGGTGAGTGGATGAGGTTTCCAAATCTTTGGCACTTGTCGCATGCACGAACATAGGAGACCACGTCCTTCTGCATCGTCGGCCAATAGTATCCAGCTCGGATGAGTTTGTGCACTAAGGAACGTGCACCTGAATGATTGCCGCAAATTCCTTCGTGTACCTCTCTCATCACGTAGTCGGCCTCTGCCTTATCTAGGCAACGTAGATATGGGAGGGAGAAGCCTCTTTTGTATAGAATGCCTTGTATCAGGGCAAATCTCGTGCACCGGACTTTCAGCTTTCTAGCCTCGACTGGGTCTGCAGGGAGTGTTTCGTCTTCTAGGTAGTTGATGATGGGTGTCATCCAGGAGTTACTGACGTTGATGGGACTTAGTTCTTCTTCCAGGTGGCTTGGCGAGTGTTGGACTTCGATGTACCGGTCTGTTGCTTCGTCAGAAGAGGCTAGCTTTGCCAAGGCGTCAGCCTCTGTGTTCTGTTCACGAGGTATTTGGACGAGCTTAACTTCGTCGAACCACTTTATGGCATTTCTGACGAGCTTGAGATATTTGGTCATTCTATCTTCTCTTGCTTCATACTCACCGTTGACCTGCCCTACTATCAGTTGTGAGTCGCTTCGGATCTTGAGTCTGTTTGCCCCCAGTTCTTTAGCTATACGTAGGCCGGTTAACAGGGCCTCGTATTCTGCCTCGTTGTTTGTGGTGGGATACTGGAGCCGGGTGGAGTGTTTGAGTAGATGCCTTTCAGGTGTCTTGAAGACTATTCCAACACCTCCTGCCCCCTTGACGGACGACCCGTCGATTTCAATCTCCCAACCTTCGTCCGGTTTCTCTCCTAACGGTTCGTCTTCGGTCACTGTGAACTCAGCTATGAAGTCAGCTAGGGCTTGTGCCTTGATCGCCTGCCTTGGGTGGTACTCAATGTCGAACTCGCTCAACTCGACAGCCCATTGAATCAGTCGTCCAGCTGCGTCTGGCTTGTTCATCGCCTTACGGAGGGGATGGTTCGTAAGGACGATGATTTTGTGAGACTGGAAGTATGGTCGAAGCTTCCTGGTAGCGATTACAAGAGCTAGTGCCAGTTTCTCCATTGCTGGATACCTTTCCTCAGCTCCTTGGAAAGCTCTACTGGTGTAGTACACTGGCAGTTGGGTGCCCCCGTCTTCCCTGATGAGGGCTGAGCTGACAGCTGTCGGGGAGACTGCTAGGTACAAGGAGAGGGTTTCGCCCTGTTGGGAAGGGCTCAGCAATGGTGGGGACGTCAGGTACCTCTTGAGCTCTTCGAAGGATTTCTGGCACTCGTCCGTCCAAACGAATGCTTTTCTCAGCGTCTTGAAGAAGGGGAGGCACTTGTCAGTAGCCCGCGAGACAAAGCGGTTAAGTGCCGCCACTCTTCCCGTGAGGCTTTGCACTTCTTTCGTTGACCTTGGGGGAGTCATCTCTAGCACGGCTTTTATTTTGTCTGGGTTGGCCTCTATTCCTCTCTGGGAGACCATGAACCCAAGGAATTTTCCCGGACGAAACGCCGAAGACACATTTGCTCGGGTTGAGCTTCATGCGATATCGACGGAGGGTTTCGAACGTCTCTTTCAAATCCTCCAAGTGCTTTATCTCGTCCTTCGTTTTCACCAGCATATCGTCGACATACACCTCCATGTTTCGTCCGATCTGGTGGTGGAACATCTTGTTCATCAGTCGCTGGTAGGTGGCTCCAGCGTTCTTCAATCCGAACGGCATGACTCTGTAGCAGAAGAGTCCTTTGCTTGTGATAAAGGAAGTTTTCTCTTGGTCAGATTCGTCCATCATGATCTGGTTGTACCCTGAGAAGGCGTCCATGAAGGTTAGCAACCGGTGTCCTGCTGTCGAGTCGACAAGTTGATCGATTCGAGGCAGGGGGAAGCTATCTTTTGGGCAGGCCTTGTTAAGGTCTGTGAAGTCTACGCACATTCTCCATTTGCCATTGGCCTTTTTCACCATGACGACATTGGCTAGCCAGTCTGGATAGAAAACTTCTCTGATGAACCCAGCTGTCAGAAGCTTTTCTACTTCGTCAGAGATCGCTTGATTTCTGTCAGGGGCGAATACTCGTCTCTTCTGCTTAATGGGTCGAATGGACGGGTCTACGTTCAGCTTGTGGCAAATTGTTGCTGGGTCGATACCAGGCATGTCGTCGTGCGTCCAGGCAAAGACGTCCAGATTGCTCTTCAGGAAACTGATCATGGCTTCCCTTATTGTCCTGTCCATTTTTGTCCCAATGCTGGTGGTTTTGCTTGGCTCGTCGTCGTCCAACACTATCTCCTCCAACTCTTCTGTGGGTTCGACGAGCTTGTGTCCCTCGTCAATCTTCATTGTCTGGTGTGTTGCCTCTGGACCTAGGGATGCGAAGTAGCACTCCCTCGCCGTTGCCTGGTCTCCTTTGAGCTCTCCTATGCCATGTTCCGTGGGGAACCGGACGAGGAGATGGTAGGTCGAGGTGACTGCGCGAAGCTTGTTGAGGGTCGGACGACCGATTATGACGTTGTAGGCCGAGGGACAGTCTACCACAAGGAACTCTACCGAGGTTCTCACTTGTCTCGGGTACGTCCCTGCTTCAATAACGAGGGAAACTACTCCCAGGGGCTTAACTTTGTCACCTGTGAATCCCACAAGGGGAATATCAATAGGCTTCAACTGCTCCTTGTCTATCTTCATCTGCTGGTATGCTGGGAGGTATATGATGTCAGCAGAACTCCCATTATCGACAAGCACTCGTCTGGTGAGAAATCCTGCGATGGTTAATGTGACGACAAGTGCGTCGTCATGTGGATGATGGATGTTTCTTGCGTCGTCTTCACTGAACGAGATGACTTGGTCGTCCATCTTCAAACTCTTCCTTGACCTTTGAGTGACCAAGATATTGTGGGCCTGCCGAGCGTAAGCTTTTCTAGACGACCGTGAGGCACCTCCGGACGCTAGGCCTCCTACGATAGTACGTATCTCGCCTATGATATCCCGGGGGCGGTCTTCTTGGCGATCCTTATTCTCGTCCTGCCTGGGTGGACGAGGCTCGTGACGGACTTCTGGCTTGTCCTGTCGCACGAATTTCCCCAGCTTCCCTTGCCTAATCAGGGCCTCTATTTGTTGCTTTAGGGCAAAGCAGTCTTCGGTGGTGTGACCGTGGTCTCGGTGGAAGCGACAGTAGAGGTCCTTAGATCTTTTCGTCGGGTCTGAACGAAGTTTCCCTGGCCACTTGATATCTGGATTGTCCTGAATCTGTAGCAGGACCTGATCGATGGACATGTTCAAGGGTGTGAAGCTACTAGGTCGTTCTTCCCGTCGGTTGGACGAGCTTATGTTCTTCCTCTCGATCTTTGGATAGTCTTGCCTGGAAGACTTATTCCTGGACGAATCGAATCGTCGATCTTCCGGTTCTTTCCTCTTTCTGCTAAGGAACTCGTCTCGGGCTTGGAAGGCATCCTCTGCATTTATGAACTTCTGGGCCTCGTACATCAGTTCTGACATTGACTTCGGTGGGTCCTTGCACAGCTGGAAGAGGAAATCCCCTTTGAGGAGGCCAGCATTGAATGCAGTGAGAGCGACGTATTCATTCGGTTCGTCAATCTGGACTGCTTCCTTGTTGAACCGTTGTACATAGGACCTTAAGGATTCTCCTTCTCTCTGCCGTATGTTGAGAAGGTAGTTTGCTGGACGTACTGATCTTCGTCCTCCAATGAAGTTGTCAATGAAGGCCCTACTCAACTGGGCGAATGTGTCTATGGAGCCTGTCTCCAGTTGGTTGAACCAGGTCCTTGCCGAGCCTCTGAGGTTTGTTGGGAAAGTGCGGCACATGATCTCGTCCGACACGCCGTGAAGACGCATGATGGTTCTGAATGAGTCCAAGTAATCAAGTGGGTCTTTGAACCCGTCGAACGTCTCTAACTGGGGAACCTTGAACTTTGCTGGAAGAGGGTATTCGTCTATCCTCTTGGTGAATGGAGATTCAGAGCGATGGACGAGCATATCGAGGTTTTTGGCTGCCTTTGCTTTGACCTGGCTCTTCATCTCTTTCATTTGTTCTCTCATCTCTTTCAGCTCTTCCTCGAGCTTGGCTGCCCTGGCGTCTGCTGCGGATTTGGCGGGGTCCGCCACCTGACTTGGATGGGGGTGAGGATGAGGCTCTCGATTCTGGTTGGCAGAGCTGCCTTCGTCATTCTGGTTATGATTCTGACTCTGGTTCCTTCCTGTCTCATTGCGAGGAATCTCTTCACCATTTTGGCCCTGCCTAGGGCTGGGAATTTCTCCCCTTGACCGGAGGAGGGCCATGAGTTCTTGGTTCTGCTTGGCCAGCTCCTGCATCTCCCTGCGATCGGCAGCACTCTGTCGTGCTAGTTCTTGAATGTTGGCTGTGAGAGCCTGCAGTTGTCTCTCCGAGGCGCTCATAGGCGGGGCACTGTTATCTCCAGCTTCCATGAGAGAAAAAGGTTACTTTGGGCGACCGCTTTTAGTTTTCTGGTAAAGAAACGAAATGGCTGGAAGCAACTCGTTCCCACAGACGGCGCCAACTGATGATGTGTAAAATCAGCACGGTCGTCCTTCGTAGGATTTCTCTGATGGAAGACCTGAAACAAAGAAGAATAATGACGACGGTAGGAGAGCACCGGTGGGGTGCCGGCCAAAGTTCCTCCGATGCCTTTGTCAGAGATTTTGAGGAGAGTGATTAACAGGTAAGTAAAAGTGTTTAGGCTAATAGTGTGCGTACCTGGTGTCTTTCTGATGTGAGGTTTATATACCCCCTCAGGGATTAGCCGTTGAGCCTTTTAATTCTTTCCTTAATGGGACTTGAATGGGGGTTTTTATGAAGACCGTTACAATATCTCGGGGATATTGTCATTAATGGGAACATAACGCTTTTGGCATTTAATTACGTTCATGGAGTGTGGTCTTCAATGGGCCGAGGGGGGAACGTGTCAAGGACGATGCATAAGGTCGTCCCCGCATATGCTCGTCGTAGAGTAAGGCGTGTGTATATTCGTCTGTTGGTTTGGTGGTATACCCGCACGCATCATTCTTTTAATGAACGAAGGACGAAGTTGTATGGTCGTCGTTGTATCAAGGTCGTCGAAACAGTCGTGGGAGATAGAGTCGTCCATCGCTTTGGACGTTGACTCATCAAAAATCTTATTAGTTTAGGCTTAATGAGAGCATGCACACACTTGCATGGAATAATCTAACTATAGTTAATAAAAGATGGAATCGTACATGGTTTAAATTAAATTTCTATATAAAAAATGATTTTAATTAATGGAGATTTCCCTCTATCAATCAGATGGTAAGCTGATCTAAAATGGGCTGAAAATCAGGCCCTAAAGGTGGAAAAAAAAAAAAAAAAATCCCCAAAATCCACTAAAAGACGTTTTGTAATCAACTAAAATCCCATTGGCCTCCCTAGCCTTTACTATAAATAAAGGATACCTCCACCCTTGAACAACACATCGTATGGCATACATTCAGTCCAACAACATATAATAGACTGGGAGCTCTTTGAATAGAGTTGGAATTGTTGTTAGGACTTAAGGTTCTATCAATTTAGTACTCTACTCCCTCTCGGAGCCTCTCATTTGAGTCTTTTGGAAAGATAGAGATCTTAAGGCCTTAAGAATTCTTTAATTGGAGTTAGAATTGTTGGTAGGATTTGTAATTCTATCAATTTCCTCTAGTCCCTCATGGAGTCTCTCATTTAGTCCTCTCGATGAATTTGAAAATCCTCTTGAAGATCTAAGAAGTAAATGATGTCCGGATTTCCAAAAACACAGGTTAAACGCAAAGAACATCAAGAACACATGAAGAATGTGAAGAAGAAGCTAAGGAGCAAAACTCTTTTAATCCAAGTTGGTTTCTTTTTAGCCTTTTGATCATTTTGGCTTTCCTCGGTCTTTTTATATTTAATTTTCAGTTTAATAATGCTACATTATCACTTTGATTTTGGGTTTAGGTTTGATTTTGCCATTTTGTGAGATTTTTTCAACGGTTTTGTGTTCATAATATATATGTGTGTGTGTTTGTGATTAATGTTAACATATGGAGGTGCTATTTTGTTCTTGTTTGATCCATATTCCTTCATGGTTTAAGTGTTTTATTTGTTTTTATAAAATGGTAAATGCGAGGTGGGTAACAGTCGTATAATGGAGTATATATAACTTTGGTGGATTAAGTGACACATTTTAAATCACTAGTAGGAAAAGTGTCATCGGGCCAAACCACAAGTGGGTTTAATTACTATAATTATCCCTATAAAAACTCCAATCTTGCCCATCATTTAACGTATGGTCTTCAAGATAACAAACAAAAAATGTTTTTAAGCTTAGCTAAACAAATTACAAATTCTTAATACAACTTCAACCAAACAAATCACTATTTCCAAACCAATTGCAACCTCGCGAGAAGAGAATGAGGTAGAATCACACAAAACAATCACAAATTTAAAAATAAAAGATGTGTGGATGTGCCTTCACTGTGTTTGTCTAGTTGTTGTGGAAATCAGCTTGTAGTGTTTGGTTCTATTTGGAATTTTTTTTAAATGATTGTGTTTGTAATTGTGGTTTAGAGGTAAGGGTGACAAAATATGTCCAAACCCATTAACCCACCTAACTCATTCACTAATTACCCAACCAAACTAACTTATTTAATAAATAGGTAAATGGGTGCTAACTGCTAACTCAATTAGACTCAATTAAGTTGGGTTTAATTGAGTTTTAACTAGATTACTTATTGGGTATCAAACAAATTTATTCAAGCTCACCTATTAATCATTTGGGGTATTTTTGTCATTTTTATAGGGTTACATTTGTCATTTTAGAAATTTTAGGATATTTTGACCATATACATACATGAAATTGTTGGGTAAATGGATGGGTTGGGTTTTCCCTTAGATAATTGGGTTGGATTGGGTTTGAGTAATACATAGACCTAGCTCATTTATTATCCACTCAAACCCACCCAATTGATACCCCTAATTAGAGGGGGTTGGAGAGTGTGTGTCAGCGTGAGACTGTGTTTATTATTGTACTGAGTTCGTTTTGTAATATATAGATGTTAGTTTGGATTTTCAATTTTTTTTTTTTTGTTTTATATACTTTCGTCCCTTTCAGGTTCAAATCTTAGTTCTATTCCAGTACTCGGTCACCGACACTTTTTTTTTTTTTTTTTTCCTTCCAAGTTCAAATTTTGGTTCCTTTCCTGCACTCGGTCTACCGACTCTAATAGCTATTTAAGTTTTTTAATAAGTACCCTAAAAAAATTTCTTGAGTCGCCACTGGTTGGCAAACCAACTTGCCCCACTAGCAATCTATTTGCAGTGCACAACATCTAATTGTACAGCTAAGCAAGTCAATTCCTTGAGCTGCCACTGGTTGGCAAACCAACTTGCCCCACTAGCAATCTATTTACAGTGCACAACATCTAATTGTACAGCTAAGCAAGTCATGAATGCCAACACGACACAAAATTATCTATTGGTGTGAAGCAAGGAAAAATGGATGATCTAAAAAAAACCATTACAAAACCTTATCTACCTTTCAACAGAATTTTAAGCGATCGCCAAAGATGTCCTCATAAGTCATAATCATATTAGTCACATAATATCGATTTGGAAGAACTTATTTTGATCATACATATTTTGTTTATTGTGTAAGAGTATAATCATACGTTGAAAACTGAAATACTTTTTGTTAAGCAAAACTGCGATGTTAATATTAATTATTAATCCAGAAGAGAAAGACAAAACAAAACTACAATTTGAATATCCTAGTAGATATTAATCTAGATCTATACAATTATAAATATTAATCTAGATCTATATAATCCTCTCTGGAAAATTCCGCAGCTAAACCAACTGCAACGCAATACAGATATTTCTCTTTGAAAAGAATAAATCAATCAAATTGCAAAATATAAAATCTCTACAAAACAATTATTTGTTTCTATTTCCATGAAAGGCAGTGGTGATCATTTTCATGATCTTCCTTTTCTTTCCAATGCTTTATGTGGAGGTAGAGGATTTAGTATTACCACCTTGACCGTCTTTGGTGCCTCGGTCAGGTTGTTCAGCACTGGAATTTATGACTATAGTCCGTACCTTGAATCGCTCAAGTTTTAGGTACACTTCTTCTCCCTTTTTAAACGGAGGTGTTCGTGGCGAGCCAATGCTCAAACTCCTTTGGATGCTTCGAACTTTCGTTTGATGCAAGTTCACCTGGGGTGCCACTTGATTTACTTTCTTAAGCAATCTTGGATGAGCTAATTTTCCCACCTTCCCTTTAAATCTATAATATTTGCTACTGTCTGCCATGTCGTTCGTCTTTATTGGAAGCACATCTTTTCCTAATAGTGACATATCAGTATTACTCATGCCCAAAATGGTTGAATTCCCGGTGCTTGATGCCGGAGTGGACGATAAGGCTATTAATTCGTCATCTGAGACATACCCGTCAGGCAACATCACCTCTTGATGATTAGGCTGATTAACCATGGAGATATATATGATTTTGAGTTAGCTATATAAATCTTGGTGGAGGATACAATTATGTGCTTAATAGAATTGAGGGATTATGGACTTTGATTCAGCTTTGAAGGGTAAAGGATTTTGTGGGAAAGATAAGAGAATGGAGAGAAATGAAGCTGAATTGTAGCTTTTGGTGGAGTAATGATGTTATGACTAGGAAGTTTGGGCCTTGGCAATATATATATAGAAGCCGAATGCTGAAAGTCGTGTTGAAAAATCAAAAATCAAACAACGAATTTTCCAAGCCTTGACTTGGTCCTAGCAATTAAGCTACACGTCTCATATATTCATTGGATCAGTGACAGCTTCCTCTAATTTAAAGCTGTAACATTGTATGACTAGATCAACAGACGTGTTATCCAAGATATTTTAAAACTGGGTCAGGCTTGGTGTCTCTAATCATGTGATTTTAACTTTTACGTAATCTTTTGAAAATTCTTACGAGATAATCCACTTGTGGTAACTAATAAGTAAATTAAAAAAAACATAGATTGGCAGCTTTGTAAGAATGTGGAAACTTAAAGAATGTCAATGAATAAAATATCAATAAATGTTCAAAATTACCGACAATGGTCATCTAGTCAAGGAATCAATGTTTGAGGGCTTAGACCGGGATGGAGGTTGCAGACTGCAGAGTTGAGTCATACCATCAACCTCACCCACAGCACTAGCCATTTCCGACAATGGGAGGCAATAGCCAATAGTCATTAAGTCCAACTAGTGCATGCCACGTTGACATCACACCCAAAGATTGATAATGATTTACAGTAGAGTTTCATGAACATAAAATAGTCCTGACTAATTAAGCACCTCTTTTTAAATGAGAACAAAATATATCCAATTAACAATAACTACCCAATATCCCAATACGTTAATTTTAAAATATTTTGTAAAAAATGATCTCTATGGCCCATATATAATAGAATTAGTTTCCATTATATATATTACACGACATTAAATAAGAAAAATGTAAATTATTAAGATTAATTAATAATTATTAAGAATATGAATATATTACTTGAGTGAATTCACATATATATTTAATTATAAGGTAAATTGCATTAATCTCACTTGAGATTTGGGAAATGTAAGAAATCCGATCATATATTAAAAAATGACACTTAAATATGGGTTTTTAAAAAAAAAAAAAAAAAAAAAACTCATATAGTCAATTTGATTAATTAGTAGGCATTATTTGACATTATTCTAGAAGAAATTAATTTGGAAAATATGTACATTAACTAAATTTGTGATGGACATAAATAATATGGTCATAAGGTTTATTAATTTGTTATATAAGTCAAAACATCAACCTGTGGAATGTCATTTATAAAAATAGAAGAGAGTTTTTAACATTTATCCAAACCTCAAGAGAAGTCATATGTTGTAATTTATCCTTAATTATTTCAACAAACTTAAGCGGACAATTATTTTTGATATTTTTGATTGCGTGTATTATAAAATTTACTTTTACCTTTTGTTGGTTTTTGTTTCAAATTTCAATTGTTCACAAAGCAAATAAATGTGTGCGAGAATACCATATTCCATTTTTTTTTTTTGGATATAAATTTTAGAAAAATAAACATATAAATTTATTTTTCATGAATAATTAATACACTACGCATGGATAATTAACACCGGAAAATAAATGCATTTACGTCATTTATACATGACAATTAATTAATATCAAGTATCCTTCCACCATATATTTCCTTCAAAACATCTTAAGTTTGAAAGTTGTTCTTTTTATTCACAAAAAAAAAAAAAAAAAAAAAGGGTGTTAGTTTAATAGTTTGTAATCATATATTTATTTATTTGTGGTGGTAAATGGGCTCAATCATATCAGGGCCTATATATTTGGGCTTTGTAGTATTTTTTTTTAGGCATATATATATATATATATATATATATATATATATATATATATATGACAACAACATTCCTAAAATTTTCTTGATCTTCTAGCTGCAATTTTAATTAAAACCAAGAAAAAAAGTACATTGTTAGTAGCCTAATAGAAATTTATATCTTTTTCCCAAAAAAATTTTAAAAAAAATAATAATTATATTTGTACAATTGATTTAATTTGACCCTAACAAAGCAATAAACTTGTCTAATTGGAAAGGGGAAGGAACCCTCTTTAATAACATGAACTTTTGGTACCCCTACAATAAACCTCCACTTTGATGCAGACAATTCACCCGAAAGGCACATGGGAAAATTATTCAGTAGTCATAGACTACAAATAAATACGTAATCCCCCCATCTCATAGACAAGGCCAGCCTAGCCTTTAAATCATTTAAACAATGGCTTGAAGCCCCCAAATTGGAAAAGGTCCCCAAATTTTTTATGGTTCATATGTAATATATATTAATAAAAAAAACCTATTTTTTTTTTCTTTTTTTTCTTACTCCACGTCTATCACTCTCTCAACATACCGTGAGTCTGCTTTTCTTTTAGTTCTTTTCTTTTTTCTCTTCACAATCTTTTTCTCAGTTTTTTGGTAAGAGCTCTTTGTGAGTCGTGTTAAATGAAAATATCTAATTGTTGGTTGTGGCCAACATCAAGCCACGTGTAATTTTATTTTTTTTTTCTTTTATTTTTTTTATATTATGAACCAATGGTTAGATTAAGTCTTTCGTATTTATTTTGTCTGATGGGTGAAGTATGGAAGCCATGTGGGTTATTGTGATGACTTTAAAGAAAATCAAATATTCTATTTGATGGGTATAAGACCTTTTTTTTTAATTTTTTTTTTAATTGTGATTAATAATTTTGAATAAAATTTCAATAAAAAAATTCATAAATACTAATTTAATTTAGCATTGAATGAAAAAAAAAAGAAAAAAAAAGGCCTCAATTTTATATTTGGCTTAAGGTCACCAAAAAGTTTGGACATGCCCTGCTTATAAAATTATGGGTCCTATTATGAATTTAATTAGTGAAATTTACCATTTAAGTGAAAGGGAGACCATGCATTTATTTGTAGTCCTGAACTACTGAATAATTAATCTATTAAATGATTGAATTGGAAATGTTTTAGATATAATCCTCCCAGAAAAATAAATAAGAATATTCTATAAAAAAAAGTAAAAATATGTATTCCACTTCCATCAATAAGATTTTATACAATTATACTTACAATTTGTCAAAAAACAAAAGAAAAAAAAGTCTTCAATAAAAAAATGTATAATTTAAAAAATCAATGCAATTGCCACTTCCACGTTCTCTCAAGTTGAAACCACCAAAAGCATGCATTATCTGTTTATCACCCCCGACTACTTGCCTTGGTTCCCTTGTTGACCTTGACCACCGCCATCAGCAAACACTGTCCGTACCTTGAAATACTCAAGCTTTAATGGTACTTCCTCTCCTTTTTTAAATGGTGTTCGTGGCGAGTCAATGCTCAAACTCCTTTGCATTGTTCGGACTTTCATTTGATCCGATTTCACTTGGGATTCAACATTACCAAATTTCTTAAGCAACTCCAAAATTTCGTCTTGAAGCCCAGCAGGAAATAATTTCTTGAACACTTCCTCTCTTCGAACAAAGAGTTCCCTGAAATATTCCATCACTGATAGCAACCTGGGATCAATTGGTTTTCCAAGCTTGTCTTGAAACGTATAATAATTGTCATCCATGTTGCCAATATTTGTTTGAAGAAGACCACTTTCTAATAGTGACATATCATTGTGCGTGCCCAAAAACGCCCTATCGTGGTTGCTTGATGGTGAAGTGCTTGTAGAGATTTCCATTCCTTCATCTGATGGATACCCTTCTGGCCTCACCAACTCATCATGAACAATATTATTAGCCAAAGACATGAGCATTCTCTCCATACCCTCGTCTGGTGGATACCCTCCAGGTCTCACCACCTCATGAACAGCATTAGACTTGGACATGATAATATTCTTAATGAGACTGAAAGTATTAATTTGAGTGGAAAGAATAAGAATGATTAATGTGAAAAATGAAAAAAAAAGGTTTGAGAGAACAAAGAACGAGATTGAGTTATATGCGTTGGTTGATGGATAAGGCTTTAAGTTGTTATATTATATGTGATCTGCAGGCTTTGTTTGGGTATTTATAGGGGTTGAAAGTTGGTAATCCTGAATCTTGTTGACAAAAAATCCAGAATCAAAGTACGGAATTTTCAAGCTATGACTTTGTCTTCCCAATTATGCTACGCGTTAATCTTACTGGATTATTTTAGCCAAGTTGTGATAGTCCAAGTTTTGAATTTTGGTTAGGATCGTTGAATCCAATACATCACTATACTATCCCTTTAAAATTCATGCTGGCCCTGATTACTTGAGAAACTTGGTCACTTATGAGTTAGGAATTCTTGGAATAGAGATTTCTTTTTAATAATAAACTTATTTTATTGATAGCTAGAGACAGCTATCTGACATAATTTCTGATAAGACTTCCATGACTTTTCACACAAATTTCAATCCAATTTTGTAATATTCTATTAGCCAGATAACGAATGTTGAAGAGGACTTTCAAAGCGTCATCCATCTTAAGCCCAAGCCTTGTTTGGCGGCTCTAATGCCCACCAAAAACATGTCCAATATGCCTTATTTAATTCACCCCAATGTCCCCTCCAGTGTCGGCCCAGTGTCCCCCTTTCGAGGCAAGGCAAGCAATCCATCTGATTCAACAACTCGGAAAGTTTTAAATTTTATTTATTTGACTCTAAAAGTTTGTCCGCATAAGTTTTTTTTTTTTTTTTTTTTTTAAATAAAAATATCTTAAAAGAAAAAGTTATTTCTAACAAAATAAGTAAAAAATAAATTTAACCAAAGAATTGGGTAAACATTCTTGTCTTTCTATTTCTTAGACTTCAATGATTTGTTGTTTTGGCAGTTGAAAAAAAATATCATTTATGCATTTCTTTTTTGTGTTCGATAATGACAAAAACGCAAATAAATAAAATCCATTGTTAGCGAAAAACAATGCCCATAGAGCGGAAAATGTTTTTCTAGTAGAACGTTATATACTCAATTGATCACCATGAATAAATTTTACACACAAATTTTTTTCCCCAATAGTTACTTCTCTCTTCCCTTCACTGAGCTATCGTTAACTTTAAAAAAAAAAAAAGACATGTTTTATCCAAATAAGTTATTTTTCCACTTGAATTTTTATTTAAATTCCGAATTTGGGATATGTTTTAAGAAATGAAAGTTTTTGTTCAAATAATTATATGGATTACAAAAAAAAAAAAAAAAATGTTAATAATTTTTCATGCAAATCAAACCACTTAAAATATAAAAAATTTTGCCCATCTTTAGGTTTGGAACCAAACACAAGAAAACAAGTCATTTATACAAAAATAAAATAAAATAAAATATAAAATATACCAAAAGATAGTTCATTTTTTAGAAAATGTTTTTCATCAAAATAAACGAACCAAAGTTACTTTTGGATATATATTTTTTTTAAACGATAATTGAGTTGTAACAAGAGAAAACATGTGCAAACTTTACAAACTCAACACAACACTTAAGCATAACATTCTCGTTAAGGCCCACTATGAGTATGAGTCCACGGGATTGTAATTTGATACCATTTGTAACAATCTAAAAAAAATGCGAGCCACTAATATGGTTATACTTTAAAATGACTAATTAAGTTACAATTTAAACTTTTTACAATTGTTTATAAAATCTAATTCCTCTCAAAATATATTCGATGTGAAACTGATCAGTAAACACTTGTACAATACACACTTATCATAATTCGAAGAATCACACCATTCAAGTGACTATTCAAACTATTACTATGATTCTCCACTTGTGCTTTCCAGGTGGCTTTTCGTCAAGACTTGAGCTATTCACGAGGAATAGAATTCTCTATAGTCCTTATATTCTTACGGTACAAAGAAAGATGAGAATTGATTCCATTTAAAGAAGACCCAACATATGACAATTGAACTTTTAGAATTTGATTGAAAGTCTGGGGCTGAGAAATTTAGAGAAGAACCATTCCTTTTTGTAAAAGATTGATTGAATTCTATTATCACTGTCATCATTGAAGTGGATTGAAAAATGAGAGTTGATTCCAATTTGCAAGGAACTTTTACTTTTAGGATCAAAATACATAATGGGAGTAATGTGGACGTGAGACTTGACATTATGTGGGTTACATGATAGGACCTGTCAGCTTCAAGCACAATTGTTTTCTATTTTTTTTTTTTAATACAATTTTTTAAATTCTAGGAAAAAAAATTTCACCGCAGTTTAGGAATTTCGGAAAATGGATTGGATTGGGTTGTTAAATGTGGAAAGGAAAATTCGTAATGATTATTATCTTAAAACTTGCAAGTTGATCATTTGAGACGGAAAATACTTGTTTTAAAAATATTTGTGGAAGTGTAAAAAGTTACCAACCATATTTATGGAGAATGAATAAATTAATCAAGTAGTTTGTAAGTAAGTTTAAATTTGTTTGATAAAAAGATGTTTGAACATGTAATCTAACTTGATAATGAATTTGAGCTTAAGTTGTATTTGTGTTCGAAAATAAAATTAAATGAAAAAATTATAAACTTTTAATACTCGGTTAGATTTTATTTTTTTACATTAGCTGAGAATTCTACTCCTTGTACTCTCCCATCCAACCGCAAAACTGAAAAAAAAAAAAAAAAAAAAAAAAAAAAAAAAAAAAAAAAGAAAGAGTCAATTGAGAATTCTCCTCTGTATTGGCATTTACTAAGTCTTGGAAGAATAGGAATATGTTATTATCAATTTTATAGCTAATTGTTTTTTAGCTAAACCCCTAATTGTTGGCATTCTCACTTCATTCGCACTAAGACTTGGAAGAATAGGAATACGTTATTATCAAATTTATAGCTTTTTTTTTTTTTTTGGCTAAACCTCCGTCTAGATAAGTTTATTTTCACATCATAAATTGGACGCATGGTCTACTATTTTTCCTCAGTTCACGGAATGGGCTCAAAACCCGAATCTTGTTAATCTACAAAATGGGCTCAACGCCCAAATCTTGCTACTTCATGAATTGGATTCACAATCCCTATCATTGACAACATCACCTAGTAGTTCATGGCCCATATCTCTCATACTGGACGTATTGGGCTTAAAGCCCAATACCTTCTCTTATCGTTTTCATGTCCCACTTCACCCTTTGTTGTGACTTCATGGAATTTCCCAATTAGAGCCCATAGTTTAATCATTTAGCCTATTGAAGTTGTGAAGCCCATGCACATGCCTTGAAAGACCTAAGCATTGGACCCATTTGAATAAATAAAGAGGTCTAACCATTCACGCCAACTTACTAAGAGACAAAAAGAAGAAGTAGTGATCAACTTACTAAAGGCATCATCACTGCAAGACAAAGCTACCAAATCATGAAGAGTAACAAGGCAAATCCTTCCTCTCACTTGAAAGCATATTGGAAAAGCCAAAAAGGATCCCCCTTTACTTTGGAGTTTCGGCCAAAGCTCTAAGGAAAGTCTTGAGCTTCCCATTACTTCTCATATCAACAAGCCTTCATTTAGCCTAATAATTGGCTATAAGATAAAATAACTGCACATATCTATGAGATTAATAGAGCCGAGATTTCAAATATGCATGCAATAAAAAAATGGGGGAGAGGGGTGGGACACTAACATTGTATAAAGCACAATGTAACAACCCAACAATTTCCATTAAATCTTAAGTAAAATTAAAATACCAAATTAATATAGATTTAAAAAAAAAAAACCAAAAAAAATCAAATTACATTTTTCTTTCCACACCAGAAACGCATTATAGCGTAGCTCAGAAAAAGTAACCAAAAATAAGAAGACAAAAAGGAAAAATACTGATCGCGTTTCATCAAGTGCCAACAAGTCCAGGCAAAGCAAAATCTTCGCATACCTGACCTCATCTAATTATTATCCCCCAGAAAAACTGAAAAAAGTTTCCTTCCAATTCTCAATGCAAACACGTGACCAAACTATTTTACTGTACTTAGATAACCACCACGTGCACACCCCTCATTCTGACACTTTTACCCTCAATCATCAAATCAAAAACCCTCCCTTAGAAGACCATTTTCGTCATTCAAACATTTCAGAAATAGAACAATCTGGAATCTTATAATAGAATATGCCCCAAATTGTGCATCCAAAAACATTAAAAAAAGCGTAAACAACGAAATATCTAAAAATAAAAACAAAATCTCCATTTTTCACGTAGACCCCACTTGCTCGGTCTCTTTCTCTTTCTCTTTCTCTCACAGTCTCACCTAAATTGCTTCGCCGTCTCAGAAAAACCCTCACCTCAACAACCAAAAAAGTGTGGCTTCGCTTTTCAGAGCTTTATTTAGTACGTGATATATTTTGGGAAGGAATGGGTGCGTAGGTTAAGCTCACCCTGGTAGCGCAGGTTAACGTCAACTACAAAATTGTGATGCTTGCTGCACTGTGCGCTCGTCCCAAGCCTTGGATCCTCACCTCGCTTTCATATTCCTTCTTCCACGGCTCCGCGGCTCATCACAAAACCCGGTTTGATCAGAGTCCGATACACTTCGTCGACGGCGACCAGCGACGAAGGCGCCATCACTCCACCGATTGTAGACTCGGAGGTTCTTTTGTCGCCGGCGGTGGCGCGGCTTCCATATGGCACGCGATCACGCCGTGTCGAAGGAGCGGAGATTTACGGCTCCGGCAGAATTCGATGCTCCGTTGTGAGCGGAAGGGGGAGGGGTCGTGGAATGTTGCGTGGGACGCACGTCCAGCTCGATGGCTCCACCGGCCTGACTCGGCTTGGCTGCTCTTCGGCGTCTGCGCTTGCCTCGCCGTGCCGCCTGAGTTGACGGCTGATGAGAATCCCGAGGCGAACGCGGTCGTCGTGGATGAGAGAATCGACGGTTGCGATTTGATTGGCTCGAACGCTAAAAGCAAAAACGAAACCATCGACGGTTGCGCTTTAATTGAAAAGAATAGTAACGCCGCCGCCTCTGCTAATTACAGAGTCACAGGTTAATTAAATTTTGTTTAATTTCATTTTTTTAATGATATTATTGATTAATTAATAATTATTTGCTATAATCATAATAATTATGAATGATATTTAGTGCGATTTTGTTAAATTCATCAGGAGTGTTGGCTGATGGAAGATGCTTATTTCGAGCGATAGCACATGGAGGTTGCTTGAGAAATGGGGAAGAAGCTCCGGACGAGAATCGTCAGAGAGAACTCGCTGATGAATTAAGAGCTCAAGTATGACTAGTACTACTCTTAGTAAAACCTTTCAATTTCGGTTGGTGCCGTAAACTCGAATCGGAGGAATTTAATTGCTGATTGAATATTGAATTACCAGAGGTGCACTTGCGGGATTAGTCGGAGCAAAAATGCTCTCGACACCCGGTGCCAATAAAAAATAATGTGCAAATTATGATGTTCATTGTTTTATAATCGGTTAAATGATTTTTTTGTAGGTGGTAGATGAGCTTTTGAAGAGGCGAAAGGAAACTGAATGGTATGGCTTTTGTGATGATTGGTTGGGAGTGTGTGACTTTAAATTATGATTGTGCAAAATTTTGATTCGGTTATTGTTTTTATAGGTTCATTGAAGGAGATTTCGATACTTATTTGACGAGAATTCAACAACCGTACGTGTGGGGTGGAGAGCCTGAGTTGCTGATGGCTTCTCATGTTTTGAAGTGAGTTTGAGAGTCTTTCTTTGTAAATTCTGACCATTTTAGTTATATATATCAAACATCCAAGCCAATGAGCTCTAGCTCAATGGTAAACAAAACATTGCACATATTGAAATAGAGTCTGTCTTCTCATTTTGATTGTTGTGGTTACCGTTTTCCAATTCATTTTGGACTCTAGATGTTCATCATTTTGCGAATTTGGGTTTGAATTGCTATCATTTGCATTTTTATGAAGTTATTCAACTTTGGTTAAGTCTATATATTATAAGTATGGGATTAAGAGTTCAGTGGAATAGAAGGATGTGCTGCTGGATCATTTATGAACATGATGGAGTCTCTTTTTCATAATATGGTATCCAAATGCACCCATTATTAAAACAGAACTTCAAGTTCATATTCCAAGTTCAAGTGGTCTTTATCTATTGACTTATATCAAGCTCTGCATCTAATGTATTGTATTTACATTTTACACTACAGGACACCTATATCGGTCTTCATGATAAATAGAAGCTCAGGTGGTTTGGTAAACATAGCAAAATATGGTGAAGAGTATCGAAAGGATGAAGAGAAACCCATTAATGTGCTGTTTCATGGGTATGGTCACTATGACCTATTGGAGTCTTTCTCAGAAGAAAGTTGCCAGAAATAATCATGTAGAAGTTGGGTATGCTTTACATAAATCTTCTTGCCTGAATCAAATAAGTCTAAACAATCTTAGGAGTATTTTTTTCCACAGAGGAAGTGTTTCGGCTGATCTGCCTCAAGTTCAATAGTTTGCTGCAATTATCTCAATTTAAGCATTAGGCTTGTTCAAATTTTGTAGGTTCTACAGTTACTTTTCTCGTGATTTCAAATTTCAATATACGCATCAAAATGATGAAATAAATTTTTGGGCATTCAGGTTGGTTTATGGTTTCTTTAAAGGTGGTATTGATTCATCATTTCTCTCACAATATTCAGGGAAATTGGATTTCTATTATTTTGTGTATGCTGTAGGGTACGTTATACTTTGTAATCTAGTTTGCAGCACTAAGTGGAAATACCTGATCTCTGTCTTGTAAAGTTGAGGGCGGTGTAATATGCAAAGGTTTGAGTGGGCAAGGGTATTGTTGATGATGAAGCTGCTTGCCCTAGGCTGCCATGGAACAATATTGATACATGTCTCTTGAAGCACATCATGTATCTTTCTTTCTACAACTTGCACTGTATTGCTAGTATGATATTTAGTTTGGGCTTTGCATAAATTCTTCTGGTTGCGAAGCCAATGGACGGTGCTAGATTTTAATCTGTCTCTTTTACCACAATATCTTGAAAGTCTGAATGTTTAGGTTTGAAATCATAGTGTTGGAAAATCAATGCCTTTCTTATAACGCTACTTTATGTTCTTATGGACTTTTATGCTTCAAATTTGAATTAGACCTTTCTTTTTGCTAGTAGTCTTTTTTTTTTATTTATTTTTTTTATAACTTATATTTGTCACTTTTCAGGTATAGTATTTCAGTATTTCGTGTTCTTAAGTAAGAGGAGTAATAGATGAAACTTAAGTGTATAGTCCTAAATCATCTAAAAATGGTTAATTTTTTTTGGTTGATAAAATCTTAAAATGGTTAATTAATATTGGTTTCAGGTTGGAAGTTTTTCAGTGCATGTATTACGGCATCGTGTTTAGTTGTCAAAGATGACTTCTTAAATTAAAGTGAACAAAACAAAAGAAAAAAGTTAGAGAAAGGAGGACAGGAATTACATTTTAGAGAGAGAATTTGTGCGTGGCCCTCATGTTGCATTTCCTCTTTATTCATAAAATTAAATTATTATTATTATTATTATTTTGGGGGGCGGGGTGGGGATTAATTTTTGGTTGAGAGTGATAGTTACAAATTAGAAGGCTTTTTAGTTAAGAACAAAGTACATGTGAAATCTTTTTAAAAAATGAAAGGAATTAGGGGACTATAGTTTATATAAGGCTCTCCAATTAGCTCTTTTAGTCACTATCAAATTATGTGACATTAGTTTAGCTTAGAACTAATTTTCGAAAACTATAGTCTCTCTCTCTCTCTCTCTCTCTCTCTCTCTTTCTCTCTCTCTTCCAGATCGAGTTCATGGTCACAAGTTCTGTTGGTACGGTTCGAGATTCTCAAGCAAGGATTCTGGTGTAAGTCGAGATTATGGGCAGTCGACTGGCACATGGTTTCACATTATGGTTTAGTGGTTGTAACTATTTATTGTCCAGAGGTTTCAATGGTCAAATGTAGAGAGGACAACCTCTCCTTGCCCAGGGGTTTTGATTAAGATTTTTCAGGGTAACAGGAAGCATAGTGGACAATGAGAAAGATAATTAATATATATATATATATATTTAAATGGAAAAAAAAAAAAAAAATCTTAGCATGATGCATGTATATATGAATGGTAAGTTAGTTAAAATAGAAAAAGTTAGGGATTTAGCTTAAAGTTTGTTAAATTTTTATTGCGAATGTTTAAGCTTGTAAATTTACGTTACAAAAAATAGATAGCATCTTAAGAATTGAAATGTTGTTGATATCGAAAATTTACACAAATTTTGAGCCTATTTAACTACGGGTTTCAAAACATGTTTTCATGTTTGTAAAAAAGTAATGTGGGCCTCAATATAACAAATTGCGTTTGGCATACTGTTCTCATGTTTTTGCTCTTGAAACATGTTTGACAAATCATTGTGCAAACACAGTTTTACAAATCGATTGGGTGTGAAAAGTTTGTGATCAGGGATGTGTAATAATTCGGTGTTTTTTTCGGAATTTTAATTCATTTAGCCAAATATGAGGTCACACAGGTCACTCGCTTGGGACCCGCTGGAAAGATGCGACTATTGTGGGTGTCTATCCTAGTCGTCTATGCCTAGTTAGTGCGTAAAGACTTTGGAACTAATATATGTGCTGCCTTGATAATTGATGTGTTGCGTAATTTTTCACACGAAAATAATATCGAGAGCTTTACCAGGAGATGTCTGGAGTATTGGCCATCAATAGCTGCAAAAAATCCTTCCTGTAAAGCAAATAAAGATCTTTTAGAGGTGGTGGCGATTTACGCCTGATCACCTTCCGAAGATTAAGTCAGTTTTCTCTTTAAGTGAAAGTGTATATCCTTTCTGGTAGTATTTGCACGTACCTCTTTCTCTTTGTTTGTTGCTCTATTTATAGTATGGTTCTTGCCCCACTTGAGCTTCACCAGCTGGGAGGCTCTCACTTTGAGGGTGATAACGACATGTGACAGTCCTTTTTAGGCTGATTTGATGTTGGTACATAACGTATGAGACACTGTTTCTGAATTCATTCAATGAATTCGGCTAGTCAGTCACGTGACGATTCGTCTCGAGATACATGCATTGGACAGAGACTGCCAATATCCCACTGACCTCATTTAACGCATCTGAGAGACCGGTGATATCCGTTCTAGTCAAGTTGACTGGTATCCGTTCAACATAAACTACATGGGTTAGGATCTTTCCTTTTTCTCCGATGAAGCTTTGATGCATGGGATTCTTGGGCGGATCTTCCAATGCCACAAAGGGAATCGAGTTGAATGCCCGGCAACCGGTATAGTTATGCCCGGTGAACGGTTCATCATAGTGACGTGTCATTACGTATTTGAACATTTAATCTTAAATGGGCCTCATCCCAATTAATATGCTTGTCTTCTATTTCCTAGAATGGGCCTTAGCTTCCATTGTGGGCTCATTGCATCCCATACTCTCTATGGGCCTTTATATATACTAAAAAATATTTTCTCACACAATAGCCCCTCAGAACGGATTATTCCCGTCCAGAAATCCGTCCATCTATTAGGGTTTCTTGACGCGAACGATTCGTTTCTGACACGTGTTGAGATGCCGATTCATTCTCTGAGGATCTCTTCAGATCATTTTTGTCGTTTTGGTTTCGCATTTGTCTTGAGCAACGGGTCGCGTACTGTGTTTATGAATCATCATTGCACATCCTTTCCTCCATCTTTTCGCACGCTGGGACTTGATTGGTGGATGTGACCTTTCGGCAGATAGCTCATAAATGCTGGCTTACGGTTTCGAGGCTGACCCCCTATATAAGTTGGCTTCCGGTTCATTGTTCTGGCTTCTACTTCCTTCCTAACTCTCTTGTCTTCTTCTCTGCTCCCTGTGCTCTTGCTGCCCTCGTTTGACCATCGCTCTCGAACCTGATCCTCAGTCCTCCCTGCAACCTTGACCTGTAAGTTCTTTTCACTCCTCTGTCTTTATTTCATCCTCAGAGAAAACCCTTAGACATGGCAAAAACAAAGAAAACCCAGGGCAAACTAGCCCGATATGTAAATACCCCAGAGGCCATGGAAAGATTCCGCCGTCATTACGGGGTCCCTGATGACGTGCATTTAGCATATAGGTTTTGGGAAAATGCCATAACCGGTGAACCCGGGGATCTTATTATCCCTTTAGTAGCCATTATCGAAGGTGGAGTCCGTTTCCCGATTGACCCCCTTCTAGCTGACTTCTTAGATTATTTCCGTATTAGTCCCACACAAATAAGCCCCAACATTTTTAGGATAGTAAATGGGGTGGCAGAACTTCAACCGCCGGTTAGGTTTTAACCTAACCGTGCACGACATAATAGCCACCTACTTCCTTCGTACCACCCAACACGAAGCCTTCTCCTCTGAGGCCCAGGGACGTTAATAACACCCTGGTGAAATAGCCTTCCTGACACAAATAAGGAGATGACGGATGATTTCCTCCTTGTCAGAGGGAACTGGTATTTCCCTGGTCACCGGTGCCCCACCGTAGACGGGAAACCAGGTTAGGTTCTGTTGGACGGTGGAATTCTGCATATGGTATTTCTTATTTCTTTTTTGAAAACCTTCTTTTCTGACGTATTTATTCTTATGTTTTCTTTTTCTTTCTCTTTTTTTTGTAGAGGAGAAAAAGAAACAAGTCCAGGCCCACCTCACTGATCCTGTTGCCCTTCCAGGCCGTCTACGATAGTGAGGTCTGCGTGGACGAATACGCTAATCCCCGCTCAGCCTACAAGCTTCTCCGGTACATTCCTTCTGCACGGTCCTTTTTGCAGTGCAGACAGGTCAAAAACCTAGCGGAAGCTCTTGCAAATCCCGCCAACCAAATCTCCTCCCGCCCACGATATCCGCGATATGGCCGGGATCAACCTGAAGAAAGCTTCTGCCCCCCACCCGACCCTCAGGCTGAAGACATCTGAGCCCGTCCTCCCCACTGGAAGAGGAAGCGAAAAGGAAGGTGCCCCCAAGGGGGAGGCTTCCCAGGCAGCAGCTCCAACTGAGCCGGACACTGCTTCAGCTGCCTCAAAGATGCCTGAAGCCAGGCCAGCTGTTCTGCCCGGCGTTGACACTCTTACCGTCCACTGAGGACGCGGATGTGGAGATGGTGGGGACCCTTCGTCCCCGGTGAACGGGACCCAACGCTCCTCAGGGGTGTTAGCCCCATTTTGGGCACCTCTCTTGGAAACGGCCAGGGAGAAAGGGTGAGGACTAGACGCCACCGTTCTCCGGACAGGAGGGTCCGGGTCCAAGCACTGCCACCTGCCCTCTGTGAGGTGGCACGTTTGCCCGGTTGACATGGACGGTGTGGAGAAAGTCCACCAACCAAGAGGTCATCAACAATCTTCGCCGGGGTCTCATGATGGTAAGTCTAACGCTTTTCAACACTCCCTTCTTTCATTCTTATATTCTAAAGTCACTAACTTGATAAAACAAAATTTGACTTTGCAGGCCGTCCAGGGCTCCCTTGAGATAGGGTGACCGGTTTCAGCGCCAAGCCTGCTGAGCTGGAGAATTCTCTGAAGGGTCGCCACTCGTTCCGTTCAGCTCAAGAAGTGAAGTCTGAGCGGATGAGGAGGGAGGTGGAGGCCTACAAGGAGCAGGTCAGGATTGCCACCCTAAAAGAAGGACGAGGCTGACCTGAAGCTGGAGGACACGGCAGGACCTTACTCCGTAATGCATTGGAGGAGAACTCCAAAGGCTGAGGAGAGGATCCAAGGCTTTGGAGGCGGAGATAGCAGCCTAGGGAGAAGGCAGCTTTTGACCGGGGGTCAGTGGAGGCTCAAACAACAATGACCAAGCAGCTCCCGGGTATTTACAATGAAGCCTTTCAGGTAGGTTGGAAGGCCTTGTATTCCTGGGAGTCTGACGATATGCCCCCACTGCCTCCCCCAGAGGTCTTCCCCTATCCAAATGCCCCCATTGGTGTTCCTGAAGAAGAACTCCCTGAATCCCAACCAGCAGCTGATGATGTGGCCGGGCCGTCCAACTCATGAATTTCTTTGCCTTTACTTCTTTTTATTTTTATTCCCTGATCCTGCGTGATCTTTATATTCTCCTCTCTTTTTTGATTCCGGACAAGATTGATATTTGTTTTTGTATATTTATGATGGGTTTCCATTTTATGGCCATCATTTTTGAATTTCGCTACATTTATTCATCTTATTTATCTTGTTTGAGATATAACTGTTCATTCATGAATATTTTGACAATACACTATCTTAGTTTGAACGGAGCGTATGCTCAGATGCAATCATATAATGTATAATAACTTAAAAGACTTGGAAAGTTCAGCTTTAGAAAAGTTAAGGGACGATCTTACCCGGTTACACGGTGAAAGATCCTTTGTCTATACTCCAAGAATTATAATCGTTGGGGGAAGACTTGGTATGCTTGTTTTGAGCGGGTATGAAGTTTTAACCGCTCCTGAACTTTCATTGAGTATTCCTGCCCGGATGGGCGGTATGATCCTTCTTACTCATACCTTCACAATCCTCAGGTAGTTAAACCTTTACCTGATCAGCTCAGGGTTTTTGCCCCTCAAGGAGGTCTTAAACATGGGCATTATTACCCGGGTGACCTAGGCAGATGTTCTTATCTGCCATCTAGTCGCGGCTTTAAACTATTTAAAGTTTTATGCACCGCACCTGTTCTTGTCAGGTTTTTTATGTTTGCCTTTTGTAAAGGACTTTTGTAATGGGCGTTCATACCCGGGTGGCCAGCATGGACCTTCTTATCCATACCTTTAGGGCCATGATCTTTGGATAGTGAGTCCTTGATCACACCTGAGCGGATCAGGTTTTTTGCCCCTCAAGGAGGACTTTAACATGGGCATTCTTACCCGGGTGACCTAGGCAGACGTTCTTATCTGCCATCTAGTCGCGGCTTTAAACTATTTAAAGTTTTATGCACCGCACCTGTTCTTGTCAGGTTTTTTATGTTTGCCTTTTGTAAAGGACTTTTGTAATAGATAGAGAAGTTGCAAACTGAGACTTCATTGATAATACTTCTTTAGATTACAGATATTCCACGGTCGTTTTACAAGAGTATTCATTAGGCCCCTATTAGCCATAAAAGCCCCGGTGCCGGCCACAGATGCGATCTTGTACGGTCCTTCCCAGTTTGGTCCAAGTTTCCCATGAGTTGGATCTTGTTTAGCCCCCATAACTTTCCTGAGTACTAAATCACCAACTGCAAGCTCTCGAGGGTTAATCCGCTTTTCATATATTCTTCGCAGTCCATTCTGATAAGCGGCTAAATGAATAAGAGCTGAATCCCTCCTTTCTTCAGCTAAATCCAAGTCTGTGGCTAGACTCGTCTCGTTGGTGACCGGATCATAATACTCCGTGCGGATTGTAGGCAAGCCAATTTCAAGAGGAATAACTGCTTCAACCCCATACGTAAGTGAAAAAGGGGTTTCTCCTGTTGAACACCTGGGGGTTGTCCGGTAAGTCCACAGGATGCTTGGCAATTCTTCCACCCACCTCCCTTTGGCATTTTCCAGGCGTTTTTTGATTCCGTCCAGCAGTGTCTTGTTGGAGGACTCCGCCTGTCCGTTTGCTTGGGGATAGGCAGGAGTAGAGAAATGATTCCTGATGTTGTATTGCTCACAGAATTCTCTGAACGGCCCACTAGTAAACTGAGATCCATTATCAGACACCAGCACTCGGGGGATTCCAAAGCGGGTGATGATATTCTTCTAAACGAATCTTTTGGAATCAGCATCTGTAATATGCACCAGCGGCTCTGCCTCTACCCACTTGGTAAAATAGTCTGTTGCCACAATAAGCCACTGGCGGTTTCCCGGAGCCCGGGGGAGGGGTCCAACTATATCCAGTCCCCACTGGGAGAACGGCCATGGACTGGCAATAGGATTTAAACTGGCGGCTGGCTGATGTATGGACGGAGCAAACCGTTGACACTTATCACACTTTTTCACATACTGGGCGGCATCCTTCTGCATGTATGGCCACCAATAGCCTTGCCCTATGGCACGATGTGCCAAAGACCGTCCACCAGTGTGTCCTCCACATACGCCCTCATGGATTTCCCATAATAAATTCTGGACGGTGTCTGGGTGAACACATCGCAAATAAGGCCCAGTGAAGGACCTTCTATAGAGATTTCCTTCTTTGGAAACCCAATATCTGGGAGCTATCCTTCTTATCCGGTCAGCTTCCTTACGGTCTGTCGGCAATATATCATCTTTTTGATAGGCGAGTATAGGGTCCATCCAGCTGGGAGACTGGGCAACTGAGCATACTTCATTGATTGCGTCGCCTCCAACACTCGGGAGGCTTTGCACTCCAACAGAGATTATCCGCCGTAGTTCCGGGGTAACAGCTGATGCTAAACCGGCAAGGGCGTCTGCATGCCCGTTCAAGTCCCTGCCTATGTGCTCCACTTGAACAAGTTTAAACTTCTCCAGCAACTTCTTTGCCTCTGCAAGATATATTTTCATTTTCTCATCCTTAGCCGCATAGTCTCCTGAAATCTGATTCACTACAAGCTGGGAGTCGCAATAAACGGTCAGTGGATCTGCTTGGAGAGCAATTGCGCACCGTAGACCGTGCAGCAACGCTTCATATTCGGCCACATTGTTAGAGGCGGGAAAGCCTAAGCGGATTGCCAATTCCATCATCTGACCTTGGGGAGCGGTGAGTACCACGCCTAGACCTGAGCCTCTAGAATTGGACGCTCCGTCTATGTATAACTTCCACCCCTTCATATGTTGTATTGAAGATACATGGTTCACCCACATAGGTCCCATCTCTGCGGGGGTGAACTCAGCGATGAAATCCGCCAACACTTGTCCTTTAATAGAAGTTCTTGGGTGGTAGTTGATATCATAAGCCCCTAGTTGGGCTCCCCACTTGGATATCCGCCCGGAGAAGTCTGCGCTTCTCAAAACAGCCTTCAGCGGCTGCTCGGTCAGGACAATCATGGTATGTGCCTGAAAATAGTGCGGAAGCTTCTTGGCCGAGCATACTAAGGCAAAAGCCAACTTCTCGAGCAGCAAATACCTTGATTCTGCCCCGTCCAGAGTCTTGCTTGTGTAGTAAACCGGCTTCTGAACGTTGTAGTCCTCTCGCACTATGGCTGCGCTGACAGCATGCTCAGAGACAGCCAAATATACATATAGAGATTCCCCATTCACCGGAGTGGATAGAAGGGGGGCGGCTGCGAGATATTCTTTTAACCGCTCAAAAGCTTGGTCAGATTGTTCTCCCCAATGAAAGTTCTTCCCCTTATTTATTAGATCGAAGAAAGGGCGACACTTTTCAGATGCCCCGGAAATGAAACGGTTCAAAGCTGCCGCCATGCCGGTCAGCTTCTGGACCTCTCTTACCGTTCTTGGGGGCCTTAACTCAAGGATTGCAGATATTTGGTCCGGATTGGCTTCAATACCTCGTTGGGTAACCATAAATCCCAAGAATTTTCCGGACCCAACACCAAAAGCACATTTGGATACGTTTAACTTGAGGTGGTGCCTTCTCAACGTGTTGAATACAAGCCTTAAATCTCTCAGGTGATCTTCAGCATAGATACTTTTGACTACCATATCATCGATGTACACTTCGACTGTTTTGCCCAGCTGAGATGAGAACATTTTAGTAATCATCCTCTGATAGGTAGCCCCAGCGTTCTTCAATCCAAAGGGCATGACCTTGTAACAAAAGATCCCCCTTGGTGTAATAAATGCTGTCTTTTCTTCATCAACGGGATTCATGGCAATCTGATGGTATCCTTGGAAAGCATCCAGAAAGCTCATTCTTTGGTGACCGGCCGTGGCATCTACAAGCTGGTCAATCTTGGGTAATGGGAATGGATCTTTTGGACAAGCTTTATTCAGATCCGTGAAATCTATACATACCCTCCACTTACCGTTCTTCTTTTTAACCACGACCGTATTAGATAGCCAGGTAGGATAAAGAATCTCCCTTATTGCCCCCGCCTCAACTAACCGGTTAACTTCTTCACACACTGCTTCCTGGTGGAGTGGGGAAATCCGCCGTCCCTTCTGTACAACGGGACGGATAAGCGGATCCACATTGAGACTATGACATGCGAAGGCTAGATCTACCCCGGGAGCTTCATATGGATTCCATGCAAACACATCAGAGTATTCCATCAACAATGCAGTAAGGCCATCCCTCAGCTCATGTGAAAGGGATGCACCTAATAAAAAATATCTCCCTTGATCGGAGGCGGACATATAGTGCTTTATCAATTCTTCCGCACATTTCTTTTGCGGGGCGAGAACTTCATCCTCCACCCGCTTCTGTAACTGCTACTTGGCCGGCCTTGCCTCGGGCTCAGGCCCATAAGATATAGCTCCCTTCTGGTGGGCGGCCGCTATAAGACATTGTTTGGCCGTCACTTGGTCGCCTCTAACCTCCATTATTCCTTTTGGGGTTGGGAATCTAAGTCTCTGGTGCAACGTTGACGGGACAGCTTTCATCTTGTGTAGCCAAGGTCTTCCCAAAATTGCATTATACGGAGAATACGAATTCAGCACCCAGAAATCCGTTGGAGAGGAAATGGTCCCTGCATGGACTTTCACAGTAACCCGACCAACCGGCATCACTGATTCCCCTGAGAACCCATATAAAGGATCGACTTTCCGGTCAAGATCCTTATGCTCAAGGCCCAAGCCTTTGAAAAGGGAATCATACATGATCTCAGCAGAGCTTCCGGGATCAATTAATATTCTTTTCACCTCAAAATCGCCTATTTGCATGGTAACCACCAAGGCATCAGAGTGTGGGAGTTGCACCCCTTCTAGATCCCGATCAGTAAAAATGATTTCTTCAGTCATTTCTTTTCTCAGCCTTTTTGGAGCCGGGGTCACTCCTTCGGAGACTTGAAATATCTCCCTTAGATGGGCGGCTGCACGGGTCTCTGTTCTCAAACTATCAGCCCGTGCATGGCTGTGTATTACGTCAATGGTCCCAATAGGTGCTTTGGGCTTTGGGTCGTGCACTCGCTGTTGTTGATGCTTGGCACTGTCCACAAATTGATGAAGGTGCCCGTCTCGGACCAACTCCTCCAACAAAGCTTTATAATTCCTGCAAGTTTCAGTCAAGTGCCCCTTCTCTCTATGGTAGGCACAGTATGACATTGATTCCCTGGAGGCTGGGTCCCCACCTAATCGAGCCGGCTATACAAAATAGGGCTTGTTTTTTATCTGGGGCAATATTTTGAAGATCGGCTCTTTGAAGGTGGTGTTGATGGCCTGGAATGATTCCCTCGTGACCGGACCCATCTGTTTGGTATTGCGCGGAGCTCTGCTTGTTTCTGGTTGGGCCGATTTCTTCTGAACGACCACATTGTCACCGGATTGCCTCTGGGGTTGCAAGCCGTCTTCCTCAACACGGACATGCTGTTCTATCCGGGACATGAGATTCGACATATCAGGGGGTGGCTTCTTGGCCAAGGATTGCCTCAATTTACTCCCAACGGGGAGACCGAATCTGAATTGAGAAATAGCCACGTCTTCCCCACACCGGTCAATTTCATTATAGGTTTCCCAGTACCTTGCTGAATAAGACTTCAGACTCTCACCGGACCTCATAGCTAAGGCCATCAAGGAATCCACCTCCTTCGGTTTCCTCGTGTTGGTGATAAAACGGGTGGTAAACGCCTCAGCAAGTTCCGTCCAGGAGTGTATAGACCCGTGCTCGAGCCTGTCAAACCACCGGAGCGCCACATCGCCCAGACTGGAGGGAAAGATACGGCACATAAGGACATCATTCCCGTTGTGAAGTGTCATTGAACGCCTGTAATGACTCAGATGTGACACAGGGTCGGTCTTCCCATTGTAAGTAATCAAGTTGAGAGGGGCAATTCTGGCCGGTAGTTTTGCCCGCTCAATTCTTGAAGAGAAAGGGGAATGGGAGATTTGTCGCAACTGATTCCAGACCGGATTCTGATCTTTTTTCTCCGGTTTATGCACAGGGGATTTTCTTTCCGTCCTCCCCGTCTTGCTCCGTCTGGAATTTTTCGGGGCTCTGCGGTCTTCTTCTGATCGTTTGGGACAACGATGAGAGCTTTCACATGAACCAGAGTGGCTTCTTGACCTCTGCCTTCTTGACCTCTGTTGGTCACAGCTAGCTTGCACCTCTTTCAACTCTCGTAACTCCCTCTCTAGTCTCTCTATCTTTCGACTTCTTCTAAGGGCCTCGGCATCAATCACATCACGGGTAGCATGGGATCTTCCTCTTTGACCCTCAACCCTTTCTCTGTTTGCTTCAACACGAACTTCTGACATGACTCTCCTCGTTCCTGAGGGATTTGGTGGAGGGTTGTTGACCAAAACGAAAGCGTTTTCTCCCTCCATATGACTAGTTTCAACTGACAAACTCGGCTGACTTAGCTCTCGACTTCGTTTCCCACAGACGGCGCCAATTGTGTTGCGTAATTTTTCACACGAAAATAATATCGAGAGCTTCACCAGGAGATGTCTGGAGTATTGGCCATCAATAGCTGCAAAAAATCCTTCCTGTAAAACAAATAAAGATCTTTTAGAGGTGGTGGCGATTTACGCCTGATCACCCTCCGAAGATTAAGTCAGTTTTCTCTTTAAGTGAAAGTGTATATCCTTTCTGGTAGTATTTGCACGTACCTCTTTCTCTTTGTTTGCTGCTCTATTTATAGTATGGTTCTTGCCCCACTTGTGCTTCACCAGCTCGGAGGCTTTCACTTTGAGGGTGATACGACATGTGACAGTCCCTTTTAGGATGATTTGACGTTGGTACATAACGTATAAAACACTATAGCCATACTCATTCAATGAATTTGGCTAATCAGTCACGTGTGGATTGTCTCGAGATACGCACTGGACAGAGACTGCCAAAATCCCACTAACCTCGATTAATGCATCTGAGAGGTCGGTGCTATTTGTTCCGGTCAAGGTGTCCGGTTATCCGTTCAAGGTAAACTACATGGGTTAGGATCTTTCCTTTTTCTCCGATGAAGCTTTGAAGCATTGGTTTCTTGGGCGGATCTTCCAATGTCACAAAGGGAATCGATTTGAATGACCGGCAACCGGTGCAGTTATGCCCGGTGAACGGTTCATCATATGACGTGTCAATGCATATTGAACATTTAACCTCAATTGGGCCTTACCCAATTAAATGCTTGTCTTCATTTTCTAGAATGGGCCTTAGCCTCCATTGTGGGCTCAACGCATCCCATACTCTCTATGGGCCTTTATATATATAAAAAATATTTCCTCACACAATTGATATGTTGTTAGTGACTTCCATTCAATTTCTTGATGGAGAAGATCTGCTCAAATATAAAGAGAATTAGAGCATTATTATCAGCCTGAACATTTGGCTGAAAACAGCCAAATTTGAGGAGACCGTGCGCAAAACATGCAGCACTAAACTCCCCAAACGGCTGAAAATGTGCAATTGATGAACAGTAACTCATCCAATTTGAGGAGTTACTGTTCATCAATTGGGGGAATAAAAAAGACTTTTTTTAGTGTAATAGTGTTTTTTTCTAGTGTAATGTTTCGGGACTTGTGAAAAAATAAAATAAAATAATAAAGATATATTAAAAAATAGAATAGTAAAGTTAAAATAGAGAATCTGGTGTAGTAGTGCTTTAGTTAAATTAGCAAAAATGAATTTTTTAAAACCCAATTGACAAAAAAAATGAAAAGTCTGATAATAATGCTCTTAGAGGATGCAAATGTCATCATAGGAAAGGAATAATTGCTGCAGTGTGGTAGGTATGCCAAGACATGACATTGACATTGACATTGACATTTTCTATTGGTCAAGAAGTCCCATTGTTTTTCGAAAGTGGGTAGGGAAGTTGGAGGTCAAGGTAAGCAAGATGAACAAAAGGATTTTATTTCATTTTTGTTTTTTAAAAAAACTACTTAAAGTTTTGTAGAAATTTTGTTTTCCTACTTAATAGTCATCTGTGTTGATTTCATTTAATTACTTATGACTTTTTACAAAACACTTTCAATTTGTCTCGGATGTACTACATTAAGGGTTTGTTTAGATGAAAGAAAAGAAAAGGAGGAGAATATAAAATATTTATGTTTCTCATCATGTATGGTTGGGAGAATTGAAATATGAAAGTATAGAAAAGATTTGTGTTTTCCTTTGTTTGGTTGAGAAGAAAAATAAAATGATAGAAAATGTAATTTATATGAATGTAGTATTATTTCCCTAATTTACATAGTATAATAATAATTTTATTTTGCACTTTTTGGTTTGTCTTTTTAGCGTAAAGAAGAGATAGTTGTACTTATTATAAATAAATAAAAATTCAACAAAGTCAGCTTTAATTAAAAAAAGAAAAAGAAGAAGTTCAGTAAGGGATGACAAATAAGTCATTTGACTTCACAAGCCCTGCCCCCTCATTTTCAAATATGCATCATTTCTATTATATGTAAATAACTTTATATACCTATATCTACATAAAATAAAAAAAAAAAATAAAAAAACTTTATATACCTATAGATATTGCATTATTTTTGTGTATAGGTAGGGTGCAAGAGGGGTCTATTTATAAGATTATGGGTCTCACTCAAAATTAATGGGAGTTATAGTCCATTTATTCACATACATATTATGGGTCTCCTCAAGGCCACCTACCCAAGGCAAAGCTTTGCGTCTATCGTGGTACACGTGCTAGTAGGGTGTTACGTGTCCCCCTGGGATTAGTTGAGGTGCTCGTATCTATGGAACGCTGGTCTAGACACTCAAGGTTATCAAAAAAAAAAAAAGTTTCTAAAATAAAGATTGGGAGGTAGAAAGCAAGCCACTAACTCTCCATTAAAAATTTAAACCGCCACACATTGTCATTTATCAACCCACCTTAATCCAAATAAATAGCATAATTGAAGAAATTTTACAATTTATTCATCAATTAATGCAAAAATGCACGAATAGAATATGGTTCGGTTATGTATCAATCAAGAGGACTTATATTCTATTGATCCTAAGTCTGGTAAATTATGCTATATTTTTTGATAATTATGATAGAATTTAAATTTATGCTATATTGGTTATGAAAGAAAATGCAAAGTTAGAACTAAATTGATGGAGAATAATATACTACAATTTATTTAAGAGATTAATAGGATACTAGACGAGGTTGATTGCGGAGGAAACTCCTTATTTAACCATTGGATTGAATTAAACCATGTGAATTATGAAAGCTACTAATTCACCAATGAAGTAAAACTACATCGATTATGAAAGAAACTACTGATTTAGCAACTAAGTTGAATTAAACTACATCAATTACGAAAGAAACTACAAAGAGAATGCTAAGGAATGAAAACCACCAAAACTAAAGGATGAGCAGAAATTTTGAATCTATATAGCATTGCATAAATGAAAAGAGTTGCAATTTTTTTATTTTGCTAAACATTTTCATTACGCAGAAACAACAAGACAGTCTAACCTCCAAGCATCCCAAATTGCACAGGGTAAGGAGGAGTTATTACAGCAGAAAATAGAAACTTTGGGTGAAGGACATGTTTGGCTAATGAGTGTGCAACCTCATTTGCCTCCCTTCTCACCCAACAAAACAAGCAAGAAATAAAAGACTTACTAAGAGCTAAAATATTACAGCACAAGAAATCCCACTTAAAACATCAAAACATACCTTCGCGTCCCCTTCCACAACAAAATTCTCAAACCTCTCATCTTTTGGCAGATTTAAAGCACATAGAATAACTGAAGCTTCTGCCTACATAGGTTGACACAAAATATGTTCTATGGACCACGGCTTGAGCACCTGACCTTAGTCATCACGGGCCATCACTACTAGCTGAGTATGATCCTTTAGAACCGTTGTATCTACATTTAGTTTGATCGTTCCAATTGGAGGACAACTCCAACGAAGTGAACCTTGAGGTTTCAGGCTAAGAGTTGCATCAAGTGACTAGTGAGAGATGTCTCAGATGTGTGGGTGTTTATTGAGAAATGAGCCCTAGTACTTTTACATGCACATTGATCTTGTCATAAACCAAGTTTAAGCACAAAAATATAAGGTCACTACTAATAAGTACATAAACAAATAAGTAAACATTCCACAATACCAACTATCAACTGGTTGGCTCATAGCTCACAGCCTCTTAACAAGGAGATTGACACCATGTTCAGGCTCTGTGACCAACCTTAATACCGGGGAGTGTTTGTATTTGGGCGACAAGGACAATGAGAACCTGGACACAATTAGAGCTAGAAGAATTTTGAGCTCTGCCATGGCAAAGTTTTGCCCTAAACACGTGCGAGGCCCAACTCCAAATGGCATGTACACATAAGGGAGCTTGCATGCACCACTGACTCCATTGGAAAACCTTTCGGGGTTAAAGTTATTGGCATCGGGTCCCCAAATATCAGGGTCTTGATGTAAGGCCACCAACAAGGTCCAGACATTTACACCTTTAGGTACATTAATGTTTCCAAATTTCATGTCTCGCAATGCCTCCCTGGACATCACTGGCACGGGAGGGTAAAGGCGCAACGATTCGTTTATAACCATAGTCATCTGGCATTCATCAAAGCAAGGAAAGATTGGTGAGAAGTTGACAAAAAAGAGCAATGCATAGTGTTTTCTTTTTTTAAAGTCGTGGCCTTTTAATAAATTTCTCGATAACTTTTATTAACTTTATCTAAATCTTAAGTAGCCAAAAAAAGAAAAAGAAAAAAGAAGAAGTAATGGTGACTTAGGTGTGATGACTGATGAGTAGAATTGAGAATTTTCCTCCGAGTGATTATTCAGTAATTCAAGACTACAGATAAATTTGTAGTCCCCCTCTCACATGAATGGAGAACTACGTATTTATTTGTAGTCATGTACTACTCAATAAATTTCCTTTCCCATGTTAGGTGGTCTCACTAATTAAATAATGATAAGACCCATATTTTGTGAGAGAAGAACTATGCATTTATTTATAGTCCAGAACTACTGCTCATAATTTTCCTTTACCATGTTAGGTGTGTATTGAATGATTATATTTATGGGATTAAGATCTAGAATTCTTAGGGAACTCTATCAAATAGAGTTCTTTAAATCTTAACATTTCTTTTTAAAATAAAAGGTTAAGATGATGACATGTCATAAATCCACTAACATAAGTATAAAATAATAATTTTCCAAATCAAACTCACATTAACTCATCCGTTAAACCAAAATAAATGAAAAGGGAAAAATTCTAGAATATATACCTCTCCGTTCCTCCGATCCCTCTCAGACGGACCATCTCAAAAGCAATATCCATGGGAAAAAAAAATCCTAACAATGGTCCATACTCCAGAGTTATGGTAAGTTGGTAACAGTTTGGTGATGTGGGTTTTCGACATCATAGAAGCAATTCTCACCGTTTGCTCCCAAAAAAAAAATTGTAATTCTAACAGTCTGAACTGCAAATCTAACCCAGATTTTAATTCTGCGTGCAACTGTAATCCTTTCTTGTGCATTAAAGTTCAAGAATTTGCCCACTTTGGTGAGTGAATTCACAATTATGCCCCTCTTTCATTTCATTAGCAAAACTCAAACAGCCTTTTTGTTTTGGGGGGGGATGGGATGGCGTGGGTGTGGCCGTGTAGGTGTGGGTTGATGATCAGATACTTTGCTACAAGACAAGAGGAACTTCTCTATATTTGAGCATTATTATCCCAAGCCACCGGAATGTTACGATTTTTTTTTTCTTTTAATTATTATTCGGTGGGAATTGTTTTTAGGATTTCAAAACCTATGCCACTGAATTGTTACCATAACCATGGAGTATGGAGTATGGATTATGGAGGACTGTTAGGATTTCTTTTTTTTGGTGGTGCATTAACGGAAGGAATTATTTTGGTTTAACAGATGGAGTTAACGTGAGAGTGATTGAGTTTGATTTGGAAATTATTATTTTATACTTATATGGTGGATTGATGACTTGGCATCATCTTAATCTTTTGTTTTAAAAAGGAATGTCAGGATTTATAGAACTCTACTTGGTAGAGTTCCCTATAAACTCTAAAGGATCTTGATCCTTTGGATCAATCAAAATAAGGCAATCTTTGGAAGCCACACCTGCCTACCCCATCTGGTCCTTATCCTTGGTTGATAACACAAAGGTTAACTCCTAGGGAATGGATCAAGCTTAATATACATGGTTTATCATTATGGGATCTACTTTGTTGGAAATTGAAAAATTTACTTTGATTGGAAATTGAAACCGACTCACAAACTGTAGTTCAACTGATTTAGTAAAAAGGGTCACGTTAACTGGCGTTTGTAGGGTAACTGATAATGAAGTATTTAATATATATATTTTATGGATGTTTGTGAAATTTTAATATTACAATAATAAAAAAATAGTTTTTAAGAGTATTATAGTATTTTTATTTTAATATTAAAATTTTACTATATCTCGTAATTATAAAATTTCAAGATGATTATAAATCAATAGGTAAATTATATAAAATGTTTAAATCTTATTTATTTTAAAACCATACACAATATGTTTATAAATAAAATAATAAATAACATCCTATTAACAAAAACTTATAACATGTACATTAAGAATTAAAAAAAAAAGCGTAATCCAATAAATTGTTTTTAAGTGGCCTAATATTACTAATGGAAGAGAGAGAGAGAGAAAAGTGAAAAAAAGGTAGTGAATTCATGGGCCGGTGGGACCTAGTAACGGTAATAAATATGAGTTGAGTTATAACTCAAATTTCTCAAAACATCTCAACACATGTATTTGAATTAGGTATGGGATCTATCCTAAATTTGAGTTAATTTTTCAGAATGGACTCAAATGTATCAAACATAATTTTTTTTTTGTGTAGAATCCAATAATTTTGAATTCAAATCACAAAATCACTATGTGAATCCTGTGTACCAAACCGCACCTAACAAATTTGGGACTTGGATTGGTCTGTGCAAAGCAGAGGACTGATAGTGACATATGTCTAAAATTGAAAATATGTTGGACCCAACAATTCAATTATATATATGACACTTACTGTTTTCAATTATATATATGACACTTACTGTTTTCATCTTGCGAACCATGTCAGCATCAGGCAGCGGGCCATCTGCACATAGTTCACGGACCTCGGCACGAACCCTTTGTTGCCATTCTGGATTTGAAGCTAATAGCATCAAGGTCCATGTTGCAGACACTGCAGTAGTCTCGTATCCTGCTAAGTATATGTTCTTGCAATTATCAACAATGAACCGGTCTGTCTCATCTTCACCAAATTCACTATTGGTTGCACCTCCAAGTATCATATCTAACAAATCATTCTCTGATGCTCCTCCTTCCTTTCTTTCCTTTACTACCTTCAGAATCAAAGACCGGACCTCTTTTTCTAGCTTCCATGTTTCTCTATTGCTCTTAGTTGGAAGATACCTGAAAATTGTGACACCCACATTCACTTTGTGTACATTAAAGAACTTTTAAGGTAATAATGTTAACAAAAAGGCTTAATTATGTATGGACTAGGGACCCAAAAAAATAAAAAAATCAAACCTCACTCCAGGAATGCCAAAGGATAAGTTTTTTTTAGACATGTGTTCTTGAAGTTCTCTAAGCCTTAAAAAAATCTCTTCCCCTTTGGTATAATTGCTCCCAAAACAAGCTCTTGAGATCACATCTCCTGAAAAGGTTCTCATATATTCATCAATGTTGACATCAGCAATTCCACCTTCCCTTTCAATCAAATTAGTCCACGAGTTCACTAGTGTAATTGAGGACTCCACCATTAAGTTCATCATACCCTACAAGGCAAGGATTAGGACGGGTTATTTTTAAAAACGACAAAATATTATTAAAAATTATATCTTTGACTAAATTAAAAAAAATATTGAAGCATATTTATATAATATACCTTGACCTTCTCCATGTAAAGTTCAGGAGCTAGGATTTTCCTTTGGTGAGCCCATGTTGGTCCATTTGAGGTGAGAATCCCTTGGCCAAGTAGAGGACCAAGCTCTTTGTGCAGAAGAGAAGGCCTTCCTAAGTCTAAGGAAGTGCATATGCTTATTTCCTTTACCACATCAGGATGATTCATGTACAATATTTGTATGTTGCCAAGTGAGAACATAAATGTTGAACCTGTCAAATTTAGAATAAAAGAAAGTAGTTTAATAAATAAATAACAACAATATGAGAATTGAAAGTAATAAAAAAAGAAAATCAAGTACTAGGATTGATGTTCCTACCAAATTCTTTTCTCCAGAGCTCAAAGAATGGAAAGAGAGCGGAGGAGCAATTGTGGGTTATTGCTTGGCCTTCTTGTGGAGCCTTTGAGGCATTGGCTTTCATCTTCTTCATGTCACCAATGTTTCCGAGCAAAAAAGAGGGTGGAGGGCCTCTGATCCCTTGCTTTTGCAGTTTTGATCGAAGCCTTACGGGCTTCAATATTAGAGCATCACATATCTTTATTATCTTGCTAGCGAAGCCAATCAACGCAATTGTGATCATGATCTTGAGAAGAAGCAATGGAAAATCCATGGCTAGATTTTACTCTCTGTTTGTGTCAAAAGTTGTGGCTTGCCTTGCTCTTTTCAGTCTATATATAGAGAAATAAATTTTTTTTTTTTTTTTTTTTCTTCTTCTTTTGTCATTTTAATTTAAGGAAATTGGGCTAAGAATCTCAGGATACTTCTACCATTTAAAATGACTGAGTGCTCGTAATTTAAAATTTTAAATAATGTAACAGTCTATATATTGTTAGATTTGAGATATTTAATCTAGACCATGAAATGAAGCCTTTTCATTTCATTTTAAATGTAGAGGATTTTTGTCCCATTTAAATAAGCCATTAAATGAAACAAAAAGTAATGTACACATGAGCAACACATGAGGGATTTTGCTCAATAACTTGATTTTTAAAGCAATTTTGCAAAAAACACTGTTTTGAAATGGAACTTAGAAGAGACAAGTTCCGTAAAAAACACTGTTTTCGAACACACATATCGTTTTAAAAAAAAAAAAATTTGACTATTGAAATATGGTTAATGAGAACAGTTCCATTGAAATATGATTGCCCATATTAATTAGAATAGGTGAGAACCGGTGAGAGAATTAATAAGAAAAGTGGAACTCGTCTCTTCTAGAGACGAGTTTCATTGAAATATATCACTTTTTTCAGCCCACGTTCATTTCATTTCTGCTCTCTCTCTCTCTCTCTCTCTTTACTCTTTACACTTAAACCATGTTCTTATTTTTCTTCATCCTTCTTCACTTTCCCAACATCATTGATCAATAAAAAGGTAAAACAATATAAATTTTGTCAAGTATGCTTATAGTTTAATATAACAATTATTTTCTTAGATTTGTTTGATTTATTTTGGGAAGAAGTTTTAGTATCATTTTTTGATTTACATGTTGTTTAAAGTTATTAACTTATAAACGTTTTTTGTGGGTGTTGAACATTTATTGTATTCCTTTGGTAAACATGAAGCATCTCTCTATTCCTTGCATAACGTGAAGTATAATGTGCTATTCAGTTTTTTTTTTTTTTAATGTCACTAACAAGCTGTAAACTATATATAAATTAAATATGTTTGAACTAAAAACTATCTAAGTTAAGTCAAAAAGTTTAAATTAAAATAAATTAATTTATAATTTTCTACATTAAATCTAGGGAGTTTCAAAACTCTTTACGTCACTCTTTCTAACGTTGTTGGACCCATGATGGTCAACTTTTCTGGTGAAAGTGGAGCCAAATACTTTGATGAACGTAAGGCTCAACAATTAATACAAGATGAACAGATGTTAAAGGGCACAAACTTGTTCGTTAGGAATAGGAATAAGGCATTAGCAACATCTAGAACTCCTCACTAAAGAACAAATTTCTTGGAGCATCCAATTAAGGTTATAAAAAAATGTTTAATATCATGGTAGATCATGCATATGACAAATATTATGGAATTCTATTTTATCTTAGTTGACGTCAATCAATTATTGTAGCAGATATCAGTGGCGACTCCAGGAATTTTTTTCAGGGTGGTCATTGAAATATTTTAAAATTTTAAATAGCCATTAAAAAACGTAAATTATATAAGATCTAATAAAATGAGAACTTGAATATACTCATATCATTAAAAAAAAAAAATGAAGTTTTACAATATTTTTTCTAATTATAAACAATAAAAAAAAAAGTTTAAATCACTAGAACTGTTTTATTTAAATCAAACGAAAACTTACCCTATTGTTGTGATTGAGAGGAATCGAGGGACAAGAGATAAAATGTTAAGAGTATGAGAAAATAGACACTAAAATGTTGTGGTTCCAAAGGCAAAGAAAATAAAATAACAGTGAAATAGAATATTAAATAGGACCAAGTCTTTGGAATCTTAAGTAAAAAGTATTTGATATTTTATTTAAACAGTGGAGTCAGGGATATAAAATATTTCGGTACTAATTAATATTGAGATATTTTAATTTATAAATTCGATCATATTTTATGTCAATCTTTAGTTTTAAATGTTAGTCCCAATAATAATAATCAACACTTATATTATATAATGAAAAAAATAGAAACTTCAAAATTCACTTTAATATTTGAGTAAGTAGACATTCAGCCAAAAAAAAAAGAGAGGTACTGATCATAACAAAAACAAAGAAAGGAACATAAAACAAAGAAAAAAAAAATAGAAGGCACAGGTCTCAAAACATAGAGCTTCACACGTTATTGTTTTACTTTCAACTCTTTCAAATATCTTAAATATCTTATTCTCACACGTGGAGGGACAATGACCACAAACTAGAAGGCACATAAAACAAAAAAAGAAAAGAAGTAGAAACAGAGGAACATATAGAATTATTTGAAGAAAGAATGCAGAGAAGAAGATGAAGGGGCGGAGACGCGGAGAAGAAAAAGAAAAAGAGGAACAGGGTGTTCATGATCTCAATTTAGGGTGTTCAATATTATTTGAGGGTGTTCAATGTGTATATATAATTTTTTTTTCTTCACTTTTTTAAGAACTCAAGCATTTTTTTAAGAACTCAGGGTGTTCAGCTTTTTTAAGAACTCAGGGTGTTCATCTGAACACCCTGAACAACAAGTGGAGCCGCCCCTGGCAGATATCATGGAATGTCCCACAGGATTTTGTTTAAAACTATTTTACACGAAAAATATTATGGAATCCTTTTTCAAAGTTTTAGAAAGATTTAGACTTTACCATGATTGACGCATTTTTCATGGTAATGTCCACAATTAATACAAGATTGACGCATTTTTCAAATCTTCTTACATCTAATTCTCGAGTGATTATTCAGTAGTACAGGACTACAAATAAATGCATAATCCTCCTCTCACATGAATAGTGGGTCCCACCACATAAATGTATTTATGAGAGGGAGATTACACATTTATTTGTAATCCTGGACTACTAAATGATCACTCCTAATTAAATTCATAGTAGGACCCACTATCCATGTGAGAGAGGAATTAGTATTTATTTGTAGTCTTGAATTACTAAATAATTTTTCGTAAATCTCTCTATTGCACTAAGATTCTTGATTTCTTCCATCATACACTCATTCAAAACGAGGTTATATATACGTTAACCATCTTTCGTTCTCTCATTACTGATTCTTGATTTCTTCCATCGTACACTCATTCAAAACGAGGTTATATATACGTTAACCATATTTTGTTCTCTCATTACTAATAGTAAACACACTTAACATACACATATATACGTTAACCATCTTTTGTTCTCTCATTACTAATAGTAAACACACATAACATACACATATATACGTTAACCATCTTTCATTCTCTCATTACTAATGGTAAACATGCCTAACATACACATCAATGTGTATATAAAATTTTGGAAAAGTGGCGTAGTTGGTAGTTGTCACATCGATTAAGTTATACTTTTAGGTCAATATAACACTTGGCCACGTGCCAATTCAGGATATATTTGTTTTTAGGAAGAATTCAGGATATACAAACAGGCCAAAGTTGCTAAAAAAATGCTTTTTTTTTTTTTTTTTTTTTTTTAAGTTTTTGGGTCAAACATGACTCTTATGATGTTTATTTGAAAAATGGACTCATTCAAAATCGTCTTTGTGAAAGACAATTTTGAACGTGAAAATCGTCTTTGTGAAAGACACTTTCTGACCAAATTTTTCGTTTTTAATTTACTGACGTGGCCATTTTTTGCCATCTGGATATTACTAAAAATCGTCTTTAGAAAAGACAATTTTTGACAAAATTTTTATATTTCTCAAAATTGTCTTTTCTAATGACAACTTCTGACCAAATATTTCTAATTTAAAAAAAAAAAAAAAAAAAAAACGTGAAAGTTGTCTTTTGTAAAGACAACTTTCAGGTTTGATTTAAAAAAAAATTAACAAAAGTCGTCTTTACAAAAGACAACTTTTAGATAAATTTTTTTTAAATCAGACTTAAAAGTGTCTTTACAAAAGACAACTTTTGACCAAATTTGTCAAAGTTGTCTTTTGTAAAGACGACTTTTGGTTAATTTTTTTTAAAATCAAACCTGAAAGTTGTCTTTACAAAAGACGACTTTTGATCAAATTTGTCAAAGTTGTCTTTTGTAAAGACGACTTTTAGTTAATTTTTTTTTTTAAATCAAACCTGAAAGTTGTCTTTACAAAATAATATTCAATTTCTGTCCAAATAATGTATTCTAAAAAAAGTATAAAGTAAGTAAGACATTAGGAAAAAATATATTTTGGATCTTAACAAATTTTGTAGCATTCAAAAAAAAAATATTTACCTCTCAAAAGGACATTAAAAGGACCTCTACTAAGTTAAATTGGACACTAATTTGAAACACCAAACTAAGAATATATGCAGAAATTTCTTAATTTCATGGAAGACTTTGCTTTTAGCATGCTATAATAATATTATTGATTAGTCTAAGAATAGAAAAGTGAAGTGGGTACTAAAAATTTCTATTCCAAAAATAATAACAACAATACAAAATCACTTTATTCTATACAAAAGACAAAGTATAGAATAGACACCTGTCGGTATATTATTATTAACTCTCTTGACTAGTTATCTACAACTACAATAATATAATAGACCCAAATAAAAAAGACAAAGAACATGCTCTAGGATAAAAAAAAAAAATTACACAATAAAAGACAAATGAGTGAACATAAATTTACCTTTGTGTTGTGGAGATGAAAACAAATGAGAAGACCCTTATGAGTGTTAAGAGTAAAAGCCTGGAAGAGACCCCACGGGAAAGGAGGAAAAAGTTCACAAAAATTACACAATGTCTCAAAGTTTTTGTTTCAGAGTACCATAAGTCCGTATAAGCATATATGTAGTTTTTTAAGAGAAAATCGTCTTTCAGAAAGACAAGTTTTGAAGATTTTAGTAAAAGTAAACGTCTCATCTAGATCTGCACGTACTTCAAAAATAATTTTTTTTTACTAGAAATCGTTTTTTCTAAAGACAACTTTCACGTATTTTAATTTTATCTAAAAGTCGTCTTTACAAAAGACGACTTTGACGTATTTTTTCAAATTTAAGAAAATTTTGGTCCAAATCTTTACAAAAGACAACTTTGACAAATTTGGTCAAAAGTTATCTTTTTTAAAGACACCTTTTAAGTCTGATTTAAAAAAATTTATCTAAAAGTTGTCTTTACAAAAGACGACTTTGGTTAATTTTTTTTAAAATCAAACCTGAAAGTTGTCTTTACAAAAGACGACTTTCACGTTTTTAAAAAAAAATTAAAAAATATTTGGTCAAAAGTTGTCTTTAGAAAAGATGATTTTGAGAAATATAAAAATTTTGTCAAAAATTGTCTTTTCATTTATAGTAATATCTAGATGGCAAAAAATGGCCACGTCAGTAAATTAAAAACGAAAAATTTGGTCAGAAAGTGTCTTTCACAAAGACAATTTTCACGTTCAAAATTGTCTTTCACAAAAACGAGTTTGAATAAGTCCATTTTTCAAATAAATATCACAAGAGTCATGTTTGGTCCAAAAATTTAAAAAAAATGCATTTTTTAGCAACTTTGGCCAACAGTATATATTAACTTTATGCTACTTATGGCATGATCCTTCTCCTTTGTCTTTCTTTCAAGCATATAAATCAAAGGTTGTCGACCATCACTTCCCATACCTAGAAGGGTGAATAAAATAATCCTCTCTGTCTCTCTCCCTATTAGCAATGGCAAAAAGGTCAGTAACTAGTGCTTCACTAAGTTTTTTTTTTAGTTTTCAAGTTGATTTATATGTGCTTCACTAAGTTTTTTTTTAGTCTTCATGTTGATTTATGCATGTGCTTATTTTTCATCTAGTTTTGTGTTTCTCATGTTTCACTTTAGATTATATCCATTAAGATCAACTATAATGTAACGAACATAACTATGATGTGACAACTGACAAATTTACAGCACTATGTCATGTATATACCTTATATATTTTGTCGGAGTTAATAGCATTTTTGTCTAGTGAAATGGGGGTAATTAATTATAAATTCAATGAAATAGATTCTATTCATTTTTTAAGTGAAATGGAAAGAATTTTGTGTTTTGCGTATGTTAACTCCATTCAACATAAAATAATATATGCTTAAACAACATCATTTTTAATCATAATTACTAGGGATACCGTTTTCTGGTTTTCCCAAGTAGTAAGTTGGGTCTAATAGTTTTTTCCTTTTTTCTTTTCCATATCTCTAGTATTACATAGTACTAGTCGCAAACCCCGTGCGATGCACGGAAAAATGACTTAAAATGAAATCTAAAGAATTATTGTTCTAAATATGATTTTTTCTGTCTTTTATATTTTGTCTAAATATGAAAATTGATAATTATTAAAAGACATTATATATCAAATATATTATAGTATTAGGCATTTATTATGATTTTGTTTATATATATGGAACAATATATTATTTCTATTAAAGAAAACAAAATATGTCAAGATTCTAATGAGATGTTTAATTATAGAATAAAATTTAAATTCAATTAAAAATATATATATATTAAAATAATGAGGTGTAAAATTGTGGGACCAGCTTATGTGGCACAATGTTATGAGGTCAATCAAAAGTAAAAAAAAAAAAATTCGGTTTTACATGATAGTATAGATTTGAAAAAGGCAATTCTATCTATAACCATTAATGAGATGGCGTTAAGTGCCACATGATCTTTAAAACTATGGGTACGTTTGGTATACTGTAATAGGTCTTATAATGTAATAGCTATTCATAAGGAATAACTATTCGGTTGTTTCGTTATACTTTCATTACAAGAAATAGTATTTCTTAGGAATGGTTATTCTTCAAAATGAGGAATAGCTATTCCTTATAAAAATAGGCGTAATAACTATTTCTTAGATTACGTAATAGCTTAAAAAAAAATTTAAAAATTCGAAAAACCATAGTTAACTACAACTTTTTTTTTTAAATTCTCTCTCTCTCTCTCTCTCTCTCTCTCTCTCTCTCTCTCTCTCTCTCTCTCTATATATATCTATATATATATATATATATATATATATATATAACTATATATAATTAAAACAAAAATTAGTAAGGCGGTAGAACCAGCCAAGTATATATTAAAACAATTTTAATATAATGGATATGAATGCAAGAAATTATCAGAAAGTAATCACTTTATATTGAAAGTAATGACTTATAGTTTAACAAAGGAGTTTAACAGATACACTGGAGGCTAAAAGTTTCTTTCTTCAAATTGCATATCCAGAGGTGTAGGCCTGGGATACCAATTTTTTGTGAAAGTGGTTGGGTTTGGTTTTTTATTAATTAGTTATTCTTTGGAGTTTACCAAAAGCTTTTTCAAGTTTATCAATCTCTTCATCAGAGGTTGTTTCTGAATTTGAAGAGCATGTTTCAACATTAGAACCCATAATAAAAAAGAGAAGAAAATAATCTTTGATAAATGGAAATCTGTAATGAGAGATCTAAGGATGAATATTCACTTATTTGATTTTGTTGATAATTATTATTCAGAATTAAAAGAATTAAATGTTTTAACCACTTCAAAATGGACAAAACATGATAAAACCACTGTTGAATCCTCACATCCACCCAAAGATATATATATATATATATATATATGAGAGAGAGAGAGAGAGAGAGAGAGAGAGAGAGAGAGTTGGGTTTTGATTGTTATAATATATATATATATATACCCAAGTCTCCATATTTTAAAAATTTTGCCCCCTCTCTCTCTACTCAAGTCTCCATTTCTTTTTTAAAAAAATTGCCTCCCTCTTTCTCTCTCTACACACAAGTCTCCATTTTTTTTTTTTAAATTGCCTCTCTCTCTCTCTCTCACACACACACACACACACACACACACACACACACACACACACACACACACACACACACACATACACACACACACACACACACACACACACACACATATATTATACATATATATAACACACACACACACATATATATATATATATATATTTATATAACATTCAAAATCCAAGTCTCCAAAATGTTCTAAAATTATTAATACTCGTATAATAAACAGTACTTGTATATTAATTATGTTGTAGTAAAATATAGAATACATATTCAGGTTCTATTCATGTGTTATCACCAAACAGATAAATGGTAATAGTTATTACATAACAACTTCTTTTATTTTTTGTAATACTGATTCCTATTACAGCATACCAAACGTGCCCAACGTCGTGTTGTCAGTGTCAATAAATGTTTTTTTTTTTTTTTTAACTATATATATATATATTTTTTTTTTCCCGGGGGGGGGAGGGGGTTTAATCTATTTTTCTATTTTTTAAATGCGGTCACTTTTTCATTTTTCCCTTTGATTTGGTTTGGAAACAAACACACTAAAAAAACCTTAGAGCAAAAAAAGTTCACCACCTTGACTCTCACCCTCAGTGAACATGGTCTCATCTTTTAAAATACTAATAGATAAAAATTTGTTCAGTTTCACCATTTTCTTAGCATTGAAACAGCAATACAAATGAGAAAATTTTCCATAATTTTTTCATCTACTAAATGTTGTGCGAAAGGGCCTCCGAAAGCACTCTCACACCAAGATTGATTGTGCAAAATAATTATGGCTTGAGAAAGATAATAAAAAACAACTATAGAACGAAGGAAACTATAAAGAAAATAAACAATCACACGAACACCAAAGATTTACGTGGTTCGGCTTTTGGCCTACGTCCACAAGCGACGACGGAGAATTTCACTATCAAAGATGAAGATTACAAATATGGTGTAGAGGCACTCTCAAATCCCAAAACCCCAATACACGCAAATAGTTCTCTCTCACAAATAACAAATAATAGAGAATTACTATTCCCTATTCAAGTGGGCGGTTCTAAACAAATACCAAATACCAAACCAAATACTAGAGAAATTGTGAATTTCCTCTAGTCAAATTGCCACTATGCCCAAAAACTCACCAACCCGCAAATGGGACACCCGTCAAGGAAACATCTTGTCCCTTCGATGTATGCTTTCAAGTGATGTTGCCTGTGTTTTCATGCCCAGCGGTGCGGACTTGGCGCTACTCGATGCTTCCTCATGCTTGTCAAGCCTCCATGCTTGGCATGCTGTGGTTCGTTTAGTGGTGTTGTGGTCTAGTGTACGTGATGGCATGTGAGTGGTGTTAAGGTTGTATGGCTTGGCTGGCTCCGTGCTTGTGCATCGAACTGTCTAGCGTACTGCCCCTCAATTATGTTCTCTTCTCGAAACCAAAACTGAACTGTCAAACAAATATTTCATGTATTCACTACTCAAACCAAAGTCACACAGGACTAGTAGCAGTACCTAATCAAATATGCAACACCACCAGGAGAGAGAAATCTCTCACAAAGAGTTGCGACAAACAAAGAGAGAGAGCACCTAAACAAATTGCTGCACAACCTATTTCTCTATTCCTCTCGGCACTTCTTCTTAGCAACCCATACCATTATATTCATATACGGTTCAATTCAAAGTCAACTAGAAGTAGAACTCCTATTACCTATTGAACTCCAAAGCATGTAGAAGAGTTTCAATTAAAGTTTGTCTTCAACGTTAACTAGGGCTATAAGTCCTATCTCTTGTAGAATTCAAACACAATACTGTGTTGCGTAATTTTTTAGATAAAATAATATTGAGATTTTCACCAGGAGATGTCCTGAGTATTGGCCATCGACTGCTGCTAAATTCCTTCCTGTAAAAAATAAATATTCTTTAGAGGTGGTGGCGATTTACGCCTGATCACCCTCCGAAGATTAAGTTAGCTCTCTTTGTATTTGTTTCAAGTGAAAATATATGTGCTCTCAAATAGTTTTTGCGCGTACCTCGTTCTCTTTGTTTGCTGTTCTATTTATAGTCTGGTTCATGCCCCACTTGAGCTTCACCAGCTGGGAGGCTCTCACTTTGAGGGTGATAAGACATGTGACAGTCCTTTTTAGGCTGATTTGATGTTGGTACATAACGTATGAGACACTGTTTCTGAATTCATTCAATGAATTCGGCTAGTCAGTCACGTGACGTTCGTCTCGAAACATGCATTGGACAGAGACAGCCAATATCCCACTGACCTCATTTAACGCATCTGAGAGACCGGTGATATCCGTTCTAGTCAAGTTGACTGGTATCCGTTCAACATAAACTACATGGGTTAGGATCTTTCCTTTTTCTCCGATGAAGCTTTGATGCATGGGATTCTTGGGCGGATCTTCCAATGCCACAAAAGGAATCGAGTTGAATGCCCGGCAACCGGTACAGTTATGCCCGGTGAACGGTTCATCAGTGACGTGTCATTACGTATTTGATCATTAATCTTAAATGGGCCTCATCCCATCCATATGCTTATCTTCTATTTCCTGAATGGGCCTCAGCTTCCATTATGGGCTCATTGCTTCCTATACTCCTTATGGGCCTTTATATATACTAAAAAATATTTTCTCACACAATAGCCCCTCAGAACGGATCATTCCCGTCCAGAAATCCGTCCATCTATTAGGGTTTCTTGACGCGAACGATTCGTTTCTGACACGTGTTGAGATGTCGATTCATTCCTCTAAGGATCTCTTCAGATCATTTTTGTCGTTTTGGTTTTCGCATTTGTCTTGAGCAACGGGTCGCGTACTGTGTTTATGAATCATCATTGCACATCCTTTCCGCCTCTTCGCACGCTGGGATCTGATTGGTGGATGTGACTCCTCGACAGATAGCTCATAAATGCTGGCTTACGGTTTCGAGGCTGACCCCCTATATAAGTTGGCTTCCGGTTCATGGTTCTGGCTTCTACTTCCTTCCTAATCTCGTCTTCTTCTCTGCTCCCTGTGCTCTTGCTGCCCTCGTTTGTCCATCGCTCTCGAACCTGATCCTCAGTCTTCCCAGCATCCTCAACCTGTAAGTTCTTTTACTCCTCTGTCTTTATTTCATCCTCAGAGAAAACCCTTAGACATGGCAAAAACAAAGAAATCCCAGGGCAAACTAGCCCGATATGTAAATACCCCAGAGGCCATGGAAAGATTCCGCCGTCATTACGGGGTCCTTGATGACGTGCATTTAGCATATAGGTTTTGGGAGAATGCCATAACCGGTGAACCCGGGGATGTCATTATCCCTTTAGTAGCCATTATCGAGGGTGGAGTCCGTTTCCCGATTGACCCCCTTCTAGCTGACTTCTTAGATTATTTCCGTATTAGTCCCACACAAATAAGCCCCAACATTTTTAGGATAGTAAATGGGGTGGCAGAACTTAACCGCCGGTTAGGTTTTAACCTAACCGTGCACGACATAATAGCCACCTACTTCCTTCGTACCACCCAACACGAAGCCTTCTCCCTGAGGCCCAGGGACGTTAATAACACCCTGGTGAACAGCCTTCCTGACACAAATAAGGAGATGACGGATGATTTCCTCCTTGTCAGAGGGAACTGGTATTTCCCTGGTCACCGGTGCCCCACCGTAGACGGGAAACCAGGTTAGGTTCTGTTGGGACGGTAGAACCATATAGATTTTTTCTTCTTTTTCTTTTTTTTTTTTGAAAACCTTCTTTCTTGTATTTTTTTTTCTTTTTTTTTTTTTTTTTCTTTTTTTTTTTTTTTTTTTTTTGTAGAGGAGAAAAAGAAACAAGTCCAGGCCCACCTCACTGATCCTGTTGCCCTTCAGGCAGTCTACAATAGTGAGGTTTGCGTGGACGAATACGCTAATCCCCCTCAGCCTACAAGCTTCTCCGGTACATTCCGTCTGCACGGACCTTTTTACAGTGCAGGTAGGTCAAAAACCTAGCGGAAGCTCTCGCAAATCCTGCCAACCAGTCTCCTCCCGCCCACGATATCCGCGATATGGTCGGGATCAACTTAAAGAAACTTCTGCCCCCCACCCGACCCCAGGCTGAAACATCTGAGCCCGTCCTCCCCCTGGAGAGGAAGAGGAAAAGGAAGGGTCCAGCAAAGGGGGAGGCTCCCCGGGCTGAGACTTCGGTCCCCCTTGTGGAGGTTAAGGCATAGGCCGGTCAGGCACAAGCTGTTCTGCCTGGGGTTGACACTCTTCCGACCACTGAGGAGGTGGATGTCGAGATGGTGGGGCCTTTCGTCCCCGGTGCTGGCCCTGACGCACCTGAGGGGTTAGCCCCGGTGTGGGTTCCTACCCTGGAGGCGGCCGGGGAGAGGGTGAGGACTAACGCCACTGTTCTCCGGACGGGAGGCTCCGGGTCCAACACTGCCACCGCTTTCTGCGAGGTGGCACGTTTGCCCGGTGACATGACGGTGTGGTGTGGAGGCAGTCCACAAACCAAGAGATCATCAACAATCTTCGTAGGGGGCTGATGATGGTGAGCCTAATATTTCTCAAACTCTCTCTCTTTTTCCTTTTGCTTCTAAAGTCACTAACTTGATGAAAATATTTTCTTTGCAGGCCGTCTAGGGCTCCCTTGAGATAGGGGACCGGTTTCAGCGCCAAGCCGCTGAGCTGGAGAACGCCTTGAAGGTCGCGACTCGTACCTTTCAGCTCAGAAATGAAGCTCAAGAGCGGCTGAGTAGGCCTTGAGGTCGTGGAGGCCTATCAGAAATGAAAGGACCAGGACGTCAGGATTGTCCACCCTAAAAAAGGACGAGGCAAACCTGAAGGTGGAGGAGACGGAGGACCTTCTCCGTAATGCTTTGGATGCAAACTCCAAAGCTGAGGATAAGCTTAAGGCCCTGGAGGCAGAAATAGCGGCCAGGGAGAAGGCAGCCTTCGACCGGGGACAAGCAGAGGCTCAAACCATCATGACCAAGTAACTCCCCGGTATCTACAATGAAGCCTTTCAGGAAGGCTGGAAGGCTCTGTTTTCCTGGCCGGATTCGGATGACATGCCCGGGCTTCCTCCCAAGGAGAGCTTGCCTTATCCAAACGCTCCTATTGGCGTCCCAGAGGAGGAGCTATCGGATCCTTTGCCTGCGACTAATGATGAAGCCAGTCCGTCCTACGTTTGATGACCTGTCCTTCCCCTTTTTGCCTTTTTTATGTTCTTTTTGTACGGATCCTTTGTGATCCTTCTTTCACAAATCAATGTATAACTTGACAATGATGAATACATTGATATATTTCAGTTGAATTATGCTTATTTGTATCTTGTTCACAAATCAATGTAACTGACAATGAGCATTGACATGATGTGCTTATTTGATGTGCTTATTTGTATTCTGATGACTAAGTATTCTTATTTAACCGGTAAATAACTTTAATGTAGTCAATAAGTAATAGAAAATCTCTAAGAAACTTAAAATTTAAACTTAGATGAAAATTCTTAAGTACTCTTACTCGGTTACCCGATGAATATTTATTTGTCCGTAGACTGAAGATGATCTTAAGTGAATACATCCTCTTTTGCTCTCAAAAGGATTAGAGTTTCTTCGCCTTTCATAAAGACTTTGTCTCGTGGGCATTCTTACCCGGATGCCCGGTATGGATCTTCTTATCCATGCCTTTGTGGTCATGATCTTTGGATAGTGAATCCTTAATTATACCTGAACGGGTCAGGTTTTTTTGCCCCTCAAGGAGGACTTGATCATGGGCATTCTTACCCGGGTGACCTAGGCAGATGTTCTTATCTGCCATCTAGTCGCAGCTTTAAACTATTAAAAGTTTTACTCACCGCACCTGTTCTTGTCAGGTTTTTTATGTTTGCCTTTTGTAAAGAACTTTTATAGTGGGCATTCTTACCCGGATGACCGGTATGGATCTTCTTATCCATACCTCTGTGGTCATGATCTTTGGATAGTGAATCCTTGATTATACCTAAACGGGTCAGGTTTTTTTGCCCCTCAAGGAGGACTTGATCATGGACATTCTTACCCGGGTGACCTAGGCAGATGTTCTTATCTGCCATCTAGTCGCAGCTTTAAACTATTAAAAGTTTTACTCACCGCACCTGTTCTTGTCAGGTTTTTTATGTTTGCCTTTTGTAAAGGACTTTTATAGTGGGCATTCTTACTCGGATGACCGGTATGGATCTTCTTATCCATACCTCTGTGGTCATGATCTTTGGATAGTGAATCCTTGATCATACCTGAACGGGTCAGGTTTTTTTGCCCCTCAAGGAGGACTTGATCATGGGCATTCTTACCCGGGTGACCTAGGCAGATGTTCTTATCTGCCATCTAGTCGCAGCTTTAAACTATTAAAAGTTTTACTCACCGCACCTGTTCTTGTCAGGTTTTTTATGTTTGCCTTTTGTAAAGGACTTTTATAGTGGACAGAGAAGTTGCAAACTGAGACTTTATTGATAATACTTCTTTAGATTACAGATATTCCATGGTCATTTTACAGGAGTATTATTAGGCCCCATCAGCCTAAAAGCCTCGGTGCCGGCCACAGATGCGATCTTGTACGGTCCCTCCCAATTCGGTCCAAGTTTTCCGTGGTTTGAATCTTGTTTGGCCCCCATAACTTTCTTGAGTACTAAATCACCAACTGCAAGTTCCCGAGGATTAATCCTCTTTTCGTATATCCTTCACAGCCCATTCTGATAAGCGGCTAAATGAATCAGGGCTGAATCCCTCTTTTCTTCAGCTAAATCCAAGTCTGTGGCTAGACTCGTTTCGTTGGTGACCGGATCATAATACTCCGTGCGGATTGTTGGCAAGCCAATTTCAAGAGGAATAACTGCTTCAACCCCATATGTAAGTGAGAAAGGGGTTTCTCCTGTTGAACACCTGGGAGTAGTCCGGTAAGTCCACAGGATGTTTGGCAATTCTTCAACCCACCTCCCTTTGGCCTTTTCCAAGTGTTTCTTGATTCCGTCCAGAAGTGTCTTGTTGGAGGACTCCGCCTGTCCGTTCCCCTGGGGGTAAGCGGGGGTAGAGAAATGATTTCTGATGCCATATTGCTCACAGAATTCTCTGAACGGCCCACTAGTAAACTGAGATCCATTATCAGACACCAGTACTCTGGGGATACCGAAGCGGGTGATGATATTCTTCCAAACGAATTTTTTGGAATCGGCATCTGTAATATGCACTAGCGGCTCTACCTCTACCCACTTGGTGAAATAGTCTGTTGCCACAATAAGCCACTGGCGGTTTCCCGGCGCCCGAGGGAGGGGTCCGACTATATCCAATCCCCATTGGGAGAACGGCCAAGGACTGGTAATAGGGTTAAGGCTGGCGGCTGGCTGATGTATGGACGGAGCAAACCGTTGACACTTATCACACTTTTTCACATATTGGGCAGCATCCTTCTGCATGTACGGCCACCAATAGCCTTGCCCTATGCCACGATGTGCCAAAGACCGTCCACCAGTGTGCCCTCCACATACGCCTTCATGGATCTCCCATAATAGATTCTGAACGGTGTCTGGGTGAACACATCGTAAATAAGGCCCGGTGTAGGACCTTCTGTAGAGATTTCCTTCTTTCGAAACCCAGTACCGGGGGGCCACTCTTCTTATCCGATCAGCTTCTCTACGGTTCGCTGGAAGCGTATCGTCTTTCAAATAGGCGAGTATGGGACTCATCCAGCTGATAGACTGCTCAACCGAGCATACTTCATTGATTATATCGCCTCCAATACTAGGGAGGCTTTGCATTCCAACAGAGATTATCCGCCGTAGCTTCGGGGCGACAGCTGATGCTAGGCTGGCAAGGGCGTCTGCATGCCCGTTCAGGTCCCTACCTATGTGCTCAACTTGAACATGTTTAAACTTCTTCAGCAACCTCTTTGCCTCTATAAGATATATCTTCATCTTCTTATCCTTAGCTGCATAGCTTCCTGAAATTTGATTTACTACGAGCTGGGAGTCGCAATAAATGATCAATGGATCTACTTGGAGAGTAATTGCACACCGCAGACCGTGTAGTAATGCTTCATATTCAGCCACATTGTTAGAGGCGGGGAAGCCTAAGCGGATTGCCAATTCCATCATCTGTCCTTGGGGAGCTGTAAGTACCACACCCAGACCGGAGCCTCTCGAATTGGACGCTCCGTCTATGTATAACTTCCATCCCTCCATATGTTGTATTGAAGATACATGATTCACCCACATAGGTCCCATTTCTGTAGGGGTGAACTCAGCGATGAAATCCGCCAACACTTGTCCTTTGATGGAAGTTCTTGGGCGGTAATTAATGTCATAAGCCCCTAGTTGGGCTCCTCACTTGGATATCCGCTCAGAGAAGTCTGCGCTTCTCAAAACAGCCTTCAGTGGCTGCTCGGTCAAGACAACCATGGTATGTGCTTGAAAATAATGTGGAAGCTTCTTGGCTGAGCTTACTAAGGCAAAAGCCAACTTCTCAAGCGGCAAGTACCTTGATTCTGCCCCGTCCAGAGTCTTGCTCGTGTAGTAAACCGGTTTCTGAACGTTGTTATCTTCTCACACTATGGCTGCGCTGACAGCATGCTCGGAGACAGCCAAATATACATATAGAGATTCCCCAATCACCGGAGTGGATGAAAGGGGGGCAGCTGCAAGATACTCTTTTAACCGCTCAAAAGCTTGGTCAGATTGGTCTCCCCAATGAAAGTTCTTCCCCTTCTTTATTAAATCGAAGAAGGGGCGGCACTTTTCGGCCGACCGGGAAATGAAACGATTTAAAGCCGCTGCCATTCCGGTCAGCTTCTGGACCTCCCTTACAGTTCTTGGGGGCCTTAACTCAAGGATAGCAGAAATTTGGTCCGGGTTGGCTTCGATACCTCGTTGGGTAACCATAAACCCCAAGAATTTCCCGGACCCAACACCAACAGCACATTTTAATGCGTTTAACTTGAGATGGTGCCTTCTTAACGTGTTGAACACGACCGCTCAAATCTCCTAAGTGATCTTCAGCATATACACTCTTGACTACCATATCATCGATATATACTTCAACTGTTTTGCCCAGCTGAGACGAGAACATTTTAGTAATCATTCTCTGATAGGTATCCCCAGCGTTCTTCAATCCAAAGGGCATAACCTTGTAACAAAAGATCCCCCTTGGTGTAATAAATGCTGTCTTTTCTTCATCAACGAGATTCATGGCAATCTGATGGTATCCCTGGAAAGCATCCAGAAAGCTCATTCTTTGGTGGCCGGACGTGGCATCCACAAGCTGGTCAATCTTGGGTAATGGGAATGGATCTTTTGGACAGGCTTTATTCAGATCCGTGAAATCTATACATACCCTCCATTTACCGTTCTTCTTTTTAACCACGACCGTGTTAGAAAGCCAGGTGGGATAAAGGATCTCCCTTATTGCCCTCGCCTCAACTAACCGGTTGACCTCTTCACATACTGTTTCCTGGTGAAATGGAGAAATCCGCCGCCCCTTCTGTACAACGGGACGGATAAGCGGATCCACATTGAGACTATGACATGCGAAGGCTGGATCTACCCCGGGAGCTTCGTATGGATTCCATGCAAACACATCAGTGTATTCCATTAGCAATGTAGTAAGGCCACCCCTCAGCTCATGTGAAAAGGATGCACCCAATAAAAAGTATCTCTCTTGATCCGAGTCAAGCATATAGTGCTTTATCAGCTCTTCCGCACATTTCTTTTGCGGGGTGAGACCTTCATTCTCCGTCCGCTCCTGTAACTGCTATTTGGCCGATCTTGATTCGGACTCAGGCCCATAAGAAACAACCCATTTCTGGTGGGCGGCCGCTATAAGACATTGTTTGGCCGTCACTTGATCACCTCTAACCTCTATTATTCCTTCCGGGGTTAGGAATCTGAGTCTCTGGTGCAAAGTTGATGGGACGGCCTTCATCTTGTGTAGCCAAGGTCTTCCCAGAATGGCATTATATGGAGAATATGAGTTCAGCACCCAAAACTCCGTTGGGGAAGAAATGGTCCCTGCATGGACTTTCACAGTAACGCGACCAACCGGCATTACTGATTCCCCTGAGAATCCGTATAACGGATCGACTTTCCGGTCAAGATCTTTATGCTCAAGGCCCAAGCCTTTGAAAAGAGAATCATACATGATCTCAGCAGAACTCCCGGGGTCAATCAATATTCTCTTTACTTCGAAATCACCTATTTGCATGGTGACCACCAAGGCATCAGAGTGTGGAAGTTGCACCCCCTCAAGATCTCGATCAGTAAAAATGATTTCTTCAGTCATCTCCTTTCTCAGCCTTTTTGGAGCCGGGGTCACACCTTCGGAGACTTGAAATATTTCCCTTAAATGGGCGGCTGCCCGGGTCTCCGTCCTCAAATTATCAGCCCGTGCATGGCTGTGTATCACCTCGATGGTCCCAATAGGTGCCTTGGGCTTTAGGACGTGCACTCGTTGTTGTTGATGCTTTGCACTGTCTACAAATTGGTGAAGGTGCCCGTCTCGGACCAATTCCTCCAACAATGCTTTGTAGTTCCTACAACTTTCAGTCAAATGCCCCTTCTCTCTATGGTAGGCACAGTATGGCATTGACTCCCTAGAGGCTGGGTCCCCACCCAATTTAGCCGGCCAGACAAAGTAGGGCTTATTTTTTATCTGGGGCAATATTTTGAAGATTGGCTCTTTAAAGGTGGTGTTTATGGCCTGGAATGATTCCCTTGTGATTTGACCCGACTGTTTGAGATTGCGCTAAGCTCAGCTTGTTTCTGGTTGGGCCGATCTCTTCTGAACGACCACATTGTCACCGGATTGCTTCTGGGGTTGCAAGCCGTCTTCCTCAACACGGACATGCTGTTCTATCCGGGACATGAGATTTGACATATCAGGGGGCGGCTTCTTGGCTAGGGATTGCCTCAATTTACTCCCAACGGGGAGACCAAATCTAAATTGAGAAATAGCAACGTCTTCCCTGCACCGGTCAATTTCATTATAGGTTTCCCAGTATCTTGCTAAGACTTCAAACTCTCACCGGACCTCATGGCTAAAGCCATCAACGAATCCACCTCCTTCGGTTTTCTCGTGTTGGTGATGAAGCGGGTGGTAAACGCCTCAGAAAGTTCCGTCCAGGAATGGATGGATCCGTGCTCAAGCCTATCAAACCACCTGAGGGCCACATCACCAAGACTGGAAGGGAAGATTCGGCACATGAGGATATCATCCCCGTTATAAAGTGCCATTGAGCGTCGGTAATGACTCAAATGCGCCGCGGGATCTGTCTTCCCATTATAAGTGATCAGGTTGAGAGGAGCGATTCTAGCCGGGAGTTTCGCCCGCTCAATTCTCGAAGAGAAGGGGGAATGGGAGATCTGTCGCAATTGGTTCCAGACCGGATTCTGATCCTTTTTTCTCCGGTTTACGCACAGGGGATTTTCTTTCCGTCCTCCCCTCTACCCTGCTCCGTCTGGAATTTTTCGAAGCCCTGCGGTCTTCCTCTGATCGTTTGGGACAACGATGAGAGCTTTCACATGAACCAGAGTGGCTTCTCGACCTCTGCCTTCTTGACCTCTGTTGGTCACAACTAGCTTGCACCTCTTTCAACTCTCGCAACTCCCTCTCTAATCTTTCTATCTTTCGACTCTTTCTAAGGGCCTCCGCATCAATCATATCACGGGTAGCATGAGATCTTCCTCTCTGGCCCTCTGCCCTTTCTCTGTTTGCTTCGACATGAACCTCTGACATGACTCTCCTCGTTCCTGAGGAATGTGGTGGAGGGTTGTTGACTAAAACGAAAGCGTTTTCTCCCTCCATATGTCTGGCTTGAACTGACAAACTCGGCTGGCTTGGCTCTCAACTTCGTCCCCACAGACGGCGCCAATTGTGTTGCGTAATTTTTCAGATAAAATAATATTGAGATTTTCACCAGGAGATGTCCTGAGTATTGGCCATCGACTACTGCTAAATTCCTTCCTGTAAAAAATAAATATTCTTTAGAGGTGGTGGCGATTTACGCCTGATCACCCTCCGAAGATTAAGTTAGCTCTCTTTGTATTTGTTTCAAGTGAAAATATATGTGCTCTCAGATAGTTTTTGCGCGTACCTCGTTCTCTTTGTTTGCTGTTCTATTTATAGTCTGGTTCATGCCCCACTTGAGCTTCACCAGCTGGGAGGCTCTCACTTTGAGGGTGATAAGACATGTGACAGTCCTTTTTAGGCTGATTTGATGTTGGTACATAACGTATGAGACACTGTTTCTGAATTCATTCAATGAATTCGGCTAGTCAGTCACGTGACGTTCGTCTCGAAACATGCATTGGACAGAGACAGCCAATATCCCACTGACCTCATTTAACGCATCTGAGAGACCGGTGATATCCGTTCTAGTCAAGTTGACTGGTATCCGTTCAACATAAACTACATGGGTTAGGATCTTTCCTTTTTCTCCGATGAAGCTTTGATGCATGGGATTCTTGGGCGGATCTTCCAATGCCACAAAAGGAATCGAGTTGAATGCCCGGCAACCGGTACAGTTATGCCCGGTGAACGGTTCATCAGTGACGTGTCATTACGTATTTGATCATTAATCTTAAATGGGCCTCATCCCATCCATATGCTTATCTTCTATTTCCTGAATGGGCCTCAGCTTCCATTATGGGCTCATTGCTTCCTATACTCCTTATGGGCCTTTATATATACTAAAAAATATTTTCTCACACAAATACAACTCTACTGCTATTCTTTGCCGTGCATAATAGAAAGAATAAAACAAACCCAATTTTGCTTTATTTCAAGCCACGTGCTAACACTAAACAACTTGTAGGAATTTAACTTTAAGAACGACTCATGAACCCTGATCTGCTATCTAAAGCTCCTAGCCACCATCACATGCCTCTATCCTCAGCTACACATCACCACAATTCCAATCATGCCTCACTGAAACACCAACTCTTCATGGCGCGCAGGTCAAACCCGTGAAATTCATAAACCCCAATCTACCATCTAATGCTCCTAGTCATCGTCACAATATGCCTATATCTTTAGTCATATCACATTACTATATCTTTGCTTAATAATATTATTTTTAATACTATTTTGCAAGATAACACTGTTTTAAAACTATTGAGGGGGATAGCTTTTTTTGTGAACTCGTCTCTAGAAGGTGTTATTTGATTTTGTACAAATTGTTTGATAAAATACTTGAGTGCTTTGTTCACCATAAACATGAGATTGCACTTAATTAAGGAATAATCATTCTAAAAAGTATTATTGGCGGATTTGGGAGGACCTATGAAGATTTTTTAGATGAATTAAACTATAAGACTTGTCAAGTTTTCCACAAGAGATACATCCTCTTTATTTATTTATTTTCCAACTCCTTAGCGACACTTATTCTATATACTTGATTTAAATAAACAAACATAATGATTATTCAAATAAATACAATAAAATACTAATCACTTGAAAAAAAAAGAAGAAGTAATTTTTATATAGAGTCAAGTTCTTCGTCATCTAGCATATATTCTCCAATTTTTATTTTATTTTTACAGATTCCTCATAAAATTTTAAAGAGGCATTTTCTAATCAGACAAAGAACAATGATCATATATCAAGAACCCAATTTAATTAGAAAATTTGGTTCTCATACCCTTGAAATAATTCGTACTCTTTTTTATGTAACCCATTGGCATCAAAATTGTAACTATATTGTAAAGTACTAGCCTACTATTAATTTCATTGATTCGATGAAATGATTTGTAATTCTAACCTGTATTGAGGAAAGAACCAACACTCTCTGGGGTAATTAGAAACTAGGGAACGAAATGTTGACGTTGCATTTGTCGCAATGAAGTACCTTACACAAAAAAACCAATAAAACATAGCTCATGAGATGATGAAATAAAAAACTCAATGCAGAAAATCATAAATTAACTTATTTTATTTTAAACTTCTTAGCTTAACCTAGATATTTTTTATTTCAAACCTATTTAATTTATATATAGTTTACAACTTGTTGTGACAAGATTAGAAAAATAATAAAATGATAAGTAGTAATTATTCATATCCAAGTTTTACATAACATAAATTGAAATAATTAAAAACTCAAACTCCCTAGATTCAATGTAGAAAATTATAAATTAACTTATTTTAATTTAAACTTCTTGGCTTAACTTAGATATTTTTTAGTTCAACATATTTAATTTATATATAGTTTACAGCTTGTTAGTGACATTAATAATAAAAAAAAAAAAAAAAAAAAAAACCTGAATAGCACATTATACTTCACGTTATGCAAGGAATAGAGAGATGCTTCATGTTTACCAAAGGAATACAATAAATGTTCAACACCCACAAAAAACGTTTATAAGCTAATAACTTTAAACAACATGTAAATCAAAAAATGATACTAAAACTTCTTCCCAAAATAAATCAAACAAATCTAAGAAAATAATTGTTATATTAAACTATAAGCATACTTGAAAAAATTTATATTGTTTTACCTTTTTATTTTGATCAATGATGTTGGGAAAGTGAGGAAGGATGAAGAAAAATAAGAACATGGTTTAAGTGTAAAGAGTAGAGAGAGAGAGAGAGAGAGAGCATAAATGAAATGAACGAGATGAGTTCCACTTTTCTCATAATTTCTCTCACCGGTTCTCACCTGTACTCATTAATACAGGCAGCCATATTTCAGTGGAACTCGTCTCTAGAAGAGACGAGTTCTAGCCAAATTAATTTTGTTTTTTTAAAAGCAATATGCACAAACTGTTCTCATTAACCATATTTCAATGGAACTTGGCCAAATTAAATTTTTTTTTTAAAACAATATGCGCGTTCACGCCAGATTCAAATCATTTTTAAAAATTTTGTGGAACTCGTCTCTCCAGCGGTGTTAAATTTATCTACGTCAAAATGCCACGTGAGCTGTTTTTTACAAAACTTGTCTCTTCTAGAGACGAGTTCGAACTCGTTTCTAGAAGAGACAAGTTCTGCGAAAGGCTATATCCCTCATTAGTTTCAAAACAGTGTTTTTTTACAAAATTGTTTTAAAAATCAAATTATTGAGCGAAATCCCTCGCAACACATACAATATAACCCATGAAACAATTGGAAATCATTTTTTAGTCATATCTACCTGAGAAATGATACTGAAACATTAAAGTGTAAAACATGCAAAATAGATCCTTTCACTCACAGCCAAGCCGCTAGCATTGATCCACCTATATTCCATAGCTGACCCAAATCAAAGCCCAACCATCATGACTATATCAAATGCCCACAAAAACAAGCACCACTCAACAAACCGACCACATATCTCCACTCACTAGATGATGATTACAATGCAAAAACCCGAAACATCAATATTGAAAATCCATCCAGTGATTGCATCATTGTCGCTAGCCGACCCACCGAGAAAACAACCCAAATTCCACTTCAAATAGTCACAATTAAGTCCACCGTGAACAAATCCACCACACCATTGCTAACTCGCCATAAACCAGTTGAACAATTCACCACTACTCACTGTACAACCTAGCTAACACTGCTGCTCTCACCTAAACAGCCAATAGAAGCACCTAACCCAACCTTGAACACCTAAAAGCCAATAAGGCCCACGACATCAAGATAAGGTTGGTGAGTGCATTTTGGTCATTTGGTATTTTTTAGGCAGGAAATTATGTCCATCTTTTTGTGGCCTAGATTTGCATATGTTGTTCACGGGGAATGGGCCAGGGAACATTTGCAATGGGATGTTAGTTTATCGTAATAAAGAATAGTTTACCCTATGATTCGAGATAAGTATGATCCTATCGTAATAAAAAAATAAGGTCACTACTAATAAGTACATCAACAAATAAGTAAACATTCCACAATACCAACTATCAACTGGTTGGCTCATCATTATCAAAAAAAAAAAAAAAAAACAGTTGGCTCATAGCTCACAGCCTCTTAACAAGGAGATTGACACCATGTTCAGGCTCTATGACCAACCTTAATGCCAGGGAGTGTCTGTATTTGGGCGACAAGGACAATGAGAAGTTGGACACAATTAGAGCTAGAAGAATTTTGAGCTCTGCCATGGCAAAGTTTTGCCCTAAACACTTGCGAGGCCCAACTCCAAATGGCATGTACACATAAGGGAGCTTGCATGCACCACTGACTCCATTGGAAAACCTTTTGGGGTTAAAGTTATTGGCATCGGGTCCCCAAATATCAGGGTCTTGATGTAAGGCTACCAACAAGGTCCAGACATTTACACCTTTAGGTACATTAACGTGTCCAAATTTCATGTCTCGCAATGCCTCCCTGGACACCACTGGCACGGGAGGGTAAAGGCGCAATGATTCGTTAATAACCATAGTCATCTGGCATTCATCAAAGCAAAGAAAGAATGGTGAGAAGTTGACAAAAAAGAACAATGCATAGTGTTTTCTTTTTTTAAAGTCGTGGCCTTTTAATAAATTTCTCGATAACTTTTATTAACTTCATCTAAATCTTTAGTAGCCAAAAAAAAAAGAAAAAGAAAAAGAAAAAAGAAGAAGTAATGGTGACTTGGGTGTGATGACTAATGAGTAGAATTGAGAATTTTCTTCAATGATTATTCAGTAATTCAGGACTACAAATAAATAAGTAATCTCCCTTTCATATGAATGGGAGACTACGTATTTATTTGTAGTCATGTACTACTCAATAAAATTCCTTTCCTATGTTAGGTGGTCCCACTAATTAAATTCATAGTAAAACCCATCATTTGTGAGAGAGGGACTATGCATTTATTTGTAATCCAAAACTACTGAATAATTACTCATAATTTTCATTCCAATAGTCAAACCGGTATTGGATTGGTCCATGCAAAGCACTGGACCGTTGTGATCACGACATATGTCTAAAATTGAAAATATGTGGCGATCGTGGACCCAACAATTTGATTATATGACACTTACTGTTTTCATCTTGCGAACCATGTCAGCATCAGGCAGCTGACCATCTGCACATAGTTGGAGGACCTCGGCACGAACCCTTTGTTGCCATTCTGGATTTGAGGCTAATAGCATCAAGGTCCATGTTGCAGACACTGCAGTAGTCTCGTATCCTGCTAAGTATATGTTCTTGCAATTATCAACAATGAACCGGTCTGTCTCATCTTCACCAAATTCACTATTGGTTGCACCTCCAAGTATCATATCTAACAAATCATTCTCTGATGCTCCTCCTTCCTTTCTTTCCTTTACTACCTTCAGAATCAAAGACCGGACCTCTTTTTCTAGCTTCCATGTTTCTCTATTGCTCTTAGTTGGAAGATACCTGAAAATTGTGACACCCACATTCACTTTTTGTACATTAAAGAATTTTTAAGGTAATAATGTTAACAAAAGTGCTTAATTATGTATGGACTAGGGACCCAAAAAAATAAAAAATCAAACCTCACTCCAGGAATGCCAAAGGATAAGGTTCTTTTAGACATGTGTTCTTGAAGTTCTCTAAGCTTTAAAAAAATCTCTTCCCCTTTGGTATAATTGCTCCCAAAACAAGCTCTTGAGATCACATCTCCTGAAAAGGTTCTCATATATTCATCAATGTTGACATCAGCAATTCCACCTTCCCTTTCAATCAAATTAGTCCACGAGTTCACTAGTGTAATTGAGGACTCCACCATTAAGTTCATCATACCCTACAAGGCAAGGATTAGGACGGGTTATTTTTAAAAACGACAAAATATTATTAAAAATTATATCTTTGACTAAATTAAAAAAAATATTGAAGCATATTTATATTACATACCTTGACCTTCTCCATGTAAAGTTCAGGAGCTAGGATTTTCCTTTGGTGAGCCCATGTTGGTCCATTTGAGGTGAGAATCCCTTGGCCAAGTAGAGGACCACGCTCTTTGTGCTGATAAGAAGGCTTTCCTAAGTCTAAGGAAGTGCATATGCTTATTTCCTTTACCACATCAGGATGATTCATGTGCAATATTTGTATGTTGCCAAGTGAGAACATAAATGTTGAACCTGTCAAATTTAGAATAAAAGTAATAAAAAAATCATTTGGGCAAAGGCAGTTACCGAGGTTACAACCCTTTTAGATTGAAGTTAGAGTGTGGTTTTAAAGCTTGCTTTAAGACACTAGACCTTATGCAAGTCTAAACAAATTTAGTTATTTGTTTCCTTCAAACAAATTGGAGACCATTCTTTTAAAATTTCTAGTTTGACAACAAACAAAACCCCTAAACATTGACATTACTAAAAGATCCTACCATAACAACTGTAGGACAACATACCGAATCCAAATTTATTCGAAGGCACCAACTCCTTTTATCTATCTCTTCTTGTTTCCATTACGCCCAACAAAGCAAGCGCGTACCCAAACAAATTAATGGGTGTGACCGTATCCTTAATAACGATATTCATGAACAAAGCAGAAGTCTTTTCGACGAGTAAAAACACGGCGAGATTTACAGCGAAAGCGCAGAGAGAGTTGGTCCCGAAAATGACAAAATCAAAAAGGAAAGTCGAGGAGTCTTTGAGGACAAGTAACTCGACTAAGATCCAAGGGATGAGGAGGAAGAGGAAACAACAGGGAGCCACATAGTAAAAGGAGGTAATGGGATTCAAGGTTATTCCTTTGGAAGTGAGCAAGATTTGAAAGTAGTTTAATAAATAAATAACAACAATATGAGAATTTAAAAAAAATAAAAAAAGAAGAAAATCAAGTACTAGGATTGATGTTACTACCAAATTCTTTTCTCCAGAGCTCAAAGAATGGAAAGAGAGCGGAGGAGCAATTGTGGGTTATTGCTTGGCCTTCTTGTGGAGCCTTTGAGGCATTGGCTTTCATCTTCTTCATGTCACCAATGTTTCCGAGCAAAAAAGAGGGTGGAGGGCCTCTGATCCCTTGCTTTCGCAGTTTTGATCGAAGCCTTACGGGCTTCAATATTAGAGCATCACATATCTTTATTATCTTGCTAACGAAGCCAATCAACGCAATTGTGATCATGATCTTGAGAAGAAGCAATGGAAAATCCATGGCTAGATTTTACTCTCTGTTTATGCTTGTGTCAAAAGTAGTGGCTTGCCTAGCTCTTTTCAGTTCTATATATAGAGAAATAATTTTTTTTTTTTTTTTTTCTTCTTCGTTTGTGGTTTTAATTTAAGGAAATTGTGATAAGAATCTTAGGGTGGGTTTGGGTAAGCTGTTTGAAAAAGTGCGTTTTTTAAAAAGTGCGGTTTTAAAATCACGATTTTGAAAACACGATTTTGAAAACCACAATTAAGCGTTTGGATAAATTAATGAAAAAGTGTTGTTTCTGTCAATTCAGCCTTTAGATAATTTTAGTCTAAAACTGTTATTTTGGATGCAAATGACCAAAAAGGACTTGACTATTTTTTTTGCTAAATAAAAAGGACTTAATTATACTGTTAAGTTATAATGTCATTTTTTAAATATTATCAATGTTATAAAATCACAGTTAAACGTTTAGTAAAACATGTGACAAAATATTATTTCTATCAAATGAAGTTAGGATAACAATTGTTATTTCATCTGAAAATTATCAAAAATACTTAATTATGTTGTTCAATATCTTATCATTTTTTAATGTAAGAATGTTAAAAATTACATTAACAGTAATAATAATAATAAATTAGAAAATAAATACATTTCGGACTAGTTTATATAAAATTCAATATATATCATTAATATTGATTGGACTCATTAATTAAAAAATTCAATAAAATAAAATATAAAAGTGAAAGTTAAAAAAAAAAAAAAAAAAAAAAAATCAAAGAGTAGTCATCCACGTGGGTGGACTTAATTTAAAGGAAGGGTTGGGTAAGCTGACAAACCCAAAAAGAAGGAAAAGCAAGTGTACTTGTTGTCTCATAAAGAACAAAAAAGAAGAAGAGGAAGCAGCAGCGGCAGCAACCATGGACACCACATCTCCTTGTGAACCAAAAGCTTCACCTGATAAGTTTGAAAAAATAGAAAGAAAAAGTAAATAAGACTCAGACTCAATACTGAAGATGTTAAGACAGAGACAACAAAACTCAAAGAAATTCGGCCATTGTTGAGCTCTGTGAAGCTCAGTGCACCCAGCAGGTTCTTCTTCTTCTTCTTCATATGGGTTCTTGATGTATCTGAGTTTTTTTGTTATTTTTAAGCTTGGTGGGGATATTTACGGTAAAACACGCTTAAAAAAATGCGTTCCGTATTTTGTCAAAACCAGCGTTTTCAAAATTGCTGGTCATACCTCCAGTTTCAAAACGTGCATTTTAGCGTTTTCTAAAACGCAATTCCAAGTAAAATCGCAATGCCAAACATATGTTTATTCACGTTTTTGTCTGAAAACGCATATTTGCCCTGCGAAACCGCGGGGCCAAACTCACCCTTAGGATACTTCTACCATTTAAAATGATTGAGTACTCGTAATTTAAAATTTTAAATGATATGACAGTCTATATATTATTAGATCTAAAACATTTAATCTAAATCATAAAATAAAATCTTTCTATTTCATTTTAAATGTAAAAAATCTTTGTTCCATTTAAATAAGCCATTAAATGAAACAGAAAGTAATGCACACATGAGCAACACATACAATATAACCCGTGAAACAATTGGACGTCATTTTCTAGTCATATCTAGATGAGAAATGATACTGAAACATTAAAGTGTAAAACATGCAAAATAGATCATTTCATTCACAGCCAAGCCACTAGCATTGATCCACCTATATTCCATAGCTGACCCAAATCAAAGCCCAACCATCATGATTATATCAAATGCCCACAAAATCAAGCACCACTCAACAAACCGACCACATATCTCCACTCACTAGATGACGATTACAATGCAAAACCCCGAAACATCAATAATCCTAAAGAAAAAGATAAAAAAAGGTTCTCAAATAATATAATGCTATTTCCAAACAATCTATGCGACACAGAGTCACAGACGCCATGTCGGTAAGGGAAGAAATATGACATAAATATTTTATTTGATATTTAGATTTGCCTCACCTATTTCAGCCACACACACATATATATATTAATATTCCACCTTTCTCTTTCATTGTTTCCTGTTTCTAGCACTAAAATAAGAGCCAACATAATTTTCCTGATTAGGAAAAAAAAAAATCTTTTCTCATAATTTCTCACTGGTTCTCGCCTGTACTTATTAATACAGACAACCATATTTCAATGAGTTCCAGCCAAATTTATTTATTTATTTTTTTAAACAATATGCGCGCTCACGCCAGATTCAAATCATTTTTAAAAATTTTGTGGAACTCATTTTTACAAAAGACAAGTTCCAGCGATGTTGTGGAACTCGTCTCTAGAAGAGACAAGTTCTGTGAAAGGCTATATCCCTCATTAGTTTCAAAATAGTGTTTTTTTACAAAATTAATTTAAAAATCAAGTTATTGAGCAAATTCTCTCGCAACACATACAATATAACCCATGAAACAATTGGACATCATTTTTTAGTCATATCTAGCTGAGAAATGATACTGAAACATTAAAGTGTAAAACACGCAAAATAGATCCTTTCACTCACAGCCAAGCCACTAGCATTGATCCACCTATATTCCATAGCTGACCCAAATCAAAGCCCAACCATCATGATTATATCAAATGCCCACAAAAACAAGCACCACTCAACAAACCGACCGCATATCTCCACTCACTAGATGATGATTACAATGCAAAAACCCGAAACATCAATATTGAAAATCCATCCAGTGATTGCATCATTTTCGCTAGCCGACCTTGTAAGATTTTATTTTGTGAGCAGCATTCTTTTGTGTCAAAACCGAATTGATAGGATGTCCCGTATAATAGAGAGTTGACCGGTAAAACCCATTAAGTTTTATGTGATCATATATTGTTTATTGGGCTTTGGTGCACCTTAGCTACATTTAATAATGTAGGACATGGGTATTTTAATGTGTGGGCCTAAGCTGGGTAAATCCTTTATGGGTTTAGGGTTTACATTAAGGCCATATATTTATCATATAAATTAATATAGCGTTATAGGGGTTCCTGCATCTCACTCTAACCTAACATCACTTTGAAGTAACTCCCTATTAGACTTGAACTCAAATTCCGAGATGTAAGAGACTTAGTCCAAGATAATAGACTAGTTACTAAACGGTACAAACTCCCATTAAGTAATTTCATCAATGCTATTGATTCATTGGGCTTTGGTGCACCTTTTGTTCTCTTATATAATAGACTAATCACATCATTTTAATGTGTGGGTTTAGCTGGGTAAGATACCTTAATATTAGGGTTTACATTAATTTGCCATATATTTTTCATATATGCTCATGCTAGTTATGATCATGCTCTCACTCTAATACTAACATCACTTTGAAGTCTCCCTATTAGACTTGAACTCAAGAGAGATGAGGGTAGAAGACTTCCTATTACAGTTGTAATTTCATCAATGGATTCAGATAGCTTTCTAATCATGCTCATATAATATTGTTGTTTATGGGCTATGCTATGATCATGTAAACTCGTATTAGAGGATAGTTATTATTTGGTATCAAATTATGCTTTTACTGGGCTATGAAATATTATATGGATTTCAACATTATTTTACTGATGAAAACGTAGTTCCTGGGAGTTCCTGGGAGAGTTACTTGCAAATCTCAAATTCTCAAGTTCGGTACTAACATATATGATATATATGTTTACTGGTGTATGCGGCTAATAAAGACATATATGTTCACTATGGTGGATTCACTGGTAAAGATAGTCTTATAAAGATAGTCTATAGCACCTATGTTATATATATTTATATATTAAGTTGAATCGGTATTAACATATTCATATATATATGCGTTAATTCAATCGGTTTTAACACATTAACATATTACGTTGTTATATGTTATATGTTATATACATATTAAGTTCATATGTTATATGTTATATACATATTAAGTTCAATTTGCATGTTATATACATATTAAGTTGAATTGGTATTTACATATTCATATATATGGGTTGTTATATGTTATATGTTATATTATTAAGTTCAATCCGTATTAACATATTTATATATATGGTTTGTTATAATCGGTTTCGGCTGTATTCTCAAATTCGGTATTGCTATTGTTTCGGTATTAATACTGCTGTATTAATCGATATATATTTTGGATTCTATTGTTTCACAATAAGACAAATCCATGGTAATCCTGCCATGCCCATTGAGAAAGCCACACTATTCGCCTCCATAGATTATTAGTTGGTCAATCTCATACATTGCAACTTGATCTATCACTTTGTAAGCCTCAGTCAAGATTGAAGTAAAACCGAACAATAAACACTGGTCTGTTTCTTTTTAGGATTAGAAAAGAAAAGAACCATTAAAAGTGCGTAGTTTGCCATGTTAGTAATTGCAGCAAAACGTGATAACTAATAAGTACACTTTGAGTCCTAAAGATTACAGAATATGGGGCAGCCTTTAAAAAAAAAAATTATGATATTTTCAGCTTTTAATGGCTGTGTATACTTACACTATAATTTTAGTGTGATTCAATTTTATTTTCTCATTGATTATGCATAATACTTGTTTATTAATTATGCAATATTTGATTGAAAATTGAAATGAGAAAATTTGTATACATGCTGAAAATATTTTGTTGGACATTATGGATATTGTGATGCATCCAAAGATTCATCGGTTTTCGTAGGGCTGGATGACTATGTTTCCACACAGTGGGCATACCATTAAGGTCGACGAGAATTGTTGAATTCTTTATAATGTTTTATCATTCTTAATTGTTCTTGGATTGCAATGGCATTGGGGTTCAGACGGGTAATGATTATCTCCTTAAAAGGGTCTTTACTTGGTGGAATTTCCAATGGGGTTAAGTAAATGTATGGATGCCAAAATTTAGAATAATTCTTCTGCCCCAAAGGTGTTGAACTCTTCAAAAATTTTGTCGTTAGTATATTTAGCTTTTCCACTTGTTTGTGAGGACCTGTGGCATATTATGGTCTTTGCTCCAAAAGCAGATCCTAATGATACATTAAGACTCTTGTCAGATTTATGTTTATATGGTTTACTCTGACAAATCTAAATAAATTTCTTAATGAAATATTAATTTGCATATAGTCTATTTACATATGCAATTTTGGTGAGCTTAAATATCTCATATTTTGTCAGCCTTGGATACCCCTTATTTTTCTTCGCATTTGTCTTCTATCAAGACATTGAATGGGACAAACTTTGAGGAATGGAATGAGACATTACGCATTGTTTTGGCTATCATGAGGTTAGACCTAGCTTTAGAGGTTAATAAGTCTGATGCAATCACTTCTCAAAGTTCTGTTGGGGCTAAGGCCTATTTTAATAAATGGGCGGAATCTAACAAGTTATGTATGATGATTATGCGTTTGTCTATGGACAAGACAATCAAGAATAGCATTCCTCAGTGTGACATTGCGAAGGATTATCTTGCTGCTGTGAGTAAGAAATTTGTTGTTTTTGACAAGGCAGAGAAGAGTAATTACATGCACCTATTGACCACCACTACTTATGATGGTACTACTGGGGTTCGTGAACACGTCATGAGAATGACTAATCTTGCAATGAGATTGAGGATATGAAAGTTGACATACCTGATTCTTACCTTGTATGGTTGATCCTTGAGTCTCTTCCTGATCTGAGTTTAGTGCTCTTAAGACTTCTTATAATGTTGTGAAGGGTGAATGGGTCTTATAATGTTAGATGAGATGACTGCAATTGTGGTGCAACAGGAGGAGCAATTGTGATGCAACAGGAGGAGAAATGCGAGTAAGTAAGACTGAGAGTGCCCATATGGTGACCCATAATCATAGTGAAGGCGAGAGGAAGTTTTATAAGGACAACAGAAACAATCAAAATGGGAATAAGGGTGGCAATTTTAACAATTCCAAACCCCAATTCAAGCATAAGAATGAGGACATGAAAGGAAAGTGCTTCTGGTGCCGAAAGAAGGGACATGTTAAGAAAGATTGTAACCGTTTTAAGAATTGGCTTGAGAAGAAAGGTACCCCTCTAGCTCTTGTCTATTTTGAATCTAACTTGGTGGACGTTCCTTTGAATTCTTGGTGGATTGATACTGGTGCCTCTATTCATGTTACAAATTCCTTGTAGGGATTCAAAAGCAAGAGGAGGCCAAATGATGGAGAGGTTGCAGTCTACATGGGCAATGGAGAGAAGGCTTTAGTAGAATTCATAGGAGTAGTTAATTTACCTTTAGCTTCTGGTGGTGCTTTAGTTTTGGACGATGTCGTTTATGTTCCTTCTCTTAGACGCAGTTTAATTTCTGTTTCTAAATTGGATTCTAGTGGTTTTGTATTTCATTTTGGTAATACAAGATTTTTTCTTTTATTATGGTTCTTATGAGGTAGCTTCTGGTATTTTATGTGATGGCTTATACAAGTTAGATTTAGATTTAAATTACCCTTTTTTCTCATCATGTGTTTGCTACTATTGGATCTAAACGTGTTAATGATGAATTTTCTTCGATATTATGGCATAGACATTTAGGGCATATTACGAGAGATAGAATGGAGAGGTTAACTAGAAATGGTATTCTGGATTCTCTCGACTTTTCATATTTTCAGAGTATTCTGGATTCTCTTGACTTTTTAGATTTTCAGACTTGTGTTGATTGTGTTAAAGGGAAAATTACGAGAGCTAGGAAGAAAGGGGCTACCCGGAATAAGGGGCTATTGGAGATCATTCATACTGACATTTGTGGACCATTTACATCTGCCATTTTGGGTGGATATAAATACTTTATTACTTTCATTGACCACTTTTCTCATTATGGATATATTCTTCTCATACAAGAAAAATCTGAGGCTTTGGATATGTTCAAACATTTATAAAGCTGAAATAGAACTTAAAAGGGAAAAGATTGTTAGATTAGGATGGGTTGGTGAGTTTTATGACAGATATGGTTTTAAAGGAAATATTGTTGATCATTGTATATACGTGAAGATTAGTGGGAGCAAGATTATTTTCTTGGTGCTCTATGTTGATGATATTCTTCTTACTAGCAATGATTTGGATTTTACTGCATGAAACTAAAAGGTTTTGGTTCAATAATTTTGAGATGAAAGATCTTGGTGAAGCTTCATTTGCTCTTAGCATTGAGATTCATCATGATAGGTCTCGTGGCATTCTTCGTCTATCTCAAAAGCACTATGTTAATAGAATTCTTGAGAGGTTTTATATAAGTATGTGTTCAGCTGGTGACGCTTCTATTGTTAAAGGAGATAAACTGAGTATGTAGCTTGTTGTGAGGCAATTTTACAGGCTATTTGGTTGTGAAATTTATTTCAAGGTTAGAGATTGTGGATTCCATCTCTAAGCCTTTGACAATCTACAATGATAATTCCGCTGCGGTTTGCTTCTCAAAGAATAATAAAAGGTCAACTGGATTAAAACATATGCACATCAAGTATTTGGTTGTTAAAGAGAAGATTCAAGAGTTGCAAACTTCTATTGTTCATATAGCCACAGAGGAGATGATTGCTGATCCCCTAACCAAAGGATTGCCTCCTAAATTTTTAAGGAGCATGTTACTCATATGTACTCATATGGGGTTGGTTGAAAATTTTGATGTTTTTGGTTAGTGGGAGTTATATTTTTGTTTAAGTTAAACTATAGTTTATTATTTTGACTAAGTCAATTTACATTCTCGAGAATATTGATTATGCATTGTTTATGTGTGTTATGTTATTTGCCATATTTTGTGTGCACATGTAAGTTTATTATGGCAGGAAAAGTCTTAAAGCATGTTTTAGCTTTAAGCAGGGCGGTTAACTCATACGGTATACAGGCTTGGACCTATGAGTGAAAGTTCTACTACTTAAGACATAAAGTTTTCGCCAGTCTTAAGGAGCTTCTTGGGAAGCGTTATTGGTTCTTGATAAGAACATATTGTTGGACCTTATGGAAATCGACATGGTGATCACAGTTGCATGTAATTTCCATACCACACATTACCATACCATATTACCTGAGTTGATGGAATTATAAGTATTTTGACTATGTATGGTCTTATATCAATTTTGGATGTATTGACCTATATAATTGGATACTTATGTTTTCATTTAACTAAGGACAAAGTTTAAGGTGTTACTCTCTTGGGCATTCTGTTAGGATTGTGGCCACATAGAGTATTATCAATTCGGAGAGTCAATTTTTTCTTCTTTAAAAAAAAAAAAAAAAAAAAAAAAAAAAAAAATCTTTTGACTTATGCTGCTCAAGTGGGAGAATGTAAGATTTTATTTTGTGAGCAGCATTCTTTTGTGTCAAAACCGAATTGATAGGATGCCCCGTATGACAGAGAGTTGACCGGTAAAGCCCATTAAGTTTAATGTGATCATATATTGTTTATTGGGCTTTGGTGCACCTTAGCTACATTTAATAATGTAGGACATGGGTATTTTAATGTGTGGGCCTAAGTTGGGTAAATCCTTTATGGGTTTAGGGTTTACATTAAGGCCCTATATTTATCATATAAATATAGCGTTATAGGGGTCCCTGCTCTCACTCTAACCTACCGTCACTTTGAAGTCTCCCCATTAGACTTGAACTCAAGAGAGTAAAAGAGTAGAAGACGCCCTATTACTTCTATTAATTTCATTAATGGATTCAGGTATGTTCTCCTAATCACATCTGATATAATATTGTTATTTATATGCTCATGCTATGATCATGTACTCGATTAGAGGATAAGTTTTACAGACCCACCCAGAAAACAACCCAAATTCCACTTCAAATAGTCACAATTAAGTCCACCGTGAACAAATCCACCACACCATTGCTAACTCGCCATAAACCAGTTGAACAATTCACCACTACTCAATGTACAACCTAGCTAACACTGCTGCTCTCACCTAAATAGCCAATAGAAGCACCTAACCCAACCTTGAACACCTAAAGCCAATAAGGCCCACGACATCAAGATAAGGTTGGTGAGTGCATTTTGGTCATTTGGTATTTTTTAGGCAGGAAATTATGTCCATCTTTTTGTGGCCTAGATTTGCATATGTTGTTCACGGGGAATGGGCTAGGGAACATTTGCAATGGGATGTTAGTTTATCATAATAAAAAATAGTTTTCCTATGATCCGAGATAAGTATGATCCTCTCCATTTGTTTATGAAATGGAGAAAGGCAAATCCAAATTTTAATTTTACAAACCTAAAGGTACACAAATGCATTACACAATTTAAAATCTCATCCTATTAAGTATATTGTATTAAGAGATGGTGATTGGATTTAAATAATGTGGCGCTTTGTGCACCATAGAATATGATGATTTTGCATGTTAGGGTTAGATGATGAAAATAAAATGAGTATATGAGAATGAAGATGAACATGTTTGAATTTTCCATTATGCATAATGTTATGATAACATGAATGAGAATATGTTTTTCTGCATAACATGATATGACCGGAATGAGTATCTAACACCTTCTCATTCCATAATCTAGTCTTCAAACTTAAATTTTGGGCTCCAAGATTAATTCAGTATCAATGTACTAGGAAACTAAAGCAATGTGACCCTTTTGTGTGTAGAGTGTATATGCCAATGATGTACCTATTATAACTTTAGGATATTCGCTAACAAAACTCTTTAAAAAGATATATATCAAAGGGGCAGATCAAGACACCTATTGTAAGTCTTTGTTAAAGTTACACATTAAAATGTTTTTTATTGGATTAATATTTAATCTCATTTTTGTATTACATGTTCTCATTATTTTCAACACATGTCAAATTTCATATTAATTGGATTTTGATTACTATGTGATTAATACATTAATGTGTATAATTTTAAATTACAAATAACAAATGAAATTTAAACATTTTATAAAAGAGATAGTTATTTATTTATAAGATCTTAAATTTTGTAAGTACGAAAGGTCTAAGGAGAAAATGTAATTAAAATGTGAATTTGTCAAAATACGTCTCCAATAAAAAAATTAAAAATTAAATTACAAGGACTGTAAAAGAGTCGTGTTTTTTTTTTTTTTTTTTGAATAATCGTAGTTCGTAAAGAGTCGTGTTGAGAATTGAAAGTTTAAGAGTGTTCATTTAATTTTATTTTGAACAAGAGACAACTTCTACAAACTCATGGAAGCAGGATTACATTGAAGTGGAGGCCTTGCTCATCCTCTTCTGTTGAAGTGGAGGCCTTGGCAGCACATCGAGATACTTAGTTAGCGGTGGAATTAAACCTAAACTCTGTCATCTTTGAAAGGGACTCATCAGTTATCATTTCGGCCCTTATTAGTCCACAGGATAACCACACTCCATTTGGGAACCTCATTGAAGACACTCGGTTCTATATATCACAACTCACCCAGTTTCAGTTCACTCACACTCGTCGCTCAGGAAATGTCATGGCCCATGCTTTGGCAAGAAAAGCTAAAGAAGCTACATGTATTCTGCAAAGCTTTTAATTTATAATATTGACTTATCTTTTCATATATATTGATAAAAGCTATAGTTAGATAATATAACAAATCATTTGCTTGAAAAAAAAAAAAAAAGGAAGTTAATGTCTAATTTGGATAATTTCATAAGAATGCAAATTATAATTTTCCCAGCATTATTATAATTTATTTTTTGGATTAAAGTAGTACATATAATTATTATAGTTGTATTTGTTGAATAATTAAATTTATATGTTTAATATATATTCTACACTAAGTTGTATCCCTAACATTACTCAAATTTAAAAGGATTAAATAGTAAATTGATCAAATTGAGAGGGTGTAATTTTTAATTTAGTCTAAATTTGAAATAAATAAATAAATAAAAAGTGAAATCAAAGTGCTGGCTATGGGGTTCGAACCCATGCGCACTTATGTGCAGAAGATCTTAAGTCTTCCCCCTTAACCTCTCGGGCAAACCAGCTTGTTTGTGTCTCTTAAGTACAGTTAATATTATTTATAATACGTCAAATAGGTTTCTACTACCCGCAGAGGTTTTATTTGTCTACTCTCCATCGTTTTTTTGGTAAATATTGTGTATAACGAAAAAGATAATAAATCATTTTCCTCTGCATACTCTTCTATCTCTATTCTCTATACACTGCCAGAGAATACAAAAAGAACATTTATAAGCAAATATATCAAGGACAATTTTACCTGAATAAAGGACATAATAAAAAAAAAAAAATTATCAATTTCTTACAAAATACTTAAATATTATCAATTTTATTACAAACATATTTACATGCTAACATGATAATAATTGTGATTGAGATCTCATGATTCTCATCAAACACATATTGAATAATTTTTTAAATATTTTATATACATCACTTTATAAAACTAACGTAGTAAATTTTATAATAGCCCTAACATCTCATTAATAAGTTTGTTTTGTTTTTAAAAGTTGACATATTAACTTGTAAGACTTAATTATTTAGTAAAATTTATGAGATTGATACTATAATTCTTTCAAAATAGCGGACTTAATAAATAAATGAAATTATATTAAAAACAAAAAGAAGTACGGAAATTTTAAATAAATTAATTGGCTTAATCCTACCGATCAATCACTATGGCCTTTTGGACTTTGTTGCGTAAACCATAGAAGTGCTAGATAAATCATTTCCCCTGCATTGTTGAGGGAAAAATTAGATAATACATGTATGGTTGGAGATCAATACGAGCTGAAGATGATTACGTCTGACCTGAAGAAAAATAAGAGAATATTTTTGTTTTCTAGGCTCTTGGAAAGAAAATGGCAAGCTTCAACAATGTCATAGGTATAACAAATTTCACAACTTTTTCATATTATTAGAGTTGGAAAAATTGTGATGGTGTAATGTTAGAGCCACTGCAAATTTTACGACAAGATCCTTACAACCTATGCCCTAGTGCCACATCAGCAATTAAAATACCATATTAACAACTTAGCATTAACATTGATAAAATTATTTAAAAAACTTAAAATCAAAGAGAACATTTAATACAATAGTGAGATTTTTAAAATATTAATCCAATAAAACGCATTTAAATGTGTAACATTAACAAAAAGTTACAATAGGTGTCTTGATTTTTCCTTTTGATATATTTTTTTAAAGAGTCTTGTTAGTGAATATCCTAAAGTTATAATATGTACATCATTGGCGTATACACTATACACACTAAGGGGGCGTTTGGTTCACTTGATGTTATATTACAACATGATGTTATATTCCTTGAATCTTTGATCCATGGAATCACATCATGGGAATATAAGATTACGGTGTTTGGTTCGTTGGTCACATTTTAATGAGATTCCCTTAATGTATCATTCCTATGTTTGGTTGGTTCACAACATTCACCAAATTAATAAAAAAAATTATAAATTGATTAAAATAATCTAAAAAACTAAAAAATAACAAAAATACCATTGACATCACAAAAATTATCAAAATATTCCTAAAACCATCAAAATTACCAAAATATCCCTGAAACTATTGAAAATACCAAAATACCCTCCAAAACCAATAAAATCACTAAAATACACTCGAACCTCTAAAATGAGTAAAATAACTTTGAAACTTCTAAAATGACCAAAATACCCTTAGAATCCCTAAAAATGATTAAAATACCCTAAAAGTCCTAAATTGACCAAAATAACTCAAAAACATCTAAATAACCAAAATATCCTTAAAACCATTAATAATGACCAAAATACCCTCAAAATCCTAAAATGACCAAAATGTCTTGAAACCTCTAAAATGACCAAAATAACCCTTAAACTTATAAAATGACCAAAATATCCCTAGAACCCCTAAAAATGTCTAAATACCCACAAAATCCTAAAATGACCAAAATAACACTTAAAACCTCTAAAAAGACCAAAATAACCCTGAAACTTATAAAATGACTAAAATACCCTCTGAATCCTAAAATGACAAAAATAATCCTAAAACCTAGAAAATGACTAAAATACCATCGAAACCTCAAAATGACAAAAATAACCCTAAAACCTTTAAATGACCAAAATACCTCACAAAACCTCTAAAATAACCAAAAAACCCTTGGAATCCAAAAATTACCAAAATACTTCTGGAAACCTACAAAATGACAAAAATAACTCCAAACCATATAAAATGATTAAAATACCCTCGTAACCACTAATACAACCACAATACTCCTAGAACCTAAAAAAAAAAAAATTCCAAAATAACTGTGGGAATCATTTACTTTCGTGGTTTTTGGGTATTTTGGTCATTTTAAAGATTTCAGAGGTATTTTGGTTATTTTAGGGGTTCCAAGGATATTTTGGTCATTATAGAGTTCTAGGGGTATTTTGGTCATTTTGGAGTTTTCAGGAGTATTTGGGGTTTCAGGTCATCTTGGACGTTTTAGGTGTATATTGGTTATTTTAGAGGTTTCGAGGATATGTTGGTCATTATAGGATTCTAGGGATATTTTGGTCATTTTTGGGGTTTCGGGGTTATTCTGGTCATCTTGGATGTTTTTAGGCGTATATTGGTCATTTTAGACGTTCCGAAGATATTTTGGTCATTTTGGATGATTAGGAGTATTTGGGTCATTTTTAGGGTTATTTTGGTCATTTTCTTAGGTTTGTGTATTTTGGTCATTTTTGGAGTTATTCTAGTCATTTTGGACATTTTGGGTGTATATTGGTCATTTTTTTAGGTTTAGGGGGTATTTTAGTCATTTTTAGGTTTTGGGGGTCTTATGGTCATTTTTGTACATTTTGGAGATATCATGAGTATTTTGGTCATATTTGGGATTTCAAGGATATTTTGATCATTTTGGACATTTTTTATGTATTTTGGTCATTTTTGGAATATATTGGTCTTTTTTTAGGTTTTAAGGGTATTATGGTCATTTTTAGACATTTCGGGAGTATATTGATTATTATAGAGGTTTTATTGATATTTTGATCAATTATGAGATTTAATAGGTATTTTGGTCATTTTGGTGATTTTTATGGTATTTTGGTTATTTTAAAGTATTTGAGGGTATTTTAGTCATTATCCAATGACAATTTTCTAATTACAATTTATTAGTTTTTTTATTAAAAAAAAAAAAAATTGTCACATTCCCATGAGAGTGGAATGTAAGATTCCTTTAATGTAAAAATGTAATCACATCAAACCAATTTAGGGTGATGTGAATCCACTTGTAATCTTACATTAAAGATAAATAAATGAACCAAATACCGTGATGTGGAACATTACGCTAATGTCATTACGATCACGGGTACATCAAGTGAACCAAACGCCCCCTAAGTGTTAAATTACTTTATTTTCCTTATTCATTGATAAGAAATTAATTTAAGAGACCAAAATTTAAGTTCAGAGACTAAGTAATGGAATAAGTTACGAAATGAGAAGGTGTTAACTTGTTAAGACATTCATTCTAACCATATAATGTTATGCAGAAAAAGCATATTCCCATTTATTCATGTCATCATAAAATTATGCAATTTGGAAAATTCAAACACTTGCATAAAATATTCTCACATATACTCATTTATTTTCATCATCTAACCCTAACATGCATATTCATCATATTCTATGGTGCACAAAGCGCCACATTATTTAAATCCAATCACCATCTCTTAATACAAATATGCAATGTACTTGATAGGATGAGATTTTAAATTGTGTGGTGCATTTGTGCACTTTCATATTTGTAAAATTAAATTTTCACAGTAGATTTGCCTTCTCCATTTCATAAAGAGATGATCATACATTCCCCGGCCCATTGCAAATGATAAAAATACAATTACCAACCTTATCTTGATGTCATGTGTCTTTATGGGCTTTAGGTGTTCAAGGTTGTGATTGGGTGCTTCAATTGGCTGTCTAGGTGATGTCCAATTGTTTCATGGGTTTATATTGTATGTGTTGCTCACGTGTGTTACTTTTTAGATGGTGGGAGTATATAAACACAATTCCCATAAATTAGGATGCCAATTGAGTCAATCAATAGTTTGGGAGATAATTTGGGGCCCTTATTTTTAATTTGTGTAATGGACCTTATTTTTGTTCTCAAATTGAAAAGGCAAAAAATAAATAAAAAAGAAGAAATCCTTATCCCAATTATTTCTCTATATAAACTAAGAGCAAGGCCAGCCACTACTTTTGACACAAACGTTGACAAAGATTAAGAGAGTAAAAGCCATGGATTTGCAATTGCGCTTCTTCTCAAGATCATGATTTCAATTACGTTGCTTGGCTTAGTTAGCACTTAGCAGTTAATAAAGATGTGTGATGCTATGGAGAATTGAATTTGGTAGGAACGTGAATCTTAGTACTTTATTTTTTTTAATTACTTTCAATTCTCATATGGTTGTTATTATTATTATTAATCTTATTTTTTATTCAACTACTCTTTTTTTATTGATGAAAAAAAAAAAAGACTCGCAGGTACGGTCATTGTCCCGAATCCCAACCCACTTAAACCTAGTTATACATGGCGTGGGGTACATCTAGGTAATAATGGAGCGTACCACTAATCGAACCCACAACTCTCGGACTAAAAAGTGTGATGAGTCACAAAGACTTCCTTCCATTAAATTACCTCCCCAAACGACAGTAGTAAGATTTGAATTCCCACCCACATAATTATTGAGCCAATGAGTTGATTCCCTTTTAGTCAACTACTTTTGTTATTCTAATTTTGACAGGCTCAACATTTATGTTCTCACTAGGTAACTACTACTAATAATAATATTAGTAGTTAGAAAATGTAACACCAAGGTAGAATCTATTTCTACTTTTACAAATCGATGTCTGAATTGCAAAGCCATGCTAACCATATCAAATTGCCCATAGTTCAACCTAAAGCACTTGTTGTGTTTCCAAAATTAAGAGAAATGACCTTCACAATCCGAAAAGTCTAAAACACCTTATACATTAGAAAGCGAACAAACAACATGGTCCAGAAAGAGAACATAAATGTAAATTTGAAGTTTTGGAGTAGCAAAGTGGTTAGAGTAGTGTTGTAAAGTGAAACAAACCCCAAAACTGTATGGATTGACATTAATAAATCATACATAAGTGGAACTGGGGAAGTCTCTTGAAACATGGACCCTTTTTAAATTAAACTTTGTTGGACTTTAAGATTAGTTAGACTTTTAGGCTACCATGCTTTGTAACAAATTGGTCAGACTTTCATTTCTTAACGTGTTTGATAAAGCCCATTTTCAAGAAATGTATAAACCCAATTAAGAGATTCATGACCAAGCCTAAGTCATGGGCTGACTTGACAAGTTACAGAAATTGGCTCTTGACCCACTCCACCTAATAATATTGAATTTGTTTAACCGCTTGTTTTTTATGAGATATCTGTTTTTAACCACTTGCAACCCTTTTTTTTTTTTTTTTTTTTTTTTTTTTTTTTTTTTTTTTTTTCATTCAAAAAGCAAAAAAATTATAAAAAAAAGCAAAATGCTTTAACTGATCATAAAAAAAAAAAAAAAAAAAAAAAGCAAAAAACATAAGGTGATGACAACAAGATTTCCTACCATTGGACACTTTATCCAAGTGCTTGGGACCTCTTACATATTCTTTCTTTTTACTTTACTTTTTACTTTACTTTTTTTTATTTATTTTTTTTTGATACATTATTTTAAAGAATGAATTGTGTCATATCTTGATGAAGTAGTGGAAGTTCTCCTTGTGTCTTCTTGTTTGGTAAACTGCACAATTCATATTGCACATAACTTGCTAGCTCTTTTTATTTTGCTTTTTTATTATATTTATATAACAGGAGAAATTATTGTAGTGTAATAATTACTCAGAATGTCTATTAAACGAACATTTCTACTACCACACTAATACATTATCATAATTTTGGAACAACATGGTGCGTTGTGGTTTAAATTATAAATTCATTTAATTAAATGAACAGAGAACAACTTAAACAATCCATTATATATATTTATAATAATAAAGATCATAGCATATATAGGATTCTTCTATACTCAATCCATTTTAGTTTCTTCAACACCATGCTGTCTTTGTGCAATGGAATGATCCTCTTTATTATGATTTCTCTCAACAATTGAATTCAAATCTAGTTTAACAAAATATTATTCGGTTTTAAATGTGGTAATGTCTAATTCCATTTTACAAATTACAAATTACATTGTGAAAGTGAAATTAGTTATAAGAAAAAACAAAGAAAGAAGAAGGAAATTATATGTGAAGTCAGAGCAAAAACTGTTGTAGTAATAATGAATGTAGATAGATTAGCCTTAGAACTTTAGGTTATGTTTGGTAACAAAAATAATGAAGTAAAAACTAAAATACTATGGACTAGTCAAAGACACATTGTAGAACCAAACAGTATTTATGTATGTACAATACCCAATAATAGTCTTATGTTCAAATCATCAAATGTCCTTTTTCTTGGGTGCCATGCACATGGAGATGGAGGACAAGGAAAAAAGCAAAAGAGAAAGTCCTTAACTTGAGTGGCCCAAGTTGAATTGCGTTCCAGCTATATGAACAAGTTGCGTGTGAATCTGTGTCTTTATTTCCCCAAATGCATCCACAACCAACAAAGCATAAGGAATGAGCTCTAATGTAATTTGGGTAAGTATTGGATGTTGTGAGCATGAACAATCAGAAACCAGAGAAGGAAATCTTTCACGACTGAGCATAAAGGTTACGTTTTCTTAAATAAGTTTCTTGCTTTTATAGATTTCCATATTTATTGATAAAATTTTCTCCTTATCTCATAGAGCCGAACTACTTAAATTCGTTAAGTTCTCTTTTATGTGATTTTATTTATATTATTTGTGTAATTGTGTGTGAGATTTTTCTCAAATTTATAATATATTTCAAAATAAATCTTGGGTAGGATGCTTTCAAGGACCCTTTCTCACAACAGTCGTTACATCTCTATTTTTTTTCTTCTTATTATTAGAGTTTCCTACTTGATTTGGATGTAAAAAAAAAATTGGATTTATAAGTTATTAAATCTTCTTAAACCCTTTATTTTAAATCTGTTTTAATATATCTTGGCTGGTTCTACCGCCTTATTAATTTTGTTATTTTATATATGCGCTACTTCCCCTTTTGCCAAGATATATTAAAACAGATTTAAAATAAGGGGGTTTAATGAATGCAAAATAATAACATGAAAGTAATTACTTTGATTTAAAAGTAATGACTTACAAAATTTAGCAGATGAACTGGAGGCTGAAAGCTTCTATGATTACAAGTGTTTATGAGATATGTTTAGTGAGGACAAGAGAACAACCTACTCTAATTCTTAAGTTTCAACACATGAATGCTTAGAATGTTATAGAAATTAAAAATAAAAAAATAAAAGATGACATGTGGTATATTGGTGGAGATATCATTCCTCTATAAATAGAGTAATAAGGATTGGAATTGTATGTAGGTTATCCATTTTCTCTCTCTCAAACTATCACTCTAGAAAACAACAAAAATATTCAATGGAGTATTTCAATATAGAACACGCTCCTAAAGAGCAAACTTCTCGGAGAACGAATTGTAAATGTGTGATGATACTCATCATCTCCTCCACCCTCATATTAACCGTGATTATTGGTGTAGTTGTTGGTGATGATGCATGAATTTTCATCGTTAGTTGCACAGCCAAGTTGAGTCGTCAATACCTACAAAAAAGAAAACCATAATCGAAGACCCAGCCGGGGTGGGCCCCGGAGGGGAGGCTCCAATGCTTAAGTTAGCAAAGAAACTTTATATTTCCCAAATTGAGAGAGATTTCTCATAGGTTTTTGTGCGTACCTGGTTCAGGTGACTTGGTTGGCCTTATATAGGCTAAGAGTCATATAACTGATGAATGTCCGGTATAAATGGAGTAACGGTAGTATTTAAGGGAGTTTATATGTGTGTAACGGTCACATTAGTGAGGAAATTAAGGGAGTTTTATAGGTGTGTAACGGTCGTCCATTTAGGACATACTTTGGTATGTCGTATCTAGACGACTCATTTTTCTATACTCATCAGAAGCCCCCCATTCCAAGGTTGTTTATCCGCTCTAGGTTGGACGGCCTTTGGAATGTTAGGTGCCACAAGTACTTTGGAAATGACCTTATTTTCCTTACATGGTGGGTATGTTGTTTCCTTTTCCATATTAGGGACTTTGAAACATTTGGCCTTCTTGACGAGGTATCTCTAGATGAGATGAGGTGCATAGTTTTTGGGTGAGCGAATACCTCCTAGGTGGAGAATGAGACGCTTTTGTTTTCAAAGGACTGTCTCGCGTTCTAGACGAGTCCTTTTGTTCTTTAGGGATAATTTTATAGTTGGACGAGTCCTCTAATTTTTTGGATCGTCCATACACATGCTTTTAGTACATGTGTTTCATGGACACTTGCTTTTTGGTACAAGTGTTTTTTATCGTCCATACACATGCTTTTAGTACACGTGCTTCGTAGACACTTGCTTTTTGGTACAAGTGTTTTTGATCGTCCATACACATGCTTTTAATACACGTGCTTCGTGGACACTTGTTTTTGGTGCAAGTGCTTAAGGTCGTTCGTATACGTGCGTTTGTACACATGCTTTATGGACAGGGACACTTGTTTTTGGTGCAAGTGCTTAAGGTCGTCCGTACATGTGCGTTTGTACACATGCTTTGTCGACATGGACACTTGTTGTTCGATCAAGTGATTAAGGTCATCTATACATGTGTGTTTGTACACATGCATAGGGATTTGGACACTTGTTGTTTGTTCAAGTGCTTAAGGTCGTCTATACATGTGCATTTGTACACATGCATAGGGATTTGGACACTTGTTGTTTGTTCAAGTACTTAAGGTCGTCCATGAGCTCTGCACTTGTTGTTTTGTTCAAGTGGATAATGTCGTCCATGGACTTAGTACTTGTTGTTTTGTTCAAGTGGCTAAGGTCGTCCATGAACTTTGCACTTGTTGTTTTGTTCAAGTGGCTAAAGTCGTCTATGGACTTTGCACTTGTTGTTTTGTTCAAGTGGCTAAGGTCGTCCATGGACTTTGCATTTGTTGTTTTGTTCAAGTGGCTAAGGTCGTACATGTGTACAAACGCACGTGTACGGACGACCTTAAGCACTTGCACCAAAAACAAGTGTCCTTGTCCATAAAGCATGTGTACAAACGCACATGTACGAACGACCTTAAGTACTTGCACCAAAAACAAGTGTCCACGAAGCACGTGTACTAAAAGCATGTGTATGGGCGATCAAAAACACTTGTACCAAAAAGCAAGTGTCCACGAAACACGTGTACTAAAAGCATGTGTATGGACGATAAAAAACACTTGTACCAAAAAGCAAGTGTCCATGAAACACATGTACTAAAAGCATGTGTATGGACGGTCCAAAAAATTAGAGGACTCGTCCAACTATAAAATTATCCCTAAAGAACAAAAGGACTCGTCTAGAACGCGAGACAGTCCTTTGAAAACAAAAGCGTCTCATTCTCCACCTAGGAGGTATTCGCTCATCCAAAAACTATGCACCTCATCTCATCTAGAGATAACTCGTCAAGAAGGCCAAATGTTTCAAAGTCCTTAATATGGAAAAGGGAACAACATACCCACTATGTAAGGAAAATAAGGTCATTTCCAAAGTACTTGTGGCACCTAACATTCCAAAGGCCGTCCAACCTAGAGCGGATAAACGACCTTGGAATGGGGGGCTTCTGATGAGTATAGAAAAATGAGTCGTCCAGATACGACGTACCAAAGTATGTCCTAAATGGACAACCGTTACACACCCATAAAACTCCCTTAATTTCCTCACTAATGTGACCATTACACACACATAAACTCCCTTAAATACTACCGTTACTCCATTTATAACGGACATTCATCAGTTATATGACTCTTAGCCTATATAAGGCCAACCAAGTCACCTGAACCAGGTACGCACAAAAACCTATGAGAAATCTCTCTCAATTTGAGAAATATAAAGTTTCTTTGCTAACTTAAGCATCGGAGCCTCCCCTTAGGGGTCCACCCCGGCAGGGTCTTCGATTATGGTTTTTTTCTTTGCAGGTATTGACGACTCGACTTGGCTGTGCAATTGACGATGAAAATTCACGCATCATCAGTTGACACCATAATCCACAAGCGAAATAGTAAGAGTTCATCATCAAATGATGAGGGTAATTATGAGGGTTTTATAATCAGGATGCCCACACCAGAACCACCACATTCACTCAAAGACATGTGCCGCCTCACTATGTATCCAAATTCTTGCTACTCCAGCATCTCCTCCTTAGAAACCAATTCTTCCACCACTAACACCACCGACATAAAGGTTTACTTCTACTTGTGTTTACGCGTGGCCATCAAAGAGCTCTCCTACCTCACCAATGAATTGCCCACCAAGCTCATCACTACCACCAATGACACGAGAGTCAAAGCGGCTCTAACTATTTGCCAAGCCCTATTTGAAGATGCTGTGGATAAGCTCAATAACACTATTTCTTCCATTGAAGTTGGGCCAGGTGAGAGTGAGACCCGAGGTAACTTCTCAACCATGTCTCCCTTCACAAACCAATTAGGCACTGCCTGGAGTGACCAACAAACCTGCTTGGACGGTCTTAAAGTCGTCAACTCCACGCTTTTTGAGTCTATGAATACCACCACCAAAAACTCCACCAAATATATAAGCAATTGCATGAGCATCGCAAGTTATAACTAGCCGGATCTACTTTATTAATTTGAGTTTGTAAACTTATTGACATATTCATGGATATTTAAGAGTAGTGATCAATTTGTAGTCAATTATGGTAGCATTGGACAAAAGATTTAGAATTTGCTACTGGTTCACTTTCATCTACAATGCCTTTCATGTTTAGTTTCTTACAATCTGCCTAGTATTAAAGCTATTGAAGGTTCTTGTTTCTAGTGGTTCAATATTGTGATGGGAAATTTAATTGAGATTTTGGTGCTTTAAGACCAATGAGCTGTCATGTGTTTGGACTTTGGATTTGTTTATTTTTAAAATAATTGTTAACTTATTTGATAGAAAATAGTTAGTGGGCTTCTAAATTTGAAGTACTACAGGGTCAAACAATGCACATGGCTTACGTGTAACTATGTAAATTTGATGAGCTACTTTTTCCTTAAAATTTGATACCCACCACTTTTAAGTTTTAACGTTGCCCTTGACATTACAAAGAAGATGATATGCTTTCATTTAATTAATTAGGATTCAATTAGATTGTATTGCATGTTGGGGTTATGAGGAAAAAGGTGAAGGAAAGAAGCTCTAAAATGAGGGTGTTGAAAATGGAGAGTGCAAGTGTTTATCTTGATCAGAATGATATGATCCTTACTAGTGGCTACAGTACATCTGATAACACAGGCAGCTAAGCAAGAGATAGAGACAATAAAATTAAGCTTGGTATATCACCACTAATGGGGATTGCAAGCATCTCAATCCTCAGAAAGATTGAGATATGTCAGATGGTGAAAAGGACTTAAGGCTTTATGAGGAAAGGATGGTCATCAACTCAACAATTCTGGGTTAATTTGCAATTGTTTCCCTCTCTTGCTTTGGTGGGCTGTTTCTCATATATATCGCCATTGGTAATGAGAATCAATCAGTATATGTTCAGCTCCTTAACATTGAATTTCTGTTAGTGTAGTTGTGGACCTTGTGGTCATCTTCTGAAATGTTCAATAGATTATACTAAAGAGACATGCATGTTATGGCTTTGCTGCAGTATGGAATATGCTTTTTGAACTTTTGTTTGGTTGAAGAAGATTTTAAAGGCACACATTGTTGTAATGTTGTCCGGTGGCTTGGCTTGCATCAAAGTCATGAATGCCTGTGATTGATTCTGCAAGAAATTTTGCAATAGTTTCTCTAGAGTTAGATGCTATCCTATATCCTAAATTCTAATACATAATCAAAATTATGTTGTCATATCCTATTCAGTAGCACCTAATCAAACCCCCCCCCCCCCCCCCCCAAAAAAGAAAAAAAAAAAAGAATAAGATGGTTTTAGAAAACTGACAATGAGAAAAAGATATAACTATGAGAAAAAGCAAAAAAAAGAAAAAGTGCTTTTAATTCGTCTTTATCGAAGCTACATACAATTAAATTTTACTCACCAAATTAAAATTACAAAAGAAGATGATTTCTGAATATAATTTGTTTCCTGTTATCTTAGCTTCCACCCAAAACATACATACATAAGTAGCCTTCATTTTCTTCAATTTATTATATTTATTCTTATATTTAAAATTAGTAAATTAACTAGGAAAAACGAATAAAAAATATAAAGTAAGAATATATTTTTCAATCCCAAAGTTTAAGCATTTTTTTAGTAAAGAAATTAAATAAAATTATTAATAAGATTTGTTATAATTTTTTTCTTTTTGTAAAACTAATTTCAAAGAGAGTGATTGGGGTTGGTAGTATTAAGGATCCTGAGGTACTAGTGGTTCGTACACGAGTTGACAACACTTCTTAAAGTTGTTAGCGCCTTCAATATGATAGCACCACTTAAGTTTAAGTAATTATTAACTAAAAATAATTTGGATCCTTTAATTGAGCTTCCACTTTACTATAATATATAGATATAGATGCTACTGAGACATATATTCCTACATATTAATAAATAAATAAAATGGAAGAGAAATTATACTTTTACCTAATTTTTTATTAAATAATTGAATATATTTCTATGTAAAATTACTCTGCTAAAAAAATTATTAATCAAACAATAGATTTAATTGTTTATATTAACTTATAATGCATATACATATAGTAACATAAAATTTTATATACAAAAAAAATTACAAACCTCATCTCTAGAGGACAACAAGTTGTTTCAAAAACTTGAGATTCTCTTTTCATTTTCACCTGTAGAGGAAGGCAATGCTCACCCTTTATTCTGTTCCCTGTTAATTTGGACGAGAAGGCTTCTTAATCTAAATTATAAGGATGTTTAGTATCACTTTTTAAAATTTATGGAAATAAAGTGAATCTTGGATGTATCAAAAGGAGGTAAATCATAATTTTCCTAAATTCAAGCCATCTTTGGACTAAAACTGGTATATTTAAACAAATCTCCCAACATATATAATGTTGATTGTTGGATTATAAATTCCATAACTAAACTTAATCTAAATTCAAATGATTTTTTTTTTTTTAATTTTTTGAATGTGAACTTAATTTTGGAGAAAGGTAGACTTGTTAGAAATCGATACTTTCTAAGTTGGATAAGATTGGTTGGATGGGTTAAACAAAAACGAGCGGACACAAAAAAATTTCTTAATATTTTTCACAATTTGTTAGAGTGGTAATTTATGATTAGGGACTTAGGGTAACATCACTTTCACATAGATTTATTATTGAAACTATTTTTATTATACACCAATCATAACAAGTTATGTTAATCATTGTTGTGAAATTTTTTATCATTAAAGACAAAAATTGCCACATATATTGGGTTTTAACTTATCATAGGCATAGACCAAGAACCTCGTAACTCAACTAATATTGTTTATTATTTTTTATAAGGAAAATTATGGTTCAAATCTCCCATTCTCATACTATTGAATTGAAAGAAGAAGAAAAAAAAAATCGTGGGAATCATTTTGGGAATAAAAAAAAATAAAAAAAATTAAAAAAAAAAAAAAAAAAAGAAAAAAAAAAAAAGGGAGCTACAAACCCTAGCTTGATAGCTCAATGAGCTTAAATATTCCAAGCCTAAGTCATGCTAAAAGGGCCCATCAGACAAGCCACCTTCATCTATTTACATGATATTTGGGCTAGCAACAACTATAAGCCCAATTTTGAACCTAAGACATCTAAGAACCCCCCATACAATACAATGGGAATTAATCAAGATAACTTAGAAACTTGTTTGGTCCAAGCCCATAAGGGCTTATTAACTTATATTTCGTCCGAGTTCTTAAGGGCTTGGCTAGTTGGTTGTGAGCTTTTCTTCCTCCTTCTACCATCATCATTGAAACCTATTAAAACATAAGTTTCAAAGATGTTTGGGGTTTCAAAGTTTGTTGTGTAATACTATAAGCTCAAATTGTGTGATAAAACTTGAATAGAAGACCCTTGTAATTTTTTGATTATAATAGATTGTTTGGAGCTCGACACGTGGATTTAGGCTTAGCCCCGTACAGCGTAAATCTTCTGTACATTGTGTATGTCTTCTACATGTTTGATGATTTGACTCAAAGATTTCATATTACGTGTCTTGCTAGCTTACCATGGCAGTTGTTGTGGTTAACTTCTTTTACCTTTGTATTGGTAAATTCATACATTTTTGACAATATTAATTAAGACTTTGCTCTCACTGAGAAGTGGGTATTTTCTATATCCACAAGAAAATAACTTAAATTGAATCATTTCCACAAGAAAAGAATTACCAGCCTTTGTTTAGCCATCAAAAACAGAAACTATATGAATGAAAGAAGCTCCAAAGAACCATATTTTCATCTTCTGTTGGTAAGAAAAGTGATGTTGAATGCTATTCTTGAGATCATTGTTTGACAAACAAGTTCCACTAAGAGTTGGGGACAAAGGTGCCAACATAACCAACCCCTGCAACGAAGAAGGCAAAGGATTGGAGAAAGAGGTATATGAAGTAACGGTTCTTTCCAAAGGAGAGATCATAGCACCCGCAGAAGAAGAGATAGGCCCCAACACCGAGCTCTAGCAAATGGAGCCTGTTTATGTGCAATCAAGAAACCAAAAATGTAAACTTCAAATTCTCAGTTCATACAAAACAAAACTATAAAAATGCTTTCATAACATTGTTCCTTGAACTACTTACTGATATAGTTCATTAAATGCTTTCATAACATTGTCTAGGTAAACTATAAAAATGGAGGTGACACATAATTTCTGAAACACCAACTCAATAATTGAACTTAATGCTGCTCTATTTATTGCAGATCATATTGAGGAAATGAAAGAAAGTATTGGAACTTTAGAACAACCATTGTTCCAAGTATGGGAAACATATCAACGTTTCCACTTGGAGAGACCCTCAAAGAGGTACCTAGCACTCTATTTTCACCTGCAAATTTTTAGTTTCCCACTTGGAGAGACAAAGAGGCACCAAAAATTCATTGTAGTACTGGCCTTAGAAATTAGAATATGTATTCTTCTGAACACCCCACATAGGGTTCAGCTTGTTATTTGGATACATAAATAAGACATAACATTAACTTTTACTTGTGGAAAATATTACATATTTTGGACCCTGATTAATTGACAAGGTTCCAGAAAGCTGACCCAATTTCATTGTGATAAAAAAAGAAAAAAGAAAAAAAAAAAGGCTTAGTTGAGTATTTACCCTCTTTATTTCAAAAGCAAAATGTCATTTCAAAGTGCTAAGACTACTTGTATTTTTATTAACTGTTTAATGCCATTATATCGTGAAATGGATCTAATGCTATGGAAATTGCAACTGCATTATTTAATTATCAAGAGATTCTAAACTCATCATAATAGAGATTCCTAATGCAAGTAATAATACCTTTCTCCAACCCTGAAGCTAGGTTTCCTGGGAGCTTTTGCACCTGATTTCATCTTGAGAGCATCTCCCAATTTCTCAGTTACAACCCATTCATTTACTCTCCCTGCCTCAAACAGACCTATAAGTGTTGCCTTAGTTCGGTGCAAAGACATGACATTCTCAAAGAGGATCCAGAACATCAATAGATGGAGTGACCTGCAAGATAACATATAGTCAAAGGTATTAGAAATGAGTAAAACAAGTCAAACAAAGAAGAAACCTCTATTGCATTATCAATATAAAGCTAGTAGTTCTGCAGGATTGCTAAAATATTTAATATTTGAATTGGGTTTGGACATGGCAATCCTGCAAAGTAATGACAGATTGACAGCCAAGCCAATCCAATCCCATAAGAACCACACTATTGGTGAATTTGGACAGGTCAGAAGGCCTGGCCAGTACTAATGCAATCTACAACAAGACATCATGAAAACTTGCTTTCCAAAAGAGAGAATATTGAAGGGGGAGAGAAAGACCTTGGAGTTCCAACCGCATTGAGGATAGTAATTATAGAAGGGATGTACACAGAACCCCACTTGGGAACTTCCACTTCAGGAACCAAGACTGTTGCCGGCAAAACAACACAGTAAAAGAAAAATGTGACAGTATGAGCTATGACCTTCCGAACAAAGAAAAAGCTGTAGGTCACGTAAAACTTCTTCCACAGTGAGACTTTCTGCAATACATTATCAAACAAATAGTCAGTAGAGACATAAAGATATAAATAAATAAAATTGAATTCAATGGGGGTAAAAAGTAAATATTGACACCATGTTTTTACATTCTTGGTTATCACTCTAAACAGAGCAGAAACTTCTAAGAGAAGGTAAGAAGAAGAATACCTTGTTTCTCAAAATCTCCATGGCCATTTTTCGGAATAGATTAGCAGGGCCACAAGACCATCGGTGCTGCTGATAACGGAAGGCTTTGAAAGTACTAGGCAATTCATTTTTCACCTGAAATATATAAATAAGTTAACATTGTATCAACTTTGAAAAGGGAACATAATAAAAACTTAGTACATGACAAATTGACAAGTCCAAAATCATACCACTTCAATGGAAATGATGCATGCTTCTTCAATTATACAGACTTTCTACTTTAAGGAAGGTTTTGGGTTCAAATGATTAGAGTCAAATATGCATATTCATTTATCTTGAGAGCATTTTATTAGCTTGGACATCTCTGCTCAAGTGACACTTTGCCCAGGAGGGTTGGGGGAAATGCCATCACAAGGTAATTACAGTGGTACATCAAACAAACTCTGAGAAAAGAGTTGTGTACAGTACAGGTTTATTAGAAATCATTATGTTGTCTAATTAGAGTTATTTTTCATCAAGCTGGTTCAACAGCATTTCTCTTTGTGAGAATTTAAAAATTCATTATTTTAGAAATGTCTGAAAGAAGCTCATCCAAAGGGTTTCTGCTGAAAGTTGAAAAGGGCTAATTAGGATGTCATGAAGTTTCCATTGCATCCCAAATACTGTGTTCATTCGCCATATTTATCTTCTTTTTTCTAGGGAAGCCAAACAAAAGACTGGGTGGAAGGTGTAATTTTAATTATCATAATAATTACTACTAAATTTAATCCAAAGCTGACATTAGCCTCTTTATACATAATGAATATTCTCTTCCAGAGTTCCAGTTTTGTAATTTACTTTCAAGATTTGGAAAGCTATATGTATTCTAAGCAATGACACAAGTGAATAATGATCATTTTATTAAATAATAACAGATCTATATAGCCAAAACAGGCTGCATACCATTAGCAGAAGTAGAAACTAAGTGCAAAGGTTCCAATTGCAAAATATATGTCATTGTGAGACAACTGTGATATTAAGCAAGATGCTTTTGTCTATCTAGCTCAAGTTTTTTGTCCACTTTTCTTTTTCAGTCGTAAGCTGGTAGGCAATGTGCTAGTAGATCCTCTGAGGATTTTTAACTATAGTGGAGCAGAGAATTCCTAATGCCAATGAGCTCTAGCTCAAATGGCACCTCCTCCCCTTGTAAAAGCAAGGTGAGGGTGAAGTCATGGGTTCAAGCCCACTAGGTGCGTGTGTATGTTATCAATAACAAAATAATAAAGATCTAAAAGAGGTCAATTGTAAGAGGATAGACAGCCAACAAGGGTTGTAGTATAGTAATCCATTTAAATAAAGATCTCCCTGAAATGTTTAATGAAAATCCCACTGCAGGAAGGATACTTCACTAGTCAACAATTTACTTTATCAAATAATACTTAGTTCTGCTGGTTTTGCATGCTTATGTTGTTAATACCTTGATGTCACCAACATATACAAATTTCCAGCCTTTCAGGCTTGCTCGGACTGCCAAATCCATATCCTCCACTGTGGTGCGGTCCTTCCATCCTCCAGCCTCAATGAGTGCTGAAATTCTCCATACACCAGCTGTCCCTGCATCAAATTCTATAATGTCATATGATTGGATTTAGTACTAAAACTTTCAGCTCCTTTTGTGAATATAGCTTACCATTGAAACCGAAGAAGGCATAAGTTGCAGACCCCACTTCTTGCTCAACTGTGAAATGGTAATCCAGTGACATCTCTTGCATCCTTGTCATTAAGCATTCGTCAGCATTAACTGCAATAACATGGAATAAATTACCATCACACCTTCTCCTCTTGTTTGGTAAAATGGTAAGTACTCTCCTAGTCCTTCAATCATATATAACTCTAATAGTTTTCATATTTTTTGCTACATAGCAAGTACTTTCCTCTTATGTTTTATAGAGATTGTTCAGCACAAAGTATAAAGTTGAAATGGAATGCCTGCCAATTAATTTGAGTTCAACTTCTTTCTAATGAGCTTGCCTAATACCTTCCAATGACCATCAATATACAAAGGTCATAATCAAGTTGACATATGCAGATTCATGACAAGATCTTGACTAAGTATTGTCTAAGCTAATATGCTCAAGAGTCATCCTCTTTTTTCTTTTTCCTTTTTGAATAGATTTTGTTTCTTTTCAATTCAGTCCTTCCATTAAATACGTTGTCGTTTAGTGCCCAAAACAACGTCGTTTTGATGAAAATTTCATATAACTAATAAAGTCAAAAGGTGTGATTTGAAAAGAAATGGAAATTAGAGGGTGTAATTTTAAAAGAAATGAAAGTTATAGGAATGAAATAAAACAAATCAAAGTTAAAGGACTAAATTGAATTTTGATCAATTTTAGAGGATCCAAAAAAAAAAAAAAAAAAAATAATTAAAATTAATTAATTAAATTAAAATTGAAAGTGAGACAACTGAACTGAATTAAATTTTGACTAAAGTTAAAATGTAATTTGTAATAAGCTGTCCCAATTAATCATGATTATAAAGTAAACTCAGCCAAAAAAAAAGAGCTTTAAACAAGTTGAGCAATAAAAATTACCGAATTTCCAGCGAGTTTGCACAAGAGCAATATCTGGGTTGTGAACAAGAAACGGAATGGTACGCCAGAGAAAATCAGGTTCAGGTTGGAAATCAGCATCAAAGATTGCCACGTAGTCGCAGAGTTTGACGTAACTATGCTTCATTCCTTCTTTAAGAGCACCTGCTTTGTACCCAGTTCTGTTGTCTCTGATCTCGTACTTTATGTTTATGCCTTTGCTTGCCCATCTTTGGCATTCTACTTCTACAAGGTCCTGTTGTATTATTATTCATTAGCTCAACACAAAACACCCACATCAGAAAAACTTTAGATTTTTTCTGTGCAATTTCGTGTTGGTGAATGTTAATGCCTCGATTTGTCAGCAGCCAAGAAAAGAAAACTATCCAAAAATAAATTTTGAAACTCTATCATCCAACAATCAAGTCAAGGTAGTAGGTAGGTACTAGGTAGGGAGTTATTTTCTGATTGAAACTTTTCTTTTTTGTGTGTGTGGGAATTATGGTTGTCGGTTGGGTAAATTCAATAATATAAAAAGGCTTTGGGCTTTTAGATGGTAAATTTCCTCGGAACCTTCGAAACTGACTTTTGCACCCACAGGCCACAACCAAATTAAATATAGGTAGGACCTTCAGTAATATATATGAATAATTACGTGAAGCAACTAATTTCACCATCTTTATCATAACTTTTTGTCACAATTTGCTAGTGAAGTTTGTAATAAAGTTGATAATTGTAATGGAATCATATGATAATGATTGTTTATCATTCATAATTCATCATTTCAATAAGTTGTGAACAATGTAATAGAGATTATTTACCGCTTACAATTTACCATTGATAAAAAAATTGTGTACAAAATTACTATGGGAAGGTGATTGTATATAAATATGACAAAATTTTTACTTTCCAAAATCAATTTGTTATAGAATTTTTTTTTAACCCCATGTGTGCTTTTAATTGTACGATTGCATTATATAAACTACTTTTAGGCATGTATGGGTCGAATTGGGTTTTAGATTTAAAACTCAACCCAACCCATGGTGTTGGATGGGATCATATGTGTGTGTTAGAGAGAGAGATGGTATTGATGCAAGAACCTTAATGGTTGTGTCAGTTGAATCATCAAGAACTTGAATTATTATCCGATCAGACGGCCATGAAAGCCCACATGCAGCTCCGATGGACAGCTGATACACCTGTATGGTAAAAGTCACATAAAAGATTAATTAGGCAAATTTCATTGTATTATAAAGTAGATAGAAGCTCTATATATATATAAAGTAGTTTAGACTTTATCACAACATTAATATAATTATATTGTAGAGTGTGTACCTATAAGGCTATAAATATTTGTTCAATTGTAGATGACATGATCAAATATAAACTATTCATCTATAAAGAAATAATTAAAAACTCTACGTAAAATCAACAAATTTTTTTTGTTTTTTCTTTTTTTTTTGAAAGGATCGTAATGCAATTATACAGACCTCTTTCTCATTGTACATAGGAATTTGCACTAGAACCATGGGGTAAGCCAAATGACCAAGCTCCAAATCATCTCTTATAGGCTCGCATTTGTAACTCTTCTCTGGCTTTCGCCCAAACAACTTCACAAAAACTATGACGATGCCCATGTACACTCGCTCCATGAAAAGCATTAATGACATGCCCAAGCACACAACCACCAACAATTTCAACAGTGGCACCATAAATGGCACTTTGGTTTGTTGCCAAACCAATCCAACTTGGCCTGTAATGTCATCACGTGTACCTTGGAACGTGTCGGGAAGTATGGTCGTGGTTGAAAGCCTGTCCATAATCAGTCTAGTACTTCTTCTTCTTCTTCTTTGTGACTTGTGAGTGATTGAGAATTGAGATTAAAGACAAAGAAAGCTTCAATATATATGTATGTGTGTGCGCTTGGTTATAAAGGGGTGTGTAGCTAGCTAGCTAGCTTTGCGAAAAGAACACGAATGTTTTATTCTATAAGTTTCTTTTGGTTGAACTGCTGTGATTTTTGCTTCTGAGTTACGGCAAGGCAATGTAGGAGAGAGAGAGAGAGAGAGAGAGAGAGAGATGGATTTATTCTCAGTGGACTACTTGATCATATCATTCTAGTGCAGAAGCAGACCCACTGGCTCTCTCAATGATCACAAAAGAGATTGAAGAGAGAAGCTATATCCAAAGACTATGTGACATCAAAGAGAAGAGAGAAAAGGGCAGGCCAGGTTTGGTTGAACTGGTATCTGGGGGTGTCTCTCTTCTATGCCTCCTGCTACATATAATTTCTAGAGAGAGGCCAGTGGTGAAGGTTTGAGTGTGTTTGTAAATATATATATATATATAGAAGAAAAAATACAAAGCAAAGCTTGGTCAAAAAAGACAAAGACTTTGGATCCGAAACCCTCAATGACTGTCTAATTCAGGCAGAGTTCTAACTTACAGCCTTCTAAAAGAATAATTGAGAGGTTTAGCATAGACAATTATATGCTCAAACTAGTTTAGCTATCATTTTCAGTCTTGCGGAGGTGCAAAGCTGGCAATAGCTTAATTTAAGCCCATTAGGTTGTTGAATTTTTGGGCACCTCCAAAGAAAAAGCCTAATTTGAAAAGGTTGGTGTTTAACCTAAATTTTGATATAAAAATTGATTTTTTTTTTTTTTTTTTTTGGATGTAATACATTTCATGTACATTAAATATGGCAAGTTTTAGGTGATTTCAGAGTATTGATAAAACAGAGGATGGTTTTGGGTCCATTGTTAGGAAACATTTTTATTTTTTATCTTATTAATTCTTCCTACAAGAGAGATACTTCCCTGCTCAAGAGTTGGATCATGACTTATCCTCTTAAGCCACCATAGTCTTTGGGCCATTTTGCTAATTAATTTTCTTTTTCTTTTTGTAGAATTATATGGCCAAAGAGCAATATTTCAAAGTTATTTGGAAAAATAGACTTTTTTGGAATGTTAAACACGAAACGTGTCTCTTCAAGAGACGAGATACAAATTAACTTTCCAATTAAATTTAAAACAAACCTTGAGAGTAATTCAACTGGTTCGATTTTGGGTGTGCTCTTCAATAGTCAAGGTTTTAAAAAATAAAAAATAAAATTAAAACAATGTTGTTTCGCCAAATAATTCTGAAAAACACATATATATTGAGTCCCCCCCCCCCCAAAAAAAAAAAAAAAAAAAGATAGTAGTCTTTGACTTCTCTTTAGATTGGGGTAACATTCAAACATAATTCTTTAGACTTTTTCTCACTTGTCAATAAGTTTATGAATAATTAAACATGATGCCGGGGAAATTACAAATTTTACTATATAATATTTGTAAATTGATATGTCAACTTTAAACACAATACAAAAATGTAATTAAGATAAGTATTTATTATATTGATGCGGCACTAATCAGAGGGAGCATATTAAAGAGAGTCTTATCCTACATTGACCAAGTATTCTTGGGTTATATAATTTATAAGTCATAGGCATCCCTCATCTCTCAAGACGTCTTTTGAGATTGAGTTAGACCCATTGGACTTGTTAAAACTATGCAATAGCATTACCATTTCCATTTTTTGCTAACTCTTTGTCTTTCTGATTATATTTTAAACTTACTTATGTCTCTTTCTTTAACTTGTGAGATTTTGGCTTGTCATGCGGTTTAATTTGAATTCATAATTATGGTTGGTTGAGTTTTTGTAATCAATTCATAATAGCTACGATTTTCAACTGCTAATTAATTAGAAGGCTAACTGGGTTAATCAGTGCTCACGTGGAGGTGGCTATTGGTAGTGATACTGATACCGATATTTCGAGAGAGAACAGCTTGTAAGAAGAGTAACAAACTACCAATAATGTTGCACTTGCACGTATATATAATATCCTCCTTGAAGCCAAATTGCCAACTCTACATGCTCCTCAAATGATGCACATTTGAAAAATAAATGGAGGTTTTTTGTCCGCTACAAAGAAAACATGTCATAGTAAAATTCAGGCAGACATATAAATTTCTTATTTTGTTTTGTTAAACATATATCAAAGTTCATTCTTGATTAAGGTACAAGTACTATAATATTGGTGTATAAGTTTGAAAACAATATATAAAGATATGGCCCATTATGCATTTGGCCTAGTGATGCAGTCCCCTTCCTTGATCTCCACCCCTAAAGAACGTGAGTTCGATCCCCAACTTATACAAAATTAGTATTGTGTGTGAGTGTATATTTCTATCATCAATTCAAAAAATATATATAAAGATATGTTTTGTTAAAGATATATCAAGGACCTATAACAGATATATGAGTTTATGATATATATTTATTTAAACATATCTAAATATGAGTAAACGTGTGAATAAAATGTCCAAAGTTTAGAATATCTCAATTATTTATTATCTACTTCTTCGTTTTTTTGAGGAAAAAATGTTTCTCAAAAGGTTGAATTAAGAAAGATACGTCTTGATGTATTTTAATCTAATCATAACCTTGCAATCCACCTACATTACGCTTGTCGAACCATTTGGCTTGCCGACTTCCACATAATTAAAAGAAGAAAAAAGCTTGAGAAAGAAAAGATTTAGTTTTTTTTTTCCTTTCGCTAATTATATAATTGGCCTCATGATTCTTTTGGGTGACTGGGGTTGACAGGGGAAGATATACAAAAATAGTGATCCAAAAATAAAGGGTTTGGTAGTTAGATAAGCATTTTTCTAATTTATTACTTGCTAAATGGGACTGAATGAGCAGGAAAATTAAGCATGTTATTTAAAGCTTGAGAGTTGATGAAAATTTAACATTTTAAGAATAAGAAGGTGAATATTGTTAAAGTCCAATGGGACTAACTACTTTATCAATGTGGGACAAGACCTTTATTTAATATGGGGAGGTCTATCCAACACTCAAAGGGTGGCTCTGATACCATGTTAAAGTCTAATGGGCCTAACTCAATCTCAAAAAACTTTTATGTGATGAGGATTACCCATGGTTTATATACCCATTACTCACTCTAACTCTTTCAAACGTGGGATTATATGAGATAATCTCTAACAATTATGATGTTATATCATTTAAATTAAGTTATTATTTCTTATCTAATTAAATAAGATTTTAAATAACCTAACATTATGTAAATTTTTAGACTCATGAAAATTAAATTTCCATAATAGAATGGAAGGAAATAAAAAGGATTCAATAATAATTAGATTTCTATAAGATTAGTTATATAGTCAAAGGGAGTGCGTTTAGATGTCCCATGAAATTTTAATTGCTCAGTGGAATTCTTAAAATAACTAAATAGTTTTTGTGTTATTCAAGGACGTGAGATGATGCAATTTTGGTTTTGTTTTCATTTGATCAATTATCTTGATAGCTTTGGTTCCGTTAATGCTGTTAATCTAGCTAGTTTATTATATGTAAGCATGTTAATCTAGTGCATTTAGACTATATAATAATCTAGTCGATTATTTCTTATTAGTCTATATCATATGATAGACTAATCCCAAAATTGACAACCCAACTACAGCAATTAAAAGGGGTAGGAGGACGAGTATTCGCTGTTGCTGCTGTATAGGAACCCTCCCCAAGATTCAGTGCTATCATGGAAGCGTACAGAATGGCATACATTCATAGCCCATATGATTCACATGTTATTTGCACCATCAAATTCAATAATACTAGCAGAGAGTTCATATTGTTTAATGAACACTTCTAGATGACACATAATTAAATAAAGTTTCATATGATAGTTTTCGATTTCTGATAAAATAGGAAATGAACCACCAGAGTTGGGGGGTCCAGTGGTCCATATATAGCTTGACGAAAAACAAAGGTTGGTAGAATATCGATTAACCAAATGATTGATACGAGAAAAATAAAAAAATAAAAAAGTTATTAATTGTTTATGATGACCATTGAAGTTGGGGTGGGGGATGCCTGATGCATTCTTTGGTTGTACCAATAAGAATTTAAAAGTAAAATCATATAAGAATAAAAACTTCAAAGCCATGATTGGATTTAGCTAACACATACACGCACACACAAAACTTTAGCAAGTACGAGAAGTTAGAGAAGAATTATCATACAATGCAATAATTATTTCATGTGTTGAATATATGCGGTTTTTTTCTTATAATATATAGGTTCCACAAAATACTAGTACGAGTATTTTTTTTTTTTTTTTCTGAATAAATTAAATTGTATTGAATTTAAGAGAGAGTCTTGGGGTCACACTCATCTGCATTTTCCGACCTTAAAACAAGGACAAGAAGAGTGGAGATGAGAATTGCATCAAGACAATTACAAAAGGGATCCCTAACAGCTAATGAATGCGCAAGAGCATTAGCACATCTAAGAACATGTAAAAGATCTAGCAACTAGATTGACATCGCTAATGATGTTTGAAATGAACCAGTGTGGAGAGAATGAGGAGTTCAAAATATGCTCAATGACATGAAGAGCATCTCATGCATGCATTAGATATGCATCACGCTCACGCTGTCATAATGATTGGGTGCAAAGAAAATATGCATATATCTGATGCATTAAATAAATTATTGTATTGTTTCTGATGCGTGAGATAAATTATTGGGTAAAATACATAAACTATCCCTAAGGTTTGACACCAAGACTTTTTGAAAATATAGAGTTTGACCCCTAAGTGCAAACACTTTTGAGGAAAAGTACACAAACGGTATTAAGTGTTGTTTGTATTTAGGAGGCAAACTAAATATTTTCGAAAGGTCTTGGTAGTTTCATGTTATTAGCTCAAACCTTAGGGGTGATTTCGGTATTTTACCTTAAATTATTGCATTGTATGATAGATATATAGTAGGACTCATTTCGTTATGAGAGGGTGATATATATATCCAATACATGATATAGGTGTATAGGTGTGTGTATATATATTTTAATACTAGAGTTATGTCTATACAGTTTAATTAAGAATTGAATGTAAACTAAAAAAAATATTTCAATAATATAATTAAAATTGAATAATAAACTATGGTAATAGAGTTGCACTTAAAATAACATATTTTAATGTACTTAAGTCAAATAGTAAAATATGTCATACAACTTATAGTTTTTACATTGAGCTAGAACCAAAACATGACCCAAATTTTATTATTTAAAAAAAATTAAGTTATGTGAAGAAAGCATTTATATTACTCTTATTTAGGCCTGGGGACTAGGGAGGCTATTTTTATGTTGATTGGCAGGCCAATAATTAATAAAGCATATATATATATATATATCCTAACACTTATACTTATTTTTTTTAAGTTATCTTAGTTATTTGAAGAAAGCATGCATATATATTACTCTTAGACCTTCTTTGTTTTCTAAGTTAAGTTAGCGCCAATATCCCAACGTGCACTAAAACTTTCTTTTAATCTTGTTTCGAATACTTGAGTAACTTAGCCAAATTTAGGCCTAGGGAGGTTCTTTTATCCTGCTTAGCAGGCTAATAAGAAAGCACATATATATTATATCCTAACACTTAGACTTTTTTCTTTTCTTTACTTTTTTCTAGTTACGTTAGCAGGCCAATATATATCCTAATTAATACTTAAACTTTTTATTAATATTTATTTTGATACTAACTTGAGTAACTTAGCCAAATTTGGGCCTAAAGGGGTTATTTTCTTTTGGTTGGCTCACGATAGACTAAGAAACGTGTGGGTATTATAGAATGATCTCTTAGACTTTTGTTTTTATTTTATATTTTAGTTATGTTAAAAAAAGGTTTTAGTGAGGATATTGTAGCATGACCCTTTAAACTTTTGTTTATTATTTTTACTTTTGCTATGTTAAGAAAACATATATATTATAATCTTTAACCCTTAGACTTTTATTTTTTATAGTTATCTTAACATGGTAATATCCTAACACGTAGACTTCATTTTTTAATCTTTAAATTAAATACTTTAGCCAATTTAGGCCTAGGGAGGCTATTTTATCTGGTTGATTACAATAATCTCTAGACATTAACAATAATTTTATATATATATATTATATATATATATATATATATATATATATATATGTTGTGTGTGTGACATATACTTCGTCTCTCTTTTTTTAGTTACGTCAAGCCAATATCATAACACTTAGATTGTTTATTTTTATAATTTTATTTTAGTTATATTAGTAGGGAAAATTTTATGTAGTATGTATTTGAGTTGGACAATGATATTAAAAAGCATATATATATCCTAACACTTAGACCTTTCTTCAAAAAGAAAATTTTCGTTACATTTCCGATTTGGCTGAATATAGCTATGCAATTTTAGCATAACCTGAGTTATTGTAGAGTTTTTGAACCGGTGAGCATAAACTGACGTATTGTAGAGTTTTTGAAATTGAAATCGAAATCGAACATTCTTCCGCTTTAATATATATATATATATAAACACTTAGACTTTTTTCTAATTTTTTTAGCTAGGTCTGCAGGCCAATATGTTAACACTTATTAGACTCTTTTTTTTCGTATACTTTTTTTAGTGACGTTAGTAGGGCAAAAATTGTGTAGAATTGAGTAGGACAGTGACATGGGAAACATACATATCCTAAGTCCTAACAACGTCCTTCTTCTTCTTCTCTCTCTCTTTTTTTATTTTTTATTTTTTTTTTTTTTATTATTTATTTTTTTTTTTATGATAGAAATTTAATCTAAACTCACACACACGTATATTTTGAGGATTCCGGGAATAGAATCCACACCCTCATAAAGGAATGAGACTTTTTGAGAGAGAGAAATTACCACTGGATCAAATGCCCAAGTGGCTTTACCTATTGAATTTGACATAACGCGGTGAGGTATTGTTTGTAGGGCATTTGAAATTGAACATTTTCTCAGCTTCCATTTTAATATATTATTATATATTATATTAAAATTTAGATATTAGATAATATAGCTAAGACCAAGAGAATAGATATGCATAGGATATGTGAAGCTAGAGATTATACTGAGCCAATCCTACAAGGCTACAAGGTAGCTAGCTAAGAATATGTGCGTGAGTATATATATATATATATATACGTGAGTATATATATATATATGAAAGGTTGTGCTAATACTTGTTAATCAGGGTTCATAAACAAGAGGAAACTTGTAAATCTGTCACTAATAGCATTGTCAAACATGGTTAATGGATGGTGGAAGGTAACTGTTACATTGGGTTAGACCATTGACTATTAATTTAGAATGGTGTCCTTGTCCTTATTTAAGAGAGAAAGAGACCTTTGTAGCATAATGATTGTGGGGTCACTGGAAATGCTAAAATAATGATCATAAGAGACTTCCTCTTTGGTCAAAACGTGGGAGTTAAGTTTAGAAAGGGTGTTAGATGGGGAATAGAGTGGGGTGTAGTGTCTAGCTCAAACCAGGAAGGGTAGTAACAGAATGTTGGAAAGAGAAGTAATAGAGGCATCAGCAAGTGACTGATAGAACCCTCACAAGCATCACATTCAATTTATCTTCTTTGTTTTATTACAATTTAACTTTAAGAGTCTTAGACCGATGGCACATCATTTTAATGTCATTAGGATATTAGACACTACCATCGCATCATTTTTTGACAGTAGAATCTTAGACACTACCATTGCTCACCAAACATGTCCCCGGAAAATACCAGAAAATTGATGAGACCAAATGCTTGTAAGTCACTTGCACTATTATTTTATAAACTCCAAGGGGTCAGTCCAAAAAATTTTAGGCCTCATGTGATCCATGAGGTTTTGGATTCAAGTCCCTTAACCATGGTTTTAAAAACCGGACCGGGGAGAGAACCGGAAAGGGGAGTGGTTCCCATACTAGTGGTCCGACCGGTGGTCGAACCGGTGACGTCATAAATAATTTAATTAATAATTTTAAAATTATATAAATAATTAAATAAATACAAAAAAATTTGTAACTAATAATATAGGGTTAACAAATATATAGCAAACATTTCAAATCAAACATTTCAACACAATGAGTTTAAATCATTAAAATAATTAAAATCAAAACATTTCAACACAACCAGTAAAGCTTATATAGTAAAGAATTAGCTATTAAATTAAATTAAATTTTCTCACCCAATATTTGACCTTAGGGCTGTATGAAAAGAAAAATGTATTGAAACTTCTAAATCCCAAATTCCTTATCGTTTAATACTACTAAACTTGTAACTAGGCAGCTTATTATCTAGGGAAAGAAAAATAGGAACGAAAACGTGTTTTCCTCTATTTTCCTCTGTTTTCTCAACAACCAAACAGTACGACAATTCCTAAAAAGTTAGGGTACGGGTACGGCGGGGTATATTTTTTATTATATATTTTTATGCATATATTTTTAAACATGTGTGAATTTAATAACAATTATGAATAAAAAAATACCATTGAATTGTCTTTTTATTATAATCTAAGATTCAAAAGAATAAATGAAATAAGTGTTTTAATATTGAAACCAAAATAATTAGTACTAAAATCCATATAACTTGCTAAACATCTTTAAAATGATAATGGTAATATGCCATATGCAGCTCATTGATGGTTGATAATTTAACTGAGAAAAAAAAAAATTAAAATCCATAAGATGGGGAGATGTGGCCACGTGTAAGGAGAGATAAAAGAGACAAAAAAAATTTATATTGGGCGGACTGCCCAAAGCCACAAGATCATGATATTTCTTTAGCTTTACCCATCAAACTTTATCCAATATTGAACGTGGGGGAAAGAAGAGAGCAACAAAGAAGAAGAGCAGCAGACCCGCCCCTCTCTGTGTATGGGGCTGCTCCTTAATTCCTTCTCTACTTAATAATATTTCTTCCATTAGAGCATTCGCATCCGCTTTTCTATTTTTTTAGCTACTTTACCTCTTCACAACCTACTTTATTTATTTTACCTCTCAACATTTAAATATACCTCACATCCCACTCTCTATTTTACAATACATCATATTAAAATAATCTTATAATTTTAATTATTTAATCATTTTTCTTTACATCAAAACCAACGGCAACCAACCACCCACAACGGATCCAATCACAACCCACGGCTACCCAAAATTCCCAGTTGATCCACGCCGGCAACCACCCACGGCTACCCAAAATTCCCAGTTGACCCACGCCGGCAACCACCCACGGCTACCCAAAACTCCCAGCAGACCCACGCCAGATTACGCAAGGCAGAGCAATTTATAAATTGCCACCCAAACTCAAACCCATCAATTGCCCCAAGTCGATCACCCACGGCAACAAATCTTGAAAACCACGACAACCACCACAAATCTTCAACCCATACCCACAAATCAAACACAAATCCGAATCACCCATGTCCATAATCTTTTCATACCCACAAATCACAAAAAAAAAAAAAAAAAAAATGAAAACCCAAATAGAGCTTCAGCCAACAGTGTACACGCCTAATTGCTCCGGCCAACGGTGCCCCACAATAGCAACCCAAAATTGACCCATGCCGACTAGATCAATAGCCACGGCCTAAACCCCACAAGAGCTTCGATCGGTGGGCCAACGCAGAAGACGTTCCATGCCGGCGACCCACGCTCGAAGTCGATGACCCACTCACCCACACCCCACGGCCTACGCCCAACGACCCACAATACCAGATCGGAAAAGAACTAGAAGTGAGAGAGAAAGGCTGAAGGTCCGATGAGTGAGAGAGAAGAGGAGGGACACCGATGGGTGAGAGAGAGAAGAGCTGAGAGAAGAGTTGAGAATGAGGAGAGAGAAAGATGGAATAAAAAAATGAAATTTAAGAATACATAAGCTCTACAGTAGTCGGTATCTTTACCGACTACTGTAGCGTTTTGTAAAAAAAATATGTATTATTGCTCACCAGATGTGAGTGTGATTTTAGGATTTTTAATGAACAGTATTCTTTATTTTTGCTAAAAAACCGGTTTAGCTAAGGGGATGTGAATGCTCTTATCAAAGAAGAAGAGAAGCATGCAAGCAACAGTGAACTTTGTGCTTCTTTACTCTTTTTTTTTTTTTTTAACTAGAGGAAGCAAAGAAGAGCAGCAGCTTAGATCTGGTGCTTTTCTTCTTCATCTTCTTCTTTTGGGGTGTGGACTTACTGTTTTAATTTGAAGAGAAATGGAAAATTTGTGGGGTACAGATACTATGAAAAAAAATGACCCAAACAGTGTAGTTTTGTGATTAGTGGAACCAGGCCAAAACCGGTTCAACCGCTCTGGTTCGCGGTTCTTATGGTCGAACCGCCGGTTTCCGGTTTTGGCTTATTTTTTAAAATTTCTGGTTTTTTCAAAGAACCGGACCGGATAGAGTATCGGTCCCCAGTTGAACCGGCCGGTCCGGTCCGGTTTTTAAAACCATGCCCTTAACCAAAATCTTAGAGTCATTCCTAAGAGAATAGTCAAGTGCTTGAAGAACTGTGCACACTTACATTAGCAACAAAAAGTCTAACACGCTCCAGTTGGATCTTGAGGCTTAATATACTGGTGATCTCAAGATTATATTCTCTCAAATTAAATGAGTGAGGTGTCAAACTGTAAATGATAAATAATAAAGTGATGTAAGTGATGAGTCTTTGATGAAAATTAATAAAATCTTGCCAACTTTATATTGTTGTGAAAATGTTATACTTGACGGTAGAACTACTCTAGAAATGGATTAACTCATTTTCTTTTCTTTAAATCAACGTTTAAAGGCATGGTTGAGGATCGATGTCAGAGTGAATTTTGTTGGGAATAAAACCTTATTCCTAAAACCTGTTGGATGCGAAAAATAAAGAACAAGCACAAGACAACAATTTTTGGGAAAAACCCTTTTACTTAAGGGAAAAAACCATACGAATAAATCTACTATTATAATACGCAATTACAATAGTTCTTCTCAAGTTTTATACCTAACTTGAGGTCCTCACCAAATACAATAATAATCTCTGAAATTCTCTAGAGGAAATCCCAAATCCCTTTTGTGTATGTCTCACAATTAAAGAAAAAATCTTCCTAGTTTTTCTTTGCTCTCACACACACTGCTTCTTCGCAATTCTCAATTGCGGTTTGCTCTCTCAATATTGCGGCACTAGCTTTCTTCTTTTCTTTTTAGGGTTGCAGCGCACCTCTCCCTTTTTTAATTCACAAGCAGCTGACTTTTAATTCACACGGATTGCTTTTATAGCAATACATCACCGCCCAAGCAGACTTCTATTTCTAAAAGGAGTTTGCTTTAGTTGACGTGTCCAGCAAGCTCACCTTTGAGCTTTGCTTTGGTGTGGGCTGGATCCCTTTGGTGCCGTGCACCCAACAATTTGAAGTGAATTAAATATTCACTTTTGAAATTGAAGGCAACTTGTTTTGGATTATAATGATGTTGACGGTTTTGTTTGCGTTGTTGGTCTGAACCAATAGCAGCATGCTCTCGATTAGAAAAATATGTTTTCCAAAGTTCAATAAGACAAAAATAAGAACTGTCTCAAATAATCTATTTATTCATCACTTTATTCATTAGATATTCATTATTGACATAAATGCATGTTTAGAATATAGAAAATGTGAAATACAACGGTGAGATTTTCAAAATATTAGCATTGTGATGCAATAATGTCCCTGAGTCACATAGTATTATCATGTTGGTTTTGCTACCATTTGCCACGACATGAGAAAAAAGTGCTAAACATATTTACACACCCGAAAAGGTAATAAGTTATAATTAATTGAGTCATATATTTGAATTTAATTGAGAGAACCTAATATATTATATTGCACTTAAGAATATATATAAAAGATATATTTATACAAATATATTAGGAAACCAATAGATTTTTTATTTTTTATTTTTTTAATAAAAGGAAACCAGTACATAGTATATATTTAAGTTGGGCAATGATACAATTTACAGTAAGCTGATTTGAACTCGAGGACTAATAAAATTAAGAGGCACGCTACGCTCAAAGTGACTTTAATTTGTCATTCCTATCATGAGTTCTCATTTTATTTTATTTTGTAATACTAACCTTAGTTATATCTAATCTAATGTACTTGGCACAATGATGATCCACTTGGCAAAGAGCCCAAAGTACATCAAGATGATCTCATATGCGTCGTTCAAATTTGATTGAAAATTTGGTCAAATACGTACAATATGGAAGTTTGGTGAAACATTTGATTAATCCTGAAAGCACTTTATACCTAAATTAAATTCTCTATTGAGTATTAGGAAGCGTGTTTTGATTTAAGAACCATAATTGCTTATATTGAGAAGAGCTAATGAAGCTGCTACCAAGTGGGTGCCTTTATTTTAGCATTTTCTTAAATTTAATATTGACGTCAAGCAAGAGGATCAATCTTCAATTGCGTAAGCCCCATTTCAATTGTTCAAAAAGCAATGAGTAGAACCTGGATATTCCATTCACAGATTTTGTTATTTAAGCTAGCAAGCCGAAGAATCAATTTATTTATTTTTTTGATAAGTACGAAGAGTCAATTTTAAATAAGGTAAAAAAGCTACAATTATATTTCCAACCATTTTTATAAGTAGACCCTGGATAGTTACATATTATATTACCCGTGGTCTTAAACTTCGTCATAATATTGCATATAATTCGTCAAATGGGAGAGTAATTCAATATTTCTAGGCTTATTTTGAATGGAAAGACTAGTAGTTCTTTAGTTAGCTTAATTCGCAAAATTTGTTGTCCTTAAATATTGGACTTGGACCTACATCTAAGAACCGTAATTGATGTTTTGGCTTAATAATAAAGAGCAATTATCATGAAGCGGATATCATAATTCAAATCCAATCATACCTAAGTAAAAGTATCTTCTTTTATACAGATCTAATTCCTTACCATAAAGTTAATGTCTTGCTTCTAATTTCAATTAAAAGACGATTCAGCTAGTTGATATCATTGTTTATTTAAAAGAACCTTGTCTATCTTATGTTGTCATGGTGTAATCCTTGCCTTTCTTGGCGTTGCTCCGCTACTTTTTGCCCTCTCTAGGCTAACTCTATCGTCGCCTAACCTTTCCAACATCCCAAGTCACCATAAGGAAGTCTAGTGTTGCCCCTTCCTTCACAAACTCGTTCCACTACCAAAAGACCCACCACTATCCTTATTGGAATCGTCATCTTGAGCTCTCACGTGGTCTTATATATCATATCATATGTGGTCTTAAAACTCATCAAACTTTTGCTTATAATTCTTCAAATGGAAGAGTAATTTGGTATTCCTAGGCTCATTTTGAATGGAAAGACTAATCATTATCTAGTTAGCATAATTGGTAAAATTCTATTATCTTTGAATAATGGACTTGTGCTTACAACTAAAAAACTTAATCGATGTCTTAGCCTAATAATAAAGAGTCAAGAGTTTTGTAGTTTAACTAACACATCCTAGTGTTTTCAACGTAATAATTTAGAGTTCAAATCATCTCTCCCCAATGAACGAACATATATATATATATATATATATATTAATAAATAAATAAAGAGCAATCATCATGGTGTGTATGTTATAGATCAAATCCTATCATACCTTTAAAAAAAAAAAAAAACTTTGGTACAAAATCTAATCCTTTAACAAATTAGAAATTTTCTTGCTTCTAATTTCCTTTAAAGGGTGATTCATCCATTTGATATCATTGTATATTTAAAACAATCATGTAATTATACGGGCGTATGTGTCATTTTATGTGAGGTATTTTTTATGAATGAGCATAATTTTCAAGGAAAGAAAAAAGAATATTCCATTAAAATTTTTGAATTTAAGGGAAGAGGATAATTTGCATATTACCAATATATAATGGGAGACATTGCTTGATTTTGGGGAATTAAACTTGACCCAATAATTAAAAGGGACAAAGTGCAATTCCTCCACCCAAAAAAAAAACTAACGGAAAGTTGGTTAAACAGTGAAATTATTAAAAATAGAATAAAACCGATTTTTTTTTTTTTTTTTGGTGTGAAACAGTTTATTTGACATTTATTCATGTAGAAATTAGAAGTGCTACCGACAATGGTTGAGTATAAGAAGAAGCGACAATGATATGATCGACAACTGACCCTATAACCTCTAGGATACACTCATACACATACCCTACACATACACAGTTTAATAATTGACTCATTATATCATTATTTCTTTGTAATTATATCTTCAATATTTTGTCTACCTAATAATGTCGGCTGCTAAAAAATGGAGGGCTAGAGTAAATTATATGATCTAAGAAAACAACAAATCTTTGATATAATGGCTCAACGGTACGGGTAGGTATTAAGCTGCCCACGTGTGGAGTCCTAATGATCCCATTAAAACATTGTACCAAACGATTCTCTATGAGAGAAGAATAGTTCAGTTTGATTATTTGATAATGAATTAATGATGATGATGATGCTACTTATTAAGGACGTTAACATGTCCTAGAGGTAGAAATTTTAAAAGTGAAGTAATCACATTTGACCAAGCTTAAGGAAATAAGTTAGCAACGGAGGATCATTGTGAGACCACATGCAATAATACAGTCGTACTTTCTTGCTTGTTGCCCATTTCAGAAAGAGAAGGAAAGGTTATCTTATATTTAAAAGAGGGCCCTAGATTTTCCATTTTCATGTACTGTATGACACTGCCATAGAAAGAATTTAATAAAGCCTTTTGTTTTCCTGTCTTCTTTTTTCTCTTTTCTCTATTGTCAGTTAAAACTTAAAAGACCATTTTGTGATCTGAACACTGACCATTTCTAATGAAACACATCATGTTTATAATTATAACTAGCCTCCTCACACGCGCTCGCACGTGTTCAGAGGCACTTTTTTATTTTTTGGGTATATTGTAGGTTAATTTGATGACGAATAAAAAACGAAAAAGAAAAAAATAAATTTAATTTCATTGCCATTATAAATTAGAATTTCAATTTGAAAATTACACTTTAATATTGATTCTAATTGCATCAAATAGAAACAAAAACAATCCGAAGAGACCAAAGTCAAGAAAAGACAAATCTAAGAAAAAAATTATTATTATTATAAACGTGATATTATATAACTTAGTTAACTTGAATGAGCAAATAAAATTAAAGCTTATCTAATTGACATTTTGAAAAAGAAAAGAAAAAAAAAATTATTTGAAGAGATCCACCGCCACAGATATAAGGTAAAACACATTTTGTTTAGTGTGAGATGTAATTACTGAGTTAGCTTTCAATCGCTTAGTTACAGGTATAAGGTAAAACACATTTTGTGAGAGATGTGTTACTGCTTGGTTACAGGTGTGAGAGATGTGTTACTGCTTGGTTACATGTATAAGGTAAAACACATTTTGTTTAGTGTGAGATGTAATTGCTGAGTTGGCTTTCAATTGCTTAGTTGGTATTTTTAATTGATATGTATTAATTTTATTGGGCCACATCTTACATATTGTTGGGAATGTATATTCAAAGATTGCAGATATGCTCCAGTGAGAAAGATAGGTAACCTGCACAATTAATTTTCTAATCCAATTGCAACTACCCATTTTAACTATTTATTATCCGATTAGATATTTTGCAGTTCAAATGTTCAATCATCAATGAGTGAGAAAGATATAGGTAACTTTCACAATTAATTTCCTAATCTAACTACAACTACCCAATCATCAATGAGTGAGAGAGAGAGAGAGAGAGAGAGAGAGAGAGAGAGAGAGAGAGAGAGAGAGGTAACCTCCACAATTAATTTCCTTAATTATCCACCGTCCGACCCCCTTCACAATCACATATTTATGCTGCTTTTTCTTCAATTTGTTTTCGACATGAAATTTATAGCCATATAGGCAAACTTGCCTGTAAAAATTTCAACCAACTTTCAAATCTCTTACTTGTCCTCTTTTCGGTAAAGAGGAATGGCCGAGTCTCCGGTGTGGTGGAAAAGAATGGAGACTTGCTCGTAAAAGAAGCAAAAAAAAAAAAAAAAAAAGGTAAACTGTGAGGCATATTAGTAGAATCGTAAATAAGGACCTAAAATTAAAAACAAAATGAATATACGTGTTTCATGTATTAACCTTGTAGTTCTTCACACATAGTAAATCCTTATGTATGTTCATTGCAAACCATATCTATGTTTTCAACAATCCTTGCATATACAACAAAAAAAAAAAAAACCCATTAAAATTCAAAAATAAAATAAAAATGAAAAAACGATGTTTATAGACATTATATTGAAAAAAACACACATAGTAAATCCCTATGTATGTCCATTGCAAACCATATCTATGTTTTCAACAATCCTGCATATACAACAAAAACAACCCCATTAATATTCAAAAATAAAAATGAAAAAACGATGTTTATAGACATAATATAGAAAAAAACAGTGAAAGTTTATCTGTAAGATTTAAGAGTTGAGAGTTTAATCTTTTATGAAGAGAGTTGAGAGTTGAGATACACACTTTTTTGAAGAAAAAAATTATAACGGAATCTTGATTCTAAACAAACTTTGAATAAGAACTTTAATAGGACTTAAATGCATAATTTAAATTTTGAATTTTGTTACTGGAATTTTTTTTAGAGAGAGAGAGAGAGAATGGAAGATGGGAAAAGATTTGTGTAGTGGTAGAATATTTGTGAAGTGGAAGTTGGGAAAGAATTTGAAAGATTAGTTTTTTTTTTTCCTCGTAGGCACATTCTCTCTTTAAAATTATATCTTTTTCTTTTTCTCAGTCACGTACGTCCATATCCTTAAAATTAGGATTTTTTTTTTAAACATTAACTGTTAAAAATTGCTCATTTCTTTTCCTAAGCCATTAAATATACATTTTAAAAAAAAACCGGTGATAACTGTTTTGATACAAAAAACCGAATATTTATCACTTAATGTTTGATTGGTTATCATATAACTTCAAGATAAGGTTGTGTTGCTTTTTTTAATTTTTTTAATAGGGTTTTTAGAAAATGGGAGATGTGAGGGAAAAAAAGGGAGAGTCATAAAAAAAAAAAAAAAAACGTGGAGTGGAATATTTGAAAAAAAAAAATGAAATAGTGGAATTTTAAATGTAATTTTTCTTATTTGTTACATTGAATGGTGAATTTTTTTGGATTGATATTTACTCTAATGAATTTTCTTATCTGTCCTAAATTTTTTTTAATAATAGTTTGAAATATTTTATAGTTATCTTTTTAGGTAAATGGAATGGGATAAAGATTAGGTTTTTTTTTTTTTTTTATTAACTATATTTGTATGGGATAAGAGTTTGAATTCAAATAAAAAACTAAAAGAAAAATGCATTTAAATAGTGGCGTGAGTTGTTCAATTCAAATGAGAAAGAAAAAAAAGTTGAATATGGATATTATGAGAGAGAGAGAGAGAGAGAGAGAGAGAGAGAGAGAGAGAGATAAAAAAAAAAAAAAAAAGAGAAAGAGAAGAGACAACAATTTAAATTCTCCTCTATTATTAAAAAATAAAAATAAAAAAGAAGGTAAGTTAGCCTATTTAATCTCATTTACATATAATGTAATTTTTCTTATTTGTTACGTTGAATGGTGAGTTTTTTTGGATTGATGTTTACTCTAATAAATTTTCTTATCTGTCCTAATTTTTTTTTAATAATAGTTTGAAATATTTTATAGTTATCTTTTTAGGTAAATGGAAGGGGATAAAGATTAGGTTTTTTTTTTATTAACTATATTTGTCTGGGATAAGAGTTTGAATTCAAATAAAAAACTAAAAGAAAAATGCATTTAAATAGTGGCATGAGTTGTTCAATTCAAATGAGAAAGAAAAAAAAGTTGAATATGGATATTATGAGAGAGAGAGAGAGAGAAAATAAAAAAAAATAAAAAAGAAAGAGAAGAGACAACAATTTAAATTCTCCTCTGTTATTAAAAAAAAAAAAAGTAGTAAGTTAGCCTATTTAATCTCATTTACGTATAGATTTAAAATATGAAGTCTTTTTTTTTTTTTTTTTTTTTAATTCAGAAAGCAGTTATAAGGATAAGGGACAATGAGAGAGAAAAAAGGACAATCAAACCACCATTTAAAAAAAAAAAACTGAAACGTGAACGTGGAGTTGTTTCAAACTCTATTGATCCTAAAATATAATAAATTACTTTTTTCACCTTTATTTTTTATTTTAAAAGTAAATCAATAGATTTTAAATATGGGGTATTTTAGTGTGCACTAAAGTGGACAATTTTCTATATAGGGATGTGACTATTATATCATTTTTTTGAAGACACATTATTATTTGAAATCAATGATTAAATTGGGAAAGTTGGAAGATGTGAGGAGTACTTTTGACAGTACAGTAATGTGGACATGAGGGCATCAATCCTCTTAATAGTATTAGATATAACAACAATATGTCAACGAATACAAAAAATCATGTTTATTTTAACATAATAACAATATGTCAACAAATACAAAAAATTTCACAATATTTTTCACTGAGGTGGTATATAAACCTCTAAGGCTCTAATCAATTCATTCCTTGTTTGTTTATTTCCCCCCTCAATTTTCTGTGGAAGTGATGGTCCTCACACTCACTCTTATGAACTATTCCATTCCTTATAACCTACGATAAGTTTCCTTTTGCAGTTTGCCAAACCCGCAACAATCAATATCCGCAGACCACTCTAGACTATAAAAAGTAAAAACCATCGTGTTCAAGGCTACCACGGATTATATGCATGATATTGATGTGGGAATATTCTATAGTAGATTGCTGCCAAAAGAAGGATTAAGAATTAAGCCAATGCAGGATCTTATGCAGCTTTTGGGGACCAAGTTCAATTTTTGAAAGTTAGTTTGATTTTGTTGTAATGGTATAGTGGCATTCAGTATAATTGCTGCTTGTAGTTTCAGTGCATTCTATAGTGGTCAAAATAATTTCAGCATATCAAATTCTTTTACTTTTATATTTTGGAAATGTTAATGTGCTTGTTAAAGTTAGATTTGAGTAAAGCATTAAAATGTGTTAAGCAGAAGAATAGAATCAAGAGAAAAGACATTTTGAGCATAAGAGAATATACATTGCTTCATGATTATCCCTAGTGACCAAAAATTTCTGACATTATCCTTCTTTGGTAATTGACATTGCTCTTCATTACAAATTAGAGGGAAAATCAGCAAAACGCTCTTTCTAATAATTGAGATTTGAAAGGTTCCTACTTTCCTATACCATCTATCAAGAGTCAAAATTGACCAGATCTACCTGAAGTTTAAAATTGAATGAGAATATGACATTCTAATTCTCTCATCAACTGCGGCAAAAGCAGCCAGGCAGACACCAAAAGAAAAAATAGTGCAATTTCAACAAATTATGCTTGTGGTAAAATGGTCCTCCAAAGAATGATTCCTGATAAAAGCACATCCAACTTCATTGTTCCCACATGGATGATGTAAGTCACAACTCACAAGTGTCTTAAAGCTTCAGGCACTGCCTGCCCACATTGTTCAAGGATTTCAATCAATAGTCCAGCAAGGGCAGAATTTTCTTTAGTTACAAAGCTGTGCAACATGCCATTGATGGTGTGGCGGGCCATCCTTGTGAGAACATGCACATAACTGTCGATTGGAAGTACGAAACTGGGTATTATTACGATCTCATACTCCTCTAAATTAGCAGTACTTATCTGATCCACATCGATTATAGAGACTGAAGGTTTCATTTTGCTGTCAAAATCAAGAGGCACACAAAGAAGACATTAGATATATGTACAGAATTGTTCTAAGTATCAAACTTCGTGCTGCAGAGAAGTGACAAAGAAACTTGGTGTTAACCATTTGATAATCCTTTGTAAATAACAGTAATTAAACTTCTATTTTGAAAGTAATATAGAAAGCTCCTTTTTCTATTACAATTTAAGGTGAAGCTCTAGAGAATCCTGTGATGTGGACCCTAGGTGTAGTACGAGGCCTAAAGTTAAAACACCATTCCTTAAATGGACTCATTCATCTCTTTAACTAATAAAAGTAGAATATTTCATTTGATAACAACCTTTCTTTAGTATACAAAACCCTACTTCCACACCTTATTCCTCTCAATACCATTGACCCTAATAAGTCTGGCACCCCAAAACCTTTTAAACAAATGTAATTATCTATGGCACTGTAAGTTCAGGACCCAAAACTTAGATAATTTGTTGCCTCAGAAAAGTCCAAAACCTTATCTACAACTTTAGAAACCCTGAAACTACTCACTTTGCAACCTTTTAGGCTACCATCAAGTTTTGTAAATAGCAGTATTCCACTTATCAGCATTGTCCTAGATCCAATATTTTAATTTTTACCACCACATTCACTATAACAAATTTCTATCTTTTATCTACAAACCATAAGGATTACAGCATGCAACTGAAATAAGAAGAAAAGATCAACAAATTGTTTTGATGATTCATTAGGTTTGACTTACACAAAGCAAACTTCACTAAACAAGCTAAGATGCATGAACAAACTGCAGGAGCATTTCATAACAAGAATTGTGAATTCAAACCAAATAGATGGGGAACTTATATTTGCACCAGGCAAATAAGAAAAGAGTTTTCTGTTCACCTGTTTTTAAAATTTGATATGGTACAAGATGAGCCAGTTGATACGGAATAACCCTTGATTTTGAGAGCAGTGGCCATTTCACGGAACTTGCTATCTTTACCAAGTATATATAGCACCTTCAAAGGCTGTGAGTAGAGTTTATTGCAATTAACTTCATCCAGAATTTGGATGCCCTGCAAGATTCACTGACTGTAAGAAGATGCCATTTCAAGGAACTATTGCCAAAGATTTATTGATAAAAATCGACAAAGGTTTCGGAACAAATATTCTACCTGTGGAACAACATACCACATAAGAAGGAATTAAAAGCTATGTCTCCATGGGACAAATTCACAATGTCTAGTAATTTATTTTTTATGGGTTGGTTTGTCAAACTATGTCAGATAGAAAGTCTTTGGTGTGGTTTTGTATTTGTAAACACAAATCTATTTAATTAGCACCACACTCTCATCTCAACACATTCCCAAATAACCTTCAAACAGAGAAATTTTCTTTTAAAATTATCATGTTCCTCTCGTTAACTGATGAGTTTTAACTTCTATATTGAACAATTAATAAAAAATAATAATCAAAATCGACAAACTATGAAGAACAGAGTTAACAAGGATGGAAATCGCAAAGTAGCAGACATTGGTACTGATAAGCAAAGGGAGAACAACATAATCACCAGGCACTTCAAGGTTAAAACTAGCTATTGATCATGTACACAAAGTGGTTGCCAATTGAAAAGCTAGTCTTGAGGGTGTGTAAAACACCTAGTGTACAAGACTATCATAATCCAACCACTTTTGTAATCAGTGAATCTAAAAAATGTGGCAGCTTGACCTCATAGTATTGATGTGGCAGCATAGCGCAAGTACAACACTTAGGACCCAACTTTTATTATTAAAAAATTATGATTGATTATTAAAATAATTTAAAATTAATCATTCATTTTGAGTAATAATTCTAAAATTCCTAGAACTTTGGCAATCGAGCTCCTTAAAGCATGTCATATTAATGATGTAAAGCGTGTGAGACAATGAGTATAAGATATGATATACGACAATCATTCAGTAAAACAGGCATTACGAGAATTAAGGAAAAACGTGTTATCCTAATTCCATCTAACAAAAGAAACAATAACTTGAAGAAGGGATTTGCTTTCAGGCACATCATCTGTGCAATATAAGTTATAAACTTTGATAAGAACTCTTTGCTTAACATACTGATGGATATACATACCTTTGATAGTTTTTCTTCTTCTGAGGCACACACATTCACAGACTGGATAATGCATGAACTTAGATTGGTAATGGTATCATTAAGAGATAATCTGTAGGTTGATCCTAACAAAAGATTTTGAACCAATGGAACAGAGGCATGACTGAAGCAATCATCAAAAACCATGGTAAGGGGATTTCCCAAGATAGATTGCCTAATTGTTTTTATCATATCAGGAAAACCGCCATTTGAAAGAGTTTTGAGTCCATCAACAACCTATACAATCATCACAACATTAAATTAGAAATAGATGATCAAGCTTGACGTAGCAACCCATGACATACAGCAATCACTCAAAGACAAAACACCCATGCAGTAAAAATAAAATAAAAAATTGTGAAAATAGATGAAGTATAAAACGGAAACATGGATAGGGTATGCATACAACACAAAATAGAAACATCATTACAAAGAGTCTTGACAAATAAGCTATGGATACCATGAGGATCATCAGAACACACACAAAGGAACACACTCAGTCATATTAGACACCACGTCACAGTATTGCCAAATTGTAATATACTACATTGTTGAAACTTAATCAACTTCAGTCACACAAGTACCAAAGAAGGAATCATTTGCTCCAAAAGAGTCAAAAGACCCAAAATCTTCACTTGTTTTTGTGCATAATCATATTCCTAATTCATAATACTTAACAAAGTTCAAATCCTGACATGTGAGGTGCCTTTAAATGTCATGGAGTACCAAGAAGTGTGCATGCATCAATAGAATTAGGAAAACTACGAATTTGGGCAAGTAACAATGAAGTATGAGATTCAGAACTGAAATAAATTACTGGATGAGTTGCTTGTAGAAGCATCTGTGCTACTTGGGTGGTCACAAGCAAACAAGGTTAACATTTGCATGTCCACCCATCCGAAATAATAAATATAAGAAATTCCATAAACAAGATTTTCAGATGAATCTTTAATAATAATACTTCAATATGATCACTAATTCTAAATTACCATTTGCAATCTTATACAAGGGACAAGCTGATAAGTGATAACTAAATAACAATAAAACAACCATGACAGTCGAAAACACACAAATGACAAAGGGATTACAACAAGAAAAATAAAAGGAAAAATTATTTATAAATGTACTTAATATTCACCAAAAGAAATTACCAACAAGGAGACCCCAGATATATCAATGGCCTTAGAGTTAACAAGCTCCAGTAGCCTCTCAGGTGTAGACACAAGGAACTCAGGCTCACAGCTCTTTAAACTGTCAAATATAAAATATACTTTTAATGAAGAGGAAGGTAGACAAAAACTTACACCAGTCTTTAAACAATAAAGACTTTTAGAGCACAGTGGATGTGTACCAGTGGTGTCGAATTAAAAACTTGATACACGCATATGTAAATAAGCAAGTACATCCATGCAGGCAGGTACATGTGCATGCCCTACACAAATGGATGCACACAACAAAAGACTTTAGAATATACAACTCTAAATTTTTCCTTCTCTCAAAGAAGAAATTCACTTAAAATTGGAGACACAACAAAAGACTTTATTAAACTGAAAATATTACAAAGAAAGCTCTCAACTTTCACAAACACTCAACACTCAAGACTAAAACTACATACAAGACTTTCACTCCTCAATCACTCAAGACTAACACTACATATAGGACTTTCACTCCTTGATTAGTACTTCACTACTTCACTCTACAATACAAAATGGGATCCATTGCTCCCTATTTATACTAGCTTGAGAGCTTCTAGGACATTCTTGCATAATGGCAAAATCAACTCTTCACCAAGCTTCTAGCACATTCTTGTGTGTGGAAGTCTCTAGATAATTGTATCTTGTAGAGACTTCTAGAGAGATAGAGAAATTTCTAGAGAGGGTTCTAGAAATTTCTAGAGAGAAGGAGAAACCTCTAGAATGCTCTAGAGAGAAGCTTCTAGAGACTTATAGACATTTCTAGAAATCTCTAGATAGAGAGAGAAATTTCTAGAAAACTCTAGAAGATTCTAGAG